>CM044444.1:50877767-51002671 GCA_024363595.1 Xenopus borealis
CGAGCCTAGACCAGGGTGCTTGGTACTTGTTCTGGTAATTGGGTGCCGACCGTGACAATACAGATGTAAAGAAGATAATAGGAAAGAAGTAAAAGGTATTTAAAAACTACAAATCTGTTGGGACAGAAGCTGCATTTAATGAATATAAACACTGTAATAAATGTTGTAAATCAGCAATCCGGAAGGCAAAGAAAGGAAATGAAGAATTAATTGCGGCGCAGGCGAAAAGTAACCCTAAAATTTTTTTAAAATATATTAATAGTAAAAAGATGCACATTGAGAGTGTTGCTCCATTAAATAATGGTACCAGTATGGTTGTAACTGATACAGAAAAGGCAAATGTGCTAAATCAGTTTTTTTCTTCAGTGTATACAATAGAGTCTGAGTTCCCAGGCTCACTTCATAGATGCGCTGACTAAGCTCAGTGGCTGACTCAGGATATGATTCATAAAACTTTAATAAACATTAATGTAAACAAGGCGCCAGTGTAAGGGTTCCTGCTAAATTTTGCCTGCGTCGGGTTGGGCGCAGGCGTAAAAGCGCAGGCGTGAATGTCAAAACGCCGGCACGCGGACATGCGCGTGCGTGCATCTTGACGCTACCACGTCGGCGTCCATTTTGGCGCCAATCTGGGCCTATTTAAGGGAGCCTTGGACTCTGGACTCTTGACGATTATAGGTTCACATTCGTTGTTCCTGGGTGTGCTTATCCTGACTTCTCTATGGTACTCTTCGTGTATGACCCTGCTTTGTTTCTGGACTCTGTTTGTTTCTTTGCTGCCTGAACCAACCCTTTGCCTGGATTTCGACTACGTCTCACTTCTTGAACCTTGCCTGTACCGTGTTCCTTGGACTGGTGTTCGGACTGTTGTTTCCTCCTTGGTCCGCTACTTCATCAGAGCCTCCGGCCCTTACAGCCAGGGTCTGATGGTATACATCCACGGGTTCTAAGAGAGCTTAGTTCAGTTTTAGACCATCCCCTATTTCTGATTTTCTCAGATTCATTTTCATCTGGTATGGTGCCTATGGATTGGAGAAAAGCTGATGTCATCCCAATATTTAAAAAGGGATTACGATCTCAGCCTGGCAATTATAGGCCAGTAAGTTTGACATCTGTGGTGGGCAAATTATTTGAAGGCTTGTTAAGGGATCACATTCAAAATTTTGTCCTAGGGAATGGCATTATGAGCAGCAATCAGCATGGCTTTATGAAGGATAGGTCATGGCAGACAAATTTGATTGCTTTTTATGATGAGGTAAGTAAGATGCTGGACAGTGGGGGGGCAGTAGATGTGATCTTTTTGGATTTTGCCAAAGCATTTGATACTGTGGCCTACAATGACTGCTTTCTAAACTAAGGTCTGTTTTGCTTAATTAAGTCGTTTGCACATGGATAGGGAACTGGCTACAGGATCGGGTACAGAGGGTTATTGTTAATGGTACATTCTCTACTTGGAGTAAGGTTCTTAGTGGGGTCCCTCAGGGCTGGGTGTTGGGTCCACTTTTATTTAACTTGTTCATTAATGACTTAGGGGAGGGTGTTGTAAGTAATGTATCAGTGTTTGTGGATGATACAAAACTATCCAGCCCAATTAATTCCATCCAGGATGTAGCATCCTTGCAACAGGATCTTGACAAACTGGCAATCTGGGCAGCTAAGTGGCAAATGAGATTCAATATTCCTTGGATTTTGACTGCTCAATTACAGTCGTTTTGTGACTGCTCGGAGGAGGTAAGTCCACCACTGCCTCCTCTGATTACCAAGTTTTGGCTTTTAAATTCGTTTATATGCTTTTATCCTTTTGGCGCCTCTGTTCTTTCTATACAATACTAAGTCCACCCTCAGTGGAGGGTTGATACCCTTTTTCTATCTACAGAGAGCAACTTCATAATCCTGAGTGGGGTCAGGACATTCTCCCCACCTGCCTTTACAGCAGTTGCCCATTGATAACCCTGGTTTGTGAGTATATGTTATTTATTCTTATTTTAATATCCCTTACCAATATATATTACACTATTGGGGCTCTTGGTGTTTCTTTTGTTTTTTATTGTATTAGAGAAGGTACAGTGAAGGGCAACTAAGCTAGTAAAAGGTATGGAAAATCTTAGCTATGAGGAAAGACTGGCCAAATTGGGGATGTTCACGCTGGAGAAGAGGCGCTTAAGGGGTGATATGATAATTATGTATAAATATATGAGGGGGTCATATAATAATCTCGCTAATTCTTTATTCACCAGTAGGTCTTTCCAGATGACACGAGGTCACCCATTCTGTTTAGAAGAAAAGAGGTTCCGCCTAAATTTTCGGAAGGGGTTTTTTACAGTGAGAGCTGTGAAGCTGTGGAATTCTCTCCTTGAAACTGTTGTACAGGCTGATACATTAGATAGCTTTAAGAAGGGGTTGGATGGCTTTTTAGCAAGTGAGGGAATACAGGGTTATGGAAGATAGCTCATTATACAAGTTGATCCAGGGACTAGTCTGATTGCCTTCTTGGAGTCAGGAAGGAATTTTTTCCCCCTCTGAGGCAAATTGAAGAGGCTTAGGGTGGGGTTTTTTGCCTTCCTCTGGATCAACTAGCAGTTAGACAGTTAAAATTAAAAAAAATTAAAAAAAAAATAAAAAAAAAGGTTGAACTTGATGGATGTGAGTCTTTTTTCAGCCTAACTTACTATGTTACTATGTAAGAGGTTCTGTGATGTGGAATATTCATCTTTCAAGGTGGATTCTACAAGAAATTCTAAAAACAGAAAATAATATTGTTTTAGGTTTTACAGCAAAGTGAGACTACATAACCTAAAAAAATTATGTAAGTATATATATAAGTATATATATAAGTATATATAAGTATGCACATATTTTTAAACAAAATCTTTTGTAATGTACCAAAGAATAATGACATCCAAAAACCTCTGACTTCTGACCAAAAACACCCAGGGGCCCATTTATTAAATTCATGTGAATAGATCGAAGTTTTTTGAGAAATCGAACGATCGGTATTCGATCATACAATTTCATAGAGGAATCGTATATCGAGCAAAAACTATTTGAACTATTCTATAAGCATTCGAATATCGAATGCTTATTGAATATCGAGCAAAATCGTAGGAATTTCGGAGAATAATAGTAAATGAGCCCCCTAGTAATTAGGATATAGCTTTTAAAATACTGAATGCTAGCATTTAACTGCAGAGAAACTTTAGTGTAGTAGCTTCCCTGCAAATTGCATTTTAGTTTTAGGAACTGGTCTAAGATGTTTCCATTTAATCTTTATGTGTCATTTTTATGTAGTTTTTTTTTTTATTGTGGAGGAATCTTGGAAGTACACTTGCCCAAACTTCCAGGTCTAACACACACAAAATTTGCGAATTTTTCGGCGAAGCGAAACTGGGTAGATTCGCCCATCACTAGTTAATATAGATAAAAAGCACATAAGTGTTATTTTTAGATATTTAAGTATCCAGTTACATAGGATGTGTTTAGAACTTTCACTTTGTTGGTTGTGGGATCCCACTAATAGGATCTTTGTACTGGGATTTCTTACTTCTATTTTACATGTGTAGTGCTATCCTACATGCCTGTTATAATCCTCAGTACAAATGCTAGTCAAAAGCAGCCCCAAGTACCTGACCTGCTTTAGTTTGAAACATAGTGGAAAATGTTCATATATTCCATTCTCAACAAACTAACGTCCTTTACAGTTCATTAAATTATTTTAAAATCTTAGGACTAAATCAAATGCCCTTTTGGAATAACATCTTTCTGATGTGGAAAATAAAATAACTTTGCAAAATACTACAATGCTTCCCTTTTTAATACATTTATAATTTCCCAAATGTATTTATCAGTAAAAATGATATAATAATAGAGGCACAACATTTCTCTAATAAACCCCAATTGCTTGGCTCTGGGCTAGCTATTGTTGTTGGCAGTATTTTGTTGGACATCATGTGAGTGACCATTGGAACTACACTGGAAAAATAACGTAGCAAGCCCTAAGCAATTTTGCCTTAATTTTATGTCTAATTGGAATATTTCTCTTGCAGTCAAAGTCGCTCATTATTTTATACATCAGGTTCTTGACAAGCCACAAAATTCTACAAATATAAATTATGATTTTATATTGTTAGATTTTTATAGATAAGATAAATTACTTGTTTTGACTGGTTACTGCTAAACTACACTTACACTGCTCTGTTATTCTTTCCTTTTTAAAAGAGGAGGTGAGTGGTTTCATTTCCTATCGAGTTCTTTTAAAAAAACAGTTTTAGTCAAGACACATTTAGGGGAATGTGATATAAGTCGGTAATGCAAAAAACTTTTTGCAATGCGAAAAGTTATGCCTTTGCACGAACAAATTCTGCTTTGCGCGAATGCAATATATGTACCTTTTGCGAACCTGGAATCTGTTTAGCGACCATTTCTGCCAGCGGAAGGCCATTTGTGAATTTTCTAGTTTGCACTAATGCGCTGTCAATGTAATAAAACTGCTTACTGAAAAAGTTGCAGTGTTTGCTCCAAAAGATTATGACACCTTCAAGCAATTACAATTCGCACTGCGCAATAACGATTCGCAATGCAATATCTGTTCAAGGAACAATATTGCATTGCGAGATGTGGATTTTTACTCTTATGGGTGCGCAATGTTTTGTTCTTAGCGACTTTAATTACATTCCCCCCATTGTGTTTATTTTTCTAAACCCCAGTGCAACAACCAAAATACAGCATGTAGACAGCTTGCTAAGAAAGCAGCCCTGTGCACTGAATATTGCATTATAAATAATGTTTTTCGCTAACCATCTGCATTGCAGCTGTTAAATATTGAGAGCTGAGATTGTTGCATAGCTTTGCAGAATGCAGGCCTAATAGGACACGGTTGGACTAAAAGCCACTTCAACATATTAACATTTTTTTGGCTTTATCTTTTGCCAAACAAATCGTTGTTCTCTTAATTTGGGGGGGCAGGGTGCATGGTATACTTTTTTTAAATTTCATTTCTTTCTTAAAGTCTTTTTTTATCTCTTTTTCTTAAATTAATATTTTACAATATTTTACATGTTGTCTATCAAATACACATTTTTCTCAATGTTATATTAAAATTGTCATGATGCAACTTCTTTGCAATTGCAAAGAATAAGAAGAATCAGGCAGGTTAGAGTATACCATAGGTAAAGTGGTTTATAAACCTCTTTATGGTTCACAGCAAGTTCATTCTGACCCTAGAATCAACCCTATGAAACAATGAGAAACTTTGCTTCTTGTGGGCTCAGGTTAGTTCACGGCCCCACAAGCAAACCTGAAGTTTGCATGAATCATACTATTGTTCAGTTGTAATCACTTCTCCTATCATTAATGTGTCATTGCAAATTATATCAAACAAAAAGTAAAAAGCAACTAAATAAAATAAATGAAATGGAATGTAAAGTAAAGTTATTGCATTGAGCTTGGTCAGCAAAAGCACAGTATACACAAGACATCTGGATATTCAGTTTTGTGTCTCACTTCTTAAGGGCCCAAAAAAATCTCCATATTTTAAAAAAGTCAAAAATAAATTATGCAGGATAAACTCCTAGAGTTTTCAGGTATACTGCAGTGTGGTTGTGCCATACCTGATGGAGAATTCCCACTACTGCACTCAACAGTGGTTCGTGGTGCTTTGAGGCATGTCGGTTGGGGGTAGCTTGCTGGGTTCTCAGTTAGACTCCATCTACTGTGGGATGTTTAAGGATGTTTCATCATGAGTTTCCTGCCAGTAACAGTAACACCAAAACATTTTATGTTTTAAAGGAAAGACAATACATAATGTACTGGTGTTCTGCCCTGGCAAATATGTTTGCTTTAAAAACACAACTATAGTTTATATAAACAAGCTGCTTTATAGCCATGGGGGCAGCCATTCAAGCACAGGACACCTAGTAGATAACACAAGTTCTGTAGAATGCTCTGTATGCTACAGAGCTTATCTGTTATCTGTTGTGTATTCTGTGCCTTTTCTCCCTTTTCAGCTTTGAAAGTCTGCTCCCATGGCTACATAGCAGCAGTTTTTATAAACTATAATTGCGTCTTAGCAGTGCAGGGCAAGAGTACATTATATTTTCATAAAGTTAGGACACTTTAGGTTTTTGGTGTTACTGTTCCTTTAACGGTATTTGAAATCTAGGTTGATATTTAATGTTGCTAGGGTTACAAATAATAATAAAAATAATAAAGGAATGGGAAATATTTTATACTGATATTTTACCAAACCCTTAGCATGACTCATGTTTACACCATATTAGAACTTAGCTGATCTGCTGAATAAATGTAAGATATTTTCATGGGAAAACATGTTTTTTTCAAAATGCATCAGTTAATACTGCTGCTCCAGTAGAATTCTGCACTGAAATCCATTTCTCAAAAGAGCAAACAGATTTTTTTATATTCAGTTTTGAAATCTGACATGGGGCTAGCCATTTTGTCAATTTCCCAGCTGCCCTGGTCATGTGACTTGTGCCAGCACTTTGGGAGGTAACCGCAGGCTGCTATTTTTCCTTTTCAATGTAACTGAATAGAATGCAGTGGGACATGGGTTTTTACTCTTGAGTGTTGTTCTTAGATCTACCAGGCAGCTGTTATCTTGTTTTAGGGAGTTGTTATCTGGTTACCTTCCCATTGTTCTGTTGTTAGGCTACTGGGTGGGGGAAAGGGAGGGGTGATATCACTCTAACTTGCAGTACAGAAGTAAAGAGTGATTGAAGTTTATCAGAGCACAAGTCACATGACCTGGGCAGCTGGGAAATTGACAATATATCTAGCCCCATGTCAGATTTCAAAATGAAATATAAAAAAATCTGCTCTTTTGAGAATTGGATTTCAGTTCAGAATTCTGCTGAAGCAGCAGCATTAACTGATGCATTTTGAAAAAAACACCTTTTCCCATGACAGTATCCCTTTAAGTATTGTTAGCTATAGGGACCCCTAAGTATTTTTAGTTTTAAAGTTTAAAAACTGTGCTTTATTTCAGATTCAGTACTTAAAGGGGAACTATTGTGAACATGATTTATATCTGCTTCAACATACTGAAAAAGAAACTTTGTAAATACAATCAACTTAATCAATATTCTGCATTGTTTCTGAAATAGTCAAGTTTATGTTTACTATTCCTGTCTCAGCATCTGTTTCACTTCATTCTATCTTCATGCAGCAGTTGGGAGTCGGATAATCATTTCAATATAATTGGTTTGTATGGGGGATGCAGGTATTCACACTGGCCTAGCCACATGCCAGTTAAATGATCACTGAGGGAGAGACATGTGGTCCCAAAACATTTGATCCTATGTAAGGTTGTCTGGAGCACCATGCAATAAATAAGGGATCACCTCGTTTTGAAGCATTCAAGGCATTGGCTTTTTCAATTGCTTATAGAGAAACAGGTGCTCAGAGAGCAATATTGAACATAAAACATGGTTATTTCAGAAACTGTACAGAATTTTTAATTGATTTTATTTAGAAAGATTATTATTTTGCTGTGCCAAAGCTTATATTAAATTCTCATTTTCGCAAAAGTTCTCCTTTAATACGTATGTATTAAAATCATTTATATGCAGTATATGCACACACACTGAGTTCTTAAGCATTGCATTTTCAAATATCTACTGAAATGTGAATGTATGGAAGCAAGAGCTGTAAGAAAATTGTTGAAGACCATCTGGATTCAATCACTTCTAAAGCAAATGCATGCATATCTATGATGAGTATATGTTTGTTTAAAAAGTGCTAATCATGTTGTGTGGGAAGTTACAATATCAATGACTAGATCTCATAACCATGTCAAATATGGTGCCACCTGCTTTGCAATGAGTATATTACTCTTAAAATAAAGTTTTCACATTTGTATATTCAAATAGTGCAACCAGTGAGGGTATTGTCAGGCTGAAAAAAAGTCTTCCACTGTAAAATAAAGTAACAGATCCCTCTTAAAATATTTCCTCCTGCTATACACCTTGCTTCATAAAAGCAGAAAACAGAGAATATACCTCACTAGCATATGACAGGAGGAGACCGGGACAACTGTTTATCACTTTTGGTTCAATGGCATAAATGCAGCTATAAATGTTTAGCCACGTACCATTCAGACAGAAGGATTGATATACTAACAGATTCTATGTTGCGCCAGTGCAGTTATGAATATCAACCAATGAGCCGTTGTTTTATTAAGTCTACTGTTAAAGTGGCCATACATATGCAGATTAAAGATTGTGGTGCCTTCCGATGGGTGTCCCCAACCTATATCTGGCCAGAAAATTCCCCTGCGGTTGAGGACCACATTGGCTAGTTCATGCGGTCCTCACCCCATCAGCTCCTTTTGCCACCTTTGTAATCCAAGCAAATGATCAGATTAGCAGGATTGCCCCTGCCTTTGGTGTGGGAAAGATCCAGACATTTGGTGTCCTCGGCAAACAAGAAGATCTTATAATGTATGGCCAACTTTAGTTAGAATTATTGAAGAAATGGATCCGCACTCAACCAAATCTGCAGATGGGGATCAACCCCTTTTATTATGCCACCAAAAGATCAACGTTTCGGGGGGTTACCCACCCTTCAACTTTAGTTAGACCATGAAAGCAAACATCTGACATAGTATGCTACCATGCCTTGCAAACTTCTTTGATTCTCCTTTTATAAAGGTCTGTTAATAGTAGAAAATGTAAGTAATTATGGGAGTTAGAGTGCTAACTGAAGGATGTTTGACTTTGCAGACTAATCATACATTTACTAAGAACTAAGTTAAGGTAAGGGAAGGGAAGGTAGAAAAAGCTCAAATACTTGTTTCCAAAGCTATTACATTTAAAGTTAACTATATTATTTGTTATAATCAACCAGTATAAAATATTATTAATGCTGGAGGCACTATTGACTGGGAAACTGGATCTTACTTACTCACTTACTCTGATTATGTTACAAAAGATAAACTCTCACCATGAAAGCCACAGTGGTACAGTGGATATTACAGATGACTTGTGTATGCAGCAAGTGTGATGTCTTTCTGTTTCTACTAGCCTTATAATTCAAGACAATCATGTAATGTAATGAAAAGCTTCAACATTTGCAGGAAATCAAGTACTCAATAACAACCAACCAAGTGTTTGGTTTTAAACAGGTAATTAGTAAATGTCATCAGCTGTCTTAGTAAATTAATGATATGGGAATAGAGGGTTTTAACCACACTGCTAACCTTTTGTGGTTCTAGGTGCCTTTGCATAAAAAAAAGCACCCTGCTTTGGGTAAAGATATTGCCACACTGATATTGCATAAAGTGCAAAAAAAAGTGCTCAATGGTTGACATGAGAGAGCCTTTAAAAAATATTTGCAATCACTGTATTCTCCAAATTATATTTCTAGATCACATTTCCTAAATCTGAGAAACTGTTTTTCATCCACTGTTCTTGGTTGTGGAGGCATATTTATTAAGGGGCCGATTTACGAATTTCAAGTGAAATGATCGAAGTTCGATCGAATTCAATCGAATAACGATTGTATGAATTTTTCGTGAAATCTTAATTTGAAATTTGCCAATATCGAATAGATTGAATGATCGGATACTCGATCATTCGATCATTCGACACAAACTCACTCTTCTACTGACATAAAAATGCATGGGGAGATCACTTGTACAAACAGCACCAAAATCAAAATGGTTGTAACTAATATCAATCTGGAATACTTGCCCATGGATTTTGTGATATTCCAGTACCTGTCTCTAATCTCGATTAGTGGAAGAACAATAGCAAGTCTGATAACCTAAAATCCTTTGAGGGGCTTGGGAAGGTACATTGCAAAACATTTTAAATTGGCCAACATGATAATATTGTTTCAATAATTATTTAACCTGATATTAAGCCTCAGAGTAAAAAGATTTTGCCTTTGTATAAGAAATAAAGTATAGTACTGAATGAAATAGAACAGAGTGGTAAATAATCCATTCGATTCCCCTGATCTGTACATAAAACACTAAAGGAATCACAATGTTCTACTTTACTAGCAACAACTGCCTGAAGTTGTGCTCTTCTATTGCATTTTAATTTATAACATTGTTTTTGGATTATTAGGTAGCCATGAGCTAAGACTGGACCTCCCCCAATCTTAGCTTATGGCAAACATTACAAGTATTTTTAAAAAAAAAAACATTCATCAATAGATTCACAAATTTCTAGGACAGATAACAAATGTTTTGTGAAATCAGAAATAAGGAAACAACCTCATTCACAATAACTGAGGTTATTTAAGTTTTTGAGCTACACATTATGCTGTTGTTCTGTTCATGAAACTGCCTTTTAAAATGTGGCTTATGCAGTGTTATTTCCAGTTCCACTTTCTGTATTGCATATATTGCCTCAACATATTTAGCCCCTTTTTTGTCATTTTTAGTCATGTCCAACAGAAATGTCATATACAGAAATTAAATTAGAAATTAACATGCAAATATTATTAGACTATGAATAAGCTAACATATATTGTATCTTCAAGTAGTCAAAAACAAGCCAAAGACCTATCAATTTTGTACCAAAATATCTAGACAAATATCCCAGAAAATACTGTTTAATGTGCCCAGCTGTATGGCTTCAACCTTTTTGTACTTGTGAATAGTGATGATCGAATTTATTTGCGAAATGCCCACGAAAATTCACCTGCCGTATGCAAATTATGCATCACTAGTGTAAATGTGCATTGCTTGGCAAAGTAACGGTAGCGCAGCTTCACTAACATTTGCCTCCCTGAACGCAAATTTGCATTTTAGTGAATTTGCTTAGCAGTGCTAGTGAAGCCCTCACTAGCGCAACTTCACAAGTTAGAATATAAATCTTTGCACAATATTTTTTTCCTATGAAAATGTTCTGAAACCTTCAACTGTAGAGATCATTCTTCTGTATAACTCACACTCCAGCCTCCAGCTGTCACAGAAGCTCTCAGTTATACAGGAGATTTCATTTGGAGGAAGTGGGGCATTCCTGCTGTCTATTGTTTTAGCAATAATACTTTAAGCCTTGTTTATGTAAAACTTATGGCCAGTGTGTGTTATCCTAGCCATCTGCTAAGACATGAGTAATGTAGAGCGTGGGGATGTGTAAGTGTCTAGTAAAATATATCTGTGTAGAGTTCTTCTTCACCTTTTCAAACAACTACTAAAGTAGATGTGGAGCTGGTGTTATATGTGAAAAGCCACATTTATGGAAGTTGAGCAAAGACTACAAACAGGTGTACATATATCTTGTAGTCATAACAGGCCTTTACCCATAGATATTCAGCAAAAATGGAAAATAGTGGAGGTCATTTACAAAGCTCCTGTATCAGGCAAAAAGGGTTGCTCCTAGGCCACCACTGCTTGTTGACCACCCCTTTCTCTTCCTGTTCATGCACAAGTTCTATCGTGGCTGGTCCAGAGCACTGGGGATTGGTGTGCAGGAGATTTAAGAGGTAGCAAATCTCCCACATGTCCATTCAAATGCGGTTGGGTGGCATGCTGCCCCTGAAATTCTTCTGCCTTTGACCTGGGCCTTTTCGGCCATCCCATAAATCTGAGTCTGCCCTCAATCTAAATGCAAGAGTGATGAGTTAATATGTACTGTTTTTCTTCACCCAAAACTTTGCAAAACTGCCGAAAAATCTACGAAACTCATTGAAGTCAAGAGGTGACCAATTTTTTTTTTGACATGCAACAGTGACTTTTTTTTCTCACTCCAAAAGCATTAATGTCAATTGTCTTGAGGTTACTTTTCTGTCTTCTTTGTCCAAATGCAAGCCAATGAGCATTCCTTCTCACATTTTTTGCTGCAACTTTTTGTAACACCAACTCTCTTAACTCTCTTAAATTGTGTCATGGGTAATGATTTAAGTAGAGCTCGCGGATGGAAACTGGTGCTATGAAGCAAATTGTTCCGATCTGTCTGCTTTTTGTACAAATCCGTCTCTACTATACTTCCCCTTTTATTAATTAAGACATCCAGGAAGGCAATCTTATCTTTATCATGACATAATGTAAATTTCAATGTGGGTACTGACGAATTTAGTATCTGGTGAAATTCAATAAGTGTATCTACAGATCCCTCCCAGAACATTATGATGTCATCGATGTAGCGATTTCAGCAGATACTAAATTCGTCAGTACCCACATTGAAATTTACATTATGTCATGATAAAGATAAGATTGCCTTCCTCATCATTACCCATGACACAATTTAAGAGAGTTAAGAGAGTTGTATCTGGTGAACAACAATGTGAATTACGATTAAAAGAGATGTCAGAACGTTTTGCTGAGAGGGGGTACCCTCGTGATAAGTTGGAAGAAAACTTAACAACAATTGGGCAAGTGACTACCACACAACTCAGAACTCCTAGTAAGACTAGAAATAAGGAGAGTGGAAATGCCCTAGCTTTTGTTAGTCAATACTCGGTAGCTAGTGACAATGTGAGGAAGATTATAAGGAAACACTGGCAGGTATTGCAAACAGGTGCTTCACACATAAAAGAGTTTTCCTTACCCCCTTTAATGGCCTTCAAACGAAATAAGAATCTGAAGGACCTTTTGGTAAGGGCCGATATAGGCCCACAAAAGAAAGTAAAACAACAATTCTTGGGAACCCCACAGAAGGGGACATTCCCTTGTTTATCATGTGCCCATTGTAACAATGTTACAAAGGGATCATTTTTCACACATCCTCAAACAGGCAAGGAGTTCCCAATAAAGAAATACTATACCTGTGATTCAAAATATGTGGTGTATTTGATTAAATGCCCCTGTGGCCTGGCCTATGTAGGGGAAACCACTCAGAAGGTGAAAGATAGGATTAAACAACACAAATCAAATATACGCTGTAAACAATTGCATTTACCTATACCAGCACATTTCCATGAGAAGAAACACACTATTTCACAATTACGGTACCAGGTTATCGATAATGTGGAACCACTTAGGAGAGGTGGTGATAGACAGTACATATTGCAGAAATTAGAGATGCGCTGGATAAATACACTGGGCACTTTATCACCAGGAGGCCTTAATAGAGAATATACTCCCATGTTGTTTGTGTAAGTAAGTATTTATTAACAGTTTAAACAAAAAGATTTTACTTAAGTGTTTTTGTTTTTAATATGCACTTGTGTTTTTATAAATGATGCTTGCTTCATTTTGATTATTTTCTATCTTTTGACCAATTTTAGGAGAGTGAAATTTAAGGATAATGAAGCTTCAGATCCAAGATAGTCTTGTGAAACAACTTTAACAGTTTATCTACGAAACAGTAAATAATAAAGTAACACTTTGACGTAAATGATTAAGATGTATTGCAACTTTCAAATGATACTTTTTTATAATTATCAATATTCACAACATTGTTATAAAGTATCCACTGTAAATGATAAGAAGTGTAACATTTTTATAGTAGCAATTTTTTTTTTCACTAGAAAGTTACTGTTGTAACAAACACAAAAAAAGATTTTTTAGAATGCTGCATATTTTATTGTTGTTAATTTATATTTTGTATCACTATAGATTGTTTCACTGTGCATTGTGGGTGTAAACGGAGGTAGTGGAATGTAACTCCTCCTCTTCCTGAGGGTATTTAAACACATGGTGCTATTGTTAAAATAATGGCTTGATAAAGGGTCAGAAGGGCCCGAAACGTTGCCTTTTAAACACTTGGAGTAAACATCAACTTTTTTTCACAAATTCCGGAGTGCTGCTGTTTTTGTTGGATACTGTAATATGGGGTCATGAATCTCAAAAAATTTGTGATTTCTTAAACGCACTAAACATTTGAGATTTATTAAGGGTTTTTTTTTTCAAAATCTGAAATTTTCTCATAATTTTCTGAAAACCTCTGACTAAATTTATACAGACTTCCCACCATTAATCAGTACTTTTTCACAATAATTTCTTTTGCAGGAAAAAATTATAAAAAAAAATCTGAATCATACATTTTTTAGGATTTGACACTGAAGACTATTTCAGTTTCACACCCAAAAAAGGTGAATTTTTAGAATTATCACCTGAAAACCACAAAATCTTCTGATTGTTGAACAAAACTTCTTCATGAACTCGACAGGTCTGAAATGGAGTGCTTTTTTATTCTGACTTTAAACACCATCTGAGTTTAATAAAAAAAAATTTAATGTTTTTTCCACGATATAATGGTAAATTCCTAGAAAACACACTTTAATAAATAACCCCCTAAGTGTAAAAACCATGAAAACCTCTAATGACAAACTTCTCCAAGTAAAAGTCGTCAAGATCCTATAAGTGCTGATCTAATTGGACCACTTTAAATCAATTCAGACTTTGAGATTTTTTTTGCAAGGGATAGTCTGAAAAACTTTACTTTTTAGAGATTTTAGAGGAATTTGTATTTTTTTTCCATATCATTCCTAGTTTTTTTTTTTTTGTTTGTACTTTTTTATATTCAGATCTTTTAATAAATTCAATGACAATCTTGGTTGTAGAGTTTTAGACCTTTAATAAATAAGCCTGCCTTTAAATGCAAGAGTGCTAAGGGGCCTATTTGCTAAAAATCGAATTGCAAGTTTTTTCATGAATCTTGAAATATATGTGATTTTCCTATATTTATGAAAAGCTCTAAAATGCATTTTAACTCCCATAGAAAGTATGCCTTTGGATTTTTTCTACAGTTTTTATAAACTACTGGTTATATTCCCTAGATATGAATAGAGTTGCATATGCAGGGTGTCCTTTAAAGAGGTGGATAGTATTGTTCTTGCCATGGGGCTAATTTGATAAGGAGATGCAGTGTCAGAATAGACTAACATTGGGCAGTTTTAGAGCTGCTCATATTACGCTCATCTTAATTCCTCCTGGATTTGTAAAGATACAGGGAAGGAGACGGGTGGCATTGGTGGGGCCATGTAACACAGGTTCTCCAGTGGCCCATTACTTAACACTTGGTGGTAGGCTGGAGTGAAATAGAGAGCCATGCTGACATTATAGGACTTGCATAGCCTCTAGTACTGACCAAAGCACTGGTCTACACTGCACTAGACTAGACCTCCAGGTCAGACACAGGTTAAAGGTTGAATTTCAAACTCATGGGAGTTTTTCTAAACTCCTTCAAATTTGAATACACTTGAAATTCAAGTGGGGGGTTATTTAACGCTCATGAATTTTACCAATTCAAAAACTCGAATCGAATATGAATTGAATTTGACTAAACTCGATTCGAGTTTTTTCTCAGAAAAAAACTTGAATGTCAGGAAAGCTGCTAACATGTCCAAATTGGTCCCTGGACCTCTCCCATTGACTTTTACATGAACTCAGCAGGGTTTAGGTGGCGAATAGTCAAATTCGAGTTCTTAAAGGGCCAAAGTATTATAAATTTCGAATTTAAAATAAAACTCAAAGCGAGTTTGGATAATTTACAATTCGAATTTGAGTGTTTTGACCATAAAAAATAGAAAATTCAATCTTCCCCATGGTGTGTCTGTGTAAGGGGCTTACCGGTACTCGTGCCAGTGGCCCTTCAGTGCGCATGCCGCATAAGTCCCCTCAAACCTGGAAAAAGCGACACATGTCGATTGGCATGTTAAGGAGCGCTATTTAAACCTGCTTTGAAGTGACACTGATGCTCAGACATACCTCCTGGCTATACTAGTGAGTTTATACATTTGTAATCTTGGATTTTGACCCTACCTGTTTGACATACTCTACTTAGATTTCCCCTTGTACTTTGCTTGGATTACTGCTGCTGACCTTTGCCTGTTACTGGACTGGCTTTGCTAAAACTCTTGCCATATCTGAACCTGATGTTGCCAACCCCTGCCCGATTCTGGATTCCGTTTGTTCATCCTCCAACTTATTCTGAGCCTGAGGATTGCCATCTGCTGCCTGTTTGGAATTCCCTATGTTCATTGTCTGTCCAGATTCTAGTCTGGGTATGACTGCTTCTTTGTGCAGGTGGATCATCCTGTCGAGACATCGGGCTCTCAAACCTCATCTTCACTGGCTCCATCTTGTTCCAATACAAGGGCATGTCAGTGGGAAGCTGTAAGAGTGGTCCTCCCCAACATCTCGGTTCCAGGACCCCGGTAATAACTTGATAGTCTGCATATGAGCTTTTTGCATATATTAAGTGTAGTTTCCTTTGGTCGCTTTAAGCAGAATTGCTGTAAGCATAACCAAATGTACACTAAGATTACCAACTTTATAAGCATTATTATTTAATATTATTTTACAGTCAAAATTAAATTTGTGCTTATATTATCTCTGTTCTTTTCTTATTTACTATATTGGTGATAATAAAGGGGAGTTTTTTCAGAAAAAGGAATTTTTAATCCTGTTTTATTCTGTGATCCTGTTTGTCAGTTTACCAATTCTTTTGCAATATTATTATAAAACACTACATGATATCTTTTATTTATTTATCTAAATAAATAATGAAATTTGAATGCGGCCTATTGCTCAACACTGTCAAATTTGTATCTGGGCAGTAACCCATTTTACCTGTAGCTGGCTGAAAAGGCTAATGACTGATTTGTTGCAATGGGTTACTGTTCAGTGTTGAGAAATGAGTCCTTGAATTATTAATTACATAAGTATGTTGCTGACCAGTAAATGTAAACGTACAAGTTGTCCCATGTACTGTATGGCATTGAGTAATAAAGGTCATTTAATGACCATTTAGTGACCAAAAGGATGTTTGAATGCCCCTCTCCATCCTACTTATTTAATGCACTGAAACAAATACATCTTATAAAAACAGTGTATAGCGCCATACTCTACAGGAATTAATTGCATACATCCATAGAACCAAGTTAAATAATATTAAAAAGCACTATTTATTATTCCTTGGTAAATAATAGTGTCATTATAACTGGTATTTGTTTAAAGAATTCTGTTGTTTGCCAATTAATGATTTCATTTAGAACAGGAAATTATGCTAGTTTGTTAAATTGATTTAATCCATTCATTAAGAGAACTGCTTACTTATACTGTAATTAAATGAATTACTTTCTGTAGCCTGGATGCTTCTTGATATGGGAATTAATATGCTTGTGGATTTCTTGGTGCTTTTGTTTGCACAGTACAGTGGTTAATATTAGCACTTCTTAACTGGGAACTGAAATGCTCCTATGCTCCATAGTTAAATAAGATAATGTGCTCTCTAGGCATCAGGGCAACATGGTATACTGACATAGAGAAAAAGAGGAGAGATTGATCAATACACATTCCCTGGACCCCTGTCATATAATATATCTATGCAGATGCATTTATTTACAAAGACAGGGTTTTTATTGTTACAAAATTATCATAAAATTGAAAAGCCACCATACTACGTCAAGGTAAAACCCATATGGCGGTCCCTAACTATTTACCTCTGGTCATAATACTCAAATATTAAAACCACCCGGCATAAATGCATTAACTGATATATTTTGCAACATGGTATACTGTAGTGAGTATATTTAATATAAATTAATATATTATAAATAATGCATAGTATAAATAATACATAATGATATCTTGCTGCTGTTTTCTTATTGGCAAGGCTCAGTAAAACAGGAATTAGACCATGCTCCTTTTACTGAACAAAGAACACTCACATTTCTCAGACAAGTCGTATGAACTCATTGGCTCAACAGTGTATCATCAAAACTTTGTGCATATACACAAAGATACTGTAGATACATTGGTAGACTGGTAGACAAAAAATGGTCAAAACTGTTCTAGGGTAAATGGTACACACAGCATATTTTTCCACTTGCATCATATCTCCCCCAGTGTGGGTGACAAAATGTCAGAAAATGTTATTCCATTTTTATTGGAAACCTCTGGAAAATGCAGCAGAGGGCAATTTCCATTTGTAACATGATTCATTGGAAATACTTATGGGAAGTTATTTTCTGAGGTACCAAAGAAGATTGCCATGAATCTATACCATTAGAAGGAGACTCAAAACCAAAATATCTGAAAAACTGTGTCCTAGGGAAACCATCTCAGATTACATCTTTCCATATCATGTGTTACTTTATCCCTTAGAGATCTGCAGAACCTTGTCTAGTTTAAACTTTTTCTGGAAACCAAGAATAGCCCAATAAGCCTCTATTTTTCTTAGCTCAAATCTATTTCCATTTTACACGTATGGATGTCCAGAGGACTTCTTCTCTAAGTTTTTGACCAGCCCCTTTTACCTGCAAAAGTAGTGCACTTTAATGTACTGTGGGGACCAGTAGAACCCCTCCCACAACCAGTAGAACCCCTCCCACAAAAGTCACTCTGTACCTACCCAAGTACTGGTTCCTTTTGTTGAAAAGCTAACTAATATAGCATGCCACTGGGATATGTCATAGCGCTATTTGCTCAGTCTGAACTAAAGTATATTGAAGCTATACTGTGTTTCAAAAAATGTTTAAAACTGGATTTATGCAACAGGTACATAAAGATTGATGATGTTGTTGCATTTTATCACCTTGCTTTCTCTTTCTCCTATACTATAATCTAGCTATCAATACACCTATATATACACACACCATTGGCAAAAGTCAATATATATTGTTTTATTATTTATTTATTTATTCCTGAATTATTCCATTACATGGACTACTTAAAGTGCCATAGTGTCTCCTAAGACCAAGCAATAAATCCTGAACCACTTAACTTACATTGTAGAGGCGTTGTAAGCAAATGTATTTTAACTTAAATTTGTTTATATACATAATAAATCCAATACACAATACATAATCCATATACATAATCATAGGAGGAAAATGGTTTGTATGTAAAATCAGGTCAAGCTAGTTAAATCACATTCAGTAAATTATTAGTTTGCATTGCCCCTTTGCAGGTAAAGGTGCCTTCCAGAACCCCATACATGTTGTTACTCCCCTCACCATAATTTTTTCAGCAGTCCAGCCTGGGTAAAATGCAAGAATGGAAGTTATTGGGCTGCCACCTGGTCAGGAGGTGGATTCAGGTCAGCAGGAGGTTACTCCAGGATTCACCTTTAGACCAAGCATCAATAGGTACAGCACACTTGTACCTAAAGTATCAGGCACAGGCATCACTTGGATCACTAGAGATGATAACAGATGGACTTCCTTGTGTGCAACTTAAGACAAAATGCACACACAGTTGTGTTAAATTTGTCTAATCTGATGCAGTTGTGACAGGAGTATTGCCCCCTTGCAACCGCAATGACACAGGAATTCTGGAAAACTCTGCATTGTGGGAAATAACAGCAATTGTGAAACCGCACTTGAGGCTGTTAATGAGCCCTCATGGCTTTTCCAATTTCTAATAAATTTCTACTCAGACAATACAGTAACTTCTACACCATAAACATAAAGGGCCTTGTTTGTATGTCATGGTGTAATGGTATATCTAAAATTAAATGAATATAACTATGAATATTCACTACATAGTACATAACTACACCAAGTCACTGGTTCAGGTATGTGGATGACACCTGGGTTAAAATCAGATCCAATGAAGTGGCAGCCTTTACAGAACACATTAATTCAGTGGACAATAACATCAAGTTCACAAGGGAAGATGTCCACGGGAACAAACTTGCTTTTTTGGACTGTTTAATTTGCATCCAAGAAGGGGGTATTTTAAAAACTGAGGTGTACAGGAAACCTACTCATACGGATCAATATTTGTTGTTTGATTCCCACCATCCGCTGGAACACAAACTGGGTGTCATTAGATCTCTGCACCACAGGGCGGAATGTGTGGCAACTGATACTGAGTCCAAGGACAAGGAGCATAAACATCTCAGAGGAGCTTTAAAGGCATGTGGCTACCCAGACTGGGCCTTTGTTAAAACAGCAGCAACCAAGTCCAACAGGAACATCAAAAGAAATAACCACCCGGAGACACATGGTAAGCAATACATAGTCATCCCATATGTAGCTGTAGTGTCTGAGAAACTCAGGAGGATTTTCAACAAACACCACGTCCCTGTGTTCTTCAAACCTAGCAACACACTGAGACAAAAACTGGTACACCCAAAGGATCCAACTCCTAAGGGAAAACAAAGTAATGTGGTATACGCAGTCCAGTGTAGCGATGAGTGCACATTGGGGAGACAAAACAACTGCTCCACAAACGAATGGATCAGCATAGGAGGGTGAACTCTACAGGACAAGACTCGGCTGTTTTTCTACACCTAAAAGACAAGGGACACTCTTTTGAAGATAGCAATGTCCAAATTTTGGATAAAGAACACCGCTGGTTTGAAAGAGGTGTGAAAGAGGCGATTCATGTTAAGGTGGAGAAACCATCCCTGAAAAGAGGCGGGGGCCTTCGACACCACCTGTCTGCTACATACAGTGCTGTTCTCGCATCTGTTCCCCGGCGGTTTCAGAACTCTTGACACATCCATTCATGCAACTCTCACAAGTAACACCTGTGTCTAGGAGTTGCATGACACATTGGTTATTCTATCACTGTAACTACACAGAATCAAGACCACTGTGAATTTCAAATGTCACCTCTCTGAAGAGTTGCAGTGTGCCATTGTGATTGGATTGTTGGAAGAGTCTATTTGCCGAGAACTCCCCTACACCAGTCAGTTGAACTGAAGAAGCTGCTTGGATGAGCAGTGAAACGTCTTCATTAAAATATCTCAGCAAGTCCAGTTGCTTTGAGTTACTTTTTATATATATAAAATTAAATGCTTAATCCAAATGTTTTGCTAACAATCTATTCCTTGATAAAGAGCACGTAGGTCTATATCTCTCCTATGATGTATTAAAGATAAATCACCTCAGAATTTGCCTTCTATTGAAGTGTATTTGATATTTAAAATGTCAATACAGTCAAATACAAGTAGGATTATTCTTGCTTTGCCAAGAAAATTTTTAATTTGGCTTGATGATAGGAGAAGTTTATAACACCTTTGGCCTATGAAGTTGCCAACTAGGCTTATTAAATTAATACACTGTGCTGTTTCTTTGATACATGTCAGGTTCCGTATCTCTGCCAACTGGAAACAAACTTACACCTAGCAATAAAACTCACAGGAACAAGTGACACAAATGGAAAATTTCTTTTCAGGTTCATTCTACTGAAAACTGTACATCTCTTATTAGCCAGCTATTGTTCAGTCTACCACGAGAATGATTATATATTGCATAAGTAAAAAAAAAAAAATATATATATATATATATATATATATATATATATATATAAAAATAAAAATATATTGCATAAATGTCGGTGGGGTTTTTTTTTTAAAGTTACACCTTAAACATTTCTTAGGGCAGCAGTTCATGGAAGATTTTTTTTGTCAGCTTTAATGGGTCAAATGTATCTGACCAACAGGAATTAGTGCAGTGCAATTGTGGGTTGAAACTCAAGAAATGTCAATTTAAGTATTAGCAAAACAGTCACACATAAAAAACAGAAAGTAATTGGAAAAAGTCTATTTCTGGTGAACACTCTGAAACCAACTCAATGAAAAAAGTGTTGAAAGATTACATCCCCTTTAAGATGTACAGTTCAGTATAGGTATGTATAAATAATGTGATAGTGTATTGATAGTGTATTGGTATTTATATATATATATATATGTGTGTGTATGTGCGTGTTATTTTGTGCATGTGCGTATGTGTACTGGGGGTCATTAAGAGCGGTTGAATTTGACTTTCATTTTTTTCCAACCCATATCAGCTATGTATGCAAATTTGTATGCTTTGATTTAATAATGTGTCTTATTTCTGTTAACAAAACTGCTGGTGCATTGATATATATTTCTTATTTGTTAAATTAAATTTGTAGGTTGTATTTGAGGAAAATAATTTTTCATATAGATTGATGTTTATGTACTTGTTATGATACGGTACAAAATTAATACAGGCTTGTATATGCACTGTTGAAGATGTATTCATATGTAATTGTCTTGAAACGTTTGTATAGAATTTTATAAATGATTTCAGGAATCATCTGCTTTAATCTTTTGCTATATTTTACATTTTGGTTAGCTCTAAAATTGACAATTTGTTTTAATAATCTAGCAAGCAATTTTACCCACCAGGGAAGTAAGTGCTAAAGCTAGTACACCAGCCTAAATAAAATAAGATTATGAAAACATACAGTACAGCTTAGCATTAACTGTGGTAACAGGCAGAACAAAAAAACTAGTGGATTAATTGTAACAGGAGGAAGCCACAAGGAGATTATGTTATAAGAAAAAGGTACCTCTACACCACTAAACAAACACATAGTTTGTGGCCTTGTTGAATTTATTGGCAACTAATATATGCTTTCTGCAATATGGTGCAAAATATTGTGTTTTAGAAATATGCACCTAGCACAATAATTTACATTTTAAACTAATACTCAGTGCTGAAAGTTTTCTTTAAAGTGTTTTTCATAAGTCCCATGAATGTAAAAGGGTTAAAAGCAATGCAATTGATTTAGAAAAATTGTAAGAGGTAAGATTTCCAATGATATTGTTGGAAAAGCAATGTATAAACTGTTGAAAGACAATAGACATGAAGTGATAAAGAGTATGAAAGCGGCAGGATTGGGATCTGTTCTGGAAGAATATATAAAATGTATTTATCACACTCTACAACAAACTGAAAGTTAAAAACTTTAAAATAATGTTAATGTCATATTCCAGTAAGGGAGGATGATGCCAAAAGCACAAGATGAAGATGAAGATGAAGTGGAAGCAGGAGCACAAAAAGTTACAGATCTCCTTTTTGTCATTGGCCAATGTTTGCAGACTTGGAAAACAAGGACTGCAGCAGACTGGTCAAATTGTATGATTGAGTATTACTGTTAGTTAGGGAAGTGTAACATGTTTGTTCTGTTAGGGAAGATGGAGGGGGTGCAAGACTTGTATGGAAAAAAAATCAGTAGGTGAATAGAAATTTATTCTCAAAATTCTCCAAATATTCTCTGTCTTCAAGATATTTCTTTAAAAATGCTAAAAGGGTAGTATACTGTACCTCTTGTTTAACATGACTTCAATGAATAGGACCTACATTGAACATGCTTTTTCCTGTTGCTTTAATTGAAAGAAAATATATTTTTTTTATTTCTTAAACTATAAGGGGCAAACAGGGAAACTAAAAGTGCTACATGTTTGGTCCTTGTGAGGCAGATTGTCATAAAACCAGTGCACATATTATCCCCCACACAATAGACTCTGCTAAAAAGACACCAGAGGTGGAAGGGATACTGGTAATCTAATTACCAAACATGGAGTAGCTTCAGTCTACTTGCATTCCCAGTGAAGAACCAAAACCATACATTTTGTGTGATTAAACAAGACCCTTTCATCATGAGTACCTATAAGCTGCATCACTTTCTTAAAATCACCAGAAATCCTGCCTCTCTACATGCATGATTTGTGCAAAATGCAGTAATTTTGTAATTTGGAATCGGTTATTTTAATGAGAGAAAAATGATGAGAGAGGAATAGTGCAGATAAACATGATTATTTCAGATATGAGCAGAATATTTAATTGATTGTATTTAGAAAGTTTCTTATTTCAGAATTCTGAAGCATATTTAAATTTTTGCTAGTGGCATAATATTAATATTCATACATGATTTTAGCACGGATGATTTGAGCATTCCCATTTGGACTCATCCCAAAACTGGAAACCAGTCGTGAGGTGGTGATGATCCTTTCAACAGTGTTTACCACCCTCAGGAGGGAGCTTCTTTCCTGCTTTGTGATACCTCCATATAACACTTCTATAGTTTCAGTTAGTATACTTTTAATTGTAGCTCTGTAAATTGTGATTTGCGCCATCCAGTTGACCACACCATTTCAGTCTCTTATGGAAATGAAGACGTTGATGAGTTTTTTGTATTATGGCCTTGGTTGTCAGACCATTTTAAAGAGTTAGCAATATATAGCAATATATAGAACCTGAAATTCAATGTATTAAATAATGTCTCTTTCTGACAGTGCTGCTATGCCAACAAAACTTAAAATGTATATACACACATGCTAACTTGCTTGATAACAGAGCATTAGCTCTCCATTAGATTCTCATATTTACTTATTTTATAAGTGAAAGTACATTTATTATGGTGCTGCTCCTACTGGCAAGATTACAAAGGCAACCTAATAGTACTAACATGCAATTCTCTTAACTCAGTGTAGCACCTATTTGGAGGTATTTAGACAAATACAGGATAGAGCATTTGCTACATGCAACGTACACAACAGGGTCAGGGCCTTCGCCATGTGGAAGTGTTCACCTTTAAGGTGTAGTACAACTACCACCCTCAGGCTACTGTGCATACAAAATATACAAAAATGATTGGGCGCCAGGAGGTTCTTACGAGGCAAACAAGAAACTAATGTGTGTGCAGTCACATCACATGCAGTTTTCTACATGCTGACACTCCCTTATGGACAGATTTGGCAGGCATATAGTCACAACCCTGCTCACACAGAACTTCTAGGACAGATTGTAGACTATACAGACACACCTCAGTGACATATTCCGGTAGTGGTCTCTGGATCAACCTCAGGGAAATCCTCTATCCTGATTCCCTCTCAACTGGGATCCCTATACTACAGGCAATATGGTCTGGGAGAGATACCTCCAAACTGTCAATCCTGCGTTGGAGCTCAGAACTGCTCTTTTTAGCTCACCCTGACTGACTTACACTCTTAGAGTGTTCTAGTACTGGGAGCTCACCTGTCTTTCTCATTTACTGGGTTGCCTGGCCCCGACATGGACACAAGCTTTCTGGGCCTTTCTGCACCCAGGCTTTGCTGGGCACACCTTGCTGGATCACCATCCAGAGGCCAAAGAGGAAGCTGCCACTCCCTTCCCAGCACTATACAGTGTAAGGCAGGAAATGGTCACCAAAACATTTGACCAATAACTACAGGCATGCAAATAGTTAAATTGCAACACAGGCTTTTGCCTGGCAACTAAGGAAGGTAGGGATTTAACTGTATAGGTGCTTGTAAAACCTAAAGGTCCCTACATCTATTATGATATATTATCTATATATTGTCTGTGAATTGTTTGGCATTTTAATTGAATTGGACAGTGCTAGTTGTTACATCAAGAACAAATGTAATAGAATATGTATTAGTTTTTGTACATGCCTCCTATATCTGTGCTTGCCAAGATTACTCCTGTTTTGAGCTGGGTTGGAGCAGGTAAGGTAATGGTGTAATGCCACCAAATGCATCAGTTTCTTCAAGGGAACCTTTCAATGGAT
This sequence comes from Xenopus borealis, assembly GCA_024363595.1. NCBI lineage: Eukaryota > Metazoa > Chordata > Amphibia > Anura > Pipidae > Xenopus > Xenopus borealis. Next base: position 50,902,957 of record CM044444.1, read on the forward strand.
TAGAAAGACAATCACAATATATAAAATAACTGTTGCAAGTACAAAAATATGATGGGGAAGAGTATTTATTATATTGTCATTGATATATAGAATAGTACAGAATTATCTAATAAATTCGGACAATTGCATTATATAACGCATGTAGAACCTCATACAATTTTTAACTATTTGCTGATGTTTTTTACTGGCTGATCTCAGATGCTAGCTAAACTTGCAAGACAAGATTTTCAGACATGTCTTCAGTTGAACTGATGCCAAGCTAGAATTGTAGTTTAACATTTTTACACTTTTAGATATGGTTTTAGGAGTTTATCTTGGTCCACTGCCAGCATGTTAGGGAGACTTAGCTTAACACATGAAATGAACAAGCATCTGTTCTAAAGCTATAAAGAAGCAGTTGCGCAAGTGTGATTCAATTGTTAAACTATTCTACAATGCATGGTGCTAATGCTCTGACAACCAGCAATGCGCTACACTGAGTATGCTAGGGAAAGAGTAAGCAAAGAATGTCACACTAACTGCAATTAATAAGAGATAAATGTGACAGTGGTGTGGAAACAGATGGAACTTTGTATTGCAAAAATAGTTTTTAGGTTTTCCAAAGGAAAGGTGTTGGTTATGCCTCAAAGAGAAGGAACAAAAAGCAGGAAAAAAGAAAAAGAAAAAATATATAGTGTAGTATCTTAGAGAAAAATTAATTCACCCAGCTCGTGAGTTAGTTACACTATCAGTGTGTCCACCACAGCTTTTTTAAGTGATATATTCGTGTGAATAAATTAAATTTAATGGAGACCTTCTCCCACCATCAACCAGTGTATATGTGTCGGGAAAAGTGGAAATTTTTATAAATTTGGACAGTACCCGCTGGCGTCGGTCCAAATGTGAATATACTCACAGACTTTTAAATGTAATGTGGCGTTTAGCAGTAGCAGTAGTAGTATCAGTTTTCAAAGGCCGTTTTTTTACAGACTGGCATCACAATAAAGCCCAAATGGTTCCATCAAGTTTCTAATCTGGATAGGTGACAAGAGCAGCATGTGCGGAAAGGTTTTTAAAAGACACTTTTAATAAATAACATTGCACTTACAAGATTTTTCTTTTAAAATCGCTTTAAAAACGGGAACGTCCTTTCTCCAGGTTTAAAAGTTCTTGTATTGCTTTATGTGCAGTCAGACCTCCGAGATTGCGGCGTCAGCCCCAGCGCTCTCCGGGGTTAGTTGCTTGTTGCTTAAAAGAAAATTAACTTTGAAGAAGTACTTCCCCTCCTCAATGTAGTCTATCCACCATACTCCACTCCAGGCATGGCACGAGTATGGTGCCTTGTATTGAACCTTATTTTTTCTATTTCTGTTGTATATCTCTCACTAGGTTTTTGAACCAAATTGTATAATAAGAAAAATTGTTTGCTGTTCCTTGTGCTGCATTTCCGCATTTATACAATCATGTTTATGATCACTGTACACAAGAATGCAATTAGGAAACAATTTTGGACCCAATGAACAAGAACACAGGATTCAATGCTTACTGAGCTTTAGTATAAGTTGTACAGTTATATTAAAACCTCTCACATGCCTGTTAGAAAGCTAATTAAAGGAGATGTAAATGTTCTAAATGGTTAATATCTAAACCTTACTGCAGTTACAATACATACAGGATGTATGCCTAAGATTTGGTGTTTGTAGCTTGAGTAACATCTTTCTATAGTCTTTTTATGACCACTGCTTCACTGACAGAGCAGCCATGATGAAGTCACTCTGCTGTATTCTCCTCCCCATGTGTGACATCACCAGACAGGCTTGTCTCTGCTTTACATATTGGCAAATTTATCAAGGGCAAAACTTTGAATTGTAAAAATGACGAAATTCGCATTCAAAACCTACCAAAATTGATTCAAAGTTTTTTTTTTCATTCGAATAGGTCCGTTTTCAATGGAATAGGTCCATATTCGATTGAATTAGAATTTTTCAAATCAAAGTAATAGTGCATTCGTTCAAATTCGGTTCAAAGTTTTTCCTAAAAAATTTTTTTTGCAAATTCAAATTTGGACTATTCCCTAGTCGAAGTACACAAAAATAGCTTGAAATTCAAATGCTTTTAATTTGAGTTTTCACTTCAACTTTGATAACTCTGCCCCCTAATGTACAAAATGTTGCAATGCTTACTGGAATCTTCTCTGCAGGGCTTTTTAGGCATGCTCAGTAAAAACAGACAGGCTAAAAACTGACCAGCTAGACAGCCAACAAAAGGGCCGGTGTTCTTGCTGGTACAGGAAGAAAAGTATCAGTGCTGCAAATTTGAGCTTATGTGCTGGGTAAATTTATCAAAGAGTGAAGTTCCGCCACTAGAGGGAAATTCCACCACTCTTCATTCATTTCTATGGGATTTTGAAAGGCCTATTTATCAATGGGTGAAGTGGAAATCCCATAGAAATTAATGGAGAGCGGCAGAAATTCCCTCTATCAGTGGAACTTCACTCTTAACTTCACTCTTTGATAGATATACCCCATAGTATGTGATTTGGGGGGATAGATTTCATATACATTTTTACTTATTCTTTAATATGGGCTGCATTTTTGTATTTTGCACAGTCTGTTACCCAGTTTTTTTTAACACTTAACTGTTGTTATTAAACTGCCTGGATAAGGGTAATGTTAAGCCTGAATATTGAAGTATACAAGAAAACCACTCATACTGATCAATGCAACCCTGTAGAACATAAACTGGAGTTTAGCAAATCTTTATACCACCATGCTGAAACTGTGGCAACCAGTGCAATCAATGAGTCTAAGAACAAGGAATACAAGCATATTAAAGGATATTTGAAAGTATGTGGATACTAGTGATGTTCGGGCTGGCGTGATACCTGCGGTACCCGCTGGTTCACCTGTGGGTTGGGCAGGTTCAGCCCACGTTGCACTCCCATTTGCAGGTGGCGCACAGGTCCAGATTGAACTCTTCTTCCCGGCCACCACTTACACTGCCAGCTTCAGACTTCTGGCTTGCTTTTTTATAGACATATGCCTGCTCACCCCAACCTTTTGTGATGTCATCAGTGGGGTAATTCGGGGCAGGTCTATAAATGGAAGCCAGAAGTCGGGCTTGGGCTGCACGGGTGGAGGGAGGGCGGGTGCGGGGCAGGGTTTACACAACCGGCACATCACTAGTGAATACCCAGACTGAGTCTTTATCAAAACAGCATTAAAAGAGTGGGTCACCTGTAAGCATATTATAGAAAAGTAAATTTTAAGCAACTTTTCAGTTCGTTTTCATTATTTTATTTTTTTAGCTTTATAATTATTTGTCTTTTTCTGGACAAATTTGCACTTGGCCAGTAACCAGTGGCAACCAAATGTTTGCTTTCATTGTTTTACCTGCAGTTGGCTACAAAAGAGTCAGTCCCTGGTTGGTTGTTATGGGTTACTGCCCATGGGCAAAGTTGCTAACTGTTTATAAAGGTCCCAACTCCTAAGTACAGGAAAAGTAACGGGGGCAAGGCTCAGCAGTCTATATGCATCTAAAAGAAAATGGAGATTTATTTGAGGACAGGAATCTGTACATATTGCACAGGACAGACGGTTTTAAAGAAGCAATAACTATGCCATTTAAAGTATTCCAACTGAAAAAATAATTATCCCTAAAAAGATGAGGGGGGTGCTGTGACACCACTTGTCAGCAATATACAGTACCTGTTCATTTCAATAATATTAAAACTTTCAATCATGCAATTTGGAAAACGATCACTTGCCTTAATGAGTTTCATAGTACCATTGTGACTAGATTGTACTTTCATACCTCTGTGAATTTCACCCAACACCTACCTGAGTAAGATTAATTGAACCATTGTGACGAGATGGTGGTGACTAGTGATGGGCGAATTCGCTGCAAATTCCCACGATTCACGAAACGCCAGACAAATTTTGCCTAGGCGAAAATTCGCTGGCGTCTCGTTTTGGACGTGGGCATCCGACGCAGCGTTTCACATATTTTGCAAGACTTTGAAAGAGTTGCACGTCTTCTCTTGAATTTACTATTTACATGTTACTTTTCAGTTTCTCCCATTATTTCTAAAGTATCTTCAAAAGAAATCTTAAAGTATTTATTTAGAGAATATTACCTCATTTAGCATACTTTCAGGATGCTTCTAAATTCTGTGCCCTATGCTATATCTCTCACCTTGCTTACTTTTGATATTACCTATTGCCACACCTTGTGTTTCAACACCATCTTCCTTTAGATTGTAAGCTCTTTTGGACAGTGCCCTCATCACCTCATATCTGTTACTGGTTGCTTTGTATTTAATGCTGCATGTTCAGTGTTTAACCCCATTTATTGTACAGCAAAGTGGAATATGTTGGCACTGCAAATTAGGGGCAGAACTAGGTATAGGCAGAGGAGACACCTGCCTAGGGTGTAATGACAGAGGGGCACTGGGTAAGTACCTTTTAAAGAGTCCTTTGCCTACTCCTAGTCAATGTTCAGTCTCCCCTCTCCTCCACTGCTCTCCCCTGTGTCACTGCAGCCCCCGTGTGACATTATAGCACATGGGCACAAACGTTCACATATGCAAACACAGACAGTAGAGGTGACCGGCTGGGTTGCCCCCGTCGGCTTGGCCCAGCCCTGTTATAAACACATATTCTTCTTCTTCCACTTTTTATAATTATAAATAATAATAGGCTTTTAACCATCACTATTTACAGACCTATTAAACCGAGGAAGACTTCAGAAACCACCTCTAGAATGCTGCTGCCAGGAAATATTTTATCTATAGAAGCCTGACAGACTTTTAAATTATAGAGAAAAATTGTACATTTTTACTTATGTGCACTATAAAGAATATTAAGCATGCTCGTACAGAACTCCATAGCACCTTTAACCATTTGCTTCTATGACAGAGTAAATTCATAGACATTAAATTCACAAGTGGATGCAACATCCTTGTTTCTCTCAGCAATGCAAATTACAATTATCACCCAGGCATTGCTCCCTTTCAATTAAAGCTCATTGTTATCTGGAACTAATTGGAATTTTCTCACCATTCTGCTCCCACAGCAATGACATTGAAAGCATTGGCAAATTCTCATCTTTCTACAAATGACGTTTGATTCAAGATGTTTTCTGTACAGTAAATTGCTTTTCTTAAGTGATCACTGTCTGACCACCAGTGTTGGACTCTGCTGAAGCTTGTAAATTCTTATAATGGGTGGCCTGCCTCATTTGACTAGAATTCGTTTCTGATTCTATTAAGATAGGTAGAACTGGTTTATCCTATAAAAATCAGTCTCTAAGACTTTATAACAAGTTTACTTCATGGAATGTAAAACATTATTTGATCCCATGACTTGTATTCTTGCTAAAGGTATACCTTATTAGTAAAACAATAGTTGTGATGTCCACACAATAAATACAGGTTCCAGTTCTTACTCCGACCCTGGATGCTGCTAGAGAGCCAGTTATACAGTAGCATTGCTAAGGCAAGGCAGATGCAGTAGACCACTACTAAATAGAAATGTTTAGAATATGTATTATATATATATAATATATATGTTCCTGGTTAGTTAAATACTGCTCTTTGTGAGACATGTAAATTCCAGTTGTTAAAGTATATCTACAGTATTTGTGGGCTCAAAAGGTCTGTTGCTTTAGTGGAACAGCATGCAAATCTGCAAAAGGCTGTCTGAATTTTGGATAACGAGTCACAAGGGTGCTTTATGCTGGGTAAGGCAGGCCCGTACTGGCAATCTGTGGGTTCTGGCAAATGCCATAGGGGTTGCTATAAGGTGCCATAGAAATTCAGTATTTAGTGGGCTGGTGGGGGCTGTTTGGGCCTATTCTGGGCTGATTGGGCCTCTGTTTACCTGAAATGCCAGGGCCTATTTGGACTCTCAGACCAGGCCTGCTCCAAGGTGTGTAAACACCAATTTTGAAGTGCACATAACAAGTGAGGAGGGTACAGTGTTAGATACTTTGACATGTTCAACAATAATGTTTGTTGGGATTGAAATATGTTGACTCATAGTAATGGATAATCTTTTGTGGTCCATCTTGTGGCCCATACAATAGTGTTGTTGGTACCCCTATTGTAAGTATTATATAAGTATATCCTGAAGATATTAGGGTTTATTTAGAGGGATGGTAGACTTAAATTATGAGGGTAGACTGTCCAGGTTGGGGTTGTTTTCTCTGGGAAAAAAGGTGCTTGCGAGGGGACATGATTACACTTTACAAGTACATTAGAGGACATTATAGACAAATATCAGGGGACCTTTTTACCCATAAAGAGGATCACCGCACCAGAGGCCACCCCTTCAGACTAGAAGAAAAGGAATTTCATTTGAAGCAGCGTAGGTGGTTCTTCACAGTGAGGACGGTGAGGTTGTGGAATGCACTGCCAGGCGATGTTGTGATGGCTGATTCTGTTAATGCTTGGATTATTTTTTGGCCAGATGTAATATCAAAGGCTATTGTGATACTAAACTCTACTATTGGCATGGATATGGGCATATATAATTTAACCCAATTTAACTATGTAACTATCTAAGGCAGTGTACAACTGCAACACAAAAAGATAGGGGGCACAAATAGTATTACTGGAATAAGGTATAAACAAAGCTGAAAAATTATATATATATATATATATATATATATATATATATATATATATATCTCAATAGAACATACTCATACATATGGTTACACAAAAATACAGTTAACCATAAAATGTTTCTATATTCAAATTAAAAACCACTTCAATTTAAAGTGAGAGAGATGAGATATGTAGTCCAGATTTTAAAAAGTCCAAATAAAAAATATTTTTCCTGCTGTCACCTGGGATGCTGCCGCCTTCAAAAGTGGAGTAAACTTCTAATATCTAAAACAATGTAAAAAGTGAGGGGCACATGCCTGTGGTGTCTACCATCAACATTAATTAATAACTAATTAAAATTGCACTCATCATAACCATCCCCAGTTCACAAAAGTTTTCTGTCCTCCATTGCACCGAGATGAAATGCAGGTGAGTTACAGTTCTTCCATGTCTAACCTCCAAAGGTTCTGGAATGGATGTTTTATTTATGGCAGCCTTAACCAATGTGTTGTTTTAACCATTTCAACTTCGTCAAGGTTAAAATAAACTTTTATAAAGCAAATGACTGGTTGTTTTTTCTATTATAAAAGTGTTATGGTTAAGGCTGCCATAAATAGAACATCCATTCCAGAAACCTTGGATGGGGTACACGGCAGAACTGTAACTCACCTGCATTGAGTAGCTAATTCCATCTCTGCACACTGGAGGACAGAAAACTGCTTTGAATTGGGAATGGTTATGGTGAGTCTGTATATACAGTACATGAATTAGTCCTTTAAAGGGCCAGCTATGAAATACATATAATATACATGTAGCTGGTAAAGGACTAAATGATTCAATTATGACACAGCAGCAATTTAGCTTCAACTTTTCATTGAACCTTAAAGTTCCACAAGTTTCATTCCACACGTTTCATTCCACAAGTTTTATTCCACAAGTTGTCTGCATGTGTCTAACAATAACAGTAAGCATGAACCAGAAAGTTTAGCTGCTGCTAATTGCTGCTTGATTATTTCAGATCCCTGTTACAGTTGCATTGGTAATTCAGACTTTAGACAAAAGTTCCCACTTTGTATTTGATCTGGAAATGATGTTGTGCCTAAATGAATGTACAGTACTTGGCAAATGTTGATGAACCAAGACATCATGATGATTTCCCCATATCCTTAGCAAGTCTTCACTCTTGACTTTCATTATTAGTAGTGCTTGATAAAGTCTACACCCATGCCAGTTGGAAGGCATATTTTAACATCATTATATCATTATTGCTTGCATAAGTATCTAATGTTTATGATTAGATCCAATTGTATCTGTGTGTACATGCCCAGTAGGGCACATCTCAAAACATTTGCTGCATTGAGGCTAAACAGAAGGGTATTGTTTAACGTTCATGGTTTATAAATTGGGCCAGAACTTCAAGAAAGTTGTGATGAGAACCATCTGTCTAGCTCTAGTTGTTTACCATCACCAAGATCGAACTGGACAGGGCAGATGTTTTTCATCATCACCTATTCTCCAGAGCTGGTATATGTATTATATGGGCCATCTACTGTACTGTAAACAACTGCCAAGAATCATCATCTTTGTGTATCTCAGAAGTACCTACATCTACTGAATTCACTACCCATTTTTCCTTAATGTTTTCATTCTGTTATAATGTTCAATATGATGAAAAAGATTAAATATTTCAAGTGTATTAAATGGCATATCCGTTCCCCTGTCCAGACTGCTATATGTATTTGGTGCCATCAAAAGCTGGTGGTTTCAAAAATGTATAATTTGCAATTTTACACTGGACACTTCTGTCTCAGTTGAAGGTACATACATCTTTTGTTTATAGAGGTGCTGTTCAGAGGAACTTGAATCAACACCCTTACATTAACACATCTCTGTTTCAGGATTTAGTTGCATTGTCTTTGCACCTGGCTGCACTTTCTGTAAATCAGTTCAGTCTCTGGGGTTTGAAGGCAGATGCCACAGAAATGATGAAGTCGTATGTGATACTTAGCACAACAGCTAGTCACTTTAACTGACCCACACAACAACCAGTCACTATAACTGTATACATAAGCATATAAGCATACATAATAAAGTAATAGTAGAACCATGTTTTCCTTCAGTAAAACAAAGTGGCGGAGAAACCTCAACAGAAAACTTTTTAAATTAAGCATTTTACAAGGATATCGTAATAAAACTACTGGAAGTTGTTAAACTATTTACCAGCTTAGAATGTAAATGTTTAAATTTAGAATATTAATGTTCCATAATGAACTTTAAAATGCCATATGCTCAATAATATCAAAATATAGATCATACTTTAATTTTAAAAGGGTGTTTTTTTTGTGGTATTAATCCTATATTTTACACACACTATATCTAGATACACAGTATATATATACTCTGTATACATTGTTATTGCTAATGGAGCATTTTATAGAAGTCCTTGGATTTATGAGGAATATGGTAATGGATTCCTCCCAGAAGGAATATCATCTTCACAACAGAAAAATGTTTCCAGAATCCGAAACCCAGGTCAACAGCAATCTTAAAAACATAAAAATCCATAGCACTCTAGAAGAAATGCCAGCATAATATCTGCTCTGGGATAAAACTATGATGGTATTTAATTCCAAACCCTTTCCTTATGCGTAAAATAAATATGTCACACTAAAAATAAAATGAAACAAATTTAATTTTCATATTCTGCACCATTATCAAGGTGTAAATCTCATCAAATAGGGTAGAGCCATACATTGCGGATCTCAGCCTGCAGAGAAACACAGGCTGAGAATTAGGTCCTCTGCTGCTCCAACACTCTGCAATGTCTGGCACTACTCCAAAGCAGGGCAATTTAATGGAAAATGTTAGTGGATGAAGGGTAGGTAAACAGTTAAAAAACATGTTGTTGTAGAAATTAATGAATATTTATCAGACATGCTAAATATGGAAGGAACCTTTCCATCTTCACCACTAATTCATATTGTACCATGGAGCTTGTTTCAGACGTCAATCAATCAATTCATTAATATCAAAACCAGTGCAATTCTAAAGTGCTTGTGCTTGGATGTGTTTGATCACATGAATTCATAAAACTCTGGGGCAGATTTACTAAATTCGTGTGAAGGATTAAAAAAAAAGATTTGAATTCGAATTTTTGAATACTTTTTTGGGCACTTCGACCATCGAATTAAAAAAATTCAATCGATTCGAATGATTCGCTTAAAAATCTATTCAATCATTGGACCATTCGATGGTTGAATTACTTGCCCTTTAAATTTTTATTCTAATCCCTATTTCGCCAGATTAAACCTACCGAATTGCTATAGAAACCTATGCTTCCATAGGGTTATTTCAACATTTTTAGATCGAATAAAAATTTTTTTATCAAATGGTAAACATCGTTGGAATCATTCGATTCGAGCGATTTAATCATTTGATCGAATTTCGCTTAAACCCTTCAAATTCGAATATCGAATTCGAAGGGTTAAAATTAGACCTAAATTTGATTGGTCAAATTTAAGGGTTAATTAACCCTCAAATTCGACCAATAGAAAAGCTGCCCCTCTGCATTGATTAATTAAAAAATACTTTAAAAATAAAGTGCTCGATGATACCTTTGCAGGTATCCGAGTTGGCAAACAACAAGTGAAGCTAGTGGCGTATGCAGATGACATCCTCCTTTTTCTAAATAAACCCCGAATAGAACTCCCCATAATCCTACACAAAATAGAGACTTTTGGAACCATAGCGGGATTCAAAATCAATTTGGGGAAATCTGAAGCCCTACGTCTGCAACACACCTCCCCGTCAGATTGGACGCACCCATTTCCTTTTCAGAAAGCTACAAAATATATAAAATTTCTTGGAATACGACTGACACAACATCATAAAGATATGTATAAATCTAATATTAGATTCACCATAGACCAAATTGAACAAGACACCCGCAAATGGATAAATACAAATCTTACATTTTCAGGTAGAATTCACTTTATCAAAATGGTGATTTTCCCCAAATTACTTTACAAGTTACAAATGTTACCATACCGCATATCCTCCACAGACAACAAGAGACTGCAGCACATTTTTAGAACCTTTATCTGGAACAAAAAACGCCCAAGAATAAGAATCGCAACTCTTCACCTACAAAAGCAGGATGGTGGACTCAATCTTCCAAACGTAATGGAATATAATGACGCAGTTCTCCTTAGATACGCGGGAGACTGGCTCCACCATAGAAACACATACACCACGGCCCTTTTGGATGAAACCTTAACAGAAGGGAATTCACTTAATTCGCTTCTGCATACGCCATTCCAAGAAATCCCCAAAGACACACAGAATAATCCGTTATTTATTCACACATACAAAACTTGGCACTCCATCCGCAAAAAAGCTAACCTCTCTCCCTTTAATTCGATAAATCTCACCTGGCTAAATAACAAAACGTTCCCCCCAGGCCTAAACAGTATTCTCTTTAAATCATGGCATACGAAAGGTCTAAAAAATATAAAAGATGTTATTACAAATACCAATACAATTCAACCAATCGCGACCCTGGTCCAAACATACCCATTTGTGCAACCTCACCTATTCTCACTATTACAACTTACACACTTCATCACGACTCAATTAGCTAAATTAACAGATGTAGACAAGGCTAACCCAATTGACTCGATATGGCCAAAACATGATACAATTAGATCAACTGCACATATTTACAAGCTAATCAGGACAGCCATTGATGTAGACAACACTACTATAAGCTTTACGAGATGGAAAACAGCTATCCCATACTCAGATAATGTAGATATCCTCCGTTATCACGCCCGAGTGATGAAACTATTACCGGCTAGCACATACCAAGAAATGTCCCTACAAATATTACATCATACCTATCTGACCCCTCTGAAGAGATTCCATATTGGCACGGCGGTGTCAGATAGCTGTTTAAAATGCGGGGATTCGAGAGCCGATATAATGCACTGCCTCTGGTCATGCCCACCTATACAACAGTTCTGGAGGGAAGTTGCCAGTTATTGGGAAAACCTGTCGGGGAAAACTTTAAACATTCACGCCACTTGGGCCATCTTTAGCAAACTGGAGCTTACCTCATATATCTCCAAACCAGAACGGGCTTTGGCTGAAAGGCTAGCAGCAGCGGCCAGGAAAGCCATTTTACACACTTGGTTGTCACACTCTCCTCCACCAATGTCCTTGGTACTCCAGAAACTGCAATACATATTTCACTTAGATTGGATAGAAACCTTAACGAATAAGGAAAGCCAAACAGACACATTCTTCGATACTTGGCTGACGCATATTAACACACTTCCACCGCATACTAAGCTATTGACCATTCAAACCTTTCAATATACTACATGGTATGAAAGGGAGCTGCTGCTGGGGACCGATCTTGTCCGTGAGGCGGAACAACAGCTGATGAATAGAGGTGATTTCCAACTATCAACTTTAACGGGACCCCCCAGGAGCCACTCCCTTAATCGAATATTAACAAGCACCTTGTGAGTACGAACCTTCCCTATTTTTCCCTAATATCAGTAGTTAATGATATGCTGGGCCGTTCTTTACCATATATATAGATAACAGTATATATCCTGAGCCCATTCCTTCCTGGTCACTTGACAACGGCAGGGACCGTTAATTATAGCCTTTGCATTCTACTTATATGTTCTACCCTTGACAAAACATTGTTATCATATTTATTTTATTTTATTTATTTTCCTTCAATTCCTTTTGGTTATGATTCTGTTTAAAAAAAATTTCTTTACTTGCATTTTGAAAACAAATAAAAACATTTGTGAAAAAAAAAAAAAAAAATAAAGTGCTATGTGCTCAATCCCTTATGTCACTACCACTCAATGGTCTAATTCAAACACTTGGGGGCAGATTTATCAAGGGTTGAATTCAAGGGTTAAATAACCCTTGAATTTGAATCGAATTTGTATAGAATTAAAATCCTTCAAATTTGAATTTCAGATTCAAAGGATTTTAACGCAATTCAATTTATCGAACGCTCAAATAAGAAAAATTTGATCGATCAATAAAATTTTAACCATTCAATCTAAAAATGCTGGAAAAACTTCCCATAGGGTTCTACAGCAATTCGGTAGGTTTAATCTGGCGAACTAGGGATTCGAATGAAAATTTAAAGGGCAAGTACTTCGACCATTGAATGGTCGAATAATCTAATAGATTTTTATTCAATCTATTCGAATCATTCAATGCGATGGAATTTTTAAAATTCGACGGTTGAAGTGGTCAAAAATTTGAATTCTAATTTATTTTAAATCTGCCCCTTAGTTTTTTAAATCAATTTCCTTTAAGGTGCTAATTATTCCACTGCCACAATGAATTTACTCTTAAAAAAATAATGAATTAATTCTCATAAACCACCATCACCTTCCATAATCAATTTTAAAACCAATGAATTCTTATTATTATTTCTGACCAATTTAACTCTTATAAATGTATGATCCAATTAATTCCCCGTTCCAGTGCCACTGCCTTGATAAAGCTATAGCAAAACACCCATCTGCATTTTTACCTCATGATTGATTTCAAAGAATCCTTAATTGGTTTTTATCTAACTTAACAGAAGCCAAATCTTTTTAAAAACTCTTTAAACAAACTTCCTCTCTTGCTCACAAGATGTAGGGAATTTGTGGTTTTTCAGGGAAGTTAGACCTACAAACAGGTAGTGAAGGTAAACTAACGAGACCACAGTTCCTTGCGTTCTGCCTTTCTCCCCTTGTGGTGTCCCAGGGCTTAGACAGAAACAAATTAGATAGTAGCTATTGGGACAACTCCACTTCTATCCTCTGTTTTAATTTTTTCAAACTTTTTAACAATACAATGCTCATGGATGGGATGGGGAATTAATTGGATCATACATTTATAAGAGTTGAAGGTGATGGTTTATTCATTGTTTTTTAAGGATTAATTCATTGGGGTGGTGGAATAAATAGCACCTTAAAGGGGAATTCAAAAAGTGCAGGTACCTTCGTGCAGGGTCACAGGCTCAACCTTCCTCCACAACGTCTTCTTCCATCGGCGATTGGTAGCGCATGTGCAGTAGGACACATTTTCCGGTTTGTACTACTGCGTATGTGCCTGAAGTTCAGAAAGTTCGCTGATTGAAGGAAGAAGATATTATGGGGGAAGATGGCGCCTCTGACCCTGCACTAAGGGACCTGCACTTTGGGGTAATATAGAAGTTAGGGGAAATAGCCTGAGGGGAGGAGTTTAGCGCCAGTGGGGTTGAATTCCCCTTTAAAGGAAATTGATTTAAAAAACTATGGGGCAGGTGAATGGTCTAAGTGAAATTTTTCATTTCAAGGTATTTTTGTGTGTCTCGACTAGGGAATAGCCCAATTTGATCCAAATCTGCAAAAAATCTGAAAAATTTTAATTTTGGCCTCTGAAAATGTAGTTTTTTTAGGAAAAACTTTTGAATCAAATCGATTGAATATGGACCTATTCCTTTGAAAATTGACCTATTTGAATGGAAAAAAAATTAATTAATTATTATTTGAATTTCGAAGTTTTTGCAACTCGAAATTCAACCCTTGATAAATCTGCCCCTATGTTAAGCAGAGGCAAGCCTAGAACCTATATGGAATCAGTTGGTGGACTTTGAAAATTCAAAAGTTTTTTTAGAAATTAAAATCTGTCGATCAAATTCGATCAAATACAGACCTATTAGATCGGAAAAAATTCAAATGAATTTTGTTTGGACTTTTTGAATTTAAAGCTTTTGCACTTTGAAATTCGAGCCTTGATAAATTGTCCCCTATGGGGCACATTTACTAAAGGTCAAAGTGAATTTTCGAATAAAATTAAAAAATTTTAAATTCAAATTTAGACTATCGGCTACTTCGACTATCGAATAGCCCAAAATTCAATTTTAAAAAAAGTTAGAATTAAGATCCCATTATTTATTTTCCCATATTTAACAGACAACTATTTCTGTAACCTAAACGTAATTAATATCTGAATGAAAAGCATGAAATTGGAGGGTACTATAAACAAGCTGTTGACAGTGTCTTGAGATCTACTGATCAGCAACTAAAGGTCTACTGGTAGATCCCAATCTACCTTCTGGGCACCCCTGTTCTAGGATGTTCCCCATAGGCTAAAACAGTAATTTGGCAGGTTTGGAATATTCCCTAGTCGAGGAACACAAAAAACAGCTCAAAACTGTTTTTTTTTTCAAAAATTCATCTCGACCTTTGATAAATTTGCCCCTAAAAGTGATCCCAGAGTTTTCCATGATTTTCAATTTTTGTGCTATGTAAAATCTAGTGCCAAATTAACTAGATTTCTTTTTATTAGTTCCAATATCCTTTATTTATATGACATTGACATAATTAGCAGCACTTTTACAGAGATGTTACCTCATTATATATATTTTGACTTTGGTATTATCAGTACCAGTTAACTAAGCATTTTTTAGTGTGTGGGAGAAGGCTTGGATAAAACTTGCACAAGCTGGAGGGAGAATACAAAAATGCAAGGCAAGGCAATTATGCCATCCACTGATTTGAATGAGAGACTGTAATATAAACAGGAGAGGTCTTAAAAAATAAGTAACAACAAAATTGCAAGCTCACAGGGAAGTAGTCTTTGGCTACTGAGGTCAGTGATGCTCGTATGAAAGCTGGCATAGGAGGAAGGTAAATAATTCAAAGACTGTAAAAATGAAAACCAATGGAAAAATTGCAGGACATTGTATAACAATACAGGACATTTTATAACATGCTAAAAGGAGCCTGAAGATAATCTACCTCTTTTAGTTCTGTACAGTTCAGCTCCTGATAAAAATAATGCTACCATGTGAGTTGTGTGACTATGATAGGCATGATAGCTTGTAATCTACAATGTGACAGTGGCAGTAAAACATGAGCAATATATCTTCAAAAGTCCTTTGTAAACATGTTGGCACTATATGGAGAAATATACAATGTTTCTACCTGTGGTACTGATGGATCTGATCCTTGGCCCACACACTAGAGCCTACAAAGGCCCATCAGAGGAGGATCAACTATGCATTTACCATCCAAAGGTATTTTTAAAACTGGTTTGCTGTTTTACCCTTTGGTATTTTAGAGAACTTACAAAAAAAACTGATTTTGCCCGTCCCCAGGCAAACAACCCTAAATTTTTACTTACCCCTCGGTGCAGATTTTGTCCATGGGAGTTAATGGCAGCCATCTAGTAGAAGGAAATCTAGAACAACTGAACTCAGCATGTCCCGTTGCTCTAGATTTACATCTGCTAAATATAGAATTTAGGATGAAGCATCCCATTCTTAAGTTGTCCTAGCAGTATGAATACAATGTAGCAGGGCGGCACTGAAAGAGAATGTTGTTGCATACAGTTGTTTTTAATAGTCAGGTAAGTGTTGAGAACTGTGACATAATTACAGGATTTCTCTGTTTGACCTTTTATATATCAGCCTATAAATGAGCTACTACTTACTTCCATTATATTATATATATATATATATCTTCCACCTGAAATCCCATTTAGTTTCATTATTTCCTATGAAGAAAATCCTCTGCATGCTCTACCAATGGTTTTTAAACATTGACATAGCATATGCTGAATAGATTGCAATTACAGCTTTTATATAGTCTTAATAAAGAAACTAGCAATTAAGGTGGTATTTCTAAATATTTAAAAATGTTATCTTAGAAACTCTGTTCATGATGCTGATTCTGCAAACTGACTTATTTGATGTATTTGGGATCAATAGTAGGACTTTTGATTGTTAATTGGCCTTTTTATTAAAATTAAGTACACCTTGATTGACAGGCCGTAATCCTACTGGACCTCTTGCAGAATCGAAAGGAGATGAACTCCAAATCAAAGAATACAGATCTTACCAATTAAAAATACACATGATAATGACTGAACAGTGAGGAGAGGACCTTAGAGTGAACTTTGGGCTTAAGGGCAAAAAAAAAACAAAAAACATACTAACATACTATTGAAGACAAAACCAGGTAACCTTTGAGGCAACAAAGAACAAAGTGTATAGAGGGCTTTCAAAAAAACTATGGCAAAGATTTACCTCATGGTGGAAAAAGCAGTTTATTTCTAGCGATTCTCATCATCATGAGGGTGATACAAGGATAGAAGCAGTCCAGAAATGTTCCTAAACAGAAAAAACTGTTTCTGCATTGAAACACACATTTTTTATATTTTTGCAATATTAAAAATAATGTGATGTGATGCCATAAGGAATATCACTAAAGTTCCTTGGCACAGAAATGTATATTTTACAAAGGATTGCTTTTCTGACTTGCAGTTGTACAAACAATAGAGAATAAATCTTTTTTGTTATAGAACAGGGAATTCATCCCTCCCTGTACAAGTACTACTTTTGATGGAAAGTTGATGCCCAGTCTGCCAAGCTTTTACATTCCATGTGATAACACAAGATGTTTTCCAGAACTTAAACTGAGGTGGGAGATCTGCCTTCCAAACAGAAGAGTTCCAGAGATTGTTTATTACATACTGCAATAAGAGCCCCAACCTCTCTAATTGCTTTCTTACCAAACACCTAACTATCTGGCTGACATACTATTAAGATACAGCTAAAAGAATAACACTTATTTTAATGCAGTGGTTTAACAGACTTTATAAATGTAAATATCTTTTGGCATACAAGTTGTTATCCAGGGGGACTTTCCATAATTTGGATCTCCATACCATAAATTGTCTAAACTATTTAAACATCAATAAAACTCAATAGGATTGTTTTATCTCCATTAAGGATTAATTAAATAAGTTGGGATCAAATTTAAGGTACTGTTTTTATTATTACAGAAAAAAAGGAAATACTTTTAAAATAAAGTTATTTAATGAAAATGAAATCTATTGCATTTCAGGGCCCCAGTAACTGCAGGGTCTGCTTTCTTTTATTGTTACACTCCTGGGACTCTCTGGATAACTGGTTTCCAGATAATGGATCCCATAGAGCTATATATCTATGAAATTGGTTTTGATATGTTATATTTTCTTGTGAATTACAGTCTTTGTACTTGTGTAACCAATGTGTCAGTCCATATTGACAAATGCCCTAATGGAGGGTGGCAAAAACATTGGACACTAGATACATGCAATAAAGGAGACTTAATTAACTAAACTTTGGGGGTCGATTTATCAAGGGTCGAATTTTGAATTGAAAGTGGTTTTCGTTTTCGATCGAATAGGTCCGTTTTCGGTCAAATTCAAATCGTTCGAATCGTTGGATTTAATCTTCGATTCAAACAATTTGTATGATTTCTTCTCAAAAATTTCAAAAACACTCCATAAAGGTTATAGGAGGTCCCCCATAGACTAAAACATCAATCTGGCAGGTCGAATTCAAATTTTTTAAAGAGACAGTACTTCGATTTTCGAATGGTTGAATTTTTCAATTCAAATTAAATTTTGGCCCATTCAATAGTCGAAGTACCCAAAACTTACTGCGAAATTTAATTTTGTTTTTTTATTTGAATTTTCACTTTGACCCTTGAAACATTTGCCTCTTGGAGTGTGGTTCTATGTGAAAGATTATATTTACAGTGTAAAAAAAATGCTGTAAAAAAAACAGCATTGAAAGTAAAAAACATACTTTGAAAGCAGCTAGTAAGTTGCAGGTAAAAACCTAGTCCCTTTGTAAAATGTATAATGAAGTAATAGAATTCTTAATGAATCAGATGCAATTTGAGAGTAGGACTGGCCAGATATGGGATGACTTTGACATAGTTGGCCAGCTTAAATATATTGCAATATATGGACAAACAATCCCTGTTTTGTTTAAAGGGTAAGGCATTTTCAGCAGCTGTATGCACAAAATGTCTCAATATCTGTAACCATGTACACAGTTACATCAAATATACAAAAATTGTATAAATATATATATATACCTACATACAAGTATGGGATCTGTTATCCAGAATTCTCGGGACCTGGGGCTTTCTGGACAACGCATATTTCCATACTTTGGATCCTCATACCTAAACACTACTATAAAATCATGTAAACATTACATAAACCCAGTAGGCTGGTTCTGCTTACAATGAGGGCTACTTACATCTAGTACAAGGTACATGTTTTATTATTACCGAAAAAAGCAAATCATTTTAAAAAATTTGGATTATTAGGATAATATGAAGTCTGTGGGAGATGGCCTTTATGTAGCTTTCTGGATAACGGGTTTCCGGATAATAGATCCCACACCTGTATATGTGTATACACATACAGGAAGTTCAACATGAAATCCTGGGTGCCTGTCCTCATCAAATTAAATACTAAATCAATTTGAAAGCATTCCCAGGAAATAAACAAAATCAAGCTTTATTGTGCCCAATGTTTCCATTCCATACAGGAACTTTCAGCAGGAGAAAAAACATCCCTGAGGTCTATGGGAGATGGCCTTCCTGTAATTCAGAGCTTTGTGGATAATGGGTTTTCAGATAACAGATCCCATAGCTGTATAAACATGTCATGATAATATGCTTAAGGATAATTAACAGCAAAATCAGTTGCACAGAATGATGACTCAAACAGTGGAATGCTTTATCCTTCAAACCCGCTATGTATGGTCCTGCTGGTTTAGGTAAATTTTGGCAAATACCAAGACTAGTTCACAAAACTGGAGAAAAGAAATACAACTTTATTGCCCATTTTTAGCTTTGAATTTAATGACAAAGTAAAATTTTGACCTGTGTGCCAAATCAAGGCTTTCTTGCCAACCCCTGCTGAACATATCATTATACAAATGTGAGTAATAGTAAGCTGGCACCTGGAACTAATGAACAGATGTTAATAAATAGTCTGATCTCTGATGTCATTCTCTTTATACAGACCTTTGATCACACAGTAATGGCAGCCGTACTTACTAAAATGTTGGCTTCATTTCCCTCTAGCTGAATACAGTTTAGAAGCTATTACATTTTTAAAAAAAATGATTGCACTGTAAGAAACAGTGACACACTACTGGAACTGATGGCTTTACCAATAAACTCTATTCCAAATGTCACTGAGCATTTATAATCACTTTTTACTGCCACATGAACACAGTTAATGTACTTTGTTAAACCTGCAATATTTTTCAACCAATGTGATAAATATAATAATAGTTTTGTTTTTATTTCAAAGGCAATGGTAACGTAAAATCATTTTGCAGATTAGAACTCGTTATTGCACATCTGTGCCTCTATTTTGCACTATTTTGTCTTCTCAGTTTTAATATATGTAAGGATTACATATGGCATGTTAATAGGAGGGTCTAATATTGGATTTATTTCCTATCTAAAATATTGTTGTATATTAACATAATATATAAATCTAAGAATACATAGTTGATCACTTTTACTGTATATGTAATGAAAATGAGATTAGGTTTAACTCATGTCCCATCTTACTTCCAAGCAGTATAAAGTAAGCAATTACATATAAAACCTATCACCAGAACTCACAAAAGTGGATATCACCATTAACAGCAAAAAAAAATGTATATTAACATAATATATACATCTAGGAATACTTACGTAGTTGATGACTAGGTTTAACTCATGTCTTATCATCATCATCATCGTTTATTTGTATAGCGCCGACAAGATACGCAGTGCTTACTTCCAAGCATCTTACTTCCAAGCAGTATAAAGTGATTAATTACATATAATAATATATATCACCAGAACTTACAAAAGTGGACATCACCATTAACAGCAAAAAAAATGTATTATTAAAATATATTGTTTAAAAATATATTTAAATAACTTTGGACCATTTTCCTAAATATATGTTTAACGTGTTCATCATTCAGTGCCACACTTCACCTTCTGCATTTCAGGGCTCCAGTAACTGCAGGGTCTGCTTTCCTTTATTGTTACACTCCTGATTTAAACCCCAGTTAATTGGCATTTGACACGATATACTTCAAGGGCACACAGCTGCTGGATCTGCTTCCTCTCATGTTATTCACAACAAAATAGATCAAATAATGTGAAAAGAAAGTGACAGCAATTAGCCCATGGCGATAGTAATTTTATGCTGGGGATGAGTTCCATACTTAGGACATTCCAGCTGTTGGTTATGAAAGTATTGCAAATTACTAATCCTAAAATCTTACAGTAGTAACTGATCAAACACCTTTCAAAATACTGTGAAGTGAACTAGTTTAAAAGAGAGAATGCCAGGTTTATTCCCAAGTATATCTCTCATTAAATGGTAAATAAACCGACAGAAGAAATAGCCTGTCATTTCCTACAACCAGCATCCCGAAGACACTTGAGTTATAGATGCATTTTCCCTCCCCATTCCATTTCCCATTAACATTTAGGGGCTGATTTACTATGGGTTAAAATTCGAAGTGGAAAATACTGCAAAATCGACCATCCAATTTTTTTGGGGGTCATTTTCGATCTAATATGGCAGTTTTCAATCGAAAAATGGCCGTATTCGATCGGATAAAAATCGTTTGAATCATTTGATCTTGATCTTCTGCTTCCCCTCACAGTGCTCAGCTCTGTTCCACTTCTGGGTGCTGCTGTGCTTGTGGTGTAAGACGCTCCTCACATCTTGAGCTCCTCCTACAAGGTAATCTTTACAGTTATTTATCAAAATCAAAATTTATCTCATTATTTCCGTAATATTTCCGAATATAACAAATATGGGCAGGTTATTTCCCGTTGTTTATTAACACATTTTCCCGAAATAATTCCAGTTCAGGAAAAAACAAAAAAAAGGTGAAAATCGGCCAAAAATTTGAATAGTACAAATTTTTCAGATTTTCTGCACAAAAACCACAACATCTTCAGATTTTTGCACAAAACCCAGCATGGATCAAGATATCTTTGGGTCTTTTCCCATTGATTTATATACAATCTCGGCAGGTCTGAGATTTCCATCCTCTGAGTAAAATAAATCACAAAAAATTTGGATTTTATAGTAAAAAAATTTAAGTTTTTGGAATTTGGACTTTAATAAATAACCCCCTAAGAGTGAGAATCATGGCTTCTCCATAGAGTGTTACTGCACCTACACTTTTAATATAGCCAAGACAAGTGTTCAAGGGTTTTTTTTTTTGTTGGGGCCATAAAGCACCATTTGCCCTACAAGAAACAAACCTATTTCTAACCAGCTACTGGTGTCACAATGTGACTGCCATAATTCAGTAATACTATATTTTTCCTGCAAACTGTTGCCTAAAAACTTGCGTGACTGTGCCAGTGGTAGAGAACCTGCAAAAATAAGCAACTGTTGTGCCTTTCTAAAAAAGCAAAAATAAAAATGATTGTCCTCATTAATCAAAATGTGGATGTAAATTGTGTTGATAAAGGGCCTGCAAAGCAGAAAACAGCTTGTTTTCTGATGATGAGGTACTTTCTGGGTTCACAAAAACTATATTAAAATGTTGGCAAAGGAAACATTTTTCACATTGCAAATATTTTTCCATTAAGACTTTTATTGCATCCCCTTTGGGCTTCATGTCTCATCCTCAGGTTCCTTGTGTTGTCAAAAGTAGTGATGAGTGATTTTTTTCACCAGACATGCAAATTTCTGCATTTCTCCATCTGTAAATTTTACGTGAAACGGTGGCATGAAAAATTTCAACAAAAAAGTCACCAAAACAAAATTGTCCCAAGACAAAAACTAACTATAAGAAAAATGCCCATTAATGCATTTGGACAAAAAAGTCGCTTAGACAATAAAGTCACTCAAACAAAACAAAGTTGCTGAGACAAAAATTTGCCACAAGAAAAATGCCCATTCACTCTAATACATTTAGAATGAGAAAGACTTGTTGAACAACTAAAAGTTTGTTGCTTGTAAAAAATATTTTGTTGCCAATTGACTTCAATGTGTTTTGCAAATTATTTGCCGTTTCATTCTAGTGATTCGCTCAGTACCAGTCAAAAGGTATAGGAGAATCGTATTTCTTCTTCAGAATCCTCTGTTGTCTTCTAAGATGTTCTTTACAGTGATACAGTGAAATTGGAGACCAAAGTTCCATTTTCAAAGATTTATTAGAAATCAAAGTTTTATTTTCAGACAATGCCCTTCTCCTTTGGAGCACTTGATAAATCAGCACATGGAGCAAGACTACTTTTATAAATATGGTATCAGCTTGCCAAAACAGTTGGAGTCTGTATGGAATATTATAACCTGTCCATGCTGAGTCGTCTTCACCTTCATACTGCATGATTTTACAGTATTGTCTCCGATACCAGACCAGTCACCTGAAAACTTTAGTTTTATCATTCCAGCCTTTGATTCATGGCTAAACTCCCTTTTTAAATATAACCAATAAAAACTTGATTCTTTGTCATGCTGCTCTTGTGACTTTCAAGCATCACCTGTTCCATGGTAACTGGCTCCCAAGAAAGTAGAATAATTTGAATAAGAAATTGACTAATATATTATTCTATCTGAATCTGACTATTTATTAGATTTATTCAAATATTGTAACACATTTAGCAGTCTACAAGGTTTTACACACTATGGAAAAATCCATTTGTAGCATATCCCTGTTGTGTTCTTAAAAACTCATACTGTACATTCTTTCGTTTTTAGCCCAAGTAAAATGTTGGGGAGCTGCCAAACTCTGTAAACAGGTGACAATAAAGCAGGTGTTATGGCTGATTTTGTCATCATAAAATTTTCAATTTCTTTTTTTCCAGTAGAGTAATTTTTTTCATTAAGGTGTTATTAAATATGACTTATGTGGAATAGTAAATATATGCCTTCTTTCCCTGTATTTATAACTTTACATCATTTAGCTATTGAGATCTGATTTACAACTGTGCTTCCATGAATAATCTCCTGCCATTATGTTTTATTGAATATATTACCCACATTAATATGAGGCACGTAACTCACAGATGTGTCAAGTCTTTATCACTTTGAGCACACTTTTCTTGTTATGAGACAGTCATGACTATTTTTAATTTCAGTAGCCGTATAGCAACATATTGCTGATGACAGACATAAAAGATTTTTTTATTATACTTTTATACAAAATACATATATTGTACTTCAGTTCCAAAATGCAAGAGTTTAATAATAGTGTTAAAGTGGTTTTCTTCCATTGAATAGGTCTTCTAAATCATCTGCATTGCTTTGTTTATGAAAAATGGGATTG
This sequence comes from Xenopus borealis, assembly GCA_024363595.1. Taxonomy (NCBI): domain Eukaryota; kingdom Metazoa; phylum Chordata; class Amphibia; order Anura; family Pipidae; genus Xenopus; species Xenopus borealis. Next base: position 50,926,704 of record CM044444.1, read on the forward strand.
TTATTATACATATCCATCCTTATTATTAACATCATGATTATTTATAAAGCACCAAAATATTCCGAAGCACTGTACAACAGATGGGTATATACAGAGAAGTTACAGGTTATATAAAAATATTGACTGATAATAATCAATAGATCTAAAACAAGAATCAGATGACAGCAAAGTGGCATTAAGGTCAATCAACCTAATGATAACATAGGGTTAGAATATATATATTTACAAGAACAGTGTCAATAATTAAGCAAGTACTGTAGGTGCACTGACTGAGCACTGCAATGTTTTTATAGATTTTTTTTTAGATTTATTATGCCCCAAGGCTGCAAAAAGTCAGAATCTGAAAATACTCCATCTTTAACCTTTTCTGGCATCAAAATTGCCTTTTTTAACAATTCCATTTTTTCTAAGTTTTTTTTTATTGATAAATAAGGGCAAATTATGGATTCTAGTTTGGTTTGTCTTTTTTTTATTGAAAACATCAGAAATATTCGGATTTTCATAAATAACCCTGTCAGTATCACTTGTGTAAAAGTTGTTTGACAAAAGATAGTTTAAAAAGACAATTTGAAGATAGTTTCTGCAGATATAGAACAAAGCAGTGTATGTGCAAATAAAAGTGGGAGTTTATGCATTATATCCATACTATTGTATTTCAGCTGTGCTCATCATAGCTAGCATGTAAATGATTTATAGCTATAATAGTGAGTCTGTTGTCGATATCCGGATCCTTATAGATATTTTGATGATAAACCTGGATGCATGAGAACATTCTGCTGACAAACTTGGTTTACAGTGATAAATGATCTTCCTGTCAAACACTGCTGTAAAAAATAGATCTACACTTGTGCCTAGAGCTATAAGCATACCTCCTAACTGTCCAAGTTTTGGCTAATAAATCGATAACCATAGATCCCAAAAATAATGGTGCTTACAGTAAATTGGGGGATTGGTTACTGTATATCTGTCTGTTCATGGATGGCTGGGAATACGGATATGGCAAATTTTATCCTACTTTTATTTATTCAAATATAGGGAGATATGCTACAAAACAAGCAACCAGATGTGGCATGTGCTTACTGCAAACTCTCTTGTGCATTATTAGTGGTGCATTGCATCAGAAATAAGGTCAAGTTACTCTTGAAACTGTCCTCATGTCTGAAATATGCAGATGTTTTATCCATACACCATTACACTTTCAGAATCTGTAACTACTACCAGTGATGGGAGCCATATACAGTATACAGATGCTTGCTCTACTTTATTTATATATAAAACATGTACTGTATCTACAGATATGTCATCTCTTATCCAGAAACCCATATTCCATAAAGCTCTCAATTACAAAATACCAGTCCATTTTGAGCTAATCCTTTTTTTAATGATTTGCTTTGTTTCAGTTCATTTGTAATGGAACCTTGTACTTAATGCTAACTAAGCTGCATAAATCCATATTGATGGCAAGACAAATTATTGGGTTTATTTAATCTTTGAATTATTTTTAGCAGACTCAAAGTATGGAGATACAAATTACAGAAAGACCCCGTATCCAGAAATCTCCAGGTTCTAAGCATTCTAGCTAATAGATCCTATATCTGTATTTCTTTTTGTTCTTTGTAATATGTATAGTCAACAATAAAATAACACTTTAGAAAATATATCTATATATTGCATTAAGATTTATAGGACCTGTTGTTTATTTTCAAGGAGTATGTAGTGTGTACATTTGCATATTACAGTGGCAAATAGCAACCAATCGGAAATTAGTTAACGTTAACTGTTTGGTTCCTATAGCAACTTCACTTCTGCAATATAATGTATATTTTCATAAATCAGTCACACAGACTTTATTGCATAGATTAATCCAGTATTGTGCATTGTTTACCATGTGGTAGACCAAGAATCCATCTTAAATGTTCAGGGGCCACCAATGCAGTGTATGTGAGAAAGGATCCTTCATATAAAGTAAAATAAATTATAGTATGTTTTCACTTTGTATCCAATATTTCAAAAATTGGGAAATCTTCTCATGCACATATATACATTTTATAAATGATAATACCAATCCAATTTTCAATTGAAATGCAGTTCTATCTACTTTAACAAGAGTATAGCATACCACAGACAAGTGGATAAAAAAGAAACCATGAAACCATTTACACAGGGCTGTCTTAACTATCCCAGCATAATGGATATTTTAGAAGAGGCATATATTACTATGTCTACTTCTCAGCTTTATCCAGAAGTGAATTATAATTGTTTTCCAGCCATTCTATTGTTTCAATAATGCCTAATACTAAATGGCTTTGTATTATTTACCATGTGGTGAACAGAATAAAATATATTCCAAAATGTCAGCAGCAGCAGCTTTATATACACACAATAGACTTGATGGCTTCCACAGATATGAACAATGTGTATGTAATGATATTACCTGATATCCAAAGTTTCTTTAAAAATGCATTTATTGTTAACAGCCTGAAAAAAAATTGCAATGCCAATCCATACGTAAGAGGGATTAATAAGTAATGTCATAAAAGTTCACTTCATTTTGTTCAGAGATGGAACTGGGGAACTTTATTAAACAGATTTAAGGTGTTTGCAAGAAATGCAGCCTTCAGAAGAAATCAGTAGTTGCAGGGGGGGGACTTTCCATCCAAAACATATGTGTTGCCACTATTCTTGTTATCTTGGATATTTCCTGCATTCTTGTTACCATGGAAATTGACTCAGTTAGGACAGCCTATTTACTAGGCCTTTAGGACATAAAACAGGCATGTGTTGTCAATTTGGAAAATAAAAAAGTGATTTTTTTTTTCTGCAATCATTCTCTTTTTGCAGAACAAACGAAGACAAGAACCATTCCTTCCGCTCTCTTCCTCCGTCTCTTCGTTTCAAAGCAATACTGTTTTTTTCCCTCTTCAGAGAAAGTTTTCTTGGCTGCTGAGCAAGAGTCACTGGGCAGAGAGCCACAGCGGAGGGGCTTAACTATGAAGGAAACGATGAGAAAAGTGTCTGGTGCCTGAGAGGAACATTAGACTGGTGAAGCAGTGACGGAGAGAAGCTTTCAGAGCTGGTAGGAGGTAAGTGAAAGATAACACCACTTGTGAGCCTCTGCTGATTGTGGTCAGTCATTAGTGGGAGCCAATCAACATGCAGCACCGAAAGATCAGACCGAATAATTAACTGCCTTCTATTTTCACAGATTCAAACTATGCTTTTAAAAAATATATTTTGCTCAATTTATTATTCACAAAATTGACCTGTCCTGTGAAATGCTGATTAAAATAAGTTAAGCAATTAATTATGTTTTCATTTTTGAATTTGCAAAGAGATTACTATTTATAGAAGGAAAATACAAAGATCACTAGTCAAATGATAATGCTTCACTCTCAGCTGATCAGCTTAGTACTGTTGTCACACTATCTATCTGTCTGTCTGTCTGTCTGTCTGTCTGTTTGTCTATCTATTCTATCATCTACTGTATCTCTAGCTATTTTTTTTCTTTAGCTATGTCAGTAAATCCATCAGCTTTATCTTGTCTATCTATCTATCTATCTATCTATCTGTAAATCTATCTATCTGTAAATCTATCATATCTCTCTGTTTATCTATCACTATGTCAGTTTAGAAATACATTGATCAGCATTATCTTGTTTATCTATCATCTATCTTTCATCATCAGCGTATCTTTGTATCAACCAATACATTCATTTTCTATATCAAAATGTTAAGGTCTGAGTAGTGAAGCTTAGCTGCTATCAGTTATTATTCATTGTAGCAGTCATGCTTCTCCAACACTGCAAAATCTGTAACACCTGACTACTTGAAAATCCTGAAACCCTTAACTGGTATCCCATAGAGAAGAGGCATAAAAGTCTTCCACAACTATGCAGCTGGTGAAAGCCCATCCAACTGCCAATGCTGTTGTATTCAATTGGAAGCAGATTAAAGTGAAGAGGAATGACACTACTAGAGTAGCATGGTTGTCAGTTCTATGTTTCTAAAGGTGGCCATAGACGCACAGATAATATCGTACGAAACGAATTTTCGTACGATATTCGGTGCGTGTATGGTGGGAAATGAGCCGACCGACATCGTCAGAGGATTAAGATATCGGTCGGCTGGTTGATCGGACTGGACGGAAAATTTTGATCGGATGCCTTTGAAATCACCCTGAACATCGGCCATTGTTAGTGCTGAATCGTCAGATACAAGTAGAATTCTATTGTTTCTACCTGTATATCTGACGATTCTGCCCTACACGTGTGTGTTGAAACGAACGATCTTTCTCGGAAAGATCTTTTCCGAGAAAGATCGTAATTGTTACGTCTATGGCCAGCTTTACTAGCAGTGTACAGCAGAGAGTTTTGTGCACATGCCTTTCTCTCTATTCTGGTTTGCAATAGATATATTGATTCATTTATGCTTCTAAAAATATATATATTCTTTATAACCCTGTGCAGCTTGTATTAAGAGCAGTTGCAGTGGCAACAGAGGGATATCCGATTTGCAGCCCTCCAGCTGTTGTTAAAATACAGAACAACCCCAGATGCTGAGCATTCTTATTCAAAACCAGCTGCGTTTAAGGCAATACCCACTTTAACCATATGCACTCATAGAAAACAAATGCAAAATATAATCAAAAAAGTAGGAGGTCTTTCTTTTTTATTAGTTATAGCAGGCATATAATAATAAAGATTATACACACTCACATGTACATATATTGTATAACCATTATCCAGGAGGTTAAAGGGCAAGGAAAGTCAAAGAAATAAAATCCAATGTGTACCGTTTTTATAAGAAACCTGACTGTATGCAGTAAAATTCTCCCTTCATTTAGTGCTTCTGGCAGGGAAACAATCACTTATGAACAGCAGGGGGAGCCCCTGCCTTACTTACCAGCCATGCAGAACTCAAGCAGACCACACTGAGCATGTGCAGTGCCAGTGTCAGACAAAGATGTATAACAAAGTTACAAGATGACAGCCCCCTGTGGCCAACTTTGAAAGCATAAATCATTTGTTTGATTAGGCTTGTGGTGCAGTAAGTTCATGTTTATGTTTAGTATACAAAATGCAGCATTTCTAGCCTTATTCTATTTCAGACTTTCCTTGCCCTTTAAGGCTACAAAATAAAAGCAGAATACCTGGGAGCCAGATGCAATTCAGGCATGGAATTTCAATAAAATAAAATGGCTAATGTATTTTGCAGATTAATGTTTTTGATGCTTTTTATTATGTCTTTTTTAATGTAAGTCAGTGCAGTACATATATTATTCTTTCATTATATATACAGTATGATGATGTCTTTAGTAATGCATAGACTCTTGTGCTTGTGGAAATGTGTGCAGAAATTCTTGGTACAAGTCTATCACACGTCTGTGCCAATCAAGATTTGTTAAATGGTGTAGTAAGTTGTTCTGTTTCTACTGCACTGATGTATTTTACAGTATGTATAGTAGTTCTTTCCAGATGAGATGATGTGCATGAGTTGATGCAACTGAACATTGCAGCTATTTTTCAGTCCTGGGTTTCTTGACCAAATTCCATAAAAAAATAAGTTTGGAACCATATTTGTTTCCTTTTTGAAGCAGATTTTAAACAATGTTTAAAAATGTCATGCTAATTAGTACTCTAGACTTAATTACTGCTAGTTACCTGCTTGTTAAATATTTCCCAGAGTTATAATTCAATAATACAATAACAGTATGCTGATCTTACTAACCCCAAGAATATATCATTTATAGAGAACTTTCTTTGCTTACTGTATCTGTTTATCTTTTGAGCTGAGTTGAGTGCTTTGCAATTTTCAATGTTCAGTTGACAATTCTTTTTTTAACTTTTGTGTAAGTGAAACTAAGTTATACCTGGCAGCCTTTTATACAGGGATCCCTGGTGTATTTTACTAAAGTGTTCAAGATACAAAAATGAGGCATGCAAACATAAACCAGATTTATCATAACAGAGGCATGCCATTGAAAGCAGTGGGGGGCTTTTGCCTTGTCAAATGAAATGTATTTGCTTACACTTGTTTTGCTCTGGTTTTGCAGCTAGGAGACTTCAGCAAATAATCAATGCAATGTTTGCTCTGCCACTCCCCGTTTTCTCAGTATATCCCTGTTTGAAAAACTTGCAGGTTTAGGATCACAGCTCTTCCAGTAAATACCATAGGCTGGAATGTAGAAGTTCTTAAAACATTGTTATTGTATCTGGCTTTTTCCTAGAGTAAAATATTGGCATACAGGGGCAAATTCACTAAAGCGCGAAGTGTCTAACGCTAGCGCTAATTCACCAGAGTGATGTCATTTCGCAACTTCGCAAATTCACTAACACCGACTCTGGCGAATTTCCACTAGCGAAGTAGATAGACTTGCGAAACTTCGCACCCTTACGCCATGCGAAGTTGCGCACAGATGAAGGATCGTAACTTTGCAAATTCACTAAGATGAACATTTTCCTCAACGTTAGCACTTACGCTAGACATTACTTTGCCTGGTCAGACCAGGCGAAGTTCAATAAAAAGATAGGAGGTTGAAGTCCCAAAAAAAACGCTGGCATATTTTAGCATAGTCTAAAAAAGATCGATATTTTTTTGGAGGGGTTACCCTGCTTCCCCCCTACATTTCCTAACACATGGCAACACAACTATACAGGGGGCACATGTAGGGCAATAGGACAACTTTATATAATTTATTAAAGTGGACCCGTCACCCAGACACTAAAATCTGTATAATAAAAGTCCTTTCCAAATTAAACATGAAATCCCATTTCAAATTTTTATTAAAGCATTCATAGCTGTTTTAAGCTCATTTAAAAATCTCAGCTGTCAATCAAATATTGTCTGCCACTCCTCTATGCCTTAGGCATAGAGGCGGGGCAGATAATTACTTTCACTTTCCATTCAGCACTTCCTAGATGCCACTGCTCCCCACACATTTCCCCAGTTCTCTTAACCATTTAATTGTGTAGCCAGGACATGGGGATAGACATTGGCTCCCCCATTCTGGTGCACAAACAATATTCTGAGATGATGCAAGGCTTGCCTTGAGAACAGTGTCCATAAAATGGCTCCTGTCTGCTTGCTATAATTATGAATCCCCAGACTGAAGTAAACAAGATTATAATAATTTATATAGTGTAATTAATGTTCATTTTGCTTGACTAATGTGATAAAATATTATTTTGAATATTTTTTTGGGGTGACAGGTCCACTTTAAAGGTTTCCTGGGCTTGTGTAGTGGAATGTAGTGACTGTAACATATACTTCTATTATAACTTAATATCGCTCTGCCTAGCAACTACGCTACCATTCGCCGACCTGAGCGTAACTTCGTACTTTAGTGAATTTGCGTAGCGCTGGCAAAAATTTGCCTGGCAAAATGCAGCCAACGCTAGCGAAGCATCTTGGTGAATTTGCCCCACAGTATTCAGGTAAATAACTACCTCACAGTTCAATCTGTATTGTTTTTAGTTTGACTAAAGTTTATGGGTTATAGTATCAATCAAAAGACTGCAAGGGGCAATTCTAAAAATAAAATCCCTCCATCTGCCATTTTATAGATATAATGCCATATTCCTGCAAAGCCTGTTATTTTTAGGCTTCCTGAATATCTTTATGTGACTCTGTTGACAGCAATAGTAGTTGTTGGTGTGCCTGTGTTTTTATAAAAAGTGTTTGGAGACCAAGCAATTGTAATTGCAGTAGCCATTATATCAAATATTATACAGGCAGAGGACCTACTTGGATTTCTGGATAAGGGATCCCATAACTGAATAATAAAAAGGAGCAGAAAATTATGGTTAACGAAGGATACCTGGGACTGTGGGGAATTGCTGGAGAGCAGAGGGAACTTTGGGTATAACTTTGGGGAGGTGAGGGATTGGCTATGGACACTAATAGGAGGGCTAATGTAAAAAAGGAGATCACTTACCCTTCTCCTCTTTCAGCATCACAGACACCATGGCATCCGATCATCCCACCCCTCAACTCTATTACACACCCCTCCACTCTTTCACACAAACCTTAAATGCCCATAGCTACAGTATACTAACTGTAGAGTTTAGTATCAAAATAGCCTTTGATGTTATGTCTGTCCAAAAAATCATGCAAGCCCCTTTTGAAAGCATCAACAGAATGAGCCATCACAACATCACCCGCAGTGCATTCCACAACCTCACTGTCCTCACTGTGAAGAACCACCTACACTGCTTCAAATGAAAGTCCTTTTCTTCTAGTCTGAAGGGGAGGCCTCTGGTGCGGTGATCCTCTTTATGGGTAAAAAGGTCCCCTGATATTTGTCTATAATGTCCTCTAATGTACTTGTAAAGTGTAATCATGTCCCCTCGCAAGCGCCTTTTTTCCAGAGAAAACAACCCCAACCTGGACAGTCTACCTTCATATACTGTATGTTATGTCACAGCTGTTGACATGAAATTGATTTTGGTCCTTGCCATTTGGGTCTGGTTAATAAAAAATTTTCTCTTTACATGCCCACAATGGCTGTGGTGGCTGGCATCTGGGATAGCCTATGTTTAGGCATAATATGGCAAGGAAAAGAAAAAGCTGTTGCTGACCTCCTCCCATTAAAAAAGGCAAACAGAGAAAATGTTATTGGTTTCAAAGAGATGGTTGTATGTTACACACAAGCCACTGCCTCCCCGCAGATGTATACATATTCATATAAAAAACATGTTCTGCAACTTTGTTTTGTGGTTATATTATTTCAGTCATCCCATTCCCCATTAGAATGAAACTATTCCTAGTGCATGGTGTCCAGACAGTATGTAATCTAGAAGCAGAAGCATAATCATCAGCAAACAATCAGTGACAATGACCTTTACCAAAAAAAACAACATTCCGCTATAGTAATCAACAAGCAACGATGCGTTTTCTTTTCTGAATTCAACTGCAAACTCAGCTGAACTCTTTTAGTTAATTTGAAGCATGTATATACTTTAAGATGACGTAAAAATCATAAGACTCGGATAACTGTCTTTGTTTAATCAAGACCAAGTTTTTAACTTTCATCTGTTACCTGAAATCTATCATTAAAGAATAAAAAAAAATTCCCTGAAGCGTTTATGGACTCTGCTATTCCAAAAATGCGGCATCAGTTCTAGGCAGCATGATAGCTTTATAAAAATCTTTATACAGATCTTTGGTAGTAAGGAAAACATTATAATCAGCCTCTTTGACTCTTTCTTCCCCCCCCCCCTTAGGAATTGAAATCCCTCTGCTTTCTACATAATAGGATTCATTTACATCTGCAGATGCAGTGGGCAACTTTTCCCCACATTAAGGTTAGTGACACACTGGCAGATTCGGGGAGATTTAGTCGACTGGCGACTAATCGCCTGTTCTTCTGGGCGACAATCTCCCAGAACTGCCTTGGTGTGTCTTCCCTTCCCGCAATAATGCAAAGTCGCCTGCGCTAAGCACACACAGTGCTTCATTTTCCAAAGTTGCCTCACGAAGTTTTGGGCCATTTCAGAAAATTAAGCGCCGCGTGTGCTTAGCGCTTGCAACTTTTCCTTATAGCGGACAGGAAGGCAGAAGAAGAGGCGATTAGTCACCAGTCGACTAGTGAGTCACTACCCTAAGATTTGTCTAAAACCACTTTAATTAAAGTTACTGAAGTCCAAATGCATTTGGCCCACTTCCGTATTACTGCACTGCTCGGCGGCAATCAGGTCTTCCTTCTCTCAATCCCAAATCGTTTTATGCATGGCACTGTGCAATCCCTGGAGCTGTTATCACCTCCTGATCAGCTGGTCACTCCAGAGCTCCCTCAGAGCCCTGTGTCAATCACACCGAAGCACACATGCAGTTGCATCTATTCTGATGCAGTTGTGCCAGATGCAGAACAGAATCAAAGTCAGATGCAGCGCAGTTGTGTCATGTTCAATGCCCACATTCACTGTACATGAATCCTGAGAAACTAAAAAGAGAACACTGAGAGTGAGGGTATATTTTCCCTTTAAGACTGGAGAGACGCATAAAGAAAAGTCGCACACACACAGATGCAAACATACCCATGAGGAAACTGCCACTTTTGCTTTCTTTATTTCTGCCAGTTTGACCTTTTTCTCCCTTTTTAAAGAAATTATAGTCATGAATAATCCTATTGCCCCACTGAACAATTAGCTGATTATAAGGGCATATTAGCCCAGTAGTATCATGTGTATAGCATCAGCATGTTACAAATCTCTACAGAACTCAGCTTTGTAAGACAGGGTACCTGACCCCCATACCACCATACCCCATACCACTATGCACCTCACGTTTGAGAAGTGGAATGTTAACAAATGATAATAGGAACTAGGGATAGAATATCATATTCAATATTAAAATATATAAATAAAATATATAAATAAATACTTTATATAAATTATAAAAATAACTCTTTTTTTGGAAAGTAAAAAATATGTAACATGTCGTAAATGACCATTGTAAGGGATAAGATTTTTTATTCAGACAATGCTAGGACGCATTAATTTACCTAGACCCATTGAGTGTAAGGATTAGACACAGAACTTAAATAATGGGATGGGAGTCTGTATGGTGGTGAACCAGGGGTATCACCAAAAATAACGGTGCCGAGACTAATACAAATAATTATATCAGTGAAATATGGAATCAAAACAGTATCCAGTTAACAGTCTGTGGTCAGGTCAGGCAGGTCAGGCAGGTCAGGTCAGGCAGCAGGCAAACAGAGTCCAGTAATCAGGTCAGAGTCACAACCAGGAAATCCAACAAGAGGTAAGGTGGGAACAGGAGAAGTGGATTGAGACTGGGAAGCAGGAACATGGGAGGGTTTCGAGAACAGGAATCCAGGAACAGGTAACACGGAACAGGAATCAAGGCAAGAAAAAACAAGATCAGTGCTAGGATGCAAAATGATCAAGCAAGGAGCTGTGGTGAGGGACAGGTTTATGAGGGGTTCTGATTAGGGGGGATGAAGAACATGTGAGACTAATGAGGTGGGCAGAAACAAAGAAGCAGACAGAACACAATGAACACGAAAATAGGACTGATCAGACAGTAACTTTGATAGCCTCTAGTGGCTTAACTGGAAAGTGCATAATGCCTGGAACAAAGACCCCAGAGTTCAAAACCCAGCTGATCCTGACATTGAGCAATTTTGAGTGCAATCTTTTTTCCCACAATGCAGCATTTATGCCCAGAGTTATTGAAAAAGCAAAAGCACTGCATCTACTGAAATTACATCCAATTTGCAGAAATGGATGCAGTTGCATGTGCACCTCATGGCAAAACCGGTGTAGTTGCACTAAGTCCTTTCACTGTGTGAGTGATGTCTGCATCCCATTCTTTAGGTGCAAGTGGGTTGTGTCTGTTGAGGCGGGTCAGGACGTGATGGTAGCTTCATGATTTCCTATCACCAATAAGGAAATAGCACCCAGCTTGGAATGAAAGACAAATATCAGGGGACCTTTTTACCCATAAAGAGGATCACCGCACCAGAGGCCACCCCTTCAGACTAGAAGAAAAGGACTTTCATTTGAAGCAGCGTAGGTGGTTCTTCACAGTCAGGACGGTGAGGTTGTGGAATGCACTGCTGGGTGATGTTGTGATGGCTCATTCTGTTGATGCTTTTAAGAGGGGTTTGGATGATTTTTTGGACAGACATAATATCAAAGGCTATTTTGATACTAAACTCTACAGTTAGTATAGCTATGGGCATATATGGTTTGTGTTTGAAAGAGTGGAGATGTTTGTGTGTGTGTGTATGTATGCCGGGTTTTTAATTTGGAGGGGTTGAACTTGATGGACTCGGTCTTTTTTCAACCCAATTTAACTATGTAACTATGTAACTATATAGAAATGACAGTGTGATGCTGAACGCAACTAAAGGAAAGTACCTTTAATTAAGGTAGTTTTTTTAGACACAACTGCAAGGCAAAGCACAAGATGTTCAATGCATTTGCAAACGTAAATTAACCTAAGTATATTTAATGCTGATAAGCTCATACAACTGTTTAATTTATAAATGTGGCTACCTGTTTTTTATAGTTACCAAGAGTTAAAGGAACAGTAACATCAAATAATGAAATTGTTTTGAAGTAATACAAATATAATGCAGCATTGCCCTGCATTGGTAAAACTGCTGTTTGCTTCAGGAATACTACTATTGTATATATAAATAAGCTGCTGTGTAGCAATGGGGGCAGCCATTCAAAGGACAGCAGCTTGTTTATATGAACTATAGTAGTGTTTCTGAAGCAAACACATCAGTTTTACCAGAGCATGGCAACAGTACATGATATTTTCTTTATTTTAAAATAATTTTTTTGTTGTTATTGTTCCTTTAAGTTCCCTGCCTTGCAAGTCTGAATGATGCATATTGTCAATACAATACTGCTGAAAGCAGAGAGCCCTCAGAGAGCCCTGTGTTCCTTAGAAAAGAGAAGGCCCTTGGGCTCCAGATTTGTTACTTTTGGTTCTCACAGCAGGTTAAGATGATATATTGTGCTTGTATATGGCATTTTGAAATAATTTAGAGGTCAATGGCAGATGACCCGTTTACAATTGGAAGATGATGATCATGATCTGCGATGGGTTTCCTACAATAATCTGATTCATTTGTGGTTTTCGGGAGATAATATGAAAAAGATTGTATAATTTGGATTTTTTCACAGTTTTATCGAGTCTGTTCTCATCCCAGAGTAAATTTATTGCTATACACGGTAAATAGTTTGGTCAAAGTGGTTTTAATAAAATCGTGACATATTATGTTCCCCAGGACACACAGTAGGGGTCATCTTCAGCTGAAAGGGTGTAAAGTGCAAGACAAGAAATGTCTATGTCTATGTCTATGAGCTTCTCCCTTGTATTTGGCAATGCTGCATAGAAGTGTGTGTGTTTGTGTGAGAATGCATTAGACTTCATCATCATTTATTTTTAAATAATGAAATGGAAATTCATGGATACATATACAGTACAAACCTTCATAAACAAAATCTACTAAAAAAATTTTAGTGGCACAGCCAATTTTTTACAAATATACTCTAGAATTTCACCATGTTTTATTTCACCTGGAGCAGGTACAAAAGTGAGAAAAAATTGTGTTCCATTGTGTTCTACAGAAAGAACTTCCTCAACTTCAATATGTTTGGCTCAATCAAAATGCAATAAAAAGATGCTCATTGACTCCAATGCATCTGGTGCAAGAAAAACTCCCCTTGCCTTCAATGCATTTGACAAAATTTCACAAATTTTTCCACAGTGTTGCAAATTTTTTGGAATGAAATGGGGCAGTTTAGATTTTGTTCAGCTTCCCCTTTGGTAATATAGAATTAACAGATTGCTGTTCTTGAGTGTCTTGACTTGATATAATTTATATTCAATATAGATTGGAAAACCAAAGTTCCCTGGTAGTCAGGGTATTGTTCTCACTTTTTTAATTGTGTCTAAGTCTTGTTTTATATGCAGACTGACACACATTTCCAACGGAATTGCTGCCTTTTTTTGCACTTGACACACTGCATGGAGCATTGTGAATATTGAATCAAACATCAGCAGGTTGCTCACAGTTTGTCAGAGTTAATGGTCACTGTTGAACTTTAGTAAACAAATCAGTGCAATCATTTTCCCCTGACTCAGAGTAGAGTAGTAGTGTGAAAGGATTAACTATGAGAACGATAATTCTCTCTGACAGTATAAAATAAACAGTGAGTGCAGTGGTTAGCTCAGTTATGTACATCTGTCTGTTTAAATATAACTGAATAATACCAAGCTCTCGATAACTAAAGTTAGGAAAAGGGGGAAAAAGCAACTCAGAAAAAGTCTCAAAGAAGCGAATGCCATAAACTCACCTAATTCAAATTAGGTGGCATGTTATTGTACAAAGCCCAGTAATCTGTCAAAAACTGTTTGGTATAGGTGGTATATGTACTTACTTATGCAAGTTTTAAGATGGGTTTCCACCAAAGAAATACCATTAAGTTAACCAAAAAGCCTATTATATTTCCAGTTAACTGAGATACCCTGAGCTGCCCAGAAAATCTGATGTTGTATATGAAAGAATTTTCGTTTAAAAAAATAAACACTTTACCTTGCAAAACATGTCCTTCTGAGTTTTTCAGAGCTCTAGAATGCCATAAGGCAATTTGTCTGCTAGGTAGGTGGGCCCGTACCTACTGTGTGGAGATCCAAATAAATGAATTGAATTATTAGCACAATTGCTGGAGTGAGTGCCATCTGATGCTTTTTTGAATTATGGATGTAAGGACCTTGCAGCAGGTTTCCAGATAGAGCACCACCATAAGCGAATTGTGGTCTGTTGAAATTGTCGAGTTTACAGTACCTACTGTACCTCTACATATAATATGCCCTTTTTTATGCAAGACAGAACTTTATTTGCTTTAGTGGCCACAGAATGACAGAAACCCCTAGATCCTTTTCAGTTATGGAAACTCCTAACACACTGACCAAGATCCTTCTCAGTTAAGGAAACTCCTAACACACTGTCATTTAGTGTATACTTTGCATTTATATTTTTGCATAACCTTTTATTTATCAACATTGAACCTAATTTTCCAGTTTGCTGCCCAGTTTTCCAGTTTAGTCAAATCACTCTGCAAAGCGACAGCATCGTGTGTGGAACCTATACCTTGAAGTAGTCCAGATCCCACCCAGCGGAGTGGTCAGGGAGAAGGAGTCTAGCCTGACACCCTATCCACTGTGGTCCCTTAACTAATGACAATCTAGGAGCCTTGGGAAGTTACTCCCTGCTACAGATCCTTGTTGGAGCACAAAGCTGCTCTTGATATCTAAGCTCTCTATCTCACTCTCCTAGAGAGTCTATAACAGATATAACCTGATCTAGCTAACCTCATTCATGGTGCTCCCTAGTCTCAGACTTAATCAGTAAAGGTGATGTCCTTTGGCTTTACTGGGCCTTGGTGTACTCCGGCTCAATGGGAAACAACCAGTAGGTAAGGACACCAGCAGCCGAAGAGGAAGATCCACCCCTTTCCACACACTATATTGAAGTGTGGTAGGAAGTGATTATTACACCTCTTGGCCAATAACACTGGATATGTAAATACTTAACTAGATACATGGGCTTTCACCCAGCAACTATGGAAAAGGGAAGAATGGCAGGGCCTGAAAGCCATCGGGGCAGATTATCCCCTATTGGTCCCTACACAGACTATGGAGTAGATCTGATTGAGGCATGTGATTTGGATGTAAGTGGATGGTACAGGTAGATACATGTTTTGTCCTTTCCACAGTGTTCTGTTGTGTAGTTTTAAAATATAATGGAATGGAAAGATCTTGTTGGTCAGATGGCAAGGCATCTTATTTTGCAGACTGAAGCTTGGAACATTGTAGGTGAATGTTTTCTTCTTTGCCACAATATACTACTAAGTAACTTATTTTAATGGCATTATTTTACAGCATTCTTATCAAATTAATTTGAAATCAATAGGACCCTAATAGGTTTCTACAGCAGCAGGACTGCACACATTTGTTACGTAACTGTAGCATTAACGGTCTGATGTTCAGAAGCAAATATGGTTTACAGAACCTGGAGCAAGCTTTGCGTCATTTTTTACATTACCACCTACATAGTACATAGTATGTTAGCAATAGCTACCCAAAAAAATAAGTTCTTAGCACCAATAAAGTTACAGGGTCAGATTTTTAAGGACCAAATATAATATGTGCAGATATATGTAATGAAAATGTTTCTTATCACACAATGAAGCTAGCAAGGTCCAGATGTTCAGGGAATAGTAAAATGAGTGGCACAGCATGTGGAGACTTCCATAAACTAGCTACATTCTGTAGATGCCTAAGGGACAACTGGCAGGTTAATGGAAGAATTTAACAGCATAAGACAAAGAGCATAATTCAATTATACAGGGACTAGGGCTTAAAGGAGAAAATAAATCTGTTTGAAAAGCCCAAAGTCAGTAGCATGGAATGGTTGAAAATACATTAAACATTCAGCTCCTTTATTAAATGAGGCAACATGAAAATAAATAGACATAAACACAGTTGCATCTACATCAAAATTATGTTATTTGTGGGTAATGTATTTATGTACCCCATAAATTTGTACAATGGTTTCACATGTGACTATTGGGTGTACATAGTAGTTGACTGGTCTAGAATTTCTCCTGAACCAGATTATATTACTAAGACTGCTCCACCATAAGGTACATGAGCACTGCCACAACACCAAAAAAAAAAAAAACAACAATCAGAAAGTATTTAGCTATTTATATCTTTTTGACACAGTTAGAATTTCACACTGTAATGCACTTCCTTAAATTGTTAAATTGTAAATTTTAATTGTGCATTGCCCACTTTTAAGAAGTGCTTAAAGGTGTCATAATCTTTTGGAGAAAGTTTTTCAGTAAGAAGTTTATTACATATACTGTGCACTGGTGCATACTATAACATTCACAAACCTTCTGGTCCTGCAGGAAACAGATAAATAGCTCATAAAGAACATGAACAACTAAAGCAAACCTGACATGTTTCACTGCATGGGATGGGATGATTAGCAAATAGCAATAGAACCTCCTCCTGCACAGTGCATTAAATTGACCGTTTTCTGTATTATGGTTAAAATGCAAAGCATGGGGTACACAGATATAAGTAAGCTATGAAATTAGGGCCCACCTACACTGTACACCATTTCTGAACCGACACAATTCAAAAGCACAATGACTATGCCCCTAATGGTTAATCAACTTGTGAGCACAAATCAAGGTGGATAGCATGCAATTACTGGCTATAAATACCACCAAAAGTTTTTGATCCATTATCCAGAAAGCTCCGAACTAAGGGAAGGGCAATCTCTTATTTTCCTTTTTCTCTGTAATGATAAAACAGTACCTTGTACTTGATCCCAACTAAGATATAATTAATCCTTATTGTAAGCAAAATACATTTTTTTGATTGAAATATCTTTTAAGTACAAAAAACGCAGGCATCTTTTCAATTTTTCAGGGTGTTAGGCTGCAAAAGGCATAACATTGTTTTTTCAGGCACCTGGTTTCCCCCATATATTTTCTACCATATGGAACATTATTGTGGGCTTATGTGTAGAGCATTAAAACAACTCTATTGACTTTATTAAATGGGTGGTAAACCTTCAAGTTAACTTTTAGTATATTGTAGAAGGGCCAGTTCTAAGAAACTTTTCAATTGGTTATCATTATTTATTTTTCATAGTTTTTTAATGATTTGCAATTTTCTTCTGTTTCTTTGCAGCTTTCAAATGGGGGTCACCAACACCATCTAAAACAAATGCTCTGTAAGGCTACACATGTATTGTTATTGCCGCTTTTTATTACTTATCATTCTATTCAGTCCATCTCCTATTCATTTTCCAGTCTCTTATTCAAATCAATGCAGGGTTGCTAGGGTAATTTGTACCCTAGAAACCAAATTGCTGACACTGCAAACTAGAGAGCTGCTGAATAAAAAGCTAAATAACTATAAAATCACAAACAATAAAAAATGAAAACCAATTGCAAATTGTCTCAGAATATCACTCTCTACATCATACTAAAAGTTAACTCAAAGGTGAACAACCCCTTTAAGGTTCCCTTGGCATGTCTAGTTATCAGTGTAAATGTAATGCATTAGCTGCACCGTGTAACATAAATAGCTCCATTCCACTTTAAATTGCCCACGTTATGCAAATTAGCCTGAGCGCAATGCCAATTCCATGTAGAAGTCAATGGGATAGGTCCCAAATATATCCTAATCTACACTAGGTGTCCGAAGAATTCATGGTTTTCGGGCATCAAATCCGAAAGATTTTCGGCAACAAATCCAAAAAAGTCTCACTATTCGGGCGTCTAATTGGAAAAAATTTTTGGAGTTTCAGTACAAACACCAAATTTTGGGGAAAATGTATTGATATGTGGAAAAAACGTGTCCGGATTAGGTCAAAGTCGTTTTCAGATAAATTTTTTGATTTTGATAAATAACACCCAAAATATCCCGAAAAAAGATGCCCAATTCAACATAATTTCAACAAAAAATCTATGGCATGCCCTCATTATCTCTTTTATTGGTTTTTAAGAGTAAAAAAAAAACGCTTTTTTATGCAGATTTCTTTAAATTTTGATACTAAAAAAAGATTACTTAGAAAAATTAGAAAGAATACATTGATTTAAAACCAATGTAGAAAATTAGAGTTTGACCAAGAGGAATTCTAATTATATAAAATTATTAAAACGTTAACAGTTTGAAAGCTGAGCAATATAACCTTTTACATTCAAGAGACACTGCAAACATTCCCAGGCAACTGCACTGGGTTTCATTTGGTTTTTCATAGTGTGGCTAAAGCATAGGTCTTTCAGCTTAGAAAGTGTCTGTGGTAAGATTAAATGAAACTAGATATGGGCACGTTTGTAAGAAAATATGTCATGAGAAAAGAAATAAGGCACAAAAAGATAGCGTCACAACTGGAATAACGGACACATAGCAGCATTAGAGATTTAATGCTGTCGGCCTAAATATAAGCACAGTGTCGTCAGCATTTGGCATATCCAGTAGCAAATCAAATGGATTTCCCTGCCATCTGAGTGCAACAGCTATATATATACATGTTAAATGGATGAAGTGGAGTCTACTAATGGATTTCATGATTATTATACAATTTTTGGATGAGTCACATGTATTCGTGCTACAAATCTATCCTGTCCTTTCAGGTATATATAATGATTATTGCTGTAAACTGTTATTCCAAAAATTGTATATTAGAATAGTAATATTCCATTTCTAAAAGGTTATATATACTGTATTCATTTTCCAGGCTGTGAGGTTTTAATTCATGTGAATTTTCTGATGCTTAGAAATGTGTCTGTTTTTCAGAAACAGTAGTAGCTATTTTAGAATGTCTTGCCTTTCAGATAAGTGCACATGTAGAAATGCTCTTTACTCCTATCCATGCCTTGTTGTCAAATTGTCCTTTGCACTAAATCCACTGAGCATGCATGAGTTTTTTTGTACCACATTGTTTATTTACTCATTAATATATTGTAACATAGTAAGTTAGGTTGAAAAAAGACACACGTACATCAAATTCAACCTTTTCATTTTTTATTTTTTTTAAACCTACCTAACTTCTAGTTGATCCAGAGGAAGGCAAAAAAAAACCCATCTGAAGCCTCTCCAATTTGCCTCAGAGGGGGAAAAAATCCTTTCTGACTCCAAAATGGCAATCGGACTAATCCCTGGATCAACTTGCATAATGAGCTATCTTCCATAACCCTGTATTCCCTCACTTGCAAAAAGTCATCCAACCCTTCTTAACGCTATCTAATGTATCAGCCAGTACAAAATAATATTCCAATAATAATCTAATATTCCATTAACATAAAGCATGATATTTATCACATGATGTGGGAATGACATAGGGGGAGATTTATTATTGGTCGAATTGAAATCCATCAAATTAGAATTCAAAGGATTTTACTGCAAATCGATCTATAGAAATAGTTTGATTGATTGATAAAATCTAAACTCTACAGTTAGTATAGCTATGGGCATATATCGTTTGTGTGAAAGAGTGTAGGGGTGTGTGTGTGTATGTGTGTATGCTGGGTTTTAATTTGGAGGGGTTGAACTTGATGAACTTTGTCTTTTTTCAACCCAATTTAACTATGTAACTATGAATGATTTTAACCATTTGATCTAATTTTTTTATTCGATCAAAAATAGTTAAATCCAATTTGGTAGGTTGAATCTGGCGAACTAGGCAGTCAAATAAAAATTTAAAGGGGAAGTTATTCGACTGTCAAATATTTGAATATTCATATAGAATTTTGTTCGAATTATTCGAATCGTTTGATTCGATCAAATTTTCAAAATTCGATGGTAAAAAAGTGGTCTTCAAAAACATTCGAATTTTGAATCCTTAATGTGAATTTGATAAATCTGCCCCAAAATATCATAGCATATTCATTATGGCAAGTATGTTCCTCCTGTTTTACTAATTAGGGGGAACTATTATAGGGGAACAGTGTCATTTGGATAGCTAAGCATTTGACTGCAAACCTGGCCTTATTTTCTCTTTCCCCAAATGTATTTATTTCAGACAGTTCAATTGCTACTCCTTATTCATTCATGTTTGGCAAATGTGAATAATTTAGTGACATATTTTTACCTGCTTCTGCAATGCTTAACATAATTCCCACATTTAAAGAAACAAAAAAATGTAATATAATTTGCAACATGTTCACCAGTTCCTGTAGTACATTGCAAAAATGTGATGCTTGCTTTCTAACAGGTGAACAATTATAACCCCATAGCAATAAATACAGAGTAATGCTGAGGGTTGTAAAGTATGAAAATCTTCATAGTCATGCTGAGGGTTGTAGTTATGGCTGGCATTGTTTTATTCAGCGCTGGCCAGTCTGTACTTATACAGTTATTCTGGTACATATTTTAGTTATTCTGGTAGCTACAGCTGTAGGATTCCAGGTGCGAATGCTTTTTACTGACAATTTTATGTACTTTGCACATGCTAAAATTATCAGCTAGCCTTGATGAAAACAACAGATTGTACAAAGTAGTGAGTTATAGAAAAAATGGAGTCACCATATGTGGTTTTTTTCTTTACTTTCAAAATTTTAAAGAAACAGAAACTCCTAATTCAAGTACAGGTATGGGACTTGTTATCCAGAATGCTCAGGACATAGGGTTTTCTGGATAATGGATCTTTCTGTAATTGTGATCTTCATACCTTAAGTCTACTAGAAAATCATGTAAACATTAAATAAAACCAATAGGCTGGTTTTGCTTCCAATAAGGATTTTGGATGATTGATTATTAGTGATGGGCGAATTTATTCGCCAGGGGCGAATTCGCGGCGAATTCCCGCGATTCGCCGCTGGCGAATAAATTTGCGAAACTCACAAAAAAATTCGCCAAAAAAAATTCGCCGCGCAAAAACGAGTCGCGCGTCGTTTTTGACGCGACGCGCAGCAAAAATGACGCGACGCGTCGGAGACGCGCGACTCGTTTCGCGAATCAGCGAAAAATTCGCGAATTTCTCTGGAAATTTGCGAATTTTTCGGCGAAGCGAAACGCGCCCGTTTCGCCCATCACTATTGATTATAATAAGTCTATGGGAAACAGCCTTTCCGTAATTTTTCACTTTCTGGATAACGGGTTTCCTGATAACAGATCCCATACCTGTACCTTGAATTGATGAATTGAATGGCAGCAATTTGTGGCAAATAAGTTGGTACAATTGCATTTCATACCATAAAGCATTGGTCAGTAAATATGCAGTCTAAGTTGTATTTTCTGCTGATTTAATTAGGAAAATTCAGTTGATTTTTGCAGATAGTCGCCATGTTACTATGATTGTTAAATCTACATGTCACCTTTTTTTGAACTTGGTATCAGCCTAGTGACTTTATTCAGACTAGAAGTGCCTAAGTTTATAAACTTGCCTGTTCTCTTTATAAACTGTATGACCTTAACTTCCCCCTTTTTAATTCAAAGCAAGAGGGACCTAAGCAAATGATCAGCTTTCCAGATCTCGTACTGGAAGAATTCTGACACTAAAGATGAATATCATCCCACGCCTGTTATACAATTTCCAAACACTCCCTGTCGAGATTTCAGTTTAGAAATGAAAATAACTAAGACAAATTTTTATTGCATTTCTGTGGCAGAGTAAGTATTCCCAAATGTGTCCAATCTTATTGCTTAGGTGTAAGCATAGTTGCTCCTGATACACGGTCAATCTTTTAATTTGAAAATAATCTATTTATTTCAGTTAAACGGAAATACAAATACATACAATGATATCAGGAATAGTTACTTAATTCAATGCACTGATATCAGTGGAGATATACCATTGACAAGAAACCATCCATATTTTATGTTTATGTTTTGGTAGCTGAGGATGAGGAGGGTATAACTGTGCTTTATTAACAGGTTCATGTAGCCATTACACAACTGCCTTAATTCCTACTTTCACTTTCCAAGCTGTACAGAAAGCCCTGTGTATCTGCATAGCACAAGTAATGTGCACTGTGACACCCGCAGACCATTTGTATAAACACCACATATTCCCCCTATAGTAGGAAAGCACCTGGACAAATATAACCAAGAAAACAATGCATCTTAAAGCAATAATATACAGTACATTATTCACATCACATAGTCCTGGGTAGGTAGTTTTCTGATTCTCTCACTACACCTTATAGGTTCATTTTCTTCAGGCCTATTGCAGTTGGCATTAGGGGGAGGAAAATGTCCTTCATCAAATGGAATGTCTGCAAAGTCATATCTAGCAGGAGCAAGATGACTTGCATTCCATATGCGTTAAACAGACAGTTCATATGTTTATGGTCCTCGCTGGCGTCTCACTTCAAGTGGTGTAGTAAATTTAGATTGTCCTTGCTTCAGTATTCCTGGTTTCTTAATTCTGACTAAAGATCCAGGCTGAAAGTGCACTTCTCTTGCACCACGTTTTCTATCAGTATAAGCCTTGCATTTGGCTTGGTGACGTTTGTCAGCAGTAGATGAGTTTGTAGGAACCATTTTTGGTGGAAGTTTGATGTCTGCAATATGTAACTTAGTGCACATCTGTCTGCCACATAATAATTCAGCTGGAGATGCTTGAGGTTGTTGCATGGCATGTTGCTCTGTAGTTATGTAAGAACTCTACTGTAAATAGTAAGATTTGCTGTCTGTAATGCTTCTTTCAGACTTCCGTTGAATCGCATGATTTCTCCATTTGCTTGTGGGTAATACACTGAAGATTTCCTATGCACAATATTCCTCTCTCTCAGAAAGGATTCAAACTCATATGAGACAAACTGTGGTCCATTGTCGGATATTAACTCCTTTGGATTTCCCTCTCTGCTGAAGACTGTAGACAGAAATGTTATTACTGTGGCTGATGTTACATGAGAAACAAATGCAATTTCAGGCCATTTACTGTAATAGTCTATCAAGGTAATAGCAAATCTACAGTCTATAGGAGCATCTGCAAAAGGGCAGACAATATCAATAGCGAGTTTTTCGCAGCGAATTCGCCCCTGGCGAATGAATTCGCCCATCACTAGTAGCTGTGAGTAGGAATGAGTTAAGGCAGGGAAAAGCCAAGCTGGGGGCAGAGAAAGACAGGGATGTGATGTCAGGGGATGAAGCAGCTCACTTCCCTATCTTATGAGCAGGTAGAAACATCCCACCCACTTTTTTGCATTTTTTGTGAAATGCCAGGAATTTCTCTTTATGTTCTCATATTATCTATTAATAAGTAAATGTGGATGTATTCCTGCATGTACGGTTATATTGTGGTGTTGCTACAGTTATACAGTATAACCACGAGAGAACTTGCATGTTATTATTCAGGTTAAATGAATGTCAAATGCTTGATCCAGGAAATGTTTCTGATCGCCATTGGGGTCAGGAAGGAATTTGTTCCCTCTTGAGGCATAATTGGCAATGGCTTCAGGCTGGGTTTTTTGCCTTCCTCTGGATCAAAACAGTGGATATATGATAATGTATTTTAAATTGTATTTGTCACAGCAGTGGTAGGACCTTGCCAGAGTACTGCTCAGGTAAATTTAGAAGAGGGAGAAAGGAGGTTCTCTCCTTTGACTGCACAGTGGGTTGATTGATACCGACAGTACTACTGCTTGTGCTAGGTGACAGCCTGCTTGGATTTCATATCATCGACACACTGCAGATTCCGGACCGACAGCAGGGCTGCTGAACTTCTGCCATGGTGCGAGATGCAGTCCCTGCTGGTAGCAGAGTTGGGACCATCCTCTCTGTAGGTAGAGACAGCCTAATACTAGTGGTAGATATAATGACATCTCAAGTGAGGAGCAGCAGACCATAGTAGCGATCTCTTATGGAATTCTGGCTTTGAATATTGCCTTGGGGTGAGGCTGGCAAGGTCCTATTTATTTGATAAAATGTGAATAAATGCTGTGGCCATTTTACCATTTTCTGGCTCCTGGTGTTTCATTACAGTATGTAACAATGGTTTTCAATTGGACAGCTGAAGACAAAGGGTCAATTGAGGAGTCCCCTTGTCAATGATAGCTGAGTTTGTTTGAAGTGGCATTTGGAAAGGTTCAGTTTGAGTCCTGCAGAATCATTGCATTTCAGAACCGTTTCCAGGTACTTGTCATGAAGATCCATAGTTGAAGCATAGACAATTATATCATCCAAGTAGCATTGCGCACCGAGTATGTCATAGAAGACATCAGTCTTTGAAAACAACTCGTGCTGAAGCGAGTCCATAAGGTACACGCTTGAACCGGAACAAACCATCATGGGTGATAAATGCAATTCTCTGCTTTACTTGTGCAGTAATACTTGATGATAAGCACTCTGAAGATCAAGAGTAGAAAAGAATTTTGCTCCTCGAAGTTCAGAAAATATTTCCTCTATGTGTGGCAGGGGATGATTATCCATAACAACTGCTTTATTAGGTTCACAGAGATCAACACACAATTGAATACCTCCAGTTTTCTTCTTTGTTACAACAATTGGTGACACCCATTCAGAGGATTCTGATTTTTCAATCACATCTTGCTCTACCAGTTTCTTTAGTTCCTGTGAGACAGTCTCCCTTATAGAGTAGGGCAAATGCCTCAATTTCTGGTGTTTAAATCTGGTCTCAACTTAACTTTGTGTACAAAGTTCTTTGCACAACCCAGTGATGTGTTGCTTTGTGGTGAAATTTTAGACACTGGCTGTGTGGCAGGCACTGGTGCTGTAGTAATGAGACCATCCACTAATTGTAGGTTTAATGCAGCAAAGAGATCCCTTCCAAGTATAGGAGTACCCTTATTCACAATGTAAAAGTCACATTTTGCAGTATTTGATTCAAATTGTACAGTCACTGGCAAGCAACCAAGCACAGGGATTGGATCCTTTAAGTAACTGACCAGTCTCAGGGCAGGTGCAACAAGTGTCTTTGGAAAAGTATTTCAAGAAAATATTCTTTGTTAGTATAGAGACAGCTGAACCTGTATCAAGCATCAGGTTAATGAAGTGCCCCTTGTCAGCAGAAGCAGTACTGACACTGACAGTGCATATAAACTTGTCTGGAATAAATGTACCAGCTTTATCCACACTTAATACTTTGACATGTGTAGTAGTGACTTCATGAACATCTTTAGCAGAACTACGGCAGACCGTGGCAAAGTGACCGGACTTAAAACATTTTCGGCACTGTTTAACTTTTGCTGGACATGTAGTATAGTTTGCAATGTGTTGTGTTGAACCACAGCGGAAGCAGTATTTTTTATTTGTATTTGCTGCACGGTTTTGCAGTGAATCTCTTTCCTTAGCACTGTATTTTGCCTGTGACTGCCCATTATTAGGCCACAGTTTTGAATTCACAGCAGTTCCCTGACTGAGAGTTTTTCGCCTCTGCCACAGCTGTAATAGCCTTTGCAAGAGTTAAATCTTGCTCTAGGAGCAGTCTCTCTCTCTCTAATGCGTGGTGAGTTTGTTTTTTCCACTATTTGGTCTCTTAGCATTTAATCTGTTAGATTCCCAAACTCACAGGTAACAACCAGTTCTCTCAAAGCTGCTACAAATTGTGCTGTGGATTCGCCATTACGTTGTTCACGTTGGCGGAATTTATATCTTTCAGCAACCACATTTACTCTTGGCACAAAAAAGTTCTTTATAGCAGTAAGAGCAGTTTCATAAGTCTCATGTAATGGTACTGTATAGAATATATGCTGTCCCTCTGTCTCCAGGCAGTGAATAACTAAAGCACGCTTTCTATCTGCAGAAATCTCCCCCTGGTCAGCAGCAATAATGTAATTATCAAACATATGGATCCAAGCAGTAAAAGGTATGGTAGGCTCACCAGGGTTTGGTAGAAAAGGTGCAGGCTGTTGCAGAGGTAGAAAAGACATCCTTGTCGTCATTTGTTATGTTTTGGTAGCCAGTGATGAGGAGGGTATAACTGTGCTTTATTAACAGGTTCATGTAGCCATCACACAACTGCCTTACTTCCTACGTACTTTCACTTTCCAAGCTGTACAGAAAGTCCTGTGTATCTGCATAGCACAAGTAATGTACACAGAGACACCCACAGGCCATTTGTATAAACACCTCATTAATTATCTTTCTTAATTACATCGTTATATACACTGGATAATATGGAACCATAAAATGATGTAATTAAGAAAGATAATTGAGAATAAAATGGAAGAGCTGTCAGACATTTCAGTTGTAAACAATGGAACTGCATGTTTAAAAGTATTAAAAGTAGTAAATCCAGTTCTGAAAGCTGCAGGTTGCTGTTCAACAGTCAGTCCTTTGTCAACCTCTTACCTTTTAAAAGAAAACTATACTTACATTCCCATAATAAAGATGCCAAAGGTATATATGTAATATCATACACTATATATGATGCAGGTTTTCAAAAAATGGAAAAATAAGTAAATAAATAGAGTAGTCTGTGCCCTGAAGTCTACTAAAGGTTTGTTCAACAAAGAGAGGGTTAAGCAGCTGTGGTCTTATAGTACCCAGTGCCAAGAGTAACCCAGAATTGTTTATGATAGCTGTGTGAGGCTCCGGTCTATAAAAGGCAATGTAGGTCTTTGGTTAGTGAAAGGGAATGTAAACATTTGTAAGGTTACAAGAATCATATACATTGGGGAAACGAGAAGACCTTGTTTCAAGAAACAAACCTGCCTTGTTGGCTTTATTACACATGTTTCAAGACAGCAATGACTGTTAGTGCAGGTTTTTATAGGAAATATAACTATTAGATTTTTTTTCAGATCTTTGCCCGAAGACAAAATTCAAGCTGATCTCCAAAGTCGGTGCAAAATCTGATTGTAATGAATCATGCCTGACTTTATACATTATTTTTTAATTTTTTTGCTTTATTTTATTAACACTGGTCCAGTGGTCAAGTTTCTATCTACTATCTATGCCCAAGCAAAGCACAACATTCATTTAATTCAAGTGAACATAGTGAATAATTATCTCGCTACATTTTTTGAACATAATCCATTATATAAGTAAAGTATATAAATAGCATTTACTAAACATACTTTGTTTATTGCAATGACCTTAGTATTTAGGACAGAGTGCATTATTCACTATGCCTGCTTTACTTTTCATATGCCGAGGTCAAATGGAAATCAATATGACATCTAGGAGGTTATGCAATAAAAGGCACTAAGTTTGCCCAGGAGCAGTAACCCATAGCAACCAGCAGGATGCATTTTTACTGGTCACCTGTTTAAAAGCAAACATCTTATTGGTTGCTATGGGTAACTGCTCCTGGGCAAACTTAATGACTTTTATTACATAACCCCTTTAGGGAACTACAGTATACGTATGTTGAAAATCTTATGGCCCATAACATATTGATCATGTATTATTTGTGAGTTCTAAACACTATTCCTGATCATTTAAAGAGACATTTTCTGTATATCCTATCAACTATAAGTCTGCAGAAGGAGAAAAAAAGTGTAAATGCCATGTGTGAAACCTCCTCAATGCAAGTCTGATAAATCCTTTCGCTTGTAGACCCATAGCAGCAAACATGTAGCTAGAGTAAATACCAGTGTCAGTGTGGCAATATGTGGAACAAGACGGACACAGAGACCTTGATCATCCCTCTCCCTTTTTCAAGATTTTTCAACTATCCCCCAAACTATAGCAATCACCTGATGTTACAACCCAATGCACCCAGTTCTGCCAACTCCCTACACTCTCTAGCAAACAAATCTAGCAAACTCCCAAAAAATTAAAAGAGGATTAACATTTGCTGACATAAAAGAAACTTGCATTTATATTGCTGCACAGTGCAAAATCCCCAACTTTTCTTATAATCCTATTAGTGAAGCAGACAAACTAGATTCCACAGTTTGAAAGGAAACTGTGATAGTCGGGAGGGCTGCCATCTTTTCTTCGGAAAAAAGCTGGGCTTGCTATATTTTTGTCTGATATGTTGATTGATTAGTTAATTTGCAGATTGTACACTATCCCATATGTAAAATTAATGCAAACTATACTATAGACACAAGCAACTAATTGTAATTATCTCCTAGACACAATAAATAGTAAGTAATAATGGGACTAAAATTCTATACTAGAATTCTGTCTCTGTTAAGCCCTGTATGTTACAGTGTTTATGAGATAATATTATATAAGGATATTAGCAATTTTTTACATGGGGAGTAAAAAGTAAATAACAATTCATTTGTATAACTTTGAATATTAAACACACATTTTAAAGTGCAAAACCTGAAGGTTAACTGTAACTCGTCATCTCATAAATGTAAGCCAAGGTATATCTGTTGAATTAATTGCAACATTAGTAACTGTGACAACTGCTAAACACCAGGAAGGCTTCATGTTTTTTCTTGGTCTAATGGAGTAGTTTGAGTGTAACTTTATCTATGTCTGACCCATGAGAGTCTTGTTGTCTTAAGCTGGTCCATTTAAAAGTAGTTAGGCATCCATAAAATCTCTAGAGAGGGGAAAAGTGCTGATGTAAATGCGAGAAGCCACCTGTTACAAAACCATACTGTGCTTTTTAGTTTACAGCGGGAAACTGAAAAATTGTGAAATATTTTAATGTAAGACAGGCACGTCTCCTTTTGTGCACATTGAGTGTAATTAGAAAAAGTATTCCTTTGCAAATCATGTGGCATTCTATATATTTCCTTACACAGGGGTTTGCATGTACTGTAGCTAATTCAATTCAGTAGTTTAGCTGGGTACAACTTGCATTTTATTACCATCTACTGAAAAGAAAAGAAAATATTCTGTCAAGTCTTTACATTGAAGAAAATAGTTTGCAATTAAAATTGTGGGATCCGGAGTTGAGAAAGTTTACTTTGTTTATCTTTACTTAGAGACATTTCTCCTATACCAGAAAAAAATACAGTAAGGGGCAGGTTTATATAAGGGTTGAATAGTTCATTCAAATTCGAATTTTCGAGTGTCAAAATTCACACATTTAAATTTGAATCCCCCTATTTGAATGTAAATTGGAATGTGAGATTTATCACACCTCAACCATGGAAATAGTCCTCATTCAAATATTCACCCAAAAGTATATTTACAAGTCATTGGTAGAGGTCTGTTGAGCCATTTGGATATTCTGGACATTCTCCTAAAAAAACCCAATTTGCACGAATCGAAAATTATTAAAATTTTTGGGCTGGAACCATTTAATTGAATATTAGACATTCAAGTTTTTTCTTACATAACCTCCCAGTTAAATTGTGAGTATATTCAAAATTTAAAAAAATTTACATGATTTCAAAATCCAAATAAATTGGCCTCACCGTGTGCAAGTACTGTATATAAACTTTTGCACAGGCAAAGTCTACAGTGATAGAAACTTAAAGATTAACAATGTGTTCATGAAACTGCAATGCTAATTAACTTTCAAATATAGATTGCAATCTCCTGCTTTGCAATAGGTTGCTTTGTATGCAATTCTGTAGGTTTAATGTATAAACCCATTTATTGTATGCATTGTTCATGAAGTTAAAACAAAAGGATATTTGTGGAAAAGAGATATCCAGGGAAGCTGAAAGAGCTGCATGGATAGGGATGTGATTACTTTGTTTCTGAGTAAAACTTCTTCCTTTTGTAAAATAAACCAAATTAAACTTTGTTGTTTAATTCTACAACTCAGGCATGGGCTTGGCGCAATAACGGAATTGCTTAGCCCCTGCAGATATATCTAACACAAAGTAACTCAAAACAACTGAACTTGATGAGAAATTTTAATGAAGACGTTTCACTGCTCATCTGAGCAGCTTCTTCAGTTCAACTGACTGGTGTAGGGGAGTTCTCGGCATATAGACTCTTCCAACAATCCAAAAACATTTGCACATTGAAACTCTTCAGAGAGGTGACATCTGAAATTTACAGTGGTGTTGATTTTGTGTAGTTACGGTGATAGGATTACCAATGCATCATGTAACTGCTCGGATGAGCACTGAAACGTTTTCATCAAATTTTCTCAGCAAATCCAGTTGTTTTGAGTTACTCTGTGTTAGATATACCATGACCTGGATGAATGAGAATCTTCATAGTCACCGGCAGATATAGTTTTCTCTTTTTTTTTAAATTTAGCTGTTACCAAATTAAGAGAAAATGTATTAAAGTAGCGTTGATCCAGAATGAATTGAATCCAATGTTTTCCCTTGAATAAGGATCATGTACAAAGTACAGTATTATTATTATAAAGAAAAATAATTAAGAAAATGTGAATTATTTTATTAAACTGGACACTAGGTGAGAGTTTTCTTGATGATGGATCCATACCAGTGTATGAAAAATGCTGACGGAATAAATATTTTCTATTAGCACAGAAAATCCTGGAAAGTATGGGGCCATTTGTCAAAATCTTTTAACTAGCAAGACACATTTTTTTTTGTTTTTATAAGTGCACTCATATTCCATTACTATTTTTCTATGAGGACAATATATCTTTCATATGGAAGTTGTAGCTAATGATGTATGGTTTGGATCTTGTGAGTAATGGATGTGCTTTTAAACAACACAGAAACATCATCAACATCATAAAAACACAGTTCTTGCTAGAAGCAGGCTTCTGATGTGTGAATCATTTGTAGTTTAGTGATTTATGGGATGGAGAATGTGCTTTGCACAGTGTCTTCTTGCTGAGCATTACCACATCCTGCTTTCAGATTCCATTCTTTGTAACAATGTAAACTACACTCCCTTCTGAGTGATCTTTCTACTCTGCGAACATCTCTGGCTAATCTTCACTCACTCCCTAGTGACCCTCCAACAACGGCTGTCAGATAATATATGCTTTACTACATTGCAAAAGAATGAGGGGAAAAGTCGTATGTGTTTTAATTAAACCATAGTCCTGTAGCCAGAGCCAGCCAGGGAAAGGAAATTTTATGGGGCTCATTTTCCCCAAAAAAATATCACAGCTATGTCATACTTTCCACATAAAGTCCATTTTTGTAGCTACTCTCCAAAGTATTTAGAAAAAAGGAAAAGTTTTACCTGCAATCAACCCGTTCCAGTACAGCTGAAACTGACATCATGCAGAGACTGTGTAAAGTAAACAAGAATGACTATTTTTTTTAGCACTGAAGACAGTCATAAAGACGGACAGACATAAACATAACGATAGCTGACAAAAGATAGAATTACAGATAATGGATCAGTTATCTGGAAACCTGTTATGCAGAAAAAAAATGACTTTTTCTCTCTAGTAAAACACAGTGGCATGTATTTGATCCTAACTAAGATATAATTAATCCATATTGGAGGCAAAACAATCCCAATGGATTAATGTTGAAATTATGTTTTTAATAGACAAAGTATGAAGTTATATATTACAGAAAGAAAATGCCAGGTCCCGAGCATTCTGGATAATAGGTTCCATACCTGCACAGACTTTTCATCTGTATTCATTATGAATTCTGTTAACAATAATTATTGCAGACTCCTTCCTCTCATTAGTGATTTGCTGCAGTGATCTGCTTCTATTGTATGTGCAATCTATGTTTTATATAGTACATGCACACAGCATATGATAATACTGTATTTCCTGTTTTCCTCAAAAGTGCACACTAAAAAGTATACATGCTAAAGTTACTTAAAATCAGGTTGAAAAAAAGTCAAAAGTCCATTCAATCTCTACAAATGAAACCCATCATAAATTTATATACACCAACCCCTCTATGCACTCACATAAACTGTATACACTCATATACTAAGGGCAGATTTGCTAAGGGTCGAAGTGAAAATTCTAATAAAATTCGAATTTTGATTGACATTTTAGCCTATGGGGGACCTCCTAGAACTTATCCTGAAATTTTTTCTAAGTTCTGAGAAATTTAAGGATTTTGGAAGAAATCGTTCGAATCGATCAATTGGAACGATGCGAGCGTTTGATTCGAACGATTTTAATTAGATCGAATGCAGTGGTTTCGAAAACGGCCATATTTGATCGAAAATGACACCCCACAAAAAATTTGATGGTTGAATTTCGAAGTTTTTTCACTTCGAAATTCAGCCTTTAGTAAATCTGCCCCTAACTATAGATTTTTGTATCCCAATAGCCTTGGATATTATGCTTGTCCAAGAAATGATCCAAACCACTCTTAAAAGCAGCAATCAGAATCAGCCATCGCAACATCCTCCTGCAGTGCATTCCACAACCTCTCTGTCCTCACTGTGAAGAACCACCTACGCTGCTTCAAATGAAAGTCTAAGTCCTTTTCCTCTACTCTGAATGGGTGGTCTCTGGTGCAATGATCCTTTGTCTATAATGAGTTTAGTTTCATGTCTCTGCACTCTCTCCAGCTCATTTATATCCCTCTTAAGGACCCAAAAAAGGAGTCCAAAACTGCACTGCATACTCCAGGTGAGGCCTTAAGAGGGATCTTCCGGTTTTTGACAACTGCACATGCACCGAAAGTGACAGAAATTGCCGACAGAAAAAGACCAGAAGATTAACATAGAGAAGAAGATGGCGCCTCTGTACTCCACTGTACAGAATCTGCACCGAGGGGTTAAAACCTAGGCTGGGGGGGGGGCAGGGAGGGGGGTCTATGTAGGGTAGGGTTTTTTTTTTTATAATTAAGGGTTGTTCTCCTGTAAAGGACCATTACACAATTCAGACATGCGTATCTGTGAGAAAGAGAGGTTTAAGTTTTTTGAGTAGTGTGCATGACACATTTAATAAGGCAAATCATGTTCTGGTTTTAAACCAAATCCTTGAAGATAATAGGGAAACATTTATGGCTATACTATAGACAGAGATATATTATAACCAAACTACTTTATTTGTTTAAGTGCTCTTGCTCTTTCCCCATAAGTCAGTTTGTTGCACCAGAAAAATTGCATCGATGAAGCACAGCAATAAAACATTCTTCTTATTTCTAGTAGGAAATAATATCTGTTGAAAATATATGTTAAATATGCTGTACTGGAAAATTTGAATTTAGGATGTAAGTACTCTGTGGAACTGAGGACATATCACAGTGCCATGCTAAATAAAATAAGCAACAATTATACTTTGGTCTACTCATATATAGTACATTTCTTACTCACAAACATGCTACAGCACAATTGAAGAAAATTTTAATATAGGCATTGGTGAGTCACTGGAACATTTTGTTTATTCCATAATACAACATGAAATTTATAATAGCGTTACAATAGAAGGGAACAAAAATATATATTCAGTATTACTAGTGTTAAACATTGCTAGTGGCAAAAGACTGAATGGCAAATTTAACAATAGGGAATGGTCTTTCTTTTTTGCTATGCTGAAACAACAAGCAAAATAAAGTATGCATCTTTATTCCCAGGGAATGTCAGATCATTCATGTTGCCCAGTAGTAAGCAACTGGGTAGGGATAGTTAGCATGTTCCTATTATTGAACTGAACTTAGTTCCCAGTGAGGGTATATGTAGAGTGAGGAGTGAGAAAGACATCAACAGCTAAAAGAGGATGAACGAGCTAGGACGGGATAATTTCAATTTTCAAGTTCTTCTGGAAAATGCTGACATTTTAAAAAGTTGGAAAATAATTGTGTTGAAGGATGGTAAGCTTTTGATCTTAAATAATCTGACATGAGAGGAATGCAACTGCAAAGGATTACACGAAGGTGTGGCGTGTAATATCAGAAGAGCATTAAAACTTTAATGGAAATGTTTTCATGTCTCTTTAAAGAAAGAATGCAACTGAAATCAGTGCATGTTTGCATATAACATACCCTCTTAGTCAAGTACCTTCAAATGTAACATCAAACACAAATCAGTATTAATGGAAAATTACAATAATATTTATAAAGAAAAAGGGCACATAGACAGATAGGCAGATAGATAACAGATAATAAATAGATGATAGATAGATAGATAGATAGATAGATAGATAGATAGATAGATAGATAGATAGATAGATAGATAGATACAAAGACCATAAATAGTTGTGTTGATTGTACAGATCTATAATTTAGGATTCACAATGCAATATGGGTACTAAAGGTGGTAAGATATGTCTCAACTGCCTGTTTTCAGACTGAATGAACCTTGAAAACAAGCTCTGATTTGTGGTGAGGCCACAAAGTCCCAGGCCTGGAGGGGGGTAGGGTGGACACTAGGACTCCACAGCTGGGCACTAGGACCATGTGGCCTAGAGAAATCTGGCCCTGCTTCAAAAAGGACAAAATATGTGTGCTTATATGTATATAAATCCCCCACTTATTGGTTTATTTGTTACATAGACCTCTGACTAGAGATGGTTGATTCAAGACAATAGCTGTGGTCTATTCAGTTATGTAACTTTTTCTTTGCTGTGATTGCTGGCGTCTATATTTCGTCAAAGTGTAATATTTGTTCTCAAGTGGTGGTCTTGGCTGCAGGCCCTTCATAGTAAAATCCCCAAGATAAGCTATGCCTGGATGCTTTCTTGGAGTTATAGACACTATCCATGAGGTACAGGACAAAGAGATGGAACATATATTGAAAAAAATATAAATGTGTCAGTCTCAGCATCTGTTTCTTCCTTCCGTCAAGACAAAAGAAGCACTCCTTCTGTTACAAATGCCAGCAACACATTTATTGTAATGAAAGAAGTCCAGAAGCACATTCCACTCAGTCCCACCCACAGAGTGTATTAAAATATGTGTATATCTATCTAGGAATGCTTATTCATATAAGTATAAATCATCCATAAAGAAAATATGACAAACAGTATAGTTAATATGTGATATATGGTAGGCAAAAATATTTTTAGCATTTCCAAGTGATACTTGCTATTCTTACAGAAGTGTCTGGTGTTTCTCTGTTAATGGAGCTAATTCCAAAAAGAGCACCCAGCAGCACCCAATGTTTAGTCAGAGTGCAACCTCTGAACCTCTATGACAGGGAGGTGCAACAGAGTTCAGATTGAAAATAAAGGGGCCAACACACTCCAGATTACTTTTGATTTACATTAGGTAGAATGTCTTTAATTAAGGGTATTGCCCTTATTATCTATGGTCTGATATATATTTGGTTTAACTATAAAAACATAGCTTTTTTTTACTAATTATATGAATTTATAAGTAGCAACATAATCTACAGTGTTGTACAATAGAATTCAATAAGTTAATTATACAGGTATGGGACCTGTTATCTAGAATGCTCAGGGCCAGGGGTTTACTGGACAATGGACCTTTCCATAATTAGAATCTTCATACCTAAAGTCTACAAGAACATTGTATAAACATTAAATATACGCAATAGGCTGGTTTTGCTTTCAATAAGGATTTCTTATTTCTTATTTCTTAGTTTAGATCAAGTACAAGGCACTGTTTTATTTTCACAGAAAAAAGGAAATCCTGTGTAAAAATGTGGATTAAAATGGGGTCTATGGGAGATGGCCTTTCCATAATTCTGAGTTTTCTGAATAATGAGTTTCCGGATAAAGGATCCCATACCCGTATAAAGAACATACATATGTTAGAGGTAAAATAGGTCCTGCTTATTAGAGTTACAGTCTATGAGTAGGGTGGGGTATTGCATTTTTTGTGGACAAGGTAATTTGACCCTAGGTAAAGGAACATCTATCCTATATTCAAGATACTAGTAAATTCTTGTTAAAATTGGAACAAATAACAGAGGATGTAAGCAAGTGGATTTTGGTCACCCTTGACGTGGAGAGCCTCTACACCTCCATCCCACATGATACAGAAGTGGGGTCCAATGTGGCCCCGTCCTATGCAAACATCTTCATGAATCAGTTTGAAAATAAATTTGTACATACAAATAATCTATATATATAAAATATTGTACAGTATGGATTCGATATATTGATGATGTGTTTGCATTGTGGACGGGGCCCCAGTGGACCCTTGAGGCATTTGTTTTGGATATTAATAGTGCACTTGGGCATATTAGATTCACGCTGAACTCCAGTACAACAGAGATTCCTTTCTTTGACACACTAGTATATAAGCAAAATAACACATTACTTACTGACCTATTTGTTAAATCTACAGAATGTAATCTGTTATTACATTACAACTCTTTTCACCCACTGCTGTTAAAAAGCGCTTTGCCCATATCTCAGCTTGCGAGGGTGAAACGGATTGTAGTGGCTGAGGAAAAAGTAAATATAAGACTAACTGAGATGTGTCAAAAATTTCAAACCAGGAGTTAGCCAAAAGACCTGAAAAAACAATGTGTGGACATTAAAACAAAAAATAGAGCTGCATTGCTAGAAAAGAAAGTTAAAAAAAATCAAATAATCATGTAACGTTTGTGACGCGTTTCTTTGTTTTTTATATTATATGTATTTTTGTATCTTCTACAGATTGGCTACACTTGAATCGAGTTGCCTGATTGTATTAGTGGACACTTTTTTGGACACTCCTACTTGATACTTTTTTGTAATTGCTTTAATACTTATCACATGATATGCATTAATCGCTAAGTGGAGAGGTGGGGGTATATAAAGGTGTGAGATATAATGTCAGTTAAGCTTGACAAAGGGTCGAGTATGACCCTAAATGTTGCTGTAATGCCCTAAAGGGCTCCAATAAAGGCATTTTATTCATATGAAAAGAGTGGTGCTGTTTCATCTTACAACCTAGGGTGGGATATTAGACATGCTGTGGGTTTATGCAAGATCAGAAGAAACCTATTCACCAAGATGGTTTTTATGTTTTAAATTTATTAGTAGTAAAGACACAATTGTAGCCTCTGTGCATATGTTATGTAGGTCACGACTGTCTTACAGGAAAATACGTAATAAATAAAGTTTGTGTGGCCGCAGCCAACAGTAGTGAATATGATAAGGACTTTTCCAGTAATTATTTTAAAAACAATTGTTTGACTAAATCCTTGTTTTGTATTATAGAAATTTTGTGCCAAGAAAGACCTATCAAGCAGTCAAGCTCTTCTAAAAGGTAATTAATGCTAGAAGTATGGAATTAATAATCTTTCATATAAGTATCCACTCAAAACCAGCACTTGGGAGCAGCCACCTACTCCAAAATTAATGATTCTGAATTCAGCTACCCCATCTAATACCTTTCATAGAAGCTGAATAAGCAGATTTGCGGAGACATATCTCCAATGCTTTGAGCCATCAGTCAGTGCTGCTCTAAATAATAGATTAGTACAGAACAATACCCTTATCTAGAAAGACTGGGGTCCTGAGAATTCCAGATAATTGTCCCCATACATGTGATCAGTCCTGATTACAGAAAATGAAAGCAGTCAGTTTAACATAAACATACATTTTGTGCACTTTTCTTTCCTAATAGTTTGCATGAAATAAAATGCATACCTGCAGCAATTTGCTTCATTTTGTAGTTTTCTCGTGTTATAGTGTGTACTTTTTTCAACTGTACTAACCTGATATATTACAACTTGTACTATGTAGGGAAATTAAAGAAAAAAATAAATGTTATGCATTCCAGTATATTTCTCCTAAATATAGCATGTCACATGAGTTTGCCTCCTGGCCTAACCCTATCCACCCAAGTGAATCCTTGCTCCTCTATTGAAAAAAATACATTATAATGTGGCATTAATGTATAAAATGTAAAGAATAGAGAAACAGTTACTTTAGAACTAGTGGCATAGAATTCAGTTTTATTGAAATTTTGTATTGTGTAAGAAAAGCTTTTGCAATTTTCCCCTTGCCTTTGGTTGCTGACAAACCAAGGCCAAACAGCAGGTGAGTAAATGATGGATAGAGACTGACACTTACATCATGACACACTAATATAAATGTATACATTGGTGTCTAGCTGCAAGGCTTGGTATGGAACAGGCACAAAGGGCTATTAAAGGCAATCCAATCAAGAACCAGGACGTTTAAAATGTTCCAATGTTCAACAGTGCCAAAAAGAAGAATTTACTAAGGTTTCATAGGAAGGAAATTGTTGTGCTCAGTCACAGCAAAATCTACAGAACTGTCTTTGCTAAGTGGCATTAATCAAGAATACTTATCACTAGCCAACATCAATACACTACTTAGCCACAGTACTAGGGAAGCTGAAAATGATTATGGGAATTTGGATTATAGAGCATCTTTTGTGATGAATGAAAAAAAAAATTGTGTAGAAATTGCATGAGGTGCAACATACAGAGCTATACTAAGAAAGAATACAGTAACTAAAGTTTAAATTTCTTTCATCAATCATTCCTACATAACTTCTAGTAGATGAAGAAAAAGGTTAAAAAACACACATCTATAGCGTCTCTAGACATGGCAGTACATGTGATTACTCAACGAGACAAGCAACACAAATTATTTACTCTTTGTCCCCTTAAGCTGTGGAAATTGTTGTCCTAGCCTACACATCCCCTTACCTGTTTAAACAAATTCTTTTTTAATGTAACACTTTAATCAGATACAGTGCAGACTCAGTGGCTGACTCCTAACCATATGATTAAAGCTGTTGGCT
Source organism: Xenopus borealis (assembly GCA_024363595.1). Taxonomy (NCBI): domain Eukaryota; kingdom Metazoa; phylum Chordata; class Amphibia; order Anura; family Pipidae; genus Xenopus; species Xenopus borealis. Next base: position 50,965,124 of record CM044444.1, read on the forward strand.
TTTATGGTAAATTCTATTGTAGGTCATGGCTGTGTTTGCATTAAAATTAGTCCTTAGATCATGACAATGGGAAAAAAGCGTATTTCCTTGTAATGACAGATCTGGTTACCGAGCCAACCCCTCTGTCCCAGTGAAAACTTGTCACTGTCAATGATCTAATTCTAAGGCAGCCCAGGTGGCTGGGAGCCAGCATTTTTTAACCTCTTGAGAACCTGACACCCTCCCCTGAGGTGCTGCAGAAAACCATATTATTTTGTCTGCTGGTGATGGAATCATCCTGAGAATTTTAGGTTGACTCCATAATGCTCTAAGGTCTTTGCATTCCCCCCCTCCCAAACCACATTCCTTGTGTGAGAAAATATATCCAGTGAATGTGCATGGATTTACTAATGGTCACACTCCAGATGCAAGTCCAACAGTTGTGTTTAAAAGCATATTCAGGTGATATATGTATTAAACAAAAGGCATGAACATTGACCACTATGAAATCAGTTATAAATCAGTTATAAATCATATATAAATACTTTTACATGAGCAGAAAAAGGAAAAAATTAGCAGAAATTTTAGTGAAAAATTGTTTTGCTTGTTTGCCTCCAGGGTAAAGAATGTTAAGCAATACATTTCAAGATGATAGTTGAGTAGTGGAGTAATGGCTGCCCTTTACAGGGTTCGGGACATGGAAACACAAATGCTGTTTTGTATGGGAATAACAGAGATAGGTGAATTGTTAACAGATGAAAGATGTATTCAGTTTCCTGTTGCAACCAATGAGATCTTTGTTTATAGTTTTCTTGCTTGTACTATCTTATCAAAACTAGATGCTGACTGGTGGGTGTGGACAACTGAAGTAGTGCACTTTAGCACACATTTTAGCATAAGTTTGGGACCTATTATACAGATTGCTAGGTTCTGGCATTAAACTCAATACATTTGTTTTGCCACCAATATGGATGCATGCAGCTTAGTTACCTTTGAGTTAAAGGTACTGCTTTATTATTAGAGAGAAAAAGGAAATCATTTTTTCAAATCTGAATTAATTACTTAAAATAAAAAAAACTATGTGGGGCATACCCTTCATGTAATTCAGAGCTTTCTGTATATTAAGTTTTCTGATTAGGGATCCCATACCTTTACCTCAGCCAAGAAAGGACCAGACTGACAGTCAATATGCATCCAGGTATGAACAAATATCTTAGGGAGCAGCAAAGAAACAATGGTTTCACTAATTTAGATGTTAGCACTGCTAATTTACATAATAAGAGACTGATTACTCAAAAGTAATACCAATGTTTAGTTTTGTTCTACATGCAGCTACTGCTTTTTGCTTATCAAGTGGCCAACCTACATGGCTGAATAGATGGATATTGTTTTGCCCAATTATCATTGTTCCAACAGCAGTCTGATAGGATTGCAGTACGGTCTGTCAAAACTGCCCGATTATGGTAATATGAATGCAAAGATGGTAAGACAGTGTGACCAGAACTGCCCCAAATATAACACTTTCTAAAAATTTTGAAGAAGGCTAAAATAAATGTATTGTTATTATTTATACAGAATATCACTGATATATTGTACAGTGCTTAAGGACATTTCTTGGATCTAGTATAATCCCGCCATGGGAGAAGATGCAGTGGTTGAAATGTTCAGTGTTTGAAATGTTCAGTGGTTATAATTTTTTTTTCTCATATTATAAAAAGCCCCCATACATCAGACACCAAAGCATCATTTTAAAGAGGTAGAGTAAATTCTAAATTGTTAATACCCTGGTTTTAAGTTTGTATGTTATTCAGTTTTATGTGCTCCTACCAATGAATGCAGAATACATTTCCCTGATTTTGCATTTTCTTTTGATTTTCTTTGTCATGTTAGAGCAGGGATGTCCAACCTGCGGCCCAGAATGGATATGCATATGGCCCAGCTTGAAACACTTGGTTCCCGAGGAAACGTCATGTTGCAAAGGATATAGGAGTAGGCAGTAGGGAGGACTCTGCCCATTGCCCAGTTAGTAGTAATAATAATATAATAAGTCTATTTAATATCCAGGTGGCCCAGGGAATCCAAAACGTTGGACACCCCTGTGTTAGAGCATAGCACAGTGTTTAATGTCCTTCCATACATAGTTCTTATCCCTTAGTGTCCAACCAATCAGGCATTTCTAAGTAACTAGACATACGTGTATATGTAGAAAAATGGCAAAATCATGTACACCTGCTATAATACCTCAAGAGTTTAGTATTATGTTTTGTGTTACCTTAATGAAATGTCTTTTAGAATTACTGGGTACCTGCCCAATTCAAAATTGGGTTTTGTCCCTTTTACTCATAACAAGTTTATAGCTATAGGAACTGCTGACACATATATATATATATGCATTTTCTTTGATTTATACAATTTTTTCTCATCTCCTGAAACATGAAAAATGGGGGAATACTGTAAATTGTATTTTAGACTTATTCTGCAACCCCTTGTTTAATTTATAAGTGTCTCCTGTAGGAGGGTAAAGGCTTTTGCTACCCTTTATGTTCTTTGGTTTCATTTTTCCTATGTGAATGTATTCTGTTGGCAGTTCAGTGACTGCCCAGTAGTCACTATGTAAAATGGTAAAGGTGTTTCTATGCCCCAGTGTTAGCCATCTAGGTTGGGTCCTTTTTCCCATAGGGGAGTTATAAAAAGGGATGTGCAATGTGTTCTGTCTCTTTCCAGTGCACCCACTGAAAGTTGGGTGTGCTGCTAAGGCCTGAGGTGGAGGTAGGTCTCAGTATAGAAGTAAGTGAGCCTCGAATTTCCGTGTTTCGGCTCTTAGTTATCAGGAGCGGCATTTTTGCCTCATTGGCGGAGCACCTCTGCATAGGAGAAATATCTCATCGATGTACCGCCACCATGCCAAACAATGGCTGGTGAACAGTCCATCAGGATAGACATGCCTCTCCTCAAACCAACTCATGAATGAGTTGGCATATGCCGGGGCCACACTGGATCCCATGGCCGTCTCCCGTAATTGCAAGTAGAATTGCTCCCGAAATTTGTAATAGTTTTAACCTTATGTATGTCTCATCCTCTGGATAGGTAGTAGGTGGAACATACTATCCTTTGGTTTTGAGATCAATATTTTTTACATCAAAGCCTTGTGAATAGAGGCAGGGACCACCTCATGAAAATGTACTTTAAGGTTCTAAAGAACCAGTATAAGTCAACCTGTAATTGAAAATCATCCGACTTTGCAGTGGGACCAAAATTGAGTCCCTAAGATAGCACCTGTACTTGTAGAGGGGACAAATTCAAAGAGGAAAGGTACTATTTGCTGCGAGTCATCCGTCGTGATTGTTGTTGGCCGGGTCATTGTGTTTTGTTGAGCCCTCTGTCTTTGCTTTCTTTGACCCTTCTGGTTTTGATGTTTGTACATTTCCGTCCACCTATAAAAAAGTCGAAGGGGATGAAGTAGTATTGTCACCCATTGTCAGTTTCCACCATGCGATCTTGTCACTGATATGAATCCCGTCTGTATTGTTCTCTGGCTTGTATTGGATGGGACGATTTGTACACCGTGCCACGTTCATAACCCATCACATCTCGTTCAAATTTCTGTTTTTTGGTGACGGGGATATCTCCTTAAAATCATTTGAGAGTCTGCTCCATCTTATGTTGTATTTGTTGGTACTCTTCACTGGATAATGTAGTTTGTAGAGCATTATGGACAATGTCCAATTGGGTGTTCACATTAGCGAGTTCCAGCTGTTTAAAGCAATTAAGTCCAATGAACATATATTAATAATGCCGGCAAATTTGTTTTTAAAGTCCTCATTTTGGGAGAAAAGAGTGGGTTTTAAATTAACCCTTAATCCCCTTGGAATCCTCTGTAGACGCAGGTATTCTGTAAGAGTAAGTCCATGCAATTGTAACTCTGCCTGTTTTTTACTCCAGTCGGTCTACTAGCAGTAACCGGGGGGGTGGGGGGTTATAGCAAAAAGCTTTCAGATCCCTTAAAAATATTCCCTATTCTGGTCAAGTCTGAATCACTGTATGAGAAAGTGCCCAACAAACCCATATTGGATGCCATTTTCCAATGTACAACTGATAAATCATAATCATATTAGGAGATCAGCTGGATAAAAGGGGCAGACAGCACCAGAAAATGTTGCGCTTAAAGTCTACATTAATGCCTTCAAATGGATGAGTATATATAGTGTGACATGCCACTCACCTGCACATGTACATTTGGTAGGCCGGTAACATTGGATTTTGAGACACCAAGACTTCAGGCAAAAACACAGGAATTCCCAACAAAAAGGCAATGAAACACAGTTCAGCAACTTCAGTGCCAAAACCTTCAGGGTACAGTTCAACATCACTGTAACACATTCAGGGGTTCCCACCCCCTCGGGTCTCTCGCCATCAAGGGAATCTCTCACCCTCTTGCACTTTGGAGTATTTGGGCTTCACACCCTGCTTGCTTCCCCTCCTGGGACTCAGACTCACTAGCCTCTGCCAGTCCTTTCTCTTTCTTCCCCCACAAGGGATTTAGGCTCCAACCTCAGGAATTCTTTTGCTGGCAGTAGTGATGGGGAATAAATTTGCTCTAGACGAATTCGCTGCGAATTTCCGACATTCGGCTCACAAAAATTTGAAGCGTGTTTCGTTTCGCCGCGCGTCTCGTTTAGTTGCACGTCGAGTTCGCCACTTCACTTCAAAACAGCACAATCTGTGCAGTGAAAAATATTTTTAAAAATAATTAAATATATATTAAAATATGCCTTTTTAATTTTTCACTATTTTAAATAATAATCACAGATGTTTTTAAGAAGCTGGCAAAATGGGAGGCCTTTTTTTCTTTTGAAAAGATAAGAGTCCACTAACAATGCAGGGCATGTGTGTATACTAAGTGAAACGCGTGTAAATTGCTCTTCTTGTTGACTCCAATGCTATTCAGCACATTCAGACACAAAGAAAAAGATGCCATTTTTTACAATTTTTTTTCACATTTCCATACCTCCCAACATTTTGGAAGTAAAAAGAGGGACAGAATTTTTTTTTCCATACGTAGCGCTGCAACATTTTGACCACACCCATTTTTGTGGTCACACCCACTAATTAACATGTTCATTTTACCAAATTTGGCAGGTTATGAAAGTTTGAAAATATTTCTTCTTATCTAAACTGTTACAAATACAATCAATTACTTATTTTATTATATAAAAATTGTTAAAAAGCATCTTTTTTGCACCTGTTCTTCTAGGCTCTCTGCCAAAAGCCAATTAAGTTAGGAACTTTGCTTCTTTTTCTGGCTATTCCGTGCAGAGAAAAGAGGGACTTTCCAATACAAATGAAATGAGGGACTGCAGGTTGCGCTGTCAAAAGAGGGAATGTGGCTCCAAAAAAGGGACCGCTGGGGGTATGCATTTCACAGGGCAGTTTTATTACATTGCACTGTGCGTCAAAACTCTAGGAGGTGTTTGGAGAGCCCTGAGCTAATGGAACACAGTTCTTTTACATTTTCAGGTAGATTCTCTCGCCGCTGTAATTTTAATTACATTGCTGAGAGGGAATATTAACCCTAACTGAGCTTATTCCTTTGCAACACATACTATGCTGTTTAAACACACTCTTTTATGTGCATTTTCCTCTTAGACAGTGGTGGTTCCCAAACATCCTGTCACCATAGCAAAGCAAATTGTGTTTACCCTAAATCTAAATCTAATTCATCTTCACACTGGGCCTAACTATTCATTTATTCAGGCCCTTTAGGAGGCTAGCCCTGAACTATGCCTGACTGGTAAAGAAATTGTCAACAATTGGTTTCAAGGATTAAACTCAAATAAGAAAACACATAATAATGTATTTTTACTTTCCATCTAACAGAATGAAGTCAATTCTAACAGTGTACATGGTTGTACAGCAGTTACTTTTATTAAATGCTTTTATGGTGTGTTCAGGGCATCTGGCAGTAGACCAATGTAAGAAAGATGAATTTACTTACAAGAAGATATTTCTGTAGATGTGCTTTTCAGAATAAACAATGTGAGTTGTTTTACAAAGTTCTTGTTTAAATGGAATGCTCTGTTTCAAGAAAAAAATGGAAAAGGTCACTAACTGATTATCTGAGTTTTATTTTGCTCCTGAAATTGATAAAGAGGTAACAGAGCCATAGTAACATAGTCAACATCTAAAGGATATTAAAATGCATCACAAGGATTTCCCATGAGATTCAGAAATAGACCTTAACAATATTCTATCCTGTTTGTCATTTTCTTTTTCTTTTAAGCCCATGTAATAAATTACACTACTGGAATCCTGCAAGGTATTCTTTTCAGATAAATATGTCTATTGTTTTGTGTGTTTTTCTTTATAAGCTAGCTTTGGAGAAAAGAAACTTGAAAAGTAGTTTTTTTTTTTTATTATTTTTGCATGTGGGTTTTTTTTTCTCAATCCTACATTTTGATAAATCAGACTTCCCCTTTGCCCAGGTCTAGTAACCTATAGCAGCCAAACAAGTAAAATGTACTGGTCTCCTGTTTATAAGCAAACAGTTAATTAGTTGCGATGGATGCATTACTGCACCTGGACAACATGAGTACCTTTTTTTCACTACCTTTGACAAAGACCACCTCATTATTTTATACATAAGGGAGCTAATGTTGAGTGGTTGCTATGGTTTTCCAGTGGAAAGGTCATCTAGGCCTAGGGTGACAGGATTTTAGGGGGTGGCATGCCCAGCCACACCCACAATGGTTCAGAAACACTGGGGATAGGCAGGATATACTATAGGTTTTTTTAATTTCCCATTTGCCAATCCGGTCCTGATGATAAAAATTAGCAAATAAAGGGCAGAGTAAGGGGGCAACGAATGCCAGTGGGCCTAGGGGCGCCCGCTATGTAAATCCGGCCCTGACTTTGCCAGCACGCATGTCTGCGTGTTTTAATTTTGGATAAATTAGGTTGGTTCAACAGCCTTTTTGGTCTTATAAAATAGACCGCTTGCAAAATACACAGCAGGGCAGTAAAGTGGTAATGTCAAAGATAAGATTCAGCTACTTTGACTTTGTGGTTCTGTGATACTCTCACGCTACTGAAATGAACCTTCCACAACCTTAGTGAGCCTTAATTTGTGAAATAGCTTTATCAGAAGAAATTTGGCATGCAAGTAAGTGTAAAAAAAAAAAAAAACAACAAAACCTGCTATATTGGAAAAGAGACTAAAGGTGTTGGGGCTTTGATCTTTGCTCAGAGAGTTCCCAGAGAAAGTTTCTCAATGCCCCAAGTCTATGAAACTAATAATGAAAGCAGCAGGACATGATCACAGTTTCCCGTTGCACCCACAGAGTGATTTTCTTAGCTTGCAGCCTATTTTTAAGAAAGGATAAACAAGAAACAAAAAAGAAGGAGGGCAGAAAAGCTGTTACGGGCTTTCAGCAAATTGGTTCAGCAAGTGTGAAGTTTTTTGAAAAAAATCTTCTTATTCTTTTCTCACTGGGGTAGAGAATGAAAGCAAATCATTTCAAACCATTTCTCATAAACACATATTTACATAGTGCTGTGCATTGCTATGCCTCACATCTTCTATTTCTCCAGGTATGAATAAGGGAGTTATTTACTAAAATCTGAATTTTTCTCATTATTTTATTAAAACAACTTCGACCAAACTCCCATCCACTCCCAACCCACAATTTTACCTTATTTAGCAATAAAATCGATTCAGTGTGTGAAAAGGCTCTATAAGGTCTAGATAAAATCATGCAAAAATTTGAAATGTAAGATTTTTTTAGATCTGACACCCAAAAATTGATTTCTTGGATTATTATATGAAACTCAGTGCAGATCATGCTGTCTTCCAATTCTAAAAGGGGTAGCTGCTGCTGAATAAATTTGCGAATCACCAGCGAAATTTTGCCAAAAAACGAGTCGCGCGTCAGTCGTTTTTGACGCGACGCGACGAAAACAACGCGACGCGCGCCGAAAACGACGCGCGCCGAAAACGACGCGACGCGACAAAGTTGACGCGACGCGCGACAAAATCGTCCCGCGACTCGTTTCGCGAATTTTTCGCCGAATCTCTAGGCGAAGCGAATCGCGGGAGATTCGCCCATCACTAGTAGTAAGGCCCTGACTGCAATGGCTTAAAACTGTACATTCTAAATTGTTGTTTATTTAAGAAATAAAAATCACTGATTAGCCTGCAGTCATATTGCTATGTTGTATAATACAATAATATTGGTTACATGTATACTTTAGTTGCAAAGTCTGTTTCTTCTGTAGTTATACCCCTACAATGTGGTATGTGGTCCAAACAAAGAGAGTTCACAGGGAGTGGAAAATACTTTATCCCAGGTGTCCCGCTGGTGCTCCGTCCATAAACCAATAAACTTGTAAATAATTGATTATGCAGGACAAATGGAGATCGAGGCAGTTTAACTGCTAAGGTGCATATTTATGTGTGGATTGAAAATAAATATGCACCGTAGCAGTTAAACTGCCTCGATCTCCATTTGTCCTGCATAATCAATTATTTACAATGTGGTATGATTTTCAGATGTTTACTGGTGGCTAGTGATGGGCGAATCGGCGCCGTTTCACTTCGCTGAATTTTTCGCGAAACGCAGGAATTGGCCGCAAATTCGCCATTACTACTGGTGGCATGCAGTGTGTATAGATCAAATGGAATCCTGCAAATATAGACTCTACACTGTTTGCAGCATGGTAAGCATGCACATGTTGCAGCATGTTTTTTGTAGATTCTACATTTGCCAATTCTGCCTGTAGAGATTGTTGCACTCTAAAAAGGCAGCTAAATTCTGTAAACTCTTTTCAGTTTATATTCTTAGCTGTATTTTATAAAATATTTTGACAGCCATTATAATCCCCAAGAGTTGTATCTTCGCTATTAATTGCCTTGCAGTTCTCTGTGCATGCAGTACAATACTTTTCTAAGACACAAGGAGGCAACCATATAGTGGTTCATTAAAGGGGTTGTTCACCTTTGAGTTAACTTTTAGTATAATGTAGGGAGTGATATTCTGAGACAATTTGCAATTGGTTTTCATTTTTTATTGTTTGTGGTTTTATAGTTATTTAGCTTTTTATTCAGCAGCTCTCTAATTTGCAGTGTCAGCAATTTGATTTCTAGGGTACAAATTACCTTTGCAACCCTGCATTGATTTGAATAAGAGACTGGAATATGAAAAGGAGAGGGACTGAATAGAATGATAAGTAATAGAAAGTGGCAATAACAATACATTTGTAACTTACAGAGCATTTGTTTTTACATGGTGTCAGTGACCCCCATTTGAAAGCTGCAAAGAAACAGAAGAAAATTGCAAATCATTAAAAAACTATGAAAAATAAAAAATGAAGACCAATTGAAAAGTTTCTTAGAACTGGCCCTTCTACAATATACTAAAAGTTAACTTGAAGGTGAACCACCCCTTTAACTGACTGCTTTATGGGGCTTTATAGAGCCCCTTAGCCCCTTAGCACAGACGTTTGTCTTCTCATTCTGTAGCATCATCTTCAAGGCAGTATATGCAAAGCCTTACACTGGAACAATCCACAATACTTTAAGTGAGGACAATCCATTTTATTTAAAGGCATTCTGTCATGATTTTTATGGTTAACTTTTTATTTCTAAATTACACTTTGGGGGGTTCTGGGCTCACCAAGGCTCTGCCAGTAGTAACCGTGTCTGGGCTGGGGGCCCACCAGGTATTTTTCAGATTTCTTGCTGGCCCTGTCTGACCCTGCTACGATTTAAAATGTTAATCTTGAACTGACAAATGTATTATTTTTTAGCCATAATATTGGTGAAAAAGAAGCATTGTCAGTGCATTGTGTCTCAATCTGAGCTTTATTATTATCGTTGACTTCAGTACAACCCAAGTTGTGCTTTCTAGCATGAGAATAGCAATCAAGCAGACAAATCCTTCAGCAGAGGTATCAGGGAGCTGCTATATGGTCAGCTGCCCATTGTTCTGTTGATAGGCTGTGGATGGCTATTGTGGGGGAGGGGTTGATATTGTGATCACTCCAACTTGCAGTGTGGTTGGGGGGGGGGGCACCTGGGAAATGGACATCATATCTAGCCCCATGCCAGCTTTCAAAGTGAAACATAAAAAAAAGTTTGCTCTTTTAAAAATGGATTTCAATACAGAAGTCTGCTGGAGCAGCAGAATTAATTAATGCATTTTGAAGAAAAAAAATTTTTTCCTGCAACAGTATCCCTTTAAAGTAATATGTATGTAAGTATAATTTTATTTATAGTGTTCATCTTACAGTATGTGTGCAGCACTGTACAGCAGAACAATACATCCTTGGTATATGTTTTTATACAGTTCTATAATATCATAGAATACTGTAATTGGTTAAATGGTCAGGTCTGGGCTTTTGGTGGATATGGATGGCAGATTGAAGCTTAGGATTTTAGAAAACCTCTAGGTACATGTTTTGAACTATGTTCTGTCCTATCTGCTTTTGCATACTCTCATCAATCTCTTTGCAGTCATACATTATTTACAAATGGGGGCAAATTTAACCTTTGTTTTACTTAAATGTGAGCTTACTCTGTTCTTATTCTCCATAGCTCTATCTAGGGGTTCTTTTCTATTAATAACATTGACATCAATCATAATTTATACAATAAATTACCAGTTGCAAACCTTATGATATGTAGGCACACCTTTACAGGAAATGTATCAGAAAACTAAATTTTAGCTGACCATTCCAGAAACACAAAGCCAGAATGGACATGCATTTTTGAATAATTTAATAATGATGGGATGAGATTGATGCCAGTATGCAAAAGCAGACAGGACAGAAGGCAGAAGTGTCAATTTGAATGAGAGACTGGAATATGAATAGGAGAGGCCTGAAAAAAAAGATGAGTAATAACAATTAGTAATAGTAGATATTTGTAGCCTTACATAGCATTTGTGTTTTTGAAAATTATTCAAAAACAATAAAAAAGAAACATTGAAGGCCTATTGAAAAGTTGCTTAGAATTAGCATTGTATGACATACTGAAAGTTAACTTAACCTCTTTAATGAATATTACATATTTTACTTTATTTAGCTACAAAATAAAGACTGATGGAAAAAAAACACTGTATAAATGATGCCTAAAAGTATTAGTATCAATATAAAACATTAATATGTACATTTTTCTAGCTGTTTCACTTATTATTGAATGTTAGTGATGGGCGAATTTATTCGCCAGGGGCGAATTCACGCGATTCTAAAATCTACAACACTTCATAAGCATGAAAGCAACATGGACTTACAGCTGTTGGTAAACATAGAAAATGCTTTGTTACACAGGGGTACAGAGAGAGAGAGTCCTGCAAGCCCCCACTGTTCCTTGAGTGAGAATATCCCATTGTAGGGTGTTAAATATCAAAGGCAGAAGAACATGGGTAGAGCACCAGCTTTTTCCTTCTTTGTCTGCATCACTGCCATGGAAGACCCCCTGTGTAAACAGTATTAGGCTCATTCCTAATTGGTCACACTCTGTATCCCCCTTCCTACCCACTTTTTGCAGCTGCAGTGGCTGGATGCTGGCACTCTCATGTTGTCCTGACAAAATTACAACTTGAATCATGACTGTCTATCTATCTAGTGGAGGGTGAGAACGATAGACAGAGGTCATTCAATGAAAAATAGAGAGGTCCTATACAAACTTAAATTGATAAATACCAAAAAGAAAGGAACAACAAAGAAGAGTTAATGGTGTCAGACAATCTATAATATGCTAAATGTAAGTTGATTGTAAATAGCTGGAACACAGTGTAAGTAATGAAACCATTAAATTATGTGTGTTCATTAATCATCACTTTCATTTCATAAAGAAATTCATTTTGTGAAATTAAGGGGCAGATTTATCAAGGGTCGAATTTCAAGGGTTAATTAACCCTCGTATTCAACCCTCGAATTATATTCGAATTATCGAACGATCGAATATAAACAGTTCAATTGATCGATAAAATCTTTGGATCGAATGATTGGAACGATTTTAAGCATTCAATCAAATTTTTTTTATTCAATCAAAAACAAACAGGAAAAATCCTATGGGAGCTTCCCATAGGGATATATAGCAATTCGGTAAGTTTTATCTGCCGAATTGTTATATCAAATTTTTTTTTTTTTAAAGGGCCAGTACTTCGACAATAAAAATCAAATTCGAATTTTCGAATCTAGCAAATTCTAATCGAATTTTGGGCTATTCGATAATCAAAAAAATTAAAAATTTTAATTCCAATTTGATTCAAATTTTCACTTCAAATCAATTCGAACCTTAGTAAATCTGCCCCTAAGTGTCATTATTGAGCCTTTTCAGAATCAATTAATAAATAATTAATTGGTATGGTGCTGGTATCAAAGTTGTAGGGATTACAGCATTTATAATTGATTATTATACTGGTCCCACCTAGATCTTACATCGATCTGTGTGCCCTCTGGTTAAATGTGTTACATTCCATGGGGATCAGGAAAATATATGCTGTGCAGTGAATTGGGTGGTCAGTGGTTTTGTGCAGTGGGAATCCGGAGAGTATATGTGGTGCATTAGTATCAATAGGAACAGCAGACAGACCATTAAATATATTACATTCCCTTTAGTAAACATCACTACAGACATTAAGTGCAATACGGTGTGCAAACAAAGGTTAACTGCTACTTTGTCCTCTCTGAGGCACCTACATAAAGATAGCCTATTCCCTGTCACTTGTTCTATCGCAACACCAAGCACTGCTGTTGATATGATCATGTCTGTATAATATGTTATAACCTGCTGCAAAAACAGATAAAATAATTACCTAAAAAAATCTCTTATGCAAATGAAACCATCAGCCCACAGTTTCCCAAAGCATTTAAGGATAATTAATAGAATATCCCTGTAATAGTCCTGTTGTGTTATGAGTGAAGATGATTTTGTTGAAAAGAATAACTTACCACTGAATATTATTGTGTTGCCAGATCCAGATGCAGATGGTTGGTGATGCATTCATTTTTGGTTGCTTTGTTTTGATGCATTGTTAAAGAGCATGAAGGAAGTCAGAATGTCACGTCTTTGTCTCACTGTGCATTGAGACATGACATTTGCAGACATTTGTGCTCCCTCTTTAGCTTGCAGTCATTGTCTGACAGACATGGGATGTGTAACATTGGGTCTCAATCAACTCTAAGGAAAGAATAGGAACCGCAAAACCACAAACTGGACTTGTGAGTATATACAGTAGCAAAACTAATATATGAGTGCATATTAGTACAAAATCAGCAAATAGTGTGTCTTAGACCTGCAGGTTAGAATAACTGATAATACTACAAAATGAATTGGAGTTACACCTGTTGTACTGCCGTATAAAAACAAGTCTGCACTGCTCAATGCAGTTCACAGAAAGTATACCCCGGATCCCTGAGTAAGGGCTGGGGCAGACAGGGAGATTCTGTCGCCTGGCGATTAATTGCTGGCGACAATCTCCCCGAACTGCCTTCTCCCTGTCCGCCGCCTGTTTAAATCAAAAAGCGCTAGTGCCAATACACACGCGGTGCAGCGATTTCCGTAATCGCCCAAAGTTTCCTCACAAAGCAACTTCGTGCGATTCCGGAAATCACCGTGCCGCGTGTGCATTGGTGCTTTTTCATTTAAACAGGCGGCGGACAGGGAGAAGGCAGTTCGGGGAGATTGTCGCCTCGATTAATCGGCAGGCGACAGACTCTCTCCGAATCTCCCTGTCTGCACCAGCCTAAAGCGATACATTCTGCTGCTGTCTGCCATAAGTAACGAGTAAACCCAGTAATCCAAGTATAGTAGAAGTAAGAGGAACTCCAGCAGTATTACTGCAAAAACTTTTTATTCCAGGCAGTGGAAATCACAACATGTTTTGGGTTCAATACCCTTGATAAAGGATATTGATCCCAAAACATATTTGTGATTTCCACTGCCTGGAATAAAAAGTTGTTTGCAGTAATACTGCTGGAGTTCCTCTTCCTTCTACTATACTTGAATTATTTGCAGTAGTTGCAGCACAGAGCAACTATAAGGGCTAGGGCAGATGGGGAGATTCGGGGGCATTTTGTCACCTGGCGACTTCTCGCCGCGACTTGTAGCCCCCGAATCTCCCCGTCTGGCCTTAGCCTTAAGGAATCGGACACATATCATTTGGAAAAGCTGTGCTGACCACCATCCCTCTCTTCTATGTGGAGTAGACCCAGTACCCTCCCCCTTGCACAAAAAGGACCCGCACCAGACCTGCCTGCCTATGTTGGGAGCAAGTGGGAGCAATCCCCCCACTGTCCACCTATGCTGCCAGCCCTATGTGTTTCGCTGAAAAATCAGCTTCTTCAGGGGCATAAGTGAAGCTGAAAGGCTTCTAAAACTGAATTACCTAAGAATGAAAAATGTTTATACAGGTGCCACAAACTGGGGAGTAAGAAGAAATCCACATTTCAGGTTTTTGGAAGATGCACAACCATAGTAAATTTGACTAATTCATAGGGAATATGAGCTCATTTGGTTGGATTTATGTAGAGGTGCATATGCACCATCTAAACTTCCAAATATAAATACAATGTATAATTTTTTTTTACACAGACATACCTGATTCCACAGGTTGAAAGGAAACCATGAAAGTTAGCCAGTATTTGCTAGGACCAGTCTCCCCCTTAGGCTCACAGTGTAATGTAATCCCTCCCTCGCCTTGTTACATTGTAAGGTGATGCATTTTGGTACTAGAAGTCCCTCTGCTTTCCATAGTGGTTGATGCACAGATCCTCTGGAAAGTAGAAGGATGTATATATAATATAAAAATGTTTATATTTATTTTTGGGAGTGATTATTTTAAGTGGTTTGATTTGCAAATAACTTAAAAATAATGAAAAAGTTATTATTAATAGAAAACAACCTAAAAATTAAAATTTCTTTTATTACACATAAAAAGAGAAATGTTTTAATTTTATGTCTGGACATCACTTTAAAGTTGCCTTATATAAAGTTTGTTGCATATCTAGGAATGATTTTACCATCATTGTCACTGTTATACTATGTGACACTAGTGATGGGCGAATCTCACCCGTTTCGCTTCGCCGAAAAATTAGCAAATTTCGCTTCGCCGAAAAATTTGCGAATGTCCAGCGAAATTCGCGAATTGGCGAAAAAATTTGTGAAACGAGTCGCGCATCGTTTTTGGTTTTTATTTAATTTATTAAAGGTTTCCTGGGCTTGTATAGTGGAATGTAGTGGCTGTAACATATACTTCTATTCTAAGTTAAAGTTCCCGCCTTATGCAAATCAGGCTTCGCTAGCGTAAGAGCTCTGCCTAGTGAAGTAACACTAGCGCAACTACGCTACCGTTCGCCAACCTGATCGTAAACTCGCACTTTAGTGAATTTGCGTAGTGCTAGCGAAAAGCTAGCGAAGCCAACGCTAGCGAATTTGCACATCTTAGTGAATAGGCCCCTCTGTATTAAAGGGGTGGTTCACCTTCAAGTTAACTTTTAGTATATTGTACAAGGGCCAATTCTAACAAACTTTTCAACTGGTCTTCATTATTTATTTTTCATAGGTTTTTAATGATTTGCAATTTTCTTCTGTTTCTTTGCAGCTTTCAAATGGGGGTCACTGACCCCATCTAAAAACAAATGCTCTGTAAGGCTACAAATGTATTGTTATTGTTACTTTTTATTACTTATCATTCTATTCAGTCCCTCTCCTATTCATATTCCAGTCTCTTATTCAAATCAATGCAGGGTTGCTAGGGTAATTTGTACCCTAGAAACCAAATTGCTGACACTGCAAACTAGAGAGCTGCTGAATAAAAAGTTAAATAACTATAAAACCGCAAACAATAAAAAATGAAATCCAATAGCAAATTGTCTCAGAATATCACTCTCTACATTATACTAAAAGTTAACTCAAAGGTGAACAACCCCTTTAAGTGCCATTTACAAAACTTACTCAAAGACTGTACAATGCATTTTCTACTGTAAAACAAATGTATATTTTAAATGCATTATACAACATGACAAGTTTTTCATGCTACCTAATACTTATACTGTAATACTTTAATACCAGATTATATTAATGAACGCCGGTAAGAGGGTTAAAACTGCATGCACTTGGAAGGGGTGGCCTGCACTATACAATCTTGTTTTGTGATGATCTAATCTTATTGTCTCTGGATATTGAAAGAACCTGTGCATATTTATTAGGTTACGTTGAAGGATATGGGAAGCATACACTGGGCCGTAAAATATGGATTCCTCCCACGACCCTTTGTAGGATTTTAGGGAAATCAAGCCATTAAATAATCCCAAAGGTGTTCTGTTTGCTGGCTGACTGTTCAAATAACTCCCATATCCTGATGTTTTATTCAACAGTGTTTTGGGTTTTCTTCTTTCTGGCATATCAAATAAGATTTTTCTGTTTTGCTTTAGTATTGTAGGCTTAAAGGGAATCTATATAAAGTTAGTATATGGATAGTTGGACTGAGGGATTTTTGGAAAACCATTCCTAAATACATGTTTGGTTTAGTTTTGTTGCTAATAGTGTCCCTTTAAATGGAAACTAAAAGTATTTAATAATTCATACATATGACATCACCAGGATACAATATCCTGAGGGACAGCGCTTTTTTGGAAAGATTAATCATGGAAATACAGCCAGGCTCCAAGGATGCATAGGAGATCGGGTAACTGCCCTCTTGTACAGAAGAATCAAAGGTACAGTAGTTAAGCCTGAACATTTATGCAGCTGTTCCACCACAATCCTTAGCTTGTTTTTTGGATGTTTTTGTATCCCTTTCAGATACACTTTGATTTGTGTATATTAGACCCAGGGAATTTTTTTTTTTATTAATTATTATTATTATTATTATTATTTTTTTATCATCAAACCCCAGCATCCAATATTCTTAAATGTTTAAGTATTTTGCCCAAGCAAGGATTCTTGTCTAAAGCTTGTGACTCATGTTATCATTGCCCCTGCTGGACTACACTCTACACTATAATAACAATAATATTGTATGAGGTGAAGCCTCCCACAGACCTAGTTGGTCACCTAATCCACTCTGTATAGCTGCACACAGGTGGAAGCTGTTTTGGTCAGTGCAGATAAAGGAAGCCAGTAGTGATGGGCGAATCTATCCCGTTTCACTTCGCTGAAAAATTCTCGAATTTACAGCAAAATTACGCTGTTTTTGACGTGTGACTCGTCGTTTTCTGTGTGATTTGCATCGTTTTCGGCGCGTCATGTTTTTTGATGCTAATTTTTTTTTCACGCCAGCTAAATTTCGCCATACGAATTGCGAGAATTCGTCGTGAATTTGCGCCTGGCGAATAAGTTCGCCCATCACTAGAAGCCAGTGATTTGAGCTGATCCACTCCTCTCTGCCTCTTTAAAATTTTCAGGCAGAGTGAAAGATTGTACACACTTCAGGTGTCATTAAACTTAATCTGCAGCACCTGCACCAGGTAGAGAAAGCAACCCACAAGCCTATTAAGCAGAATCTTATCATAAAACCCTGCATGAGACACCAAAAAAGTTTTACTGGGGGTGGAAATGTAATAAAATTTGCAAAGAGCAAAACTTTGCAGATAAACATTTTCCTGTCACAATGTAATATTCTTTGCTAGGCATTTATTGAATTGTGAATCTTAATTGCACTTTGCAAACCTTGATCACCTGCTCTGCAGTTTCATTAATTATATATATATAATATACACAGTATATGTACTGTGTATATTACAACAGTGGCTTCTGCTTTAAAAAGTCCAGGATAGAACGGGGAAATGTAATAAAATTTGCAAAGAGCTAACTTTTGCAAGTAAAAATTTGCCTATTGCAATGTAATCTTTTTCGTTAGGCTTTTATTGAATTGTGAATCTTACTTGGGCAAAAAACGGTTTTGTGATTGTGAAATTTTATTACATACAATGTGAATGTTAGCAAAAGCAATTTGGTCTCAAACCTTGCACTATTAAAGTTCCTTTTTGCTGCAACTGGTCCAGTTTGTATGTTTAATTACTGGGTATTTCAGAAGAAAACATACATATTACAGTGGATGAGATTAAAAGGTGAGGCGAGAACAGTTTTATGTTGAAAAATAGGTCTGTGTAAACAGCTAAAGGCATAAGGCATGACAGACTGAGTCAGCAGCTTATTGGCCCGTTTGTGGGGCCATCCGACGGGCATTGCTGATCATCATCTGACGAAAGTCGAGCAGATGCTGTTCAGGCAGGTTAAAAAATCCCGGGTGCATTGCCCATTTGGTCTGCATTCTGATCCAATCGTTGGGCCCTAGGGCCCATGATTAGGGATGGGCTAAACGGGCGCGTTTCGCTTCGCCGAAAAATTTTTCGCCGATTCGCGAAACGAGTCGCGCGTCATTTTCGGCGCGTCGTGTCAACGACGCGCGACTCGTTTTTGCGCGGCAAATTTTTTTGGCCGAATTTTTTTGTCAGTTTCGCAAATTTATTCGCCAGCGGGAATTCGCCGCGAATTCGCCCCTGGCGAATAAATTCGCCCATCACTACCCACGATCGGATCAGCCCGATATTGCCCACTTCAGTGTTTTCATATCGGGGAGAGATCCACTCATTTGGTGACATCGCCACCTTAAGAAATCATGCACTTTAGGTTTTTTAGGGTATGAAAAAAACCTTACTTATTAAGGCTAGTTTAAAGGAGAATTCAACCCTGTATAAAAAATAAAAAAAACATACCCCCCACCCCACGTAGACCCCCTCCCTCCTCCCCCAGCCTAACTGCCCCCAGTGGAAATGCCCCATACTTTCTACTTACCCCTTGTAGATTACTTGCAGATTCATGCAACAGAGTTCCACACAGCCATCATCAACCTCTTCGGTAAGCTGACTGGGAGACTGGCATATTAGCGCATGCGCAGTTGGAGAATTTTGCCAGTTTCTGACAACTGCGCATGCGACAAATTGGACGGAAATTGGCAGACTCTCAGTCAGCCAACTAAAGTGGTTGAAGATGCCTTTGTGGAGCTACGCTGGCTGAATCTGCACCAAGAGGTAAGTATAAAGCAGAATTTCGAATACATTCGTAGGATTTTGAGTGAATTTTAGTAAATTTGCCCCTGTGTATCCCATGTTTTTCCAAATGAAAAAAGCAGACTTTGTAATATGATAAAATAGCTTTGAATGCTGATGAAAAATTGTCTGGGGCCACTTTTATCTGGGCTGACTTTTTCTGTTATAAAAAGCACATACTCTACATTTTTTGGAAGAAATATTTATTTGGTATTTCTTAATGAAAAGGAACAAAGAGCTGAACATTTTTGCCCACATTGTTTCAATTTCCTGTGTTTTTGCCCTTAACATTGCAGAACTGAAGGTTCTGGAGTCTTACGAGATGCTCCCTCTGGGTGCTGTCTCCGTGGTAACTCACTTAGACCAATGTTCTGACTACAGGATCTGTTCTTTCTATTGAAGCTTAAAAAAGGTGATGTAGGAGAGGAAAGCTCAGGTCAGAATACATTACACTTGAAGCCTGAAATTAAAAACAGGTTCTCCTAGATTGCCCCTTTGGCTTTCATCCTGTTTTGTTGCACATACTGCTCTCATTGTGTTTATGAACAATTGCTTTATATTCTGTCCACCCAAGCTAGTAACAAATAGCCTGGTGTCTACGAAACTGCAATCCCATCTTTCATTATGGCATGCTAGAAAAACAGTATGAAGTTAAATATAAAGTAAGTCTTGTGTTAATTGACTTTTAAAGATTCATAGATGTCTTTGTAAAATTTTGTGCTGTGCCATAAAACTTTAAGGAACCATATACATCATATGTCCTAATCAAGTGCAGAAAATAGTGCGTATGCTAACATTGTGGTCTTCTTATTGTTCAAATAAGATCTATAGTTTCAATTTTCATTTCAGATTAAGTTATTTTTAGCATTTTAGTGTGATTCCCCTTCATGTATAAATAGAGAGAATGAGTTATGAATTATTTCCTTAATAACTAAATGTACATCATATATAACAGTTTGTATGAATACATACTATTCATGATAATAATGATTAGCAAAAATTTTCCCAAGGTTTCGCTGTGAAAATGACACCCATAAGCTTCAATGGGTGAAAAAAAATGTTGCCCATAAACTTCAATGCATTTCGGCAAATTTTCGGCGACTATAAACCAGTCAGATTCGCCCATCACTAATGAATACTGAGTAACTAATGCTATCAGGTTGCTGGCATGGTACCAAGCATTGCTGTTTTCCAGTGCCCAGGTCCTAACCAGTTTATAGTCTCCATGGAATCTGTATGTTTCACATCATTAAAAGCAAAGTATAACAAATTAGACATGTAAGCAAAAAAAGGCAAATAACCCTTACCACCACTACCTTAGACATAAATAACTAGCCCTTTATTATCTGTATTAGGCATGTTAAAGGAAAAATAAAAAACAGAAGTTTTGTTAACCAGAGAATCTGGGTGACTTTTGTTCATAGCAGTTTGCATCCCTTTACATAAATTGCTATCTGAGGTCATTTACAAACCTTCATATTAAGAAAAAAACCTTGCCTGATGGCAGATGACTCCTGTTTGTCATGACTTTCAGACAGCAATTAGTTCTTCTTTTGGGGATTTAATTCTGCTTCATTCATCATTCGTCATTCAGATCTGAGTCATGGACAGCTATATAAAAATTACATTGTTTACTAAATATTCCTTGTACACTAATATCAGTGTTCTTGGTTAGCAATGTTGTGGTGCTTGGAGAAAACCAACTTAACTCACAATGAGCAAAGTAGAGTAAAATGTCATCTAAAGAGACAGCAAGATTGACAGAGACTTTGATTAGAGAGCTGAAAATGGTTTGTGAGGAGTTGTCAGCATTCTAACAATGTTCTCTTTAGACATTTAAAACAATGCATTGTGGAAGTAGACATGGAGATGACAGATACCTAACTCAGCCTTTTCAGGTGCAGGATAAGGAGAAAAATGTGCCATAGTTGAGCATTGTAATTGGGGGTCTCTGAATGAATACAACTCAACAGGTCCCTTTTCCTCCAAGGATTCTATTTCCTGAACAGGTGAACTGGTTTCTCTGGGATGTAAATTATTTTTAAGATTCTTTGGCAAAATTAATTATGGGATCAGAGTTAGTCAATGAGAAAAATAATGTATTGTCCATGCTGTTGTCAGACAGAATAGCATAGCAATTAATATTAACTGCAGCATCCTAATTCAGGGTCTTTAAATTAACATAAGTAGCACAGGCTGAAAAGGCAGTCAGTGGCTTGTGTTGCATGTTTCAGAAAAGGTCAGACAAGTTATTCAACCAATGAGCAGTGAAAATTTTTTAAATCTAAAAGAAAAGACCGTGCATAGTAAATCCTATCTACACTCAGCTACAGTATGGATTTATATTGAAGTTATTCACAGCAGGTTCATAGTCAGGTTAGCACAGGGCTAACAAAATGTTTAATCAAAACTAGGTTTTCTATTTCTGTGAATCAAACACAAAAAATTGCAAGAGCAGAAAAAAACTAGGAAATAGGAATCCACAAAAGCATTTCTTAACCGTATGAAATGGCATGCTCACAAAACAACGGCTCTTAGTGCTCAGTCAGCTATAATTCCCCTTCTCTTTATAAGATTTCTAATGAATAAATATTTACATAAAGTAGCAGCATTATAACACATATTTACATTATGACACACCTGTTGTGTCATATGTGTGCATAACACAATAATGTCAGTAACATTTGCCAGGCCAGGAAAAAATAAATCAAATAAGAAAACAGTTTCTGGTTACTTTTGTGGCATTTAGTGTGAATTGTAACTTAAATACTTAGGAGTAGATTTAATAAGGGTCAAATTGAAAATTCTCAAATTCAAATCGTGAATTATCCAAACGCATTTCAAGTTTTAATTTAATTTTTCAGATTTTTCATACCTGGCCCTTTAAGAACTAAGATCCTACTATTCACCACCTAAAAGTCAATGGGAAGAAATTGACAAAATGTCTAGCCCCATGTCAGATTTCAAAATTGAATATAAAAAATATCTGTTTGCTCTTTTGAGTGCAGAAGTCTGCTGTAGCAGAACTATTAACTGATGTGTTTTTAAAGAAACATGTTTTCCCAAGACAGTTTCCCTTTAAAAATATTAATACCAATAACATGAAATTATAATGCATATCTGATTAGTAAATATTACAATGATGAAATGGCTGTTGTCATGCTTAGTAAAGCATTACATTTTATTGAAAAAGAAAACTGCTGTAAATGTAATCAGAGGTACAGTGAATAAAGTACCCAAACTGTCATTTTTGGTTCTTAGAAACTATAGTTGATAACAGATGTGCAATGGAATGTGCAACACAATTACAAATATTCTACTACACACTGACCATAGTGTTTACCATGGTTTTGAGTCATTTGTGTCAACCACTAGTTTTGATGAATTCTCCAGATACATTGCGAGACATTGGCCAGCTAGACTGTAATAAAGCTTTTCATCTCATCAGTAAGCGGCAAATCAGAAATGATGTGCAAAACTTTTCATGGGCACTGCTTTTTCTGTTATTCATGACTATGCGAGCCCAGCAGAATCTGCAGTTGCTAAAAAATGACTGTGACGAATAATTACTATGTATGCGTTAATACCTGAGTACATACAACTAACTTATGACTCGTTCTGTCGGCAGCTTTTATCGGCCCGTGTATGGCCACCTTTAGATGTGTTGAATAGACAAGAAAGAAGGACTGCTTTCTGCAACTGTAATGTTAGGAAGCTCTAAAAAAATTACAGTGTAAACAATGATTAAATCTGTTCATCCCTTTGCAGTGGTTCCATAAAGTGCAATAGTGATTCATACTTTGGTTCTTATAGTTAAAATAGATTAGATTTAGCTTGGAATTTTGAGTTTCAGCCAAGATTTTATAACATCAGAAACACACATTTCCACTTTTCTTGATATATAGGCTACTCTACCCACAAACAATGCACACTTTTATGTAGAAACATCAGTCAGAGGTCACAACTTTACAATCCAACAAACAAGTCAGGCAGAATACTTTAGTGCAGCCACAGCGTTATGTTTCAAAGGCAGTCTTTAATCTATAAGCATAACTAAAAACATCAGACAAATTCAGACATCACATGTTCTCTCCTCCCACACCTTCCTAAATTTGACACTATAAAGATTCCTTTTTCCATGTTCTATTATTCACCAATGTTATAGTATTTTTAAATAAATAATTTGCTACATAATTTCATGTATTATTTATATTTTGAATCTGTGTATGAATTTGGTTGTTTTTATTTTTCAGATTCATGGCAATATGCAATTTGTACTAAAATCTAAGATGTATTCTCTCTGTAGCCATGGATATTCGCTACTGGGTTTGCAATGTGCATTTTTGAAAAATTGGTATCCAATGGCAGCACTAAGTCCCAGTTTGTATGGATGTACAAGCTGGGTGAGACTAGTATATGCTAATACTATGATATGAATGAAATTCATTTTTAAGTTTGACTGAGGGGAGCTGTAACGGTCTCAGTAATATAAGGTGAATGCTGCTTTAACTCACTTATTTTGAAAACAATTAACCCATGAAAGATGTGCCTGAAAACGTAATGATTATTTATTTCAAAGGGATGTGGATTTATTCTTCAATTGAATTCTAACCAGATTTTGCTTTTATATGGTTTATAGTTACTGATATATACAGTATCTGCTTGTTCTATAAATGTACATCTGGTCCTATTTTTTATTTTGTAACCCATGTTTGCTAAATTATTGGAAGTTGGTTATAAATTATTGAAAAAAAAATAACCTAAATTCAAGATAGACTAATAAATATTAATTAATTAATAGTATTATCTTGAATTTAGGTTATTTTTTTTCAATAATTTATAACCAACTTCCAATAATTTAGCAAACATGGGTTACAAAATAAAAAATAGGACCAGATGTACATTTATAGAACAAGCAGATACTGTATATATCATATTTTGTGTGCTTTTTATTGGTTCGTGTTATACAGGATTTATTGCATTTAGTAGCTTTATACACACGCTTAGGCTGATTTGTTATTTTTTACTTTTAATTTGAGTGTCTAACAATAC
This sequence comes from Xenopus borealis, assembly GCA_024363595.1. Classification (NCBI taxonomy): domain Eukaryota; kingdom Metazoa; phylum Chordata; class Amphibia; order Anura; family Pipidae; genus Xenopus; species Xenopus borealis. The sequence goes on from CM044444.1 coordinate 50,989,208, forward strand.
ACCCACAGGTCAAAGGATAATAGCGATCATGCGGGAAGCCTCAAGGTGAGGATACACTGTAGTTAAACACATCACAATAGGGGTTGGTTATTGATATAATGTGAGAACAAAGTCCTTAATATGTTACCAGTTCAGCACTTTAATCAACTTATAAAAGACCAATACTAAACTATTAAACATTAAGTGAAAAGCTCGTAGCATTAAACCAATATGCCCTCCACCATTAATATACTGGTTATTTCATGTATATTTTGTCTATTCCACATACACCCTTAAGTCCAATTGGTTATACATACCTCATATAGCTCTCCTATAATGGATGTAAGCCCCAGATCAGACCTTCCAACTTTACTCAAGTGTAATTCTAGTAACAGTGTATGTTTATGCAGAGAGTTTGTATCAATGGGTAATTTATAATGAACGAGTACACTTGTTACACAGTATTTGTTTTTAACTAAATTTTAATAGCCAGTACAGGGGTGTTATACTACAGACATTTTGTACACCATGATGTTTGCTATATATGTTATATATAGTTATGTGTTTATTTATGCAGCATAGAATTGTTTTGATGCACTTTGATGATGCAATTGCTATGTCAGCTGACTAACTTTCCCGCCATCTTAAGTATATAATGCATGAAGTTTGTACCATTCAGTACTTTGAGAAAGAAAGAGGAAGAAACATTTTTATTTTACATAAGACCTGAGAGTGCGGACCTTCTCTTCTGGATATATATATATATATATATATATATATATATATATATATATATATATATATATATATATATATATATATATATATATATATATATATATATATACATTCTCACCACTAATCAGCAGAGAATATAATTTCCCTGGTTATTCACCTAATGAAGATGAATATTTGTTATCTTATTTGGTTATCATATTAGAAGTTTTACTATGATGCTTGCATTCTCAATATCATAAAAGATTTTGCTTATAGGTTCTAGGAGGTCCCCATAGCCTAACATAGCAATTCGTCATGTTTAAGGTGGCGAATGGTTGAATTCGAAGTTTTTCAAAGGGACAGTACTTTAAAATTTGAATTTTTTCAGTTCGATTGGAATGTTGGGCTATTCGATAGTCGAAGTAGCCCAAAATAATTTGAAAATTCGAATTTTAAAATTTGAATCTTATTTGAAAATTCACTTCAACCTTTAGTAAATGTGCCCCTTAGTCCCTACTTCTGGGGTTATTAATACCCGGGATCTTAATCTATTACCCTCGTCAGAGCCTTGAACTGCTCAAACTACCTATACTATCTTTCACTCCTAGAGTGATCTATGACAGAATATTGCTATCACTTTACTAGGGCCAATGTTCCTAGGGACCACTACCCATTCCCTTATAGCCTGCAGATTTGGGATAAAGTAATGGACCCAGACCGCATGGTTCCCAGGACCTATATACACTAGGACACAGTGCCATCTTGCGTACACTGTGAGAACTACAGGGGCTTACATAAGCAGAGCTAAGGCACAAGGTCCCCATGAGGAACCATTTAGGCGTCCATTTTACAAGGGAAATACCTGTTAATAATATGTGAGGGTGTCTAAATTTTCACATTCCTACAAATGTATTTTCTAAGAAAAACCAGCGGAAATTCAAGAAGGTTAAAAACATCTTCAGATGGTTAAAGGGACAGCTGCCATTGGCTTTTACTTGAATTTGACAGGTTTTAGAGTGTTTTTGGATTCAGACTTTTAGTAGCTTCAGCGCATAATAGATCTTGAAAAATTTGAGTTTTTTTCTCTAGAGAAAAAAAGTTTTAATAAAAAAAACCCTCAATGTACAATAATATTTTGAAGTATTTTTTTGTGCCAGAATCACTTTAAGGGGTTGTTTACCTTTAAATTAACGCTATGATGTAGTGAGTGCTATTGTGAGATAATTTGTAGGTTTTATTTTCTTATCTAGCTTTTTGTGCAGCAGCTGTCCAGTATAGAATTTCAGTAGCTATCTGGTTACTGGGGCCTAAATTACCCTAGCAACCAGGTAGCTATTTGAATAACTGGAAAGTGAATGGCTGAGGGCCTGAATAAATAAAGTATTTTACTTTATAATAAAATAAGTAATACAAAGTGAAATTTGTCATTTTATATGACTATGGGAGTTATTAATTTTTTAAACTCTAATAAATTAGATTTTTTTCACAATTCAAGTGTCTAAAATTCGATCAGATTATCCAGACATGAAAACCGAAATAGAATTTTAATCGAATCGAGTTTTCCTCCCAAACTCGACTTTTGCGGGGTTTTTTTGACGTGTCAAGATTATGTGGTGTCTTATTCGAAGCGAAACTTGCCAAAAATTTTGCTCATCACTACTATTAACATCTTCAAATAGTTCAAGGGACCTCTGCCATTGACTTCTACATGAAGTAGGTTTTAGGTGGGGAATAGAAAATTTAGAACTGTTTCCAGGGCCGATGGTGATAAAACTGATTTTAAATTAGAATTTGTGAGTTTTGAAAATTTGAACCTTAGTAAATCTGCCCTATCTATATGTGTGAATATTCCAGTGATTCATCCATACTCATCTGAAAAAGAGTGAATCATTTATTCTTGTCCTGGCCCACAGTACATTAGAACTGTTTGAAATCCTTCTACCATCCATATTTACAGACTGGATTTTTAAAATTTCCTGTACACTTGCAATTGGGTTGTTAACATCTAAATGTGTTTTATGAAATGCTTGCCTAGCAAAAGTAAATTTGTTTTCAGTTAAATTTTTTCACAAAATGTCTTTTTTCTAGCATAAACTAGCTGGATTTACAATTCCTGTCATTTCTTGACATTCTCTTCTAGAAATGATTAGCTAAAGTAAAATTAATGAATTGTATTGTTTTTACTGTTGAATCCATATAAAACCTGACGTTATCAATGTTTTTGTGAAAGGAGAATGCATCTGTAATTGCATTCCCTACCAAGAAGCTAGCTGTTACATCAGCTAGCATGTATCAGTACAATTGCGCTATAAAGGGTCACTAAGGGGCAGATTTACTAAGGGTCGAAGTGAAAAAAGTAGAATGCGGAAGTGCCGAACATATATGAAGTCCTGAAGAGGCGGAAAGACCTGAAGTCCCGAAAGGAGCCGACACTGAAGTCCTGAAGCAGCGAAAAGAACCGAAGCCACGAAAACAGCTATAATTGAAGTCCTGAAGCCACTATTTCAATTCTACTGAAACCAATGTGGGTTTTTTTATGTTTTTTGATCCCCTGGCCACCAATTTGTTATTTTAATACTCTATAGGCCCCTGCCACCAATTTTTAAAAAAATATATATTTTATGGGGCCCCAATTTTTTTTTACTTGTAAGGGGGGCCTTGGCGACAAAGTTTTTAAAAAAAAATATTTTCTGCAGTCTCAATTTTTTTTAACTTGTAAGGGGACCCTGGTTTTTAACTTGTAAGGGGGCCCTGGTGCCAAGTTTTTTTTAACTTATGGAGGGCCCTGGTCACCAATTATTTTTTTTTAAATTGTCGGGGGGCCTGACCACCACTTTTTTAAAAAACCTTTTATGGAGGGCCCTGGCACGAATATATATATATTTTTAATTTTATGGGGGGGCCCTGACGCCAATTTTTTTTTTAACTTATAAGTGAGCCCAGTGGGGTTACTTTTTTACGCTCATGTCTGTGTGGTCTTCAAACTTTGATGTGGAGTGGGTGGGGATCAGGGGTGGGGCTTGGGTGCCTGGGTGGGCAGGGCCCGACAATTTTGTTGCGCGGGCCCCCGTGATTTCTAATGGCGGCCCTGTATGAATTAATAGGGTTTTAAAACTGTAAACTCCACTGGAGCAGATAATGATAATCTATGTAAGAGCACTTAGACAAGGGCATTTCGCCCTGTGGTGGATCTTTCCTGCATTCCATTCTAGGGAAATGCTGGAAGCAGTCCATTCTTCTGGATTGCCCTGTAGTCATTCAGGCTAGAACTCAACTTGATGAGAAGATACATTGGGGATGTGTAGGTTGTGTCACAAATAAGAATGAAACTGCACAAAATTAGGTGGCCATAGACATTAAGATTTTTAAAGATCTTTTAGTTATCATAAGACCAAGCTTGGCCCTGCAAACAATTGGACAATGGATACATTTCACTGTAAATGATGAAAATGTCCTAACCTGAATGATCAATTTTATGAGCCATGTTGGATGAAAAATTGTTTGTAGGATAGTTCAGTGGCTATTAACTGCACAATAATTTGATGGCTGTGTCGGATAACACTAAAATTAGTTGTTAGAGAGAGAAAAAACTTCTATGGCCACCTTTAGAGTGGTTGTCAGGCAGACTGTATGAAGGAGAATGCATTTCCACCCCTTAATGGAAATTCTTGGCCCTTCATCAGTAAGATTGCATTATGGCGAATTAATTTGCTATATGACTGGCTGTTGAAAAAGGATTAAATGCAGATTATGATTTCCCAAACTGCTGACCATTAAGAGGGCGAAAGAGAAAGAAAAAGTCCAAATTGTTTTCATGATTAAGTTGTTTTAAGTGCAAAAATTTTGGCAAGATCCAAAACTGTAATACATCACACCCAGCAACTGGCCACACAAGGGCTAAAGATTTATTTTCCACTTTGCCACTGGTTAATGAGGAACTCATTAAATCCATGCAAAGTACCAAAGAGCATGCAAACATGCTAATTAAAGTGACGGCTGTGCTTTAATTAAGCAGCAATTCCTTCCCATTCTCTCCAGCTCTGTAGGCTTTATCATGCAAATATGGAGCTCTCTCTAAAGCTAGCATTCGGTTGCCAGTAGCCCAGTCTCACAAGAATATATGGAGATGCTAAATCCCCAGTGATTTAATTGTTAGCAAGATGCTGTAAGTAAAATTGTATAGTAATTATTAATTTTTTTGGCTAGGGTGATAGAACTACACTCTTTGCCAGAGTTTTGTTACTGAGACAGCCAATGAGAAACATGAATCTGGAGCTGAATCCTTTTTATAACACTAATGTGCTTTTAATGAGATTATAAAGTAGCATATGACTTAGGATAGCAAGTTAACTGTCTTTTGCAGTTGTTAACCTTATACATTTATTCACTAAATGTAACTATACTTCTGACCATTGCAGGTCATATGTAAAAAACTTCATCTAAATTCAGCATTTTCATAAAATGCGCTTTTCTACTCCATTGGATAATCCCAAATAGAAAAAAAAATGCAATTTTATGTTTTAAAGACTGCCCTAACTAATATGATACAATGTTTTAACACACAAACGAAGGGCATACTATCTATCTATCTATCTATCTATCTATCTATCCATCTATCTATCTATCTGTATGACTGTCTATCTATCTACTGTATATGTATATTCATAAATAAGGTAATAAAAGTAATTCAAAAGGGACAGCATACAACCATTTTCAGCATTAGTTGAATGAATAGGGCTTGTGCTGAATATACTTTTTTCTTATTGCTTCAAACACTAAAACATATTACCAGTCCACTGAGAAGCCCCTAATGATGAGCTGCTCAGTAGCTCCTGCTTATACACAGCAGAGATTTGTTTCTTTAAGGCTGACATCACATGAGGCATTGGTTATGCTGCTCTCAGCCCCCATCCCTTAATCATCTCTGATCAGCACTGAAAAGTACAATTTATGATTAGTGATGGGCTGATGCCCTCATCCTAAGGGTAGAACTACGAGATCCGACGTGCTGCGCAAAGATGCAGGTGTCACGTCTGATGCAACAGAAATAAGGTAAGTAATAGAATTGTTGGATGGTGTTGCAGCTTTGATCCGACATGACTATTGGATGCAGACGCAGCTTGCAGCATTTGCATCCAACAGTCTTGTCGCGATGGATCAATGCTGCAACATCCGATTTTATATTACTTACCTTGTTTCTGTCGCATCCGACTTGACATATGACAGCATTGGATGTGGCAAAAATGGCCATGTAATTCTACCCTAAAGGTAGGTAGGGAACTCTAACAGATTTCCCTCTTTATAAAGAAATAGGGGTAGTGAACATAGCCCATCTTTCAAATTGGTGCTTTATAATGGCCAAAAAGTATTGATTTTTTTAAAATGTGGTTATTTAAAAAATAAAACAGGCACAATGTTATTTCAACACCTATTTTTTCAAGGTTTTAGGTGTGTACACTGTCCATTTAAGGGGAATTATTCCAATAATGAGGTGGACAAATTCTCAGCCTGAATTTGGTAGCGGTTTAAATGTAATTTAAATGTAGTACAGTGTATTAGAATTTTTGCTGCTTGTGTTTATACAGTTCAAATTGTCTTGTTTCATTGAAGCAATTCACTTTTCCTTTCCTTCTCTAAGTGATCCATGTAAAAAGAAAATTTAACAGTTGCAAGCAAATATACATTTATTTCATGTCATGTTTTCCAGTGTGATAATCTGAAATGTGATCAACTCTGTACTGAGCTTGAGTTAAACAAGATACAACTATGGGGGCAGATTCACTAAAGCGCGAAGCGTCTAACGCTAGCGCTAATTCGGCAGCATGACGTCGTTTCGCAACTTCGCAAATTCATTAACATGGACTCTGGCAAATTTTCACTAGCGAAGTAGATAGACTTGCGCAACTTCGCACCCTTACGCCAGGCAAAGTTGCGCACTGAAGAAGGATCGTCACTTCGCAAATTCACTAAGATGAATATTTTCCTAAACGTTAGCACTTACACTAGACTTTACTTCGCCTGGTCAGACCAGGCAAAGTTCAATACAATAGATAGGAGGTTGAAAAAAAAAGTCAAATTTTTTCTAAGTCCCAAAAAAAAAACACTGGCGTATTTTAGCATAGGAGGGTGATAGTCTGAAAAAGATCGATAATTTTTTTGGGGAGGTTACCCTTCTTCCCCCCTACATTTCCTAACATATGGCAACACAACTATACAGGGGGCACATGTAAGGCAATAGGACAACTTTATATAATTTATTAAAGGTTTCCTGGGCTTGTGTAGTGGAATGTAGTGGCTGTAACATATACTTCTATTATAAGTTAAAGTTCCCACCGTATGCAAATTAGGCTTCGCTAGTGTAACAGCGCTCTGCATAGTGAAGTAAAACTAGCACAACTACGCTACCATTCACCGACCTGAGCGTAAATTCGTACTTTAGTGGATTTGCGTTGCGCTGGTGAAAATTCCCCTGGCGAAGTGTGGTGAACGCTAGTGAAGCCTACGCTGGCGAATTTTCGGATCTTAGTGAATCTGCCCCTATATGTTCTGCTTAAGGGTCAGTGTGTGGTTAAGAACGCAGCCATTTAGGCTCATGCTAAATTTTAGGACATCTGGTTATCTCTTTCATCTTCATATATAAAAGAAATATATGGGATGCGGCTAACATAAATCAATAGTTTGAGATAACTTAAAAGTCTTAGTAAAGCTTGCCTTAATATTCTTTCCAAACTCTCAATATTTATTTTTATGGTGAAGGGACCAGAAGAGCCTATGTGAAATCATTAGCTTTTTTATATTATGCTATTAACTATTTTCTATAGCTGGATCTTAACCAAACAAGTGTAAGCCAGCATATTATCTGCAGCTTTTGGACAAGCAAACCAGCTATTTGTAGCCAGGTCTCTGTTTATTTTATTCTTAGGCTGTGGAATCCTTTGACATAAAAAAATCTTAAACAGCAGTAGCTATTTATATAGTGGAGCAAAGAGTATACACAGGCGCAAAGACAGACAAACATGCTCACTCACTGAATTGTCCTCATTCACAAGATGGCAGCCATTTTCTTGGGAATGGTGCCACTTCCTGTTTCTATGGAAACAGTGTTTACCATGCTTACATTTATCAGAGCCATCTGTGTCTAGACCGTAAGAATGTTTGTTGAACTTTGCTAAGTAATAAAAGAAATAGTCCTCCTGACGTGGGACAAATTTAGCTGTGATTCCACACTGGTGTGTTTGCACTGTGCAAAGTCAGAATCCTGTTGCAAAGAGTATAGGATTCCATAGTTTGTTATATGCTCATTAGTGTCAAATACATTTAACATATAGGAAAATAATCCAGACCAAATCAGCTGCCCTGATGTATTGAACATTTTGACTTGCTTTTGAAGTTCCGAGAACATTTTTGATCTCCTGACTCTTGGCCCTGTAAGCCCTATACAACTTGCAGATGTCCAGAAAGGGTATACTTTTATACTGACCTGGACAGGGCCAAAAGTATGAAGCAATATATATCAAGAGGCACTGAGCCTTATTTTACTGTTCCTTTTTGTAGTTGTATTCCATTACCACAAAGTTAGTTAACCTGCCATACTGTAGCTTTTGAAACTTTTATGCTTTACTCAACAGAGCTCTTAAAGGGGTAGATTGTGACCAGTGGTACACAAAAACAATTAAGACAATTCACAGTAGGCCTTTATTTCTTGTTCTTTGAAGTTTTTACTGATGTAATTGTTTTGCAGCTCTTCAACCTTGGAGCATAGTCACTAAATGGCATATTTTCACCTGCAAAGGTTTCGCTGCACTATGCACCACTTCGCCAGGCGCAAATTCGCTACCCCTACACTAATTCATTAAAGTGAGAAGTTGCTTCACAGCAGCGGAAAGCTGGAAAAGTTTTGCTAGCACTAATATGTCATAGCGAACTTTCGCTACCATTCGTTTCATTAGTACACTTGCACTTAAGTCAATTTGAATAGGGCGGGTAAATATAGGTCATATATACGTCTTTATTCAAGATATTGGTGCTTGAAGTGGCCACTTATTCTTAAAAATGTTCAAGGAAGCAAAATAAAGACAAAAGAGAACTTCTAATGCCCTAGCCATGAGCCCACCATAAAAAAAATGTAACATGTCCCTCAAATGATTAAAAAAGGTTAAAACAAAAAATTTTAATAGTTACAACTTTTAAATACAATCCTGCTTTAAAACATGAAACAACACCAGTGTTTAACATTTTAATAATTTTGGCATACAGAATATGATGTCACTGACATAAAATTGGGGAGGGTGTAGCTTCATTTTATCCATTCACCAGGTCTCTGCTGGTGAAGGTATCTCCTGCGATAGAGGTAATGTTCTGTGAAATTAACACTTTAATGAATTTACAGAGTAACAATCATTTGCCTGAGCAAAAAATACTCCTGGTGATAGGGCGTGAACCTGAGGCCTCTTTTGCTAGAGATTTGTCCTCAACACCTGTGCGTAAATTGCTGATGTCCCTGCCACTTTGCCCTTTGGAATTTAAACTATTAACTGTTTAAACAGGCAGTGTTTTGAATGACATGATTGAAAATTAAGATGGCTTATTTATGAGCACAAGTGTAGTGTGCAAAGTGCAATTTCTAGCTCAAGTGAACATGGTTTTACCCCGAGTGCTGTATCTATTACCACAGTTCCAGCATTATAGCAACTGCAAGGTAGCAATGAGCCTTATGCAATTGCTCCCAATGTGTTAAAACGGGCATTCGAATATATGACATTTCCAGGGCTGTTTTAAATGTCTATGCTCCATTCTTTAGGCACTAGTGTGTTGTTTCGAATGGCACAGACTGCTATGGGAATCCTGGAGCTAACACCACCTTTGAGGTGATAGTAGCTCCAGGATTTCTCTGGAACAGAAGGAGCACTGATTTATACATGATTTATCTTCACACCAAATTATGCAGTTGCAAAGTGTGTAGACGCAAGTAGATTTAATAAATGGAACTGATACATGCAATGGCTGCAGCAAAAGTTGTATGACTATAGATAATAAATTAGCGACAATGTCTGAATAAAAAGATAAGTGGCAAACTATTAATAACTATATTAAACTGAATTAATCTGGCTTCTTGTTGTCTGTATCAAACATCACAGAGAGCAGGTGATAAGGACAGGACACTGGCCTGCAGCCTCAGCCTCTCCCTAACTTGCACATCTGAATAAATACAGTGTTGCCAATCTCAGGCCGAGGCAGCCGTTTCGGACACCTGCGGCAATTCTATATATAAAAATCTAGGGTGCAAAGTACTTTATATACTGACTTTTTATATTAAATGACCCCTTATGTTTTTTATACTTCCTTACCAGCCCCTGTAATGTAATGACCAGATGAATGTAGGTGTCACTGACAAGGGTATTGTAGGAGAAATTTAATTGGACAGTTGTACTTAGTAGATCATGCTTCACATTCGATAGCATAAAACATTTTGTGAAGCAGTGGTTTGAAGGTGAGTTTAACTTGTAATTTTTGCACTGTGATTATGATTATTGGACTGTGAATATGCTAAATTTAGTTACCCTTGAATTGTCTTAAAAAATTAGAGGAATTTTTTTATCCTTCTGTAAACTGGCAGCACATGCACTAATTCCCATGCATTGTGATTATAAACAATTTGGCTACTCACAGATGCAAATTATTCTGATATAATTACTTAACCCCTGGGCTGAACAATCAAATCACAAGCTGTAGTGTTGTTTTTTCCAGTTCTTGTTTAGCTGATGGCTCTATCAGTGTGAGTTTCCACACTGCATAGAGTGGCAGACAGTTATCTAATCACACATCAGTCAATAACATGATTGGTCATGGGGGTGATAGTTGAGCAATTGGTTATCCCTATTCTACATGTGTGGCCAGTGGCCAATTAATAACAAAATATAGAGTCTTCACATTCCCAATAAATAATTTCCAGTCTATTGGGGTAATGTAATAAAAGGCACTAAGTTTGCCCAGGGGCAGTAACCTATAGCAACCAATCAGCAGGTAGAATTCACTAGTCACCTGTTTGAATGCAAGTATCTTATTGGTTGCCATGAGTTACTGCTCCTGGGCAAACTAAGTGCCTTATATTACATATAGGGGTAAGACTACTACTGTGGATTTGTCCTGCACTTCAATTTTATTCTGATTGACTCTATTGGAGATTGACACAGGATACCCCACAAGACAACCAGCATCAAGCACTTTAATGGTGAGTTGCATATTTATATATCCAAGTGTATATGCCCTTTGATCACAACTTTGCAATAACAATATCTCCTTCATTTGTGCTTTCCACACTTAATTAGCAAAGTAGCCAAAGATGGTCTTGTTCTATGAGTTATTATGCTGGCCCTCTCCTTGTCCCATTTTCAAAGCTTGAAATTAGAGGAATCACACAAGGGCAAGTAGCATTAGAAAGTGTTAAAGCTCAAAGGAATCCTCAGGGAGGACCTGCAATTACATAATTTCATCATACCTGTCAGTAGTTACAAGGCTCCCTGGGGCCATAAAGGGGGTGAGGTGGTACAGTAGAAGGGTGTTGACTTTTTCTGTGTGCACATCAATCTTGTTCTTATCTTCAAGTAAACATTATGTCCATCATCATACTAAAATTCTGCAGAAAGACTACAAGGAATGTGTCAATATTTTATGTCCTGCATGTGGTATGAGAGTGGCAGAACCATAGTATGATTTGCTAAACCTGCATAAAGAGAGTTTTTTGGAGTTGCTATATATTTTCTTTTTTCTGCAATTTTCCCCAACTGAATAAATTAAATATTTTTCTTCCCAATGTATTTCATTCTCAATACAAAAATTAACAAAAAAAGGAACTGACAAGACCAAGACATTGTATTGGATCTCTGTTACTCAGGAGATCTATCTTCCGGTTATAGAAAGGAAAGGAGACTGTAAATTGCTTCAATTTAAATTGTATGTACTTAAGGAAATCATACTAAATTATGCTTTGTGTCTGAGAAAAGCATGAGCAAAGCATGACAGCATTTGTCTTGGGCATAGCTGCTCCCACTTGGGAGTAGAATGTGAAAAGAAGCATAGACACCGTGTTGGGGGTATTAGAGCCTTTTTTGCTCTGGCAGGGAAATAGATTACCATTTTCTCCAGGCTTGGCTGTTCTCAGCAGGTTTGATCTTTCAAGAAAGGAGGAGGAGGGCAGCCAAACCATAAGCAGAGAGCACATGTTGTCTCTGGTTTATTTCTTGAACTATGTCTTAGACTTCCCAAGATCTTCTGGAAAATGAAACCACTTTAACCCTTCAGTATAACTAAATTTAACTACTAAAAAAACATGCAGCTCTCATCATGTTTTCATATGCAGACATCAGTACAGTATGGGGGAAGCTTATATTTAAAGTGTTCTTGAAAGGGGGGATTATTACAGTATACATAGGTTTTATTATCCCTTTAGATTTAAGACAGCATTATATGAGATCACAAAGTACTGTGTGACTGGACTGACCACTGCTCATTTTTCATACATTGATGTTGGTGTTGAATATGTTTTGCTTTAGTAAAAGTGAACTTGAAATGTACTTACAGAAATTATAGCAATATATCATCCCTAGTGGATTTACATTAAGTATGCTTTTGTCTTTATTGCCTGTATTGAATTCCTTAGATGGAGTAACTCAAATTTGACAGATCACATGTATAAATTAAAGCAAAGAAAAAAATAATAGAAGGTAAATTATTTTAATAAATATCAAATTATGCAGTTATGGATATGAAATAATGTGTGTATACACTTTTATCTATAGTTTTGCACATAAAATAAGAACAATACAAATACGAGTATATATGCTACATAAAGGGTTTCCACTTTTTCTTTATTAATAACATTGGGATCAACCATCATTTTAACTGGCCAGGTGGCAACCTTAGCTACATACATATGTACATACTGAAGTACTTATTATCTGTTGGTATCTGTAATTTACCCACCATTAGAAATAGGGATGAGCAAAATATTTTGCAGTGTTTCACCAAGAAAAAAAGCCCATAGACTCATGTGGTTTAAAGAATGTTGGAATGTTTGAAAATTGTCATGAGTTTCATGAGGAAACTTCGGGCGATTCCGGAAATCGCTGCGCTGCGTTTGGATTAGTGCTGGCGCTTTTTCATTTTAACAGGCGGCAGACAGGGAGAAGGCAGTTCGGGGAGATTGTCGCCTGCGATTAATCGCCAGGCGACAGAATCTCCCCGAATCTCCCTGTCTGTCCCAGCCCTAACAGAGTGATTTAGGGAGCCTAACATGCAATGAGAAAGCATCCCCAATTACCCAAACATTAAACGTGCTGGGTAATCCTGTTATTTAGCTAATGCAGAAACTATGGAGATAGCAAGAGCTATTCATGTGCCCAGAGGGCAAGTTTTTTTCCGTCTTCCTCTGGGTGACTTCAAAGAGGTCTCTAGGATAATGCACAAATGAACCACGTAGAGTCAAGAACCACTGGTTTCTGCTGCCTAAACACGCCCACAGGGCAAGTGTTGGAATGCTGAAGTAATGCTCACAACAAGCCTTGCCTATATTCCTTACAATGTGTATGAAAGGGATTTGTGTACAACAGGAAGTATCAAAGAAAAGTAGTGTGTTCTCTGTTTATTATTATTTGAATGTGTTCTTCTCTAACAATGGGGAGATATACTAATAGGTACTAACAGACTGGAATCCATTCCTTTTTGTGATTCCCAAATATATAAATTGCTGCTGGCCCTGATGTCAACCCC
>CM044444.1:51010374-51061646 GCA_024363595.1 Xenopus borealis
CTGGGAAATTGACAAAATGTCTAGCCCCATGTCGGATTTCAAAATTAAATATAAAAAAAACTGTATCCTCTTTTGATAAATGGATTTCAGTGCAGAAGTCTGCTAGAGTAGCACTATTAACTGATGTGTTTTGAAATAAACATGTTTTCCCGTATCAGTATCCCTTTAAGGAGTCTAGTGATGTCCCTGTTGGGAAGAATATCCGTTCATATTGCTGTTATTTAAAGGGGTTTTTCACCTTTGAGTTAACTTTTAGTATGATATTGAGAGTGATATTCTGAGACAATTTGCAATTGTTTTTCATTGTTTATTTTTTGTAGTGTTTGAGTTATTTAGTTTTTTTATTCAGCAGCTCTCCAGTTTGCAGTGGCAATGATCTGGTTGCTAGGGTCCAAATTATCCTAGCAACCATGCATTGCCTTGAATAAGACACTAGAATATGAATAGGAGAGGATGTGGATATAAAGATGAGAAGTAAAATGTGGCAATAACAATACGTTGCCTTAAAGAGCTTTTGTTTTTAGTTGGGGTCAGTGACCCCCATTTGAAGGCTGGGAAGAGTCAGAAAAAAAGGCAAACAATTCAAAAACTATAAAAAATAACTAATGAAGACCAATTGAAAAGTTACCATTATTTTATACACGTTTTTTTAAATCTGTAACTTTGCCAGTATTTGCCCATGTGTATTAGTGTTACAATAACATTTATCCTTGGCTGTGGGCATACCTGCTTAGTCCCACAATGTCAATGACTATTGTATCTGAAAGACCAAAGGGATCCAAATAAACCACAACAAGGACCTAGCTTCTTCCCTTCCACTAGCCAGTTATGTATTGTTTGAAGTCTTTCAGGTCTAGACTGTATCTCTGCAGGGCACTGGCAGACAAATGCAAAAAGAAAAATGCATTACACATTTGCAATTCAGCCCTTGCCCCTCTTGGGATCCTGCTGCTGCCCAGGCTGTTTTTAGTTGAAGCATGCTTCTCTACAACCTTTGTTGTATGTGATATATTATGCCTGGATATACACTGTATGCAAAACTTTCCTTGGCTAAGTGGGGAATCTGTGTTATAGTCCTCATTTGAACCTTAACAAGTAAAACTACTGCATACTTTGAAACTTGACTTTTGCCTGGGCTGTGACAGTTAATTGCCCATAAAGTACTTTTTCAGCACTTATCCAGCTACATGATTCGGGCTGCATGGGAGGGAGAATTATGTAGAAAGGACTGATTGTAATGCTTAGAAATGCACCATTAGTCTGTAGCAAGCCAGCAATCTATTTCACATTTTAAACAGAACAGACTTTTGTGTGTCCAGGGGTTAAGATTTGTGGCATATTCCCCTGCAGCTGCTGACAAACTACAACTCCCAGCAATCTTCAGCAATAAGAAGTGCACTGTAGTTTATCAGCAACTGGAGAAGAAAATCTGAGCTAAAAAAACTCCACAGCAGATTTTCGTGAAAACATGCAGGTGAGAATCTTGAAATGAAATCAGGAAGACACTAACATTGTGGCAGTATGATATATAAGTGTATAACGTAGGCTTTCACATTTTTCAATTTATGTCAAGATCTTGGGAATGTCAGATGTGTTCTTTCAGCTCACAAACCATCCCATGCTTAACCTTTCTCATTGTACCAAATAAGGTTTAAGGGCTAGAGCAGACGGGGAGATTCGGGGGCATTTTGTCGCCTGGCGACTTGTAGCCGCGACTTGTAGCCCCCGAACCTCCCCGAATAGACAGGACCTGGGGCGCACCGGCGTTACTTAAAAACGCCTGCGCCTATTCACACGCAGCGGCGCGATTTGTGGAATCGCTCCAAATTGACTGTCCCCAGGGCATAAAGTTCTGCTTATTATTTGGACAAAGCTCAGGCAGGTTTTTAAATGGAAAGTATTAACTGCAAAGATGAAGCTGTGTCCTTCCTTTGAGAGTCAGGGTTGTCATGCTTAATATGTTTCGTAGTTACTCAAATGTACAAAAATACATGTATGCCTGTTTAGCTTATATTCCCTATATAATATTTTTTATTATTAATTTCTTCAGTATTATACTAGACAAAATACACCCAATGAGATTCTACATTGGCAAATATTACTTTCAATAGGAATTGGGTTGTCAAATTTATGTTTGCTTAAGTAGAAGGAGAAGACCTACCTCTTTCATACTTGCATGTGGTTAGT
Source organism: Xenopus borealis (assembly GCA_024363595.1). NCBI lineage: Eukaryota > Metazoa > Chordata > Amphibia > Anura > Pipidae > Xenopus > Xenopus borealis. The sequence goes on from CM044444.1 coordinate 51,012,562, forward strand.
GTCACAGATTAATGCCAACAGAAAATCTATCACTGTTTATAGAGCTGATTTGAAGTGCGGTAGGTACTATGCAATGCAATAAAGCTATCATTCCTGCTGAACTAGATGTGTGTGGTGTCAATATCAGTTGTATAGAGGGGTAATAACACCTGTTCTAAGCACCGTTCTGTTCAGTTGCTGATTCCACATAAAGATATTTTGGCACTTTATTGCTTGTTTATCCGATTAAAAAAATGTAAAGTAGTCTAAAGTAGTTGTTAGTTCTTCTATAAACTGAAAGCTGCCCTTTTCAAGTTTTCTTTATCATATACCATATATATAATTGTTTTTTTCAATCCTGTCGTGCCAAGATTTCTTACAGTTACAAGTGTATGACGCACATTTAGACCTTCAATGTTATTAGCACAGCAGTTATAGTCAGACCCTTGCACAATGCCGAACATATTGTCATGCATATCAGTGAATTCAGTAATTGAATGCAATTTCCTATTACCCCTTGTGATATATGAGTGCATTTTATTAAATGGTGGGTAAAATTTCACTTTAAATAAACCTGAAGGGTTGACCATAAATTTCATAATAGTTCGCTTAATACACACATTCTGGTCATGTATATGTATTTTAAATCCCATGAAGACATTTTCTATGATCTGCCACTAATCACAATACTCCTTAATGATGGTTAACCAAGCTGGTAGCATGTAAATAAAATAATGCATTGCTGCTGTGTTTCCCAAAGATTCATAGAATCTCTACATATATACTAGATGCAGTTATCCATTTACTATGCTTTGTACTATTAAATTTTTTTCAGAAAGTATTGTTATCTTTTTTCCATACACCCTTTGTTGTGACTGTTTTACATTGCATTACATTATTAAGAAGAACCTGCCCTGCTTAGCTCAAGAAATAACAAAAAATATATATTTTATTGTGATTACAATAGGCAAAAAATATGTTCAGCCCAAGCCCTATTCATTGAACTTGTGCTAAACGGGGACAGGATACTGTCTCTTTAAACATGGCATATGCCTCTTGCTAATAAGAGAACTGTATCTTGTGCAGTAGGTCAAACGTCCATTAGTTTGTGGTGGGAGAGGGAACTATACACAGATAATCTGAATGACTGCAGAAGAATTTATCACTGATCATCAGTAGACTAGAGTAGAGGTAACACAATACTCCTAATTCAATGACGTTTACTTACTAATTTGAGATGGACAGAATGGCCGTTTTGATTTACCAGGAAATTCAGTAGAAACATTCTGCTTGCACATATTAAAGGGATCCTGTCATGTGAAAAAGGTTTTTTTCAAAATGCATCAGTTAATAGTGCTGCTCCAGCAGAATTCTGCACTGAATCCATTTCTCAAAAGAGCAAACAGATTTTTTTATATTTCATTTTGAAATCTGACATGGGGCTAGACATTTTGTCAATTTCCCAGCTGCCCCAAGTCATGTGACTTGTGCTCTGATAAACTTCAATCACTCTTTACTGCTGTACTGCAAGTTGGAGTGATATCACCCTCTCCCTTTCCCCCACCCAGCAGCCTAACAAAAGAACAATGAGAAGGTAACCAGATAACAGCTCCCTAACACAAGATAACAGCTGTCTGGTAGATCTAAGAACAACACTCAGTAGTAAAACCCATGTCCCGCTGCCTACTATTCAATTACATTTCTAAGTAAAACTCCCAAACTTGGCTGCCCTTTTATTAGACACCAGTGGGATCACATGACTATAGTTGGGAGGGGTGGGAGCTACAACAGGGAGCTGGTCACTGCTCCTATATCAACTATAAGGCTGGGGACAGACAGGGAGATTCGGGGAGATTCAGTCGCCTGGCGTTTAATAGCAGGCGACAATCTCCCCGAACGTCCTTCTCCCTGTCCGTCGCTAGTTGAAATGTAAAAGCGCCGGCTCTGTGCACACGCGGTGCGGCGATTTCCGGAATCGCCCGCAGTTACTTCGTGAGGAAACTTCGGGCGATTCCCGAAATCATCGCACCGCGTGTGCACAGAGCTTTTACATTTCAACTAGCGACGGACAGGGAGAAGGACGTTCGGGGAGATTGTCGCCTGCTATTAACCGCCAGGCGACTGAATCTCCCTGTCTGTCCCTAGCCTGACAAGGGAAAGTTGTGCCCACCACTAATTTTTAAAACCATTAGGCATCGGTGCAATGAGGCTGTAACCACAAAATATACAGTATATACAGACATAGACTTTCCCTTGTTTTATATATATATATATATATATATATATTATTTTTTTTTTGTACAGCCTATCTATTTGCCCATTTTTATTTTTAAACTGAACTGTAACCACAAAAAAATAAAGTGTTTATGGGTCGGTCCACACGAGGATATTCTGGGAGATTAGTAGCAACAAATCACCTCTTCTTTGGGGTGACTAATCTCCAGGAACCGCTTCCCCCTGTCTTGTGCCTGCAAATGAAAATTTGCAGGCAATTCACACGCGGCACTTTGTTTTCCTCCCCGAATTCCCTTTGTGTGGACTGACCCTTAAAGTAGTTTAAGTATACTGTTGCTCTACACTGGTAAATTGTATGTGTTTGCTCAAGAAAGACACATCATTTATGTACACATACTGCTCTGTAGCCATGGGGGCAGCCATTCAAGCTGAAAATCAAGAAAATGCACAACTAACACAGCAATTCTCCTGCTGATCTGTCTGACTACTTTGCTGAGCTGGGTTACTACAGTTACTTTGTATCAGCAGCAATCTGTCCTCAGCCTGCATCCTCCACCCCACAATTCCCTGCACACATGATTTCAATAAGGAGCAGAATATCACAATGCAATGTATTGTGGATTATATAGTTCCTGCATGCTGTTTGTAAGCTGTGGAGACGTTGTTACAATTTGTAACATCAGTGTTCAGTCCCTCCTTCCCTGCCAGGATTTCAAATGATGCGGAAAGAGGAGAACTGTTAAACAACATAGAAAATGGCATTTATTCATACGTTTTGAACAGGTAACTGTGATGGGTATATTAGGGGTTTCTGTGTTATGTGGTCCTTTTTATCAAATTTTGTTTTGGAAGCTGGAGTTCCCCTTTAATGATGACATATGGGGTGCTTTGTCGCTAATGGGACATTCTCCACCCTGACAAAGCTGGAGAAAATGCATTTTTACACAATTGCAGTACGAAAATGTATTTTCAGATCAAAAGAGTTACTACTTGTCTAGCTCAAGATACTTTATGCCACTTCTTTTCAACTGTTTTGGTAGGAGACTAATCTTTTTTGCTTCGATGGTCGAAGTACTTGCCCTGTAAAAAAAATTTGAATCCCTAGTTCGCCAGATTAAACCTACCGAATTGCTGTATAACCCTATGGGAAGCTCCCATAGGGTTATTTCAGCATTTCCAGACGGAATAAAAAAATGGTTAGAATCGTTCGATTCGCACAATTTAATCTTTCTATCAAATTTTTCCTATTCGATCAAATTTCACTAAAACCTTTCAGATTCGATATTCGAATTTGAAGGGTTAAAATTCGACCAAAATTAATTAACCCTCGAATTTGACCAATAATAAATCTGCCCCTTAATGTTACATGGAATTGAAGATTTTAGTTCCAACACTGTCAAGGCTAAGTAGGGTTCTACCATTTTCTGTGATAAAATACTGGCTTCCCTATATCTGATATAAATTATTGTTAAACCTATTTTTATCGAGTATAATTTCTACTGCCCAGATTGGTAAAATATTAGCCAAGTTGTAACGCTTGTCAGAAGGTGTTAATATACAAACAAGAAAACTGTCATACTGACTCTTGAAAAGTAAACATTTGTCATGCAAAGTAAACGATCAGAAACAGTGATTTATATAGTGTATATTTAATATTGCTTTCAGTACTTCACTTCTGGTAGCTGCAGATTGGGAGGCCTTGCTTTGTTTATGTGAAATACAGTGAAGTGTTTTTCATGTGTGTACAAACATTGCGCTTTCCATTCTTCCTCCTTCCCGTAAGGCTCATCATCTGTTATTCATTTGCCCTGAAAATTTGGACAGTAGTAAATTGTACCTTTTTTTTAAGAGTTTGAAACACAAATGTTGCATTTAGACTTGTTCAGATTGCAGAAATTTTTTTTTATGTGCCTTAAGATGTGGAAATCTAAACTTGATATGCTTCATATCCTTCCTTTTGTAAATGGGTTTCCAGTTGTATGCTGTTGCGTATAGTTTTGTTGGTACATATGAAATAGTTAAGCCAGTCCCATTGTCCCATGGAGTTTGAATGGCTGCCTCCATGGCAAAGAAAAGGGATGGTATACACCCCTATTCAACATTAACTGAATGGGCCTTGTGCTGAAGATTCTTTTTGTCTATTGGCTTAATTAGGACATATCTATAGTTTCTGTTATTTCTGACACTGAACAAGAATATGAAGCCAGTTTCACTTTAGTACTTCCTGTCACTTGTGGTCCCAAAGAACTTCAGAGATGCTCAAATGCTGATGCATAGAGAAGGGAGAAATCTGATTGTTTAAATGAGAACTAAACCCTTACTAATAAAAAACCCATACACTACATAGACCCCCTTCCCTGCTCCCCCCAAGCCTAGGTGGTATCGTGTAGTCTTTACTTACCCCCTGGTGCAGATACAGGGCTATTCGGTACACTTTGAGTCTTCTTCCTTCACTTCTGCAATTTACGTGTCTTTCGGCTCATGCACAGTTCTCGCGAGACAGAAGATTGCTCCAACTGAGAGTGCGCATTCATCCTGAAGATTACAGAAGAGAAGAAGATGGCGTCCGTGAACTCCCATGCCTTGAATCTGCACCGAGGGGTAATTTACCAGGGGTACCACCTAGGCAATTGGCAATTTCGTTGAAAAGCTGAAAATTGCCTCAAGCGACTTAGGAAAACACAACGTCGTGTGTGAATAGGCGCAGGCGACTTTACATTTTAGCAGGTGCAAGATGCGGGCAAGCAATTCAGGGCGATTAGTCGCCCCAAAGAAGAGGCGATTGGTCACCAGGCAAAAATTTCCCTGAATCTTACCGTGTGGACTAGTTTTAAAGGGCAATTCATCTTCATTAGCAAAACTGAATTAAAGGGGTTGTTCACCTTTGAGTTAACTTTTAGTATAACGTAGAGAGTGATATTCTGAGACAATTTCCAATTGGTATTCATTTTTTATTGTTTGTGGTTTTATAGATATTTAGCTTTTTATTTAGTAGCTCTCTATTTTGCAGTGTCAGCAATTTAATTTCTAGGGTACAAATTACCCTAACAACCCTGCATTGATTTGAATAAATGACTGGAATATGAATAGGGGATGGACTGAATAGAATGATAAGTAATAAAAAGTGGCAATAACAATACATTTGTAGCCTTACAGAGCATTTGTTTTTAGATGGTGTCAGTGACCCCATTTGAGAGCTGCAAAGAAACAGAAGAAAATTGCAAATCATTAAAAAACTATGAAAAATAAATAATGAAGACCGATTGAAAAGTTTCTTAGAATTGGCCCTTCTACAATATATCAAAAGTTAACTTGAAGGCGAACCACCCCTTTAACACATAAAAACCACAGAAATGTGTTCAAACATAACCTGACAAATTTTGTTAAATGGAAATTTTCACCACACTCATCACGGCAACTCTTTTTGTCCCTCTTTCTATTTCTATATGTTGGGAGGTAGTAATATTCCGCTGGAAATTCGCTAATTTTCCGGCGAAGCGAAATGGGGGAGATTCGCCCATCACTAGTTGTACACTGCCCCAATATCACACCACAGCCAGCACACAATTGTTCGGTCGGTCTACTACAGTGGTTCTCAACCTCCCTAATGCTGCAACCCTTTAATACAGTTCCTCATGTTGTGGTGACCCCCAACCATAAAATATTTTGGTTGCCAGCCCAGAGCGGATTCTTAGAAAAGTACAGGAGACAGCGTGGCTACATAAAGGTTTGTTTTCCGTGCGTAGTGAGGCAAAATTTTGCGGCCACACCCAAATTACCATGTTAATTTTACAAATTTTAAATGGGCAGGGAGAGCTGTAAGGCAGTCCCTACTAAGGGGATATAGAAAGTGGTAGTGCAACTGGCTTCCCTACACAGGTTACTGTACTACAACTCCCAGCACCAACACCTGGAGAGCTACAACCTTGCCCCAGGGCTAGTGGGGAGAGAGATTAACCTGCTCCTGGAACCCCTTAAGCGACCCCTGTGAAAGGGTCGTTCGACCCCCAAAGGGGTCCCGACCCCCAGGTTGAGAACCACTGGTCTACTACAAGCTAGAAAATAAAATCAGAGATCTAATTGATTACTTTGGTTAACTGTACCCCTTTTAAAAAAGTGGATACATGATTTGGTTGTTGGCATTTAAGGAGAAATCATCACTGTATCATTGTTATTATACAGCTCTTTCTACCCTGAAGGAATGTAGTTGCAAAACCTACTACAGAGCAACCATAGCTTGAGGCAGCATTAGACATAGTTGTCTGCATAAAGTACTTCTTGACAGATGGGTAACAGTTGTGCCCTGCCCATGCAAAGTTTAAATAACTATAAATATCTTGCAATCCCAGTACTTGTATTTAAGCATAGCTTGCTGAAGATAGTTGTATATTTTTCTGGGTAGTCAATGCAGCATTTGCTCTGATTAATCACAGTAAAAGATGGGCATGCTCCTATACAGTAAAAAATTATATAAATGTATTTAATAAAAGTAATGTACTTACAAATTTAACAAATTAAAACAGCTTTTTAAATCAATGCACCAAATGGTAGGGCTGATTGGTTTGAAAATCTGATCTTCCATCATCATGGCAGCTGAATGGTCTGCTATTTGACCCAACATGTCTGACATTATTGAAGGGTTGTAATAAGCATTGCCTTTTGATCACATTTGTATTGTGTAACCCTTGATAAATTGTTAAAACACTGTTATACATGTAAAGCACTGTGTAACTTGTTGGCGTTAACTGTCAAACACAGGGACTATTCTTTAAAATGGGTCAGTTGTCATCTATATGGTTGACTTGTTTGTCCCACCAGGTGCTGATGTTTAGAAGGCAGGACCCACCCAAATGGGGGAACCTTCTAGCCACCCTCTTAGCCAAAGTAATTTTATTATGGTGCCAGCTCAAGAAGAATGAATTCAAATCAGTGTGGCTAATATAGAGAGAAAACAATGCCAGTCAGTGAGTGCCACTTTCAAGACACTGATACCTAATTGTAGCTAGATACATGAAGCAGCTAAAAATACCCTTTGGGGAAAAAATAAATAAAAGCTGCTCTTGGGAGTAGAGGTACTATTAAAAGAAAAAAAAAGAAAGAACAGCAGGACTTGGAGATGGCATGTAGAATCATATTAAATCTGGCATTTTAGTGCCTGTATAATTTTAAATTGGTAAAAACATATTCTAGTTTGAAAAATCATTTAGCTATGTTAGAGACATATTCTCTAATTTTGTGTGTTCTTGCTCTTTATACTTTTTTGACAACTTGATTTAATATTCTTCATTTATATGGTGGTGACATAACATTAGCTTACTTGTACATATTTAGTGTCAATCGTGTGCATTGCAATGCTTTAATATCCTTCCTGTGTAATATTTTAGCCCTACCCCCTACCCAAAAATGACCAAATGTTCCTGTTCTGCAGCAAAACTACAATACTACAATGTGCTGGTATATACTCAATAGATAATCTATAGATAGATCTATAGACACTGGTAGCAAACATGATGTATTTTTACAACGAGTTATAACCAGCAGTTGTTTAAAAGGATTTATGACGCGACGGCTAGAAAACCACAATCTTATGGTTTCCTTCTGCAAAGAGCAAGAAGGTCAGTAGATGAGCAGAATAAAGCACATTCAATTTCATGAGCCTGAAATAATTGGTTACGGGTATGGAAAACATAACACCATTCAGAGTCTGGTGCAAGTTTATGAGACCTGCCTGTGAATCTCCCACAGTAACACAGGAATGCTTTACTGTATTGATGTTTTTAAGTTTCCCAAAGTGGAATATGAAGACACAGATCCACACAAGAAGCCAAACAAAGATAGTCTAACCACAATTGTCACAATAGTGCTGTTTATTGGGTTTATTCATGGCCATGGTATCAATGAATTTAGCTTCTGCTAATTGTTTTATAAGATTTGGCCTTTTTTTTGGTGCATCCCTACTAAATATGTTACTATACATGTATGGGATCTTTTATCTGGAAACTCGTTATCCAGTATAGACTATCTCCTACAGACTCCAATTTATCCAAATAATCCAAATTTATAAAAATTATTTCCTTTTTCTCTGTAATAATAAAACAATGCCTTGAACTTGATCCAAACTAAGATATAATATAGGCTCCTGGTGTGTTTATACAAAGACACTGTTGTTTTTTTGCTCCCGTTCCACATTGCCTGATGAAGCAGTAAATGCCTGCGAAACGCGTTGCAATACTGTTTTTTGAATAAACTATTACGGAAAATTACCACTTTCGTTGGTGTCTGCTTGGAGGAGGTAAGTCCACTACTACCTCCTCTGAATTACCCATTGGGTTTTTAAGTGTTTTTTGCTAATTTTATCCTTTTGCGCCTCTGTTTTGTCTTATTACTATATCGAGTCCACCCCGAGTGGAGGGGTGTCACCCCCTTTTTCTTCCTTCTACAGAGAGCGACTTCTTATTCCTGAGTAGGGTCAGGATAATCTCCCCAACTGCCTATACAGCGGTTGCCTATTGGTAACCCTGGTTTGTGAGTATTAATTTGTTTACTCTACCATTACTCCTTGTAAAAATATATTACACTATTGGGGCTCTTGGTGTTCCTTTTTGTCTTCAAACTAAGATATAAGTCCTTATTGGAAGCAAAACCAGCCTATTGGGTTTATGTAATGTTTACAAAATGTTCTAGTAGACTTAGAGTAGGATGATCCATATTATTGAAAGATCTGTTATCTGGAAAACCCCAGGTCCCAAGCATTCTGGCTAACAGGTCCCGTTCTTATTCCTTTCTTGATAAAGCAAGGCTATTTGGGGGGGGGATAATAATCCCATTGAAGTTCTGCTTTTTATATGATGCATAAACTGTGCAGATGTTTTACCCCAGAATCACTCCACTTCTTTCTTCAAAAATATGCCCTACATACTCAAGGGACTGCTTCTTTATGCAGTCTATCCATCTCACCACATGTTGCTTACTGTCCCAGCCAAGGAATGTGTAATTGATGTTATATGATACCCAAACTGTGAGGAAATCCAGAGAGCAGGAAACTGCTGGGAAAAAGGAGACAGAGTTAAAACTATATCACTGTATATGCAAGTATAATTCAGTCTTTTGTTTGCCAAACTGAGTAACATTTGGCTGGTTGTAGTTTTTTTAAGGTGTGAAAGTATACCTAATATGTAACATCTTTACATCGATGTATATCCTTTATGTTGTCTCCCTGAAAACAATAAGTTACAATGTCAAAGCTTCTATATTGTATATAAGTATGAGTAAGAACCTACCCATGAGATCTGCCATTGCCTTAGTAACTCTAGTATCTAAAGGTGGCCACACACGTAGAGATCCGCTCATTTGGTATTGTCGCCAAATGAGCGGTTCTCTCCCCGATATGCGCACCTTGGGCGCTAGAGCCCAACGATCGGATCATAATGGAGGCCAAATGGGCGGATTTTTAGTCCCGCCCGATCGACATCTGGCCAACTTTTGGCCAGATATCCATCAGTGAAGCCCGTCGAAGGGCCCCATACACGGGCCAATAAGCTGCCAACTTGGTCTGTCGGCAGCTTTTATCGGCCCGTGTATGGCCACCTTTATAGTTTACAGTTTATAATACAGAATAAAAATACATTCAAGAAAAGCTTAAAACTTAAGATCGTCTTTCAAAAGCTTTTATCTATATATTAAATTGTTCCTTTTGTAAAATGATCCATGTAATCTGCTTTAATGTTATACTTGCTTTTGGGAAATATCAATAATAAGCAATAGCCTATCAAAACTACTTTACTAAATTACAGCAGAACCCCCATTTTACATCCCCTGATTTTAAGTTTCCCCTCATTTTTCTTTGTTGTTTTGTGGTCCCAACTATATATTTTGCATTATACTTTTCCCTAATTTTACAATTTCCTGGATTTTACACCATTTTTTTCTGGTCCCCTGAAAAACGAAAAATGGGGGTTCTACTGTATTAAATTAATGCCTTGCATTCCAGATGCAATTTAGGGGGAAAAGCAATCACGATGATTAATCTGGTTGGTTTTCTAGTTATCGCATTCGCTGAATATAACGCTACGTACACATTAACGCCTGGTTTACTAAACAGCAAAATGTGTGAAAGACAAAATTAACGCCAGAATATTCGCAACATTTTACCGCCATCTATATAGTGGCGTTAACTTATTTTTTGGCCAGAAAATTCTCAATAGGAGTTTAATTCTCATTAAACAGTGCCTTTAAATGATACAAATAGATAACTGGTATGATTTCTTGTTCATATGATTCTATTGGCAGAAGTGTTTGTGACTGGATGGATAAAGTATGGGTTTATATGATGCAGACATGTTTGATTGGTGTCACTCTGGTAATGTTGTTGGATGGTATAATCATCAGTCAGTAGATTATGAGTTTTGAAGATGCATTTCTGGCCATAAATGTCACAGTAAAAATTGCCATAATTAACGCAATTATTAACACCATAAAACAAGACTATTTTCTAGAATAAATATTTGCAAACATAATTTGTCGCCAGAAAATTCGAAACTCGCTAACTTAAGCTGGTTCGCTAACGTAGTTACCGCAAGTGATCGCAATGATTTCTGAGTGTATCGCTGTTTAGTAAACTAAAAATTATTCTCAGGGATAACATGCGGAAACTTAAATTCAAATTTTTCGCACTTTAGTAAACGGACCCCTTAGTTGCTTCTCCAGAAGAAATTCTACAGGATATACCAACTGTGTGTATTTATTTGGCCACATGAGAAGGCATAATAAAGATACTATGGGGCAGATTCACTAAAGGGCAAAGTGGCAAAGTGACTACTGCTAGCGAAAATTCACCAGCATCACGTCATTTCGTTACTTTGCTAGCGAAAGGAGGTATACGCTAGCATTACTTCTCACAAATTCAATAAGATGCAGATTACGGAGCGTTACCTCTTTCGCCAGACTTACCTTTGCCAGCTCTGACCTGGCCAAGTGCATTGGAGTGCATAGAACTTCCTCAATCTTCAGTTACTTACATCATAATTTTTCAGTGTAATATTTTCCAAGTACAAAAAACGCTGGAGTCTTTTCAATTTTTCTGGGTGTTAGGCTGCAAAAGGCATAAAAAAATTTTCGGGCACCCAGTTTTCCCCATAAATTTTCTACCATATGACACATTATTTAACTGTGGGCTTATGTGTAGGGGAGTAAAACAACTCTATTGACTTTATTAAGGTTCCCTTGGCATGTCTAGTTATCTGTGTAAATGTAATGTATTAGATGCACCATGTAACATGAATAGCTCCATTCCACTTTAAATTACCCACCATATTCAAATTAGCCTGAGTGCAAGATCTCTAGTGAAGTTGCGCTAGACAGAATAGAACACTAGTGCAGCTTCACTCTTTGCTGAAGTAACACTAGACAGAATTCGCCAGTGTTCAGCGCCCTGAACGCAACTTCGAACTTTAGTGAATTAGCGTTGTCTGAGCGAATTTTCACCTGGCAAAGTGAATGAGATGGCTCTGAAGCCGTCTCTGGCAAAATTAAAAAAACATAGTCAATGGCATAAAGTAATCAGAGGGCATAGACAATGGGATGGCTTGGAAAGAGGGAGTTGTATGGGTTAATCATAGGGCACTTGTATTTCCAGAGGAAAAGCTGTCTATCATATGTGTACACTAAGGGGCAGATTTATCAAATTCACATGAATGATTCGAAATTCGATCGAACTTTCAAAAAGATTCAAATTCGAATTTTCGAATATTTTTTAAGACCACTTCGACCATCGAATTTTGTAAATTCGATTGAATCGAATGATTCCAATAATTCAAATAAAAATCTATTTGAATAGTAGACAGTCGAATAACTTGCCCCTTAAATTTTTATTCAACTGCCTAGTTCGCCAGATTCAACCTACCGAATTGGTTTTAACTATTTTTGATCGAATAAAAAAATTCGATTGAATAATTAAAATCGTTCGATTTAATCGTTCGATCGAATTATTTCTATTCGATCGGATTGTGGTAAAATGAACTTTAAAAGTAAATTCACCCTCGAATTCGACCAATAGTAAATCTGCCCCTAAGGCTTGTGACGCGGGCAGATTCTCCTCTTCTTCTGGATGACAATCTACCTGAACTGCCTTTGCATGTCTTCCCATCCGCTATAATGAAAAGTCCAAGAGGGCCTGCACTAAAGCACGCGCGGCGCTTCGTTTTCTGAAGTTGCCACAAAGTTTCTTCGTGAGGCAACTTTGGGCGACTTTCAGAAAACGACTGCGAAGGCAGTTCGGGGAGATGCGAGTAGTTGCCAGGCGAATAAATGTCCCTAAATTTGCCGTGTTGTCACATGCCTAATTAGTATACTTTTTTTTAACACTACTTTTCAGAAAATAGTATAAAAAGATATTATCCCTATTTGTCTGCAATGTTGGCTATTCATTGCACTTTTACCAAGAATCCCATGAGTGTGAAATGCAAATATGCAAAGCACACACTGGCTGTGGCAAAGTTTCAGTGGGATTTAAAAAAAAAAAAAAAAAGAGAGAGAGAGAGACGTACAGTTAAAAACGTATTTTCTAACCTAATTTCAGATGTATGTTTCCTATGTGAACTAAATTTAAACAGCCTTCAGGCGACAAACCTGAGTTAATGCAAAGAATGTGGCAATTATCCTAATTGTTTTACTTAGGCATTTGTCTTGTCTCGCCTCCACCACCCCATTTTCTGTGTGTAATTAGGACCCCGTTGATCCTTATTGCAGCTGGCAGGATCTTGGTTGTTTTTTTTTTTTTAACTTTTCTTTTCCCTGGCCCTCTGCACCCTGTGACCTTTCCTGGGGTTAGCCGTGAGCCCTTGCATTGTGCCCTTATCAAAAAGGGGCTCCTGCTGCGTGATTACTTCCCAAGCGCATTAGCCAGTTAGTTGCTTGGTATACACTGTAGTAACTTTTCAACTTCATTCTAAGTTCCGGACGTCTTTTTTCTTTTTCCACTGAGCAATATGTTCTCTGCCTTTCTTTAAGTGATGAAACTTCATAGTATTCTAGTCTGTGGCCCAGTGAAACATGTATATAAAAATATAGATACAAAAGAAGTTATTTATTAAAACATCATAGGCTCTTTGCTATTTTTAAGGGGCAGACTTATCAAGGGTCAAATTTCTTAGTGCAAACACTTTGAAATTTGAATTTTCGTTCAGATAGGTCGCTTATCGATCGAATAGGTCCGTATTTGATCGAATTCGAATCGAATAATAGCGTATTTGATCGAATTTGATTCAAAGTTTTTCCAAGATATTTTCACCAATTGACTCCAAGTATGTTCTAGGACAGGGGTCCCCAACCTTTTTTGCTCGTGAGCCACATTTAAATTTAAAATGAGTTGGAGAGCAACACAAGCATGAAAAAGTCCATGGGGATGTCAAATAAGAGCTCTGATTGGCTTTTTGGTAACCCCTATATGGTCTGGCAGCCTACAGGAGAGAATGTTTGGCAGGACATCTGTTTTTTATACAACCAAAACTTGCCTCTAAGCCAGTAATTCAAAAATAAGCACCTGCTTTTAGGTCACTGGGAGCAACATCCAAGTGGTTGGAGAGCAACATGTTGCTTGCGAGCTACTGGTTGGGGATCACTGTTCTAGGAGGCCCCCATATGCTAAAACAGCAATTTGCCAGGTTTTAGATGGCGAAAAAGAGTACATGATAAATTTCAAAATTAGAATTTTTTGCAATTTTTTGTGTACTGCCTGTAGGCTGGATGTCCACATAAGGGCTTCCAAATAGCCAATCACGGCACTTATTTGGTATCCACATGCTTGTGTTGCTTTCCAACTCTTTTTACATTTGAATGTGGCTCAAGGGTAAAAAAAAAAAAAGGTTGGGGTCTCCTGCTCTAAGCAACTGCATTTCTGGTACTGCCAGACAAATTATTATTTCATTGGATAGGCACAGTTGATTATGTTGTATTCAGTGTTTCTTCATACTCAACAGCCAGGTACTGAAGTATTTAAAAACAGCAAATTTAATTTAGGGGGCTGGCATACAGTACATCATCAATGATTTTGAACATGAGCTCGAACTGTTCTAACAACCTATTTGTGCCTTGAAAGCGGGACATCATCTCTGCTTACACATTGGTATGAAGGAAGTGTCACTTTTGAAATCATGTAGCATTGCAGCAAGGTCTCTGTGGGATTCATGGAGTCTAGATCTGGGAGCAAGAGCCAAGAAAGCAGCATGAAGACTGTTTGTGATAAAAGTTTTTCTTAATCACCAAGGAGCCTATGGCCAAAGGAATGTGTCAGTTTACTCTCTCTGTAGGAAACCTGTCAACTCCGCTACCTTTTCAAAGGTACCTCTGTGGGAGCTGGACTGGCTTCACTCAGTAAGGAACAAAGGCTGCCTGTCGCAGTGTACTTTAGAATTATTACAGGAAAAATCTACTCACATTAAACTGGTTTGGTACAAAAAAAAGGAAGGTCTGTGCTGACTTTCATTCTTTTTGCACAAAACAAAAAAAAAATCATGTTGTTAACTTTTCCATTTATAACTTCCGTTTAGGCTCCTCTCCATTTTATGACTGTATTAATTGGTAAGCGCTCTCCCCTTGTTTATTTGTTTATGGCGAATCCTAAATTCTGGAATGCAATTACCATTTGCACCCCTCTGAGTCACCATTTAAGAGTGAAAATCCATGTAAAAATTAAGACTCACAAGAACATTTTCTTGTAAAAAAAAAAAAAAAAAACTTTAGACCAATAAAAAACAAAACTAAAAGATTCTGCTGCACATGGTATCTATTATACAGTTAAAATTTAGGAAAATGTTGCCTGGTTCTGAAAGGAAATACAAATTAATATGGTCTTTATACAGACAGGCATATTGTTTTCTTTGTCTCTGCCTGAACAAAATATTTTTGCCAAACAGCAATATACAGTACAGTACAGATACGGGACCTGTTATCCTAAATTCTTGAGACCTGGAGTCTCTTGGATTAGTTGGAAGATTACATTGTCTGCTAAAAAAAAAAAAAATATTTAAACGTTAAACCCAACAGGATTATTTTACATCCAATAAGCATTAATTCTATTTTAGTTGGGATCAAGTACAAGGTTCTGTTTTATTAATACAGAGAAAATGAATAGGTTTGAAAAATTGTAATTATTTTATTAAAATGGAGACTATACGAGATACCATACCTGTACTGAATATTTTAAAAGCTTAAAGAGTTTGTTCAGCTTTGAGTTAACTTTTACTATGATGTAGAGCATGATATTCTGTGACAGTTTGCAATTGGTTTTCATATTTTATTAGTTTTTTATTAAGGTTTTTGATTTATTTAGCTTTTTATTCAGCAGCTCTTCAATTTGCATTCTAAGCAACGTGATAGCTAGGGTCCAAATTACCTCATCAACCATACGCTGATAGGCATAAGAGGCTGGAATATGAATAGGAGAGGCCTAAATATAAAGATGAGTAAGAAAAATTTGCAATAACAATACATTTGTAGCCTTACAGAGCCTTTGCTTTTTAGAATGGGTCAGCGACACCCATTTTAAAGCTGCAAAGAGTCAGAAGCACAAAGCAAGTAATGATAAAACTATACAAAATAAATAATGAACACCAGTTGAAAAGTTGCTTAGAATTGGCCATTCCATAACATACTAAAAGTTACCACCACCCCTTTAATGCTGTAAAGTATATATACGATTTCCTCCTGTATTCCTTGACATCCACCTTTTTGTGGTGTCTGCATGTCTGGTTAGACACCTCTATATGTCAATCCTGAAAAAGCAATAGAAACAACACTCGCATGAAGCTTCCAGACTGACTTGTGCAGTGAATCCAGCATTTCCTCTGTGTTGTTATTACAATGAAGGCACTTCAAAATTAGTCCTAATCCCTGTTTAGGGTAGGGACAGACAGGGAGATTCGGGGAGATTCTGTCCCCTGGCGTTTTTAGCAGGCGACAATCTCCCCGAATTTCCTTCTCCCTGTCTGCCGCTCGTAAAAGGGACAAAGCGCCAGCGCCTGTGCACACGCTGCGCGGCGATTCCCAGAATCGCCCGAAGATACCTCGTGAGGAAACTTCGGGCGATTCCGGAAATCGCCGCGCAGCGTGTGCACAGGCGCTGGCGCTTTGTCCCTTATACTAAAGGCAGACAGGGAGAAGGAAATTCGGGGAGATTGTCGCCTGCTAAAAACGCCAGGCGACAGAATCTCCCCGAATCTCCCTGCCTGTCCCTACCCTTATGCTTCATGTCCAATAGTTATTTCTTTTTTTTATCACATTTAAATTACACACACATACATATCATGTACTGTATTCCATTTGACCAGTAATTTGTTATTGTGCTGAAGTAGTTTACATGCCACCGAGTCCAAACAAATACACAGAAAAATCTGTATGCTGAGCTACTAACATCAGTTGAAATCATGTAAAAACAGAGTAATCTAGTGTCAAACTTGCTCATTCCATGTGTGTTTTGAAGTCATTAGCTGATTGTGTTTTTGTTTATGCAAGATTCCCATGAAGACCACACAAGTGAAATGGATTAGGCAGATTAAAACAACAAAAACAAACAAGCTGAAGAAAGATCAACAGCATTTTCATTGCAGCTATCAACTTCACTTATACAGAGAGAAATGCACACTGAAACTCATATGCACATTTGAATATTCACAGACCTTTCTGTAGCACCATAGTATATCCTATTATTAAATCCTATTTCTTTGCACTTATCTGTGTTTCTTCTCCATGCATGTACATTTCAGACATGAATAACTCCTCTAGATCAGTGTTGTAGAAGTATTTTAAGACTTTTTATTTCAGTTATCACAGGAAATGTCAATGGCTTAGAAAAAGAATGGGATTTTTTTTAAAGTTTGTTAAAACAGCTGATGTGTAGCACAGTAGTCTGAAAATATTGAGGTTAGTGTGGAAATTGGGTGTTCATCTCTCTTTATTTTAAATAAATAGTTGTGGAACAGCTTGGCAAAAAATTTGTAACAAGTGATCCTTTACCCAGCGCTGTAGTGCTTTCCTCAGCCTCTCTGATGAAGTGCTTTGTGTTAACGAGTGTTTATTTTGTTCTGTACACTCAGTGGCTGCCTGTTTCTGCTGCTGCCCTTGAACCGATAGAATTTAAAATAAACCTGCTCTTCGCAGCTGGTGTTCCTGGCAGCTGGTACCCAGAAATAGGCTGCTACAAAGAATGTCTGTCATGGCTGAACTGCTGCTACTTTTTGGAAGTCAGAATAAAAATCAAATGAAGGAATGATACAGATCTATGGTGTGGGAATGCTGCTTTTTATGAAAACCGCTTTTTAAAACTGTCTAAAAATATACCTTGTCGTGTATTACACAAGCAGTTTCTGGGTTTTGCCATTCTCTGCACTGCTGGTTCTGGCTACGTATACAATTGATTCACTGTTGCAGAATACAGTATATCTCCCCTCTAGCCAAGGCTCTGTTTTCCACTATGCCATGCACACATCTGTGGTTCTCATTTTTTACGTCTGTTAATCATAGAACATACAAGCCACATTAATTACTTTATATGTAGTATAATGCACGTTTCACTGAGCCATGTGACACGAGCGATATCACTAAGACTTTAACTGATGATATCACTAAACATCATATATAGAGGTATATTGGGCAGGCTAGTTGTAGGTCTTGTGTATTATGTGTAGGGATGCACTGAATACACTATTTTAGATTCAGCCAAACCTCTGAATCCTTTTGTGAAAGATTTGGCTGATTACTGAACCAAATCCTAATTTGCATATGCAAATAAAGGGTGAGAAGGGAAACAATTTTTACTTCCTTGGTTTGTTTTTGACAACAAGTCACGAGATTTCCCTCCCTTAAATTGAAAATGCAATTTAGGATTCGGCTGGGTGGAAGGATTCGGCCAAATCCAAATCCTGCTTGAAAAGTCCGAATCCTGAATTGAATCCTGGATTCTTTGCATCCCTAATTATGTGCAACAAATTAATTAAACAACAATAGTAATGAGATACAACTAATAGAATACTGTGCACGTGTTTTACTGGGTCAGTTAACTTTAATCCAGGATTCAGTTTGGGATTCAACCAGGATTCAGCCTTTTTCAGCAGGATTTGGATTCGGCCGAATCCTTCTGCTTGGATTCAGAAGGATTCTGAGAAGAAGTTGTTTATCATTCCAGCAATATAGGCTGTGATAGAGAATGGTAATATTTTAAATAAATCATATCTTTCAAATCATTTCTGTTTTTTTCTGCTATATTTCAGAGTTTATTTGCTGCGTGCTATTCCGGTGGATACAAAAGTGACATATTGGTCTAACCCAGAGCTATGCATCCACTGTTTTGCTTCTTGGTGTTGGCACTTTCCACATCTGCTAATTCAGGTATTTAGCTATTGAGCGATGTTTGCTGCTTCTATTTACATTTCATAAGCAATCGTGTGTATAAGCTATGCACAGGAATGGTGTCTGATTGTTTAGGGGGAATAAATACAGGAAACCCAGCACAGAACTTTGGTAGGTTCTGTTAGATCTTTCTGCACACTTACTCCTGTACTTTCTACATTTAGGTGTGACTCCTCGCTTTGCATCTGAACCACTCTCTACTGTCCAGAAACCAGGAGGCCCTGTTACACTTCTATGTTCTACAGAGCCACCCTGGGCTCATAAATCATGGCTCTTCAATGGTGAACTGTTGGAAAGAATTTCATCCCAAGGTGTGGATATTCAGTCAGAGCACCTAATTATTCCATCCCTTGGCCCTGCTCACGTTGGCCAATATCAGTGCAATGCCAGCACTTCTGTGGGAGCCATTCTCAGCAGGTCTGCAACAGTATCTTTGGCTTGTAAGTATCAACTGACCTTGCTTGTTTCAAATACTAAATCCTTAGCAAACTTTTTCAGCCCTGTTTTCCATTTTAAATGACTTATTGCCTTTGGAGTTCAGTTCCCCTGGAACAAAAAAAGCACACAGACTGCCCTCTCCCTTGCTCTGTCAGGGTCATGTGTAAATAAAAGTGCCTGAAATAGTATTTCCTGCCACTGTAAAACCTATGCTCCCAGCAGGCTTCACATTGCACAGAATGCTGTTAGGGGATGTTACATTCATTGTGTATGGGAGTACTGACTGACATCCTTTTGATTTCAATATGCAGAAACTGAGTAAATGAAAAGAGATTGTTCTGTTCTCTTAACTTTTTCAGAGCTAGTCATTTTCCCCACTACAGTTCCTGTTCCCTTACAATGAAGACTGATAGATAATTTGGTTTCACAACTTAATGAAAACACAACTTACACTGTATTATAAATCTAGTTAGCAACACTCCTGGAACTGCTTTCTGAGTTACTTGATGAGCCTTCATATTAGCTGATTTTGTATTTTATATTATTGCCACTAATGGACTCCTTGAATGTTAAATTAACAAGAAAAAAAATGCTTTCACAGATCTAAATGACTTTGAAACCACACGTTGGCACAGTGTAACAGCAGAAGAAGGAAGTAGTGCATTTATTGGGTGTAAAATACCAGAGAGTAACCCTAAAGCTAATGTTCGGTACAAAGTCAGAGGAAAGTGGCTGAAAGAATCCTCAGGTATGTGTCAGATAATTACTTCATTGCCCGATAAGCTGAGTATGGAAATACTGCACAATATTCTGATCCTTGGAATGATAGTCTAGGAGGTTGCAAACCTGATGCCTTTTTGAGGCATTCCAGGAGAAGCTTTAAAGGAGAACTAAAGTTTAACTAAAGAAGTAGGCTAGAAATGTTGTACATTATGTTTTGGGCTTCTGTACCAGCCAAAGGCAACCACAGCCTTTAGTGGAGATCTGTGTCTCCAAACATGCCCCAGTGGCTCCCCATCTTCTTTTCTGCGCATGCTCTGTGCTGTTGTCATTTACTGAGCTTAGGGGCCAACTCACAAAATACAGTAGACATAGAATATACATTTCACAATATAAGGCTGATTAGTAATCAATACAGATAATTACTACATGGCAGCATATAAACCAGTGCAACTAGCATCAGAATTGAATAATCAGCCCTGTAGCATCAGCTTATATTACAGGCCAACCTCGTCTTCTGCTTGATAATTATGATGACCCCTAAGCTTAACTTCTTAACAGCTGCTCAGAGCCAACTGAGCATGTGAGTGTCGAGAAGTCCTTCATCATTGCTGCTATTGAGAAGCTGAAACTTTATGGCTGATGCAATAAGTTCATTATTTAAAAATATGGCATTTTTAGCCATATTCATTTGTATGGTTTAGTTCTCCTTTAAGCCGTGTGCATCCCCATGGCACTGCTAGAAAATCTGTGGCTGTCACTGAGAGTTAACTTTGTAAATGTTATAAAGTATAAATGTATAAATACGTGTTGGGCATATTTATTAGCAGTGGAGAAAACAACATGTTATAAGGCAACACTGTAAAATGCTACATATTTCTTGGGACTGCATATTATTTTATCTATATTCCATGAATGTCGTTATTTTCATAAATTTGCACAACAAAACTAGTTTAGCCAAATATTAGTTGTGATGTGGCAGCTGAGCATTATATAGTGATAAGTCATTCATGGATACATTTATGTGCCAATAGCATGTAATGAGATTCTTCAGAAGGTCTGTTATCTAATGTGTATCCTGTGCTGGAATGGCTTCCCCACTGCTACCCAGCAGCTTGTTTATATAAAGTACAGTTGTGTTTTTGAAGCAAACACACCAGTTTTACCAGTGCAGGGCAACAGTACATTATATTGTCATTCCTTTAAAACACTTACATTTTTTGGTGTTACTGTTCCAATTTATCACTTTATTACTGTAGAGACATTCTTGCTTTTCAGCATTAAGTACAACAATAAGGAAATATTATACATACCAGGACATTTAATTACACTACTATTTTTGTTTTTGTTGAAGAAGACAAGTACTTGATTCTTCCTTCGGGAAACTTGCATATTCTAAATGTGTCACTGACGGACCGCGGGACCTATAGATGTGCTGCCTACAACCCAGTTACTCATGAAGTCAAGCTCAGTCCCAGTTCACTAAAACTGTCCGTTAACCGTGAGTAAATGTACCCTGTTTTAGCCTTTTGCAAATTTAGTTTTTTCATCTTATTTGCATCCTGATTTGGGTGAAATATATAATATGCAGAGTATATTATATGAGCGCATGTGTGTTTTCTTTAAAATTAATTGTCAAAACCAGAAAACAGCAGAGATTGTAAGCTATCCATCAGCATTGTCCCTTGCTGTGTGTTTAAGGGATACTGTCATGGGAAAACATTTTTTTTTTCAAATGCATCAGTTAATAGTGCTTGTCCAGCAGAATTCAGCATGAAAATCCATTTTTCAAAAGCACAAGCAGATGGAGCTAGACATGAAGTCCATTTCCCAGGTTCCCTAAAACCATGTGACGTGTGATCTGATAAACTCTTTACTGCTGCACTGAAAGTTGGAGTGGTATCACCCCCCCAGCAGCCAATCAGCAGCCTATCAACAGAACAGTGACAGCTAGCCAGATAGCTGCTACCTGACACCTGAAGAATTTATTATTTGCAATGCTAAAACTGCTCCCTAGAGCACCCTGCTTGGGTGCTATTCTGACATCTACCACCAGGGTGCACAACTTAGGTTGCGGTGAAATACAACTAGAAGGGGACAAACAATAGCTGTCTTAAATCAGTTCCATCCTGAAGTGCTGACTCATGCACAAAGCACTGAGATGACTGCCTCCACACCAATATTACAGCTTAAAAAATACATTGTTGATTCAAGAATGACATTTTAAATCATTGACTGAATTATTTGCAATATAAACAGTGTAATTTATAAATAATAAGTAAACCATACAAATCATGACAGAATCCCTTTAAGGTATTTGCTACTTTTCTTTCCTTGGAATGTAAGTTACCAGTCCCTTTGCATTGCTCTTGGTGTAGTATGTGTATTGACTTCATTACAGGACACACATTACCACCCCTAATAGGAAAGAACTGTCCTCTATGAGGGCCTCTCTGTAGGCTACTAAGTCACCTGCTGCAACCCAATTTCATATTGCCTTCTTTGGAAAGGCCATATATTTATATAGTAGTACAGTGAGCGATCATATCTGCAGTGGCAGTGCTTAGATTTACATTTTTGCTGTAACCACTTCATGAGTATTTGAAAAAGGAATCTATACTGAATCATTTCTTCCATCTGACCAGATTTAGCTGTCTGATTTCATCAGTAATTGTATATAGACTTTGGCTCCTATATATATATTTTATATTGTAAATAAGATTTTGGTATCGGAATAGCAATTTTAAAAATGCATTTGTTAAATATAAGATTTGACATCAGGCACTGGTTACCACAGAGGAAGGAAATGCTTATGACAAGTCATTAGCAATAAGGGGGAAAAATGTTTTATGGCAGATATTCCTTCTGGAAAGAACTATGCGGCTCCTCGCTCTTTTTACCCCTTTCCAGAGAAAATAATTGAACCACACTGCGCAAATGATTTTTCTTAGTTTGACACATCTATCATTTTTCAAATCTGGATTTCATTGACTGACTGAATCATATTTAACTTTAATTGGAACCGTTCACTAATAAAACTAAAGTTCCTTGCACGCAGCTCTTGAGTTTTCAAGAGATTCTCACTGGTTGGGAAGGTGAATGCCATGCAACTAAGTCTTCTTGCAAAGAAAAATTGATTCCTAAACTTTGTGAGTGTCACAAGTTAGCCATTCCATCTCCACAGCTTGAGTATTTATATTATATGTTAAAGGGGTGGTTCACCTTTAAGTTCACTTTTAGTATGTTATATTATTGGTCTTCATTATTTTTTATACCTTTTTGAATGACTTCTTCTGATTCTTTACAGCTTTCATATGGGATTCACTGACCCCATATAAAAATGAATGCTCTGTAAGGCTACAAATGTATTGTTATTGATACTTTTTATTACTCATCTTTCTTTTAAGGCCCTCTCCTATATTCATATTCAATGCATGATTGCTGGACTCTATCTGCATACAGCAATATGCATCTTGCTCTATAGGACTAGTGGCTATGTACCCTATTTTCCACCACATGTTCTTAGTAAAATGTGTAGCAATTCCATTAAACTTTCATTAAAGCAATATTTAAGGATTACAACACTGCGAATCTAGTCCAAAATGATGGTTCATAAGCCATAGGAAGTCTATATTACATGTCACTGAAATATTCACTAATCAATATGATTCACAAATCTGTTATCAAAATCAAAGGCTGTGTATTGATGTATGCACGTATGTAATTCTAGCTCAACTAGTGTGACATTGAAATGTTTAGCTGGTTATAAGTAAGAGTTTTACTTTTTCTCTGCAGGTTCGTCTCGAGTCGACTCTCGTATTCTACACCCTGTTATTTCACAGACTGTTTTGGTACAGATTCATGAACCTTTAACTCTTGAATGTGTGGTTGGAGGAGTGCCAAACCATCCGCCTGTCTATTGGTACAAAGGTGGGCAAGAGGCTGTGCCTAATGGAAGAAGAAAGCTGTTACATACTCACCTAGTAATTGAGCAGGTGCAGCAATCAGATGCTGGCAACTATTCATGTGTTTTAGGAAACAGATCCGGAGTATTCAAACACGTTCAGTACGCAGTCGTTGTTTTGGGTAAGAATTGTCAATATCTTCAGCATTGCACATTTTCCTTTTCTGAGGTGTAATAATGGATAGCAAAAAAAGATAAGGATCGCACACTCTATTTAAATGAAAAAAAAATACTTTATTTCATGCTAGTCACAAAAGAATGCAACTGCATGTTGCCCAATGCATTTTGACCAATAAGGTCTTCATCAGGGGCACAAAATAAATAACAAAAAAGGCAGAAAGATACACATTTACACCTCACATATATACCTTGTGTCTTATGATTGCTGGAGACACGAGCGCTTAAGCGCGTGTGACATCACTTCTGCTTCCTGTACTCAATCCTAACATGGTCTAGAATTCTGGGATACCAGCTGGTACACATATGCGTTCTAAATTGCGGAAGTCAACGCTTTAATGCGGCCACAGGGACATGTTATGTGGACAAAACCACTGATGCCGTTTCTTTTCTTTATTAATTTGGATTGTGCACCTTCTATCGGTTTTTCTGTGTAATAATGGATAAACTGAAAATAAAATAATCTTTTTTTGTATAAAGGCTGTTTCAGAATTAAAATTTATAACTGATGATATTTTTTGTGCATTCCTTCACTTGTTAGAAGGGAACATAGCCATAAAAGTGTGCAAGTATTCTTCCGGACAATGGGTCGGTGCATAATTTGGATCTTCATACCGTAAGTCTACTAGAAAATCTAGTAGACATTAAATAAACTTAGTATTCTTGCTTTGCCTCCAATAAGGATTCATTATATCTTAGTTTGGATCAAGTACAAGGCAATGTTGTATTACTACAAAAGGAAATCATTTTTAAAAAATGTTGGATTATGTGGATAAAATGGAATCTATGGGAGACAGCCTTTCCATAATTCAGAGCTTTCATGAAAACAGGTGTCCGAATAACGGATCCCATACCTGTATTATATTGTAACATTTAAATCCAGTTTTATGATGCCTGTGGTTTAAGAATCTTAAGTATAGTTGGTACAGTTTGTACTTTTCTTCCATTACTTTCAGCTACTGTTTTTTAACATCATATCCTACTGAAAAAAGTAGCCTAAAAGGGTACTACCCTTTGCATTGCCCTGTTATCCAGTTTTCAGACATTAGTAAACAACACCCTCTAGTGTCATTTACTATAAAGCTTAAAATTGCAACAAGAACCCCTCTGGCTTCTGTGGAACTACATGTCCCAAGGTGGGTTGTGTATTCCAGTGGTAGGCCCTCATTTACTGTTATAGCTGGCATCTTTTTTTTTATAAAAAAAACATTTAATGGTATTAAAATCCACACTGTAAATATAGTTATAGGAATTTCCTTTTCCTAGTTTCTTGTGAAAACCTAGTGACAGGAAAATAATGTTTTGTGCATTATAAGGAAAGAGAATGAGAAGGGGCATGCAGGAAAAAATGTATAATTCTAAGACATATAATTAGTAGCATACATAGACTGATCTAACAACTGATTTATTTTATTATTTTATCTGCACTTGAGATACAAAAATGTTTACATGCAGTGATTACATTTGGTCTTCACTGAATTATTTTGATTTATAATAAGATAACAGTTCTAATTAATGTGGAAAATGCATGACCAATATGGGACTATTTATCATCAAAGTGAATTTAATTCTGGATGCTTAAATAAGTCACCTTGCAAATGTGTCTCTTGGCTTCAACTTGCTAGGTCTTTTGTGTTCCTTAGTAATCAGTCAAAGATTTATTATCTAGCTATATGGAAAGCAGCCAAGTGTATAAAATTTGATTGTTTCAGATAAATCAGCAAAGCCTTATTCTATCTTTAAAGAAAATGCAATTAACAACTAGGGATGTGGTTATGCATCTCCATATTTCTCTTACACTTTACATACTAATGATTACTTCCACAGTGGTCCATTTTCATCAACAAGCATTCATACTGCTTTTATTTGTAGCTCTAAGAGGGGATATACCCTAAATATATTTTTTCTTCCCTCTGATTTATTTTTAATAGAGGGCATACAAGGTTGCAGCATTCAGGAATTTTAGTCTATGGTTTGTGTAGGTTTCTGTTTTGTCACTTATGTTCTTGCACGTGATATTCTTCATATGGGTTTTGGTGTTATATGGAATAATTATTTTAGTGGTGGGAACCTTGTCATAAACTAAGTTAACATTCAAATGATTAGATGAGAAGACTAACAGGCCACTATTGTGCTGAGAAGAATGCAGATTTTGATTTCTGTATTGCATTAATATGCATTATTTAATGTATTCAGCACCTTGCATCATAGGCAGATCCTCATTCTAATCTAGACAGAACTGACAGGGAACTGTAGTATATATTTGCCTTTGGTTAGTCAGATGCTGTTTACTACCTGTACAGGTTCAGGACCTATTATCCAGAATGCTCGGGACCCGGGGCTTTCTGATAACTGGTCTTTCAGTAATTTGCATCTTCACACAAGTCTACTAGAAAATCATGGAAACATTAAATAAACAAAATAGACTGGTTTTACTTCCAGTAAAGATTAAATTTATCTTAGTTTGGATCCACTACAATGTACTGCTTTATTATTACAGAGAGAAAGGAAATAATTAAAAAAAAAATTATTTGATTATCATGGAGTCTATGGGAGATGGACTTTCCATAATTCGGAACTTTCTGGATAACGTGTTTCCAGATAACGGATCCCATACCTGTATCCTATTGAGGGGAATTACCATTATCACATGACCACAGTTCATTTCATAATCATGACCAAAGCGGATGGGGAGATCCAATAAAGGTGTCAGTTTAAAAGTAAAAATAATTTAAAAAAATGTCACTTATTATTTATAATAGTTCTATATATCCCCTTTAATTTTGTGTTCAAAATTTTAAACCCAACTGCTCCCTAATACTACTCACAGGTTGCTCCCAGGGAGCTCTGTTCAACTACTCAAAGCCAATCTTATGCAAATAGAGTGAAAAGGAGCATGGCCCAATAAATAGCAGAATTAAACTACACATACCCTTTTATTGTTATACTGTGTATAAATGGAAATCGTAATATTGTGCTTAAAGCTATATTCTCACTTTATTAAAATTTAACTTACCAATTTAGTAATCAAATATGTTTCAGTTTTTTTCCAACAATAACATTTCAATCAAGTTCAAATCATAATCAAAGGTTAAGGAGGGAGGGTGGGGAAGGGGGTGGAGCTTCTGCATCTTAAATAAGGGGTTTAATATAAGGTTTTTGCATATTTGTAAAAAAAAATGTGTTTTTTAAAATTACTTATATTAGATATACTATGACCTGGATGAATGAAAATCTTCATAGTCATAATTTAGTAATCACTTGACATGACAGGTTGCAGATTTTTTATCTCATTTGATTGTAAAACAAGGAAAGTGTAATGAAATTTTACAAAATCTTTAATTCATTACTGTATATGTTGTATATTGTTGGATTTGGCAGATTTTTTTGTTATTTCATAGATTACTTACTGTCTTTGATCACATTTACTTTTCAGAACCACCTTCAGTTTCCCAAAAAACAGAGGATCAGTCCTTAAGGGCAGGCAGCAATGTAAGTTTTAGCTGTGAATCACGTGGTAACCCTACTCCAAATATAACCTGGTTTCACAATGCTGTTCGAATCCAACCATCAACACGTCACCAAATATCTGGAAAAAAAATACGCATCACTAGACTCTTTGGCAAGGATTCTGGGATTTATCAGTGCTTTGTATATAATGGTGTTGGATCAGCACAAATCTCACAAAGGCTTACCATTACATCTGGTAAGAACAGCTAAAGACTATTTATGTATTGTAGTATATGTAGATAAGGAAGTATGTTGCTTTCTACATGTGTGTATTTGCCTGGAGCTACAAAACGTTTTTTTAAGGTCACACCTTAACAAAGATATTTTAATAATTAATATTGATGTATATTACTAACTTTCAGATAAATATCATGCATCATAGAAGAAGCAAATTTCCTATGTGACACCCAAATTATCTGTTGTGTTATTGTGTAACAGTCTGAAGCACAGAAAAACTATACTCATTATTGAGCACTCACTTTCTACACATGGATATACCTTTCAACACATATAGGATGTTACTGAACCTAAAAGGCAGATTTATCAAAGTGTGAAATTAGAGCTCACCACAGTAATATTCTGCAATTCTCTGTTCAGTCCTGTGCGATATTAAGAAAAATCCCATAGGAATGTACAGAAAGTGAGCTTTCATTATAAATATAGATACATCTGTCGCTAAGTGTTAACAGGAGACATATTTGATTAATTGTGTTTGGGCAGAAATATGACCAGTGGTAGATTAAATCCATGAATTATTATTATTAACATGATTTCCATGATTACGTGGGTTTTTACTGGTAGCAGGTCCCCCAAATCTTCTCTCTACAATAACAAAGACATTGCAGTCTTTATCCAGTCTATGGTGTTTTCTTATGATTAATACTTTTTGGCCAAATCACTTGCTGTATTCATGTAGTGCTTGAATACCATTGCTATTATAACTTGCAGTACTTAACAAAGCCTGTGCAATTTGCAGATATTTGGTCCAAACCAGTAATCGTGTCACCACCCACTAGCATCAGAGTGGCAAATGGTGATTTAGTTACACTGACATGCAACGCCACTGGGATTCCTACACCAACCATCCGCTGGCATGACAGCCATGGACCTATCAGCAGTCACCCTTCCCAGGTCCTGCGCTCCAAATCCCGGAAAGCGTTATTGTCAAAGATTGGACTCTCTGGTCTACATCAGGATCCTGTACACTATACCATGTCACAAGCTGGTTCCAGCTCTTTGTATATCAGAGATATTACTGTGCAGCATGCTGGGACATATACATGTGAAGCGACAAATGAATTTGGCTCAGCACATGCTAATGCTTACCTGACAGTTGGTAGGTACTCTTTGTTGTATGATCTTAAATGTGTATAAAGGCATTCTTATTGTCATAGCCCAACTGATTGAACAGACACCTATGATAACTGTTGCTTAAACTACAGATTTGTAAAGGCCATGAGAAAATCAATAAAGTTGTTGCCACTATGGAGCCATAACATTTAAGGGAGTTTGATGACCCCAGTAGCTTCCTGCCACACCCATGTGAGCTTCTTGACAAACCTTCTTTTGGTTTCTTGTAAGGGGATTAACATCCAATAAAACATCTTTGGTAGGCAATAATGAAATCTTGTGGCCAATTAGACAATAGCCTCCTGAAAAAGGAGGTTATCCTATACACATTGGTTATCCTATCACTGTAACTACACAGAATCAACACCACTGTGAATTTCAGATGTCACCTCTCTGAAGAGTTGCAGTGTGCCATTGTGATTGGATTGTTGGAAGAGTCTGTATGCCGAGAACTCCCCTACACCAGTGAGTTGAACTGAAGAAGCTGCTCGTATGAGCAGTGAAACGTCTTCATTAAAATATCTCAGCAAGTCCAGTTGCTTTGAGTTACTTTTGATATATATACCATGACCTGGATGAATGAGAATCTTCATAGTCATCTCCTGAAAAAGCTAAAATTACCAGATAAGTCCATAGCACCTTGGTAAAATCTTGGGCGGAGAGGACAGGTGCAATAGTAACAAACAATCAATCCACCACTTAATATTTACAAAATGCTAAAAATTGTTGTATTGTGTAAACTTTATCTAATAAACACAAGTTTTATTGTAGAATTCAGAAATCTGCATGTTAAATAAAGTCTTCTTCAGTGGGCTTCACATAGGAGCACTGTAGAAACATATTTTCCTATTATTTGATTCTTATAATTAGTAAGTCTTCGACCCCCTACAATCTGGCTTCAAGAAGCACCACAGCTGTGAAACAGCCCTTGTCCAGATTTGCAATGACCTACTCATGGCCAGAGACAGAGGCGAGTGCTCCATCCTGATATTGCTTGATCTCTCAGCGGCTTTTGACACAGTCGACCATGAAATCTTGCTTAACAGACTGCAAGAGTACTGTGGCATTGACGGCTTAGTCCTCCAATGGTTCTCTTCCTTCCTGGCAGGCAGAACACAACGGGTAGACTTGGGGCCTTTCCAGTCCAACCCTGTACCACTAAAATATGGCGTGCCCCAGGGCTCAATACTATCCCCTTTGCTGTTTACCATATACATGCTGCCACTTGGGAAAATCATTCAAAAACACGGTCTGACATACCACTGCTATGCTGATGACACCCAGCTATATATGTCATTTAAACCCGACACGACAGATCCCATCCCAAAAATAAACTCATGCCTAGCTGAACTTCAGGAGTGGATGAACGAAAACTGGCTCAAACTAAATGCTGACAAGACTGAAGTTCTTGTCATCGGTGGCCAGCGCCTAACAGCAAAGCAGCTCCAGACACAGTCAATGCCACTGAGGTTAGGGACCTCAGATCTTGCTAGCTCCTACACTGTGCGCAGCTTGGGTTTACTAATTGATGGGGAATTAAACTTCAGGAGCCAAATTTCAGCTGTGGTGAAACATTCCTTCTATCACCTAAGGAATATTGCAAAAATTAAACACCTCATTCCTTCTGAGGTTCTTCCAACACTAGTTCACGCCTTCATCACATCACGACTGGACTATTGCAATGCCCTCTATGCAGGCCTTCCAAATAAAGACCTACACCGCTTGCAGCTAGTACAGAATGCTGCCGCAAGATTGCTAACAAGCCAACCCCGCCATTGCCACATAGCACCAATCCTTCGCTCACTACACTGGCTACCCATAAAATGGAGAATCCTTTT
Organism: Xenopus borealis; assembly: GCA_024363595.1. NCBI lineage: Eukaryota > Metazoa > Chordata > Amphibia > Anura > Pipidae > Xenopus > Xenopus borealis. The sequence goes on from CM044444.1 coordinate 51,043,174, forward strand.
CAAAATTGGCATGCTGACATTCAAATCCCTACATGGCCTAGGACCCGGGTACCTGAAGGACTTGTTGCAACGACGTCACACCTCCCACAATCTTAGATCAAATGGATCCAATAATCTGACCACGCCCAGAGTCCAACTGAAAACCTTTGGATCCAGAGCTTTCTGTCATGCTGCCCCTACCCTGTGGAATGCCCTGCCAAACGGGATCAAGACAGCTCCAACCCTGGACACGTTTAAATCAAAACTGAAAAGCCACCTGTTTAGCCTGGCATTTATGGCCACATAACTTTTCCTCTGCACACATAGATATGTACAGAGATGAGACAAGCTTATGCGCTTTGGGTCCTACGGGAGAAAAGCGCTTTACAAATGTTGTTTGTTGTTGTTAAGTAGAACTAGTCTAACCCCTTTTCACCTTTGTTCTGTAGGAATGAGGTTATTTCACTGCATCTCATGGTCGTGTTGCCAACTCCTTTTGCTTATATAAATATAGGGTTTTCAAACATGTTTTTTACAGGCCTAAAATGAGTGTGAACAACTTTAGCCTTTAAATATCCATTTATTTCTAGCATGCAGGTCTCACAATTGTAGCTTGTAGTTCATTCCCTCATGGAAAAGTTTAATTATCCGATCTCTGAAGCTGCTTTCATAAAGTCTTTTTTCTAAGCCATTCTGTTTGTTGATCTTGTTAAGTGCACTTTCAAGCATTTATGGGAAAAGGTTAGATTTCAGCTAATTTCTTTTTGCTTTTGTAAATCATGTGGGTATTTCTTGCAACCAAAACACACCCAAACATTAATATAATATTAATATAGAAGTAATAACAATGCATTCAATAGTCCAAAGAAATTAAAATAAATAGGGGGGAGCTTCTTCTGTTTTGTAACTTAAAACTTGTATTTGCTTTGTGGCATAGAGGAATGTGTAGCTTGTTGATTTTGTGCCAGATATTTGGATAGCAGAGCTTTCTGTGCTCATATTAATTATGTGAGGTGCCGTATAAGAGTTGGGTTTCACTCGGTCACATAGTGTGCTTAAATGATCCATTCAGAGAGGACACTATCCACTTGCATCATCAGTTGGTTTTTTTAAAGAGGAAGTAAGACCTATGTTTATTTGCTTTTGTAAATGGTCCCCATCTATCTATACTTGGTTCTTGAATACATACAAAATCATAGACTTATACCACAGTGAAACTCAATTCACTTTCTATCCATTCCTATGGGATTTTTAGAAGCATTTTTATTAAATGATGATCTCCATTGATAAATATGATTCTAAGAATTGAATAGAACATGGGCTTCTGTGTTGCGTTCTAATCTCATACAATAGAATTGAGGAAGTACCAAACTTGAGGAAGCCTACTCTGAGGTCTTAAATTTGTTCTACACATCCCTTATATCACAACAATATTCATCTCATAGTAACCTGCTCAGTTTCCAGGTTAGTTTGCTGATGCATCATGTAGGCCAGAACATGTTGCATAAAATGCGGTCAAGAGACGAGCAACATCTGTTGCAATCATGTTTACTCTTTGCACAAATGATTGGAGCAATTCAAACACAGCCATCCAATGTCTGACCTGTGGTATGTACTCTATCCATTGGGCCGTAGGGCCAGTTAGTTGGAGAGTGTACCAGATCAACCAAAGTATGGCTGCTTTATCTAGTCTTTAGGTTTCTAGCCCTGCAGTTTGGAAAGCAATGCTTTGAATGGTAAAGTAAACAGCATTTTGTTAATAGCACAGTGGCACACAATACAAATGCAATCTATTATTTTTTGTATTAACAGTTCCTTATCAAACGCGCACCAAACCTGAAGACATCACTCCACTAGATCTGACTCAGAGTGATGAGGGAGACTATGACTTGGAAACCAGGGCACCATATCACTCCAAGATAAATGAGCATGAACCAAAATCTCAAGTTACAAAAAAGCCTTATAATGGGGCCTCATTGCCTGAAGCCCCTGTCATTCTCAGCCCACCACAGACCACTAAGCCAGACATGTATAACTTAATGTGGAGATCCGGAAAGGATGGGGGGCTTCCCATTAATGCATATTTTGTGCGTTATCGCAAGGTGAGTTTTTATGTAAAACAGATATTAGAAAATATGTTGCTCTCATTTCAAAGATAATTTGTAAGTGATTCACTAATTAACATCTATGTGTATTGTTTTAAATGTTTTATAGCTGGATGATGATGGCAACATGGTTGGCAGCTGGAACTCTATCCGAGTGCCAGCTAGTGAAAATGAGTTTCCGCTCACTGAACTGGAGCCATCTAGCCTTTATGAAGTTCTCATGGTGGCAAGAAATGCAGCTGGGGAAGGCCAGCCAGCCATGCTTACCTTCAGAACTAGCAAAGGTGAGCTCTTAGTGCTCAGGAAATCCATCAAATTGATGATTGCCCTTCTGTATATTAAATAGAAAACATATTTTCAATTGCAATAATGCATTTCCCTTAGAGAAAAAGGCACAAATTTATTAGTCTGGGTAGTTGCTTACACAAACATGGGCTGATGGGTGAATCTGACCATTTTGCTTTGCCAAAAATTCTTGAAAATCACTGAGATGTATTTAAGTCTATTGACAACAAATTTTTTTTGACAGACGACAAATTGCGAGACGAATTTTTGACACAAATTTTTTTCACCCATTCAAGTCTATGGACATCATTTTCAAGGTGAAACTTGGCAAAACATTATGCTCATTACTACTTGCCTCTACTGAGGCAATTTTTGGAGAAACCAGTGGCAAAAGCACTGTGCATGTGATCATTAATTGGAGAGTTTATTTCCACAGGGCGTAGGAGGGTCTTGCAACATTGGGCAATGAAGGCTTACAAAGTGTTATTTTTATACAAACCAATTTTCAGAATGACATTCATAATATAGGTTTAATAATAAAGTCCCCAAGAGAAATACACTTTGTAATTGAATATGCCTCCATAAACAAATACTCTTTCCCTTCAATTACATCAGTTAAAATAACTTTTTGTTCTTTTAAAATTTATAAAGAGATGTTTTTTCTTTACCAGTCCAAATGTGACCTTTCCCCCTGTATGATGTAATTAAGTGATATCTAATATGCATACCTATCTTGGGATGGTGAGGAAACAAGCACTTTTTCTGCTTCCACAATCTTTACTATACTGTACAAATTGTGTCAATATTTATCTAAGGGATTGTAGTTTGTTGTACCCATAAAGTATACTTCATTTAACTTTGTCCTTAAAAGGTCCTTCGTTAAAGAAATCTGATTTATATTTCCATCAGTCTACAAATAGACATGTAACTTCTACATACATGTAGTGGATGTTTTGAGTTAGACATGCTAGTCCAGTGATATGAATAGGCCTAGTGTTTATTTGTCGCCCTATTCTATTACACAGAAAAAACGTTGTCTTCGAAAAACACACAGGCCCCATTCCCTCCTATTGGGATCCCAAAACAAACAATTATTCATGGAGTCTCCAACACCAAATCTGTCTTAGTACCAGTGGACCCATCTCGACATAGTGGAGGTAAGACTCTGGCACAGTCAGCTCAAAGCAAATGAACCAAGAAGTCACATCAAATTCATAAACAAGCCATTATAAAATCAAAGAACTAGTTATGTTTAGGGTACTTAATATTATATTATAAGATATTTAATAATACATTTTAGTGTTACACTTGTAGGCATTATTAGATGGTTTTAACTGAAATTGCCATCTTTCTTATAAAACAAATACTGGATGTAAAGTGTATCTTAGGTTGCATGTCTGTTGCTTGCTTCCTTTTATATTAATATGTCTGTTTCGGAAAAAACTGAAATACTGACTTCGTTCTGGTAACCTTAACATACCATTATATTAATCTACCTAATCCAGTATCACAAGTATTCCCTGGGCCAGGATGAAACCTTAACTCATCTATTAACTTAATCCTCATACTAAACCTTTTCTCTTTGTTCTCTCTATTCCTCTGCTTTCTTTACCAAGTGATATAAAGTAAGTATTTATATAAAAAGTTATGCAAATATGTTTGGTTTATTTCATAAATCACTACATATATGTATAAATGGCGGCTCCTCCACAAAGGAGTGGTGGCACATAAATGCCTCCTTTCATTATGATATCAGTTAAATTAAACTAGTTTATAGTGCCACAAGATTTTATATATTTAATTATTTTTCTTATCGATGTCCAGCCAGGTGTTTGGAATAGGGCCCAGAAACTCCCAGGTATGCCACTTAAAAACCTCTAGCCTTGCACTTGCCTTGCTTTCAGACAGTTATTATGAATTTGATTGTATATTTGGAGAATGACAACTGCTATAACAACAGAAACAAAATTTATTCTTAAAAACATATTTGTTATGACTCACAAATAATAAATATACAGCTTATATACAGCTTTATTTAAAGATGTCTATATGTTATAAGATACATATGTGGTTACATTTGAGAGATAATTACGCTCAAACCTCATTTTCATTACTTTAAGTTCCTGAAGCTCCTGACCGCCCTACTATTTCCACTGCTTCTGAGACATCAGTGTATGTCACCTGGATCCCAAGGGCCAACGGAGGATCACCTATTACCTCTTTTAAAGTAGAGTACAAGCGTACAGGAGGACATTGGGACACTGCAGCTGAGAATATACCCCCCTCCAAGCTTTCTGTGGAAGTTTCCAACCTAGAGCCAGGTAGAACCTTTATACAATTAATGGTAAAAAGTGTGCCCAAAGTATTGTGCACCAATGTTATAGCTAGTGTTCACCCACACTAGTGCTTATTATATTCTATTGGCTGGATGTTGGGAAGAATATCTTCTTTATATAGTTATTTTGGTTAGTAAAACAGTATGTAAGGGTGCAATCATATTTATTAATTTTATAGAGGCTACATTTAATAAAAAGCCCAAGGTTGAATTTTAATATAAGCCACAAAGCTTGCTTTTACAGCAGAGGCATACGTGGAGATTCGGGAAGATTTAGGCATCCGGCACCAAATCGCCTCTTCTTCAGGGAATAATCTCCTCGAACTGCCTTCCTGCTGGCTAGAATCTAAATCGCCGACGGGATGGCACTCGGAGAGCTTCGTTTTCCGAAGTTGCTTCGAAAAATGTAGTTCAAGGAGATTAGTTGCCTGAAGAAGAGGTGATTTGTCGCCGGGTGACTAAATCTCCCCTAATCTCTACATATGTCTCTGCCCTTGGCCTACTTGGAAAGTCTAAGTTTGATGCAGGTTTCTATTTACATTACTCTCTACACTTGCATATTAGCTTAGTCGAGCACAAACTAGAATTCAGCTGATAATATAGATGTTCTCATTCAGGTGGTTTGTACAAATTTCGAGTCATCGCAATAAATAATTATGGAGAGAGCCGCCGTAGCACTGTGTCCCGGCCTTATCAAGTAGCTGGTTATAGCAGCCGCCTACCAAATCCCTTGATTGTTGGTCCTCGTATTGACCAGACTGAGGCAGTGACGGACACACAGATTTTGTTAAAGTGGACAGTAAGTTTTTTCAATTATTAGTCATATAACTTAAGGAGACTCTTTCCTTTAAATTGCAGTCAACCTGTTTTCAGGGTTACTAAGGGGCAATCGTAAAGGAAACCCCAAAATGTTCTTTATTACAAAAACCCGTTAGGGCAAACATACAAAGATTGCCAAGCTTTTTCCCCTACAAAACCTAATTGATGAGTAAAGTCACACAGGTTTTTTTTGTTTACCTGATCACAGAGGCTTATATATAACTCAATATATGTGATACATAATCTTAAAGGAATTGTTCAGAGCAAAAATAAAACTGGGTTAGCTAAAAATGTAATGTATAAAGGCTGGAGTGACTGGATGTCTAACATAATAGCCAGAACACTACTTTCTGCTTTTCAGCTCTCTTGGTTTCCACTGATTGGTTACCAGGCAGTAAGAGGCAGTCAGAGACTTGAGGGAGGGCCACATGGTCATAACTGTTTGCTTTTAAATCTGAGATGAATGCTGAGGATCAATTGCAAACTCACTGTATAGTTATGTCCCATGTGGCCCCCTTAAATGCACTGACTAATTGAGTGTTAATGAGCTGAAAAGCAGGAAGTAGTGTTCTGTTCTTTTACGTTAGACATCCAGTCACTCCAGCCTTTATACATAAAATTTTCTGGCTTTAACTATATTAGAAACATTTTTATTTTGCACAGCCTCTCTATTTACCCAGTTTTTATTTTTACACTGAACTGTTCCGTTAAGTTTACTACTGTCTAGAAATCCATAACAATAAATAAACATTCATATTTACTGGTCAGCTGATTTGTTGCTAAGGGTTACTAGATGTGGGCAAGCTTAAGACTTTTTAATACAGTACTCCATAAGTTTCCTATTCACACACTATCAAGAACCAATTAACCTATCTGTATGTTTTGGAGGAAACCCATGCAAGCACGGAAAGAACATACAAACTTCTTACAGATAGTGGCCATTTCAGAACTGAATGCAGGCACCCAGTGATGCAAGCAAAATTGCTACCCACTGAGCCACTTTGCTGTCAGTTGAAAATATTTGCCCCACTCAGTCATTCTAGTCATGTACACTAACTACAGTGTTATTTCCACTGTTATCACTGAAAAGTGGTTGTGCATATGCACAATAGCCCTTTTGATTCATGAGCCAGGTTATGTGTAGGAGTATAAAAATGTTTTCTTGCACTTTTCACCCCCACTTTTTCATACCCCCATTTGACTAAATATACAGATATTAAATACTTATTTTGCTACTTTGGAATGGTTATAATTTTTTTATTTGGTTTTGGATGATTAAATGAAAGTCATTATATAGTTAAATGCATAAATTCTGTTTCTCTTTTTCAGTACATCCCTGAAAACAACAACAATACCCCCATCCAGGGATTTTACATCTACTACCGACCCACAGACAGTGACAATGATAGTGATTATAAGAGGGACATGATTGAAGGTGAGCTATGGAATTACATCCATTTATAAGGCATATTTCGATATTTTAAGCAATATTCTAGTTTATATGTTTATTTGTGACAAAAGCAAGTTATTTTTTAAAAGGAACCGTAACAGCCAAAAATTTGCGATTTAAAGTAATAAAAATATAATGCAGTGTTGTCCTGCACTGGTAAAACTGCTGTGTTTGCTTCAGAAACACTACTTTTGTTTGTGTAGTAATGGGGGCAGCCATTCAAAGGAGAAAAGGTTCAGGTTACACAGCAGATAAGCTCTGTATCTGTTATCCACTATTTAACCTGTGCCATATAGTATTTATTTCAATTTCTGCCATTGCTGCACAACAGCTTGTTTATATGATCTATAGTAGTGTTTCTGAGGCAAACAAATCAGTTTTACCAGTGCAGGGCAACAGTATGTGTTATTTTCATTACTTTAAAACACTTTTTTGGTGTTTCTGTTCCTTTAAATTCACTTCAGTAGCAACAATATTTTGTTTGATATTTTTATTTTTGACAAAAGCAAGTCATTATTTTTAAATTTAAAATTTCTATTAGATTGTTTTTATTATTTGAAATGTTACCAACTCACTGTCTTCCTTTTGAAATAAAAAGGGATATCTGAGATTTTAAATGTCTGTCTTGTTTTTCATTAGGAACAAAGCATCGCCATTTAATCAGTCATCTGCAGCCAGAAACATCTTATGACATCAAAATGCAGTGTTTCAATGAACGGGGGGCCAGTGATTACAGCAATGTTATGATGTGCGAGACTAAAGGTAACAATAGGAAAAACGTATTGTGATGCTTGAAGGGTTTGCTCAACTTTGCCTTAACTTTTAGTTTGTTGTAGAGAGACAATCTGCCATTGGTTTTCATTTTCAATTATTTGTGAATTTTGAGTTATTTAGCTTTTTATTCAGCAACTTTTCAGTTTGCAATGTCAGAATCTGGTTGTTAGGGTAATTCAAATTACCCTAACAGCCATGCACTGATTTAAATAAAAGACTGGAGTAAATTCAATAGGCTCTGAATAGAACTAATAATATTTCTAGCCTTACAGATCATTTGTTTTTTAAATTATGTCAGTGACCCCCACTTGAAGACAGAAAAAAGTCAGAAGTAGAAGACAAATAAAAAAAAATAATGAAGATCAGTTGAAACACCCTTTTAAGTTAAGCTGTGAGAAAACAGGCAAAATGTTTGTGCCAAGTAAGCCCCAGCTGCACTATAGCAGACATGCCTTGAATGAAAGTGATTGATACATATTTCTATTTTTTTCAGTATCTGTAATAGGATGATGTGGTTATTAAATACCATACAATATTTGCAATTGCAGACTCCACTATTCTTGCTAGCTGGCAGAATTATCTTTCTAATTCTCTTTCATAACAGAACTAAATCCTATTTACTGGGAGAGCTTGTTCTACATTTAGTGAGTCTGGAGTCCATCAGAGCAGATTCATTGCTTAATATTCAGTTCTGAAAGCATGTAGATTTGTTGCTGGCTTTACAGCCTGTAAGGAATCGGAATTTGAGTCAAGAAAGTTACAGTGAAATAACTCCCTTCTCTGGAATGTAGTCTGAATTGAATGTATGTGAACCATTTAAGCAATATCATACATGGTTACCTATATTTAAATATCTGACCTTTATTTCATATCCAGGCTTCTTAAAAGTAAAAAGGGAAATAGAATTGCATATGTTACCCTAGCTGTATAATTCAGCTAAATGGTTCATGGAATGTTATTATTTAGTTGATTGCCACAGATTTTGTTCTACCCCTTATCCAGAACTAATGGCCTTTTTGTATTTAACAGCAAGGAGGAGCCCAGGAGCATCAGAGTATCCTGTGTTGGATCTTAGCACTCCGTCTGTTCCTGATCGCAGCTCAAGCCCATCACACTCCCCAGCTAGAAGTGGAGACTTTTTGTATGTCATAGTTGGTTGTGTGCTTGGGGGAATGGTACTCATTCTTATGGCATTCATTGCTATGTGTCTCTTGAAGAATCGTCAGCAGACTCTAATGCAGAGTAAGTAGTACTCACTTGCAATGTAGATGTAAAGGAAGGTTCTAACGCTAATAAAGGATAGGTTTGTTTGCTTCAAGGTGAGCCCATTGAAGGATGTGAAGGCAGGTGAAGCAAAGTACAGTGTTTGTATGAAATATAAATGTTTGTTTATCAAAATAGCATTGCTTTATTAAATATCAGGGTCTTTTAGTGTAACTGTGTCTTAGATACCAGTTAGTGAATATGCAGAAAGTAGTAGGCAGTAGAAGGGGTGAAGGCAGATGATAGCAGAAAGCAATAATAGTGACAACAGGATGAAACAAAACAGATCAGAGTATTTCATTCGGCCAGATATCGATTGGGGGAGCCCGTCGGAGGGCCCCATTTACAGGCCGATAAACTGCCGACTCAGTCTGTCGGCAGCTTTTATCAGCCTGTGTATGGCCACCTTTAGCCAAGAATATAGAGGGAGGGAACTATCTAAAGTACAGTAAAAAAAAAAAAAAAAAAAAGCTGTGTCTGTATAGTTATGGGGAAAAGGTCCTCTTGTTTAATTATTTAAAAAATAATATTAATTCTTAAAATAGTATATTTAATTAATATTTTTACTGCAATTTTTCAAGTTTGTTTTGTTTTGTTTTTTTCAAGAGTTTGAACCTCCTGGTTACCTCTACCAGGGAGCAGACCTTAATGGACAAATTATTGAATATGCCACATTACCAGGAACAAGCCGTATCAATGGCAGTGTCCATTCAGGTTTCATGGGGAATGGAAGTCTTAATAATGGTTGCCCTCACATTCACCATAAAGTTCATAAGAGAGCCAGTGGAGTAAGGAATGGAGAACTGCATTCTGGATGTAACAGCTCTTTGAAGGAGACGTATGTTGACTATGAGCATATTCCACATCATCATTCAAATGTAAGTGATATGTTACTTGTCATTGCTTATTCTAACCCAAACTTTTGCTGATTTAATAAGCTTTTGAATAAAATAGTATCATGGCAACTTTTACAAGGTACTATCTGACAATTCCTATCCCCAGCAGTAAATGAAGGGGGAATATACTGCTTCTTATAAAAACGGTAGACATTTTTTAATTGAAGTATATTGGAGACAGATTTCTTTTTAATTAAAGAAAGTAAAAATGGGATTTTATTTTTTTGCCTTTACATTCTTTTTAAGTACTGGAAACATATAGCTTTGCAATAAACACTGTCTTCATAAACACTCTGAGCTAGCTCTGCATATTCAATTCTTTGATTCTATATTTATAATTGTAATTGCAAGTATACCTTAAGCAGAGGTATTTTACAAAGAAAGCGGCTTTCATTGTATTGGTTGCCTATTCATTTAGGGTTGCAATAGAAGTAGATAATAGATCTCATAAAATATATATATATATACATATATATATATATATGTCCCATATATTTAAGTCCCGTATGTCTGAACATGTTTTCAGTCACATGAGGGAACAGGGGGATGGCTAAATCATAGGCCCTCATATGTTCTCTCTGTTACAGTTCAATGCTCTGTCCTTGTAGGGTTAAAGTTGTAACATTTGATTGTAAAACACGAAACGTACTGGGAAAATATATATTTTTAAGTATATATTTGTCCCATTTCCAGTGGAAAATAATGGGTCCATTATTGTCTGTAAAACCATATGCCTCATGTAATAAGTTCTCAAAAGCCATCAACTCTAAAGTGAACATTTGAATTGCACCTTGGACAAAATTGTAGGCTCTCTCCTGCTGTTCTTTACAAGGCTTTGGCAGCACTCTCAGCACCTGGCACACAGAGGCAGGTTTATAGTCCTCCTTTATTTTAAACCATGTGTGCCTTCTTGGGAATGTGCCCTGAATTTCTCTACTTTATTTTAAAAAAGCTTTAAATATATAAGAATCAAATATCTCTTATATTCTCAACATTCAGTTTATGCTCAGTGCAATATCACATCTAATATACATTTTGCTTAATTTATGTTTTGGAATGGATCGGTTATAACTTTTGACCCCTCTGCAGGAGCTTGGTTACTGCCAGCTCAGTAGTGATACTCAATAGTGCTCACTTCTACTCAAATAAACTAAAGCAGGATTATTTTTAAATAATAGTAGCACATGATCCCCTTGATTCAGTTGTCTAATGTATTCATTTTTATACATTTCTAATATGTTATGCCAAAATAGAAAATGAATTGTAAGTTAATTTCTATATCATATGAAATGTTTTCTTCCACAGGGCAGAGTTATGTACACAGCATTGCCACAAGCTGAGCCAATTGAATGCATAAACTGCAGGAACTGCTGCAACAATAACAGGTCAGGTTACAAAGCACAAAAAACAATCCCATTAGACAAACCTCTGTTATTGTATATTGAATGAGAGTAACAATTGCAAAGCAAATTGCATCCATTATTTTGTTAAAGTAATTTTTTTGGTAGTGCTCTTGTAATATTAATCAGACAAACATCTTACTTGCAACAAGCTGGCCAAGTCTGTTTTTTAACATCTACCTTTATCAACCAAAAAAACAAAGATCAAGAGAATACATCACTATAGTGGTATAGTGTAAAATATATTCTTTACCAAAAGTTCATTACAAGTGACAGATTTTTGTGGCATTACAGTTATCTCCTATGGCATGTTTTCCCTTAGGAAAAAATGTTCATGCTACAATTAAGGAGTTTTCTAGTTCTAGTGCCAGTTTAACACAAGGTGCTCTATTAGCCCTGACAAAGAGTTCTCATAATCTAATGATTTAGTTCCTAATGTAACTTAAAATGATACTGTCATAATAATGCTGCTCCAGCAGAATTCTGCACTGAAATCCATTTTTCAAAAGAGAAAACAGATTTTTTTTATATTCAATTTTAAACTCTGACATGGGGCTAGACATATTGTCAGTTTTCCAGCTGCCCCTAGAAATGTGAATTGTGCTCTGATAAACTTCAGTCACCCCCTCCCTTTCCTCACCAGCAGCCTTACAACAGAACAATGGGAAGGAAACCAGATAGCAGCTCCCTAAAGGTGGCCATACACGACAGACTGCAGTTTATCAGCCCGTGAGTGGGGCTCTCCGACGGGCTTCCCGATCGATATCTGGCCGAATGGCCCATCAGATCGCGGCCGCATCTGTGCATTGATGTGGTCCCACATCATATGCCCTAGGGCCCACAATCTGATCAGCCCGATATCGCCCACCTCAAGGTGAGCCAAACAAGCGGATCTCTCAGTTTATGGCCACCTTAACACAAGATAACAGCTGCCTGGTAGATCTAAGAACAACACTCAATAGGAAAAGCCAAGTCCTGATTCAGTTACATTAAGTAGGAGAAACAACAGCCTGCCAGAAAGTAGTTCCATCCTAAAGTGCAGGCACAAGTCACATGACTGGGGGAACCTGGGAAACTGACAATATGTCTAGCCCCATGTCAGATTTCAAAATTGAATATAAAAAGAATCTGTTTGCTCTTTTGAAAAATCAGTTCAGAATTCTGCTGGAATAGCACTCCCTACATGTTCAAAACATTTGATTTTTCATACTAAAAGCCTTAAAATGATACCTTCTGCCGTTTACAACTTGCAGGCAGTGGCGTAACTACCAGGGGTGCAGGGGGTGCAATTGCACCGGTGCCCCCATCCCCTTGAGGCCCATTGAAGCCACGAAAATGGTTATGGCAGGCAGTTATCTAGGGGGAGATTATACATCACACATGCCATCAACACTCCAGCATGCGATTTATAGAGATAAGGGCCCACAGGGGGGCCCAGGTGCCCATCCTGTGCCGGGGCCCACCAGGGAGTAGTTACGCCACTGCTTGCAGGGTTTGAGATCAGGAGGTAAAATGTATGCATTAACTGGGGTTTCACTTAAGCCATACCAACTGCACACTTACAAACCCAATGTATTGTTGGTCTACTAATTGTATATATCTTGGTCGGACTATAAAGGATTTTGTAACATTTTTTAAAACAGGTGCTTTACCAAACCCAATGGATCTTATTGTGGTAATGGTGTGGCTCTAATGCCAGTGGGATTAGCCCCTCATCAGGAGGAAGGAGAAAGAAAACCACCAAACCATGTTCCTATGTGTTTATCATCTCATTATAAGAACTGTAATGAAGAAACTGAGGAAGGCCATAATGAAAAAGAGATACAGCTTTCAGTAAATTCTGTATGCCTGAAGGAATCCACACAGACTGGCACAGAGCAATATGAAGGTAAGACAGAAAAGGCATATTCGCATAAAAAAGGCACAAAGTTTGTCCAGGTACAGTATCTCACTGCAACTAATGAATAGGTGATGAGACCTTTAGCAACTTAGAGCTTCTTAAAAGCACACAAATCACAAATGCTTTGAAAGTTATTAAAATATTCAAATATGAAAAGTATGAATGAAAAAAAGTGCAGAAAAAAATATGAATATCTCTACAACCTAAAAAATGTTTTTCGGATAATTACTAGGGAGAAAGCCTGAAAAACTCAGAATATATAAAAAAGAATAACAATTCCAATTGGATCAACGCAGCTCTCTTTGACTATGAGACCATGACTGCTCATACTTGTACTTGAGAAGTTTTGTATTGGAGTTTTGTGGTTTTTACACTTACTCTAATTTTTTGAGAAAAAAATATGATTTGTGGGGAAAAAAGGAAATACGATTTTTTTGTAAATTGTCCGCTAAGTCTAAAGAGGGACACTGGGAAGGGTAAGTTAGAAAAGTGATTTAGTGCTGCCAGTGGGAGAAATGCACACATTAGATTCATGGGTGGGGGGGGGGGGGGGGGGGGGGTTGAGGCGATAATGGGCTCTAACATCTCTACACCCGTGGATTGGGATTTCTTTGTCTTTGAAAAAGTGGGTCTGCTAAACATTATTGGAGGGATCATAACTGACCAATGTGTTAATTAGACAAAATCTCATTGAATTTGAATCATTGTTGCCCATGTTTTTGAAGTCTTGAGTGCTAAAAAGTCAAAACATTAAGAAAGCAGCAATGATACATATTAACCTTCCAGTAGTGATTGTGGAGCCTTATGCATTTTGCTTTGTGAAAATTCGCAAAATGGCAAAAGAAAGTTGCCAAATGCAATGGGAGGTTTTTAGCAAGATAGTTTTTTACTATCCATTATATGAACAAAAATACTATGCCTTTTTTTTCAACAAGGCAAATATTTCACTCATCCTTACCTGGCAGTGATCCTTTATAATGAAACTTATTTGACCAAATATTACAGTTTTCTCTGTATAGCTATATGTTCCTTATGAAATCAAAATGCCCTTTATTTTAGGTGCTAAAGATTGCAAATCCTCTTATTAACACAAAGCTGTTATGCAATGGCAAATAGGAAAAATCATCAGAAAGCTGTACCCACTCAAATAAATATATGTACCATTGCCTAAGAACATAACATTATACCTATAACAAGAAAGAAGCAGCATGAGTTGAGGCATGTCTCAATACAATCTTTGGCACGAGAATAGGATGGGATGTGGTTTATTTGTTCTGCCTGGAAGATTTGTGTATTACACAGGTATTGTGCAACTTCATTGTAGTTAACAGAGATTAATAATTACAATAAAATACACACAACTCTCACATTTCATTGGTCGTTATACCCTTCTTGCAATCCTTGCCCAATCACATAGTGATTATCACAAGTTTTTCTTTGTAGGCTTGCCTTTCCCTATTGAAACTGAAATTCCCCAGGCAGCCTTCAGTTGTTATGCAAGATCAGCATAAGAAAATCATTTTTGTTTCTATCTAGGTCTTGGAATCCAGAAATATTTCATACGTTTATTTCTTTCATAGGGGAAGACTGTACCAAAACCGAGGATGACAGCTCCATTCTTACATGGGAACCTCTTATACTACCTGCCATCTCAAAGGACTGTGATGAAAAACATGCATGGACTTCTACAGACATTACATTAGATAAATCTAATGCTGACCACCCCCAGCTTCAAACACAAGAGGCATAGAGAAAGACTGGATTTGGGACAATGGAGTCAAAGATGTTGGATTTTTTCCAGCTTTGATTCTGTGATGCTTCACAGAGCCAGAAGCTTTCCCTGTTTTCATTTGCCACAATTTGCTTGGCTTATACACGTATTGCTCTGCTGACAAGCCCCATAAGCTACTGA
Source organism: Xenopus borealis (assembly GCA_024363595.1). Lineage (NCBI taxonomy): Eukaryota > Metazoa > Chordata > Amphibia > Anura > Pipidae > Xenopus > Xenopus borealis. The sequence continues at coordinate 51,058,292 of CM044444.1, forward strand.
AGGGTTTACAACTTGGAGTCTATACGATGTATTAAAGAACTTCATAGAATGTATTGTACAGCACTATTCATCAAGGGCTTTGTTATTAGATAACATTGCCGCCCTGTAAGGGCATTTTACTTGCTAGCAGACAATTCAGATTCAGGCGATTCAGTAGGAAGCAGTGGACTGAAGCCATTATTTATTTTTTTAGTAGCCTAAAGTTAAAGGACGCTGTTCCACTAAAATTCTGATTTTTTTTTGTCTTTTTATATTATTTATACTTATATTCTCTTTTTTTATGGATGAGATCTTGCAGGAATATATTTTCAGAAAGATGTATAATTTCTTTTATTAAAAGGGGATTTTAATATTTTTTCTCTACCAGAAAGTGTTAATCAGCTTACGCTTCACATTCTTTGCAGCTCATCTGGGATCGTATTTGTAGGTATTAGATGAAAATGTTCATCTTTTTAATGTAAAAACACAATGACACATATACAACGCTGTAGCCAGTTGTGGGTAATTTGCTTTTGGTATAGGAATCCTTAACAAATTAGATCTTTGCTTTGAAACAGCAGACCAGAAAATGCTACTTGCTGATTGGTTGCTTTACTAGACCTGGGACAAATGTTGCACTTTTTATTGCCTTGCACATTCATATTTCAGCTTCTGTAAATTGGGCATCTGGCTTCAGTTCACATCAAGTGGTGTTGAGCGTGAAATGGTTTGGGCTGTAGATTCTGTGTAGCAAATTACTGTAATTCAGATGCAGATTCTACTTCTCATCCTGTCCCAGATCATTCGCTAGCGTTCGCTGCACTTCTCCAGGTGAATTTTCGCCAGCGCTACGCAAATTCACTAAAGTACGAAGTTACGCTCAGGTTGGTGAACGGTAGCATAGTTGCGCTAGTGTTACTTCGCTAGGCAGAGAGCAGTTACGCTAGCGAAGCCTAATTTGCATACAACGGGAACCTTAACGTATAATAAAAGTATATGTTACAGCCACTACATTACACTACACAAGCCCAGGAAACCTTTAATAAATTAAATAAAGTTGTCCTATTGCCCTAAACAAGTGCCCCCTGTATAGTTGAGTTACCATATGTTAGGAAATGTAGGGGGGAAGGAGGGTAACTCCCCCTCAAAAAAAACGATCTTTTTCAAACTATCACCCTACAATGGTAAAACACGCCAGCATTTTTTTGGGACTTAGAAAAATGTTACCATTTTTTTTTTCAAACTCCTATCTATTGTATTGAACTTCACCTGGTCTGACCAGGCGAAGTAAAGTCTAATGTAAGTGGTAACGTTCAGGAAAAAGTTGATCTTATTGAATTTGCGTAATTACGATCCTTCGTCAGTGCGCAACTTCGCCTGGCGTAAGGGTGCGAAGTTGCGCAAGTCTATCTACTTCATTATATGGAAACTATACATTGATTTCCAGGGGTAGCGTGAAACAAAATGCAAGGCTTACATTATTTTACATCCTCAATGGATCATTTATTACACATTACAGGTGTCTGCAGTTTGTTGTATGTAGCCTGGTTCTCTGTAATTTATATTATTGGCACTGTTGTAAGTGTTGTTTTTTATTATTCTATTATTATTTATATGAGAAATTTCTATTAACCCGGCAGTCTTTTCAATTTTGATGAATAGGGGCCGCCAGGTAGAATTTTTTATACTATAGCCATTACATGAAGTTAATCACTGGGAGCTGTAATGCAGAGGAAAATAGCAAATATCTGTTAAACTAAAACATTTAAAAGGGAGGTTCAAGTGTGCAAAGTGCTTTGGGCTATTTTAACTCTTCATGTTAAGTCATCATGAGTAGATTTTATTCTAATTCTTGACTGCACAGCTATGAGAAGTTACACATCTGAGTGCCTGAAAGGTAGATGGCAGTATCTTTTAAAAGGAAACTATACTCCTTTAGATATAGTGTTTGTTTTCTATTTTGTTTTGTTTAGTAGAGAGCAAAGTATGGCTCACTGAGAATTTCAGAACATTTCTTCTTTGTATGCTTGCGCTCATACGGTATATACAGTATAAGTGAGAGCTGCCATATTGTTTGCTTCAGAGAAGGCCTTCTCAATAGCCTGCAATTTCAATAAAGCATACATCTAGCTTTTAAAAGCTGGGGATTCAGTTATAGCTTGACCAGAGCAGCCAATATAGCAGCACTCATTCATTTGTTCTTTCAGTATCAATGAATATATGAAGAAGCAGTGCCTGGTGTATACAATGTGCTGTGTGCTTATACTTTGCAGTCCGTTAACTAAAAGATGGATGATAATCATTACTTAAAATGAGAATATTTTGTTTGGACCAAGGTGTTTTAACACTGAAGACTGAACAGTGAGATCTCCAGACATGATGGTTTCATTGCATTTAAATACTGCTCTTGTACTTTCAGTGTGATTCCTTATGCTGGCATTGCTCTGTAGGATACCTTCCAAGCAGAAAGCCATTATCTTTATACAGAGGCGCCAAAATAGAGTCACATGACCCGGCATACAGAACAAAATGGCAATGAATTGGGATGTATTCGATGTAGTCTGAATAAGCATTCCTGTAGTGTGACAATACTCAAGGTTTGAGAATCAAATCACTAAAATAACCTTATACTGTAGTCCTCTATAGAATAACATCACTATACTGTATTCCATTTTTTTCACTCATTCAGGTATCACACCCCAGTATGTGAGCTATGCCAGTATGCACTTCATCTCACCTATATGTATCTGTGTGGTTACCATGAGATACACCAGTACTGTACCATTCTTCCCATGTAAGTCTGGGCCTGAGAACTGCTGCTGCCTGTAAGGTGCATTAGTTTGCTCTGGCTTTATCATTAGTAGTTATCCTCACTTCAATATGTATATACATTAACCTGTCAGAAACCAGCATGTATTTTTATCGTATTTACTTGTGACATTTCCCAGGGCAAAGCATTAACTAGTGCATGTTTTTCAGTTGTCATCATAGAAAAGTGTACTTTATTTTCCTAAGAAAATTTTTAAAAAAAGTTGTAATATCCTTTTATTTGTACATAATATTAAATGATGTAGTATTTTTTTAAGATTTCATTGTTGGCTATTTTGTAAAATAATGTTATTAAAGAGAAATATACCTAATATAAAAATCAATGTGCTCGCATTGTTCATTTGGCATGTGAAATGCTCTGAAATGGACCCTGCCTATATTAATTGAGCCTGTATCATATGCTCTGTGATTGTTTAATAGAGTTGAAGAAAGTACACCAATTTTCTTCATGGGGAATTACACACCCCTTCTGTTAATGTCTTTTATTATAGACTAGACATTAAGCCCGTTAAATTAACGGGTGCTAGAACATATGTAGTCAAACATT
>CM044444.1:51063813-51154971 GCA_024363595.1 Xenopus borealis
TATTGTATTCTATCTACTTCGCTAGCGTAAATTCGCCAGAGTTGGTGTTGGCGAATTTGCCCTAGCGTTAGACGCTTCGCGCTGGCTGTGCAGTAGCGCAATTCCACGGACACAGGGACTGGACGCAGAGACACTGGAACTTTATTATATAGGATAATAAAGGGCAAAATAGTGCATGGTGTGCACAAGGGTTTTTGGGGGCTCAACCCTCCTTTCCTCATGTGTAGTAAACATTCATCCCATGAATGTGGGAACACCTCCCCATTCAACCATCAACCTAATATTCATATGGTAACTAAATATGTATCACCATTACAAACAGTCAACTACATAATTCATAAGTTAACCAATCACAATGCTAAGACATCATTGCACAAGAAAAAGCTCCATTTAAAACCTTCCATGTCAACAAAAACACCTTCCAACCGTTACTATTCACTTGCAAATTAAGACACAATCTAGAAACTCATTTATGGTAGCCTAGTGTCCAGTTTCCAAATCCAAAATGTTTCCCGTTGGAGCAAGGACTTAGACAAAGGGACCTCTTTCTTTCAAATAATAGGCAGGCTAGGGATCATTATCAATTCTGGGCAAATTGGGCCGTAGGCAGTAACCCATGGTAACCAAACTGCTGCATTCATTGTTCTACCCGCAGCTGGCTTAAAAAAGGCAATCACTGACTGGTTGCTCTCAGTTACTGCCCATGGGCAAATTGCCCAGTGGTCACAAATCAGCCTGATCTGTCAATGCTTCAAAAGTTTAAGATTTTTATCGTTCTCATCTTAATCACATTTAGCATTCTATCTTGATAGTCCTTATCACTGATGTGTTCACCAGACCTGACTCAAATGTTTCTGCTTGTTTGTCCAATAAATACCAAGCCACAAGTGCATCTAAGGCAGTTAATGACCCACACACTGTTACAGATATGCTGATTGGAATGGCAGTGCTTTTTTGGTAATGTATCCCCCCCCTCACACACACGGGCACATCCCTCTGCTAGGTTCTTTGCATAAATACAGTATTTCTTTCTTGGCCTCTTATTGCCAAATTTTCTACAATGCCTATGTGCAAAAATGGGACCTTTACAAAACAGCTATTATCCACTGGATCTGTTTTCAGACATTTCCATAATTTTGTGTTCTTGAGTGGACTGTTCACTAAACAATTCACTTAAAAACACTCAAATTGCCCAAACCAAGTTTTGATATAAAACAAGAACATTGTTAATTTATGGGGTGGGTATGAGGATACACTAACCATGAAGCTCAGCCACAGCTTCTGGCTACATTTCAAATACAAAGTAAAGTAAAATTGTATTTTTAAAAATACATCTGTATGTATACCCATACTCAAGTGTGCACGTATACATACAGCTTAATTTTGCCTTTATTATATTCTCTTCATTATTACACAGTTTTTTTATAAAAATGGGCGTTGGTCTGTGCAGTCTCCCATTTAAAAGCCGCATATGCAGGTGGTGGGAGAGGATTCAGCCCACAGATTGAAATCAACTTTATGACCATAACTTTGTAACAAAAAAACCCTGCGTTTTGTTTGTTGTTTACTAAAGATTGACAAACTACATTCCCATTATGCTTTTCATAGACAGTGAGTAGTTCCTCCTTTCTATAAAACCGATGTTTCCATCATTCTCTGGGAAACCGTCTAAAATGATAATTTGGCTGCAAGTAAGCCAGCTTAAACTTGCCATAGACGTAAAGATTTTTAAAAGATCCAATGGTTATCGTGAGACCACAATTGTCTCAAAACAATCGTTTAAATGTCCGATGTGTCCATCAACTAAAAAGACCATTTCAGGCGATATTGCCTGCAAAACTGAAGGGTCGCTGCCTGCTTTGCCCTGCAAACATAGATAGATTACATAGGGACCGATAAAGATTTTCTAATCTGGCCGATCAATTTTCAGCCCGGTCGGATGAAAAATCATAAGATATACGATCGTTCGTATCCCACTAACCGCACAATAATTTGACAGATTGGGCAGACTTCGTTAAGATCGGTCGTTCGGCAGAGAAAGAGCTTCTATGGGGACCTTTAGACTTAAGCTTTTGACCATCCCTTGCAGGTAAATACTTCACAGCTTTTTAGAAAAAAGGCTTGAAGAAAATTCAACCAGTATGTTAATAAATGCAATCAGACTCTGCTGAATTTAAGTGGCAAGTCCTGTGTATCAAATTTATCTGGTTCACCAGGTTGGTTGACTGATGGTACTAAATAGAGTTGGCAAGATAAATCACATGTAACTGTATGGCAGTTTATATACAATGGGATCTGATAAGTTCAGACTCATTAATGGATGTAAGGAAACCCATGGTTTACATATAAAAGAAATAGAACACTTTCAAATTATGTGTTCCCTATTATGTTTCAGGATTTAAAAATGTATTGAATTGGTTGATGTATGGGACTGTACATTCAGATGAGTTTGGCAAGGTATGTAAAGCATGAAGCTATTTAAAAATATCTAGATGTAAAGTCACTGGGATAGAATATGAATGTAGATTGTTTATATATTGTCATACAGTTAATGGATAAGTAAACCTTACATTTTATTGAATGGAAAATTACTCAGTGTGCTTTTAAACGCAATTTTACAATCTACTCTTTTTTTTTGTTTGTTTTTTTTGTTTCAGGGCTATTTACATTTGTATTAACCACCAATAAACTGAATTTAATGAATTTAGACACCTCCACCTGCTGGTCAGCTCTTCTGACTGTACAAGAAAGAAAGAAACCAGAGAAATACACTGATGAATTAGGGAGCAGGTTGTTTTTCTGTTTGGTACTTATACAGTAGATTTATTTACAAAGCAAGACACCAACATTACACTGCATGTTCTACAGAAGGTTACTAATGATTTTTAAAAACATTTACCATTTCTTTGAACCTATACCCCTTTTAATACAGGAAAATACCTTGCTAGCTCTTCCTGCTGCTGACTGGCATTGATTGCTGCAGCTAAGTTTATTATCTACTAGTATTTACCGGTCCTTCTCACTCAAATATGTAGGCAGAGGCTTGAGTTTTCTCAAATGTTGTATACAGCCCTTAGCGCCAGGGCGTAACTACAAAAGAAGTAAACCCTGTGTCAACAGGAGGCCCCAGGAGTTATAGGAGCCCCATGAGGCCCTCATTCTTATAGAATTTCACTAAATGTTGTTAAAACAGGTCAACCTCTATACATTTTGGTGCCTGAAAAATAATTTGCTATGGGCCCAGTAATATTTAGTTATACCACTGCCTTTGGCCCTTTTGTTTTGGATTCAGACACACAAAGTTACTAAAATTTTGTTTGCTATTATAATGTATATTGCCCTCAAGAGCATTTTGGTTAAAAATACAGTAAAAAAATAAACCCTGGTTGGCCTGGTGTGAAGCCAATTCAAGTGTTCCTCCTAATTAATCTGTGAACACAGAGTGTATTACCTCTTACTGAGTCTTAGGATGTATATACTACCATTATGTACAGTAAGGTACCGACTTATGAATGTGCTTCTATGTAAGGGGACATAAATATACGAGTGCCCTACCTTACCTTTCTTTACCCCTCTTTCCTCTATCCTTCCAGTTCTTCCTTATTTCTTCCTCTTTCTTTACAATTATACTAAAACAGTCTGTATACAGCATATATTATATCACCGCAACAGAATTACTATGCTACTTTGTCAGACTGTTGATCTGGCATACAAAGTTTAAAAAAAATAAATAAATAAATAAAAAATATACTGTGCCTTTAACATGAAGTTTATTTCAGCCACAAAATATTTCCAAACAGAAAGATCATATTAACAGGGAATTAAAAAAAATGTAAAGTTTCATATTAGTAATTTACTGTACATCATCTAGAGCTGACAACATATACCTTTATAGTATGTAGTACATAGATGGTATAGTTCATTCATTTATTTAAAAAAGGAAAGAGTACGTTGCATACAATCAGTGATTTATTCCAATAGTCTGTGTAATGTAGATTAAATCTAGAGCAACTTATTTTCATTAATTATAACAGTTGGTTTCATAAACTATTAGGTATTTCCTAATAAATAGTTGTTGCCCCCACAAGGAAAGCCCCTAAGTAAAAAGAATTTGAATGTCATTTTTATCTCCAATAAATTAAAAGAAAATTCTATTAAACTCAGAGTTCCAGAGTATCTAGAGAATATCTGATTTGAAATCATCATGAAGGAGGAACAAGAATTCCTAGAGGAGTGATGGAGGGCGTTGAATGCCACAAAAGCCACAACTTAGAATGGCAGAAAATAACTTCTTTACTGTATGTTTCTATAGTATTATCATTGTTCAAAAACTTTCCAGATGCAATTACATTGAATGATATTTACTGTAAGATATTTCTTTAAAGAAACAGTAACACCAAAGAATGAAAGTGATTTTAAATAATGAAAATATAACATTTTGTTGCTCTACACTAATGAAACTGTTATGCTTGCATCAGAAACTCTACAATATTTTATATATATGTGCTGCTTTGGAGCCATAGGGGCAGCCATTAAAGGCATTCGTAGGATTTGAATTTGGCTGAATCCTTACATGTTCAGCAAAACAAAATCCAAACCCTTAAAGCAACAGTAATAATCCAGACTTCTAAGTTGTAGTAGAAGCACCCCATCTTAGGTTTTATTAGGAGCGCTGTAACACACAAATGCTCTTTCGTAAGCTTTAGGTTTCCTTGAAAAAAAGCTAAACACAATTTTTTGTTCAATTGATAAAATTTTGTTTATTTTCCTTAAATATGAGTATGCAAATAAGGATTCTGATTCAGTTCGGCATTTGACCAAATCTTTTGTGGAGGATACAGTATTAGGCCAAATCCAAAAATGATCCCTAGAATGCCACCATATTTAATACTTTATAACAGGTCATGAAAGTATGTCAGAGGTTTATGTAGTCTCTGGTATAAAACATGCCTTGGTCTAGTATCATGCTGAGTAAAAAGTGTAGCGAAAAAAAATTGATGTTGCTCATTGCAACCAATCAGATCTTTGCTCTTTGTTCAACTGATTGGTTGCTATGGGCAACATCACCGGTAATGTTTTACTCCACTTTTTACACAGCATGATTAGTGATGGTTGAATCTGTCCCGTTTCACTTCACAGAAAATTTTGCGAAAAGCATTGAAGTCAATGGGCGTCAAAGTAATTTCGAGTGACAATTTTTATACGCACGACTCTTTTGTCCAAATGTCTTAAAGTCAATGGGTGAATTTTCTCAGCAGTTTCACAGATACATTTGCATGTGGGAATTATGGACATTTGCCATGAATCCATGCCTGGTGAATAAATTCGCCCAATCCCTAAACATACCCCATAGTGCTGAATTAAAGCTAGAAAAAAAATCTGTGCCATTGGAACTCACTAGGTGATTAATTTGTTTTAAAGCCACTGCAGTACATTGCTTTATCACACATATTTGTAAAGTAATAATGCTTGGCAGGAATGCTTTCAGATATGCTATGATATTTCACTCTAGATTTCAGAGATTCTAATTGTACTATAAGTATTACAATTAAAAACAAATAATGTTTTGACTATATTTTTCATTTTATTGTACAAGTAGCTGCCCCCACATGTCTGGATTGTGATCAATCCTGCCCTGTGACATTTAGCATTAGAGGGATACTGTCATGGAAAAACACATCAGTTAATAGTGCTGCTCGAGCAGAATTCTGCACTGAAATCCATTTTTCATAAGAGCAAACACATTTTTTATGTTCAATTTTAAAATCTGACATGGGGCTAGACATATTGTCAGTTTCCCAGCTGCCCACAGTCATGTGACTTGTGCTCTGATAAACTTCAGTCACTCTTTACTTCTGCACTGCAAGTTGGTGTGATATCACCACCCTCCCTTCCCCCCAGCAGTCTAACAACAGAACAATGGGAAGGTAACCAGATGGCAGCTACCTAAAGGTGGCCATACATGAAGAGATCCGCTTGTTTGGCAATGTCGCCAAATGAACGTATCTCTCCCTGATATGCCCATCTTGAGGTCGGTGATATCGGGCTGATCCGTTCGTGGGCCCTAGGGCCCAATGATCAGATCAGAATGGAGGAGATACGGTGGTCGGACCGTGGGTCCACATCAACGAACAGATGCGTCCATGATCCAATGGAATTTTTAATCGGGTAAGCCTGTTGGAGGACCCCATAGACAGGCCAATAAGCTGCCGACTGTCTGTCGGCAGCTTTTATCGGCCCGTGCATGGCCACCTTAACACAAGATAACAGGTCCCTGGTAGATCTAAGAACAACATTCAGTAGTAAAACCCAAGTCCCACGAGACGGATTCAGTTACATTAAGTAGGAGAAATAGCCTGCAAGTAAGTAGTTTCATCCTAAAGTGCAGGTACAAGTCACATGACCAGGGCAGCTGGGAAACTGACAATATAGCCCCATGTCAGATTTTAAATTTGAATATAAAAAAATCTGTGTGCTCTTTTGAGAATTGAATTTCAGTGCAGAAGTCTGGTGGAGTAGCATTATTAACTGATGCGTTTTGGAAAAAAAAAACGTTTTCCCATGACAGTATCTCTGGAAAAAAACACACATATTCTTCCCTATAGATGCTGTAATGCTACCTAGTGTAAACCCCTCAGAGCTCCACTCTGCAGCAAACAACAATGGAAAAAGTACCAATACAGGTTATTTTGAATTCAGCAAATGTTTTGTTTACTCACTATAAGCATGCCTCTCTGTGTAAAAGATGGGTTTTAGGTGCTCACACCAGAAGTCGAAAGCTCATTGTGATATGTTGAAATATATATGGCAAACTGGCTTTTGCACACCAGCTGGACAAAAGGGAGTCACTTAAGCCAGTTTGTGTCCATCCATTTAAAAACAATTAAGTGTAGCTGCATGTCAGGTGTATTGTTTTGAAATGGATTAATCAAAGTTTAAAATTTTAGTCGATTGGTGTGCAAAAAGCAGTCTTTTCCTTAAGATACACATTTGGGGCTTTTGTGCACCCAGACCACTGTATGACAACAAATGAGCTTGATTCATTTCATGTAGGACTGCTTTTACAGTGGGCCTGGAGTCTCCACACCCAGGTAATTTTCTAGGTCATAATTAAAATCAGTTTTTGTTTGTAATATTAATAAACCCAGACTATATATTATGAAAACAGAAAAGCAATATCATAAGGGTCATCTGTGATATTCTACTGCAGTCGTGGCCATGCCACTGTCATTCATTAAAAATACTTGCAGCTCAAGCTGTTCTTTCATATAATTGTGCTTGATGGGGCATATTGTAGCAACTGCCTACATTTTCAGTTTGTTGCTATCTCCCCATGTGTCCGTTACGGTGTTGCTGTGACTGTGGTAGCTTCATTTGCTGGGGTATCTGCAGGCTGGTCTGCTGCTGAAAGTTGAGATAGAGGAACATCTTCACTGGCTGGAGCAGCTGCATCTGAAACAAGTGCAATAAAATAAACGAGCTGGAAAAACAGTATATTCACTTAATCAACAATAATGTGTCCAGGAGATTACTGGATGGAACACACACAGGATTTTCTCTGTTATTTTTTATTTTTCACAACAAAGACACAATTGAGGATGTTGGGAAAAAGAATCAGAATTATACGCTTGTATTTGAATGCAGCATTATGTACAAATGATGATGCACTTTTATGGCATCTCTTTATACAGTCTGTATAGGGCAAATGTAGCAATTATTCCTACTCAACCTGAAGAACTCTTCATCTATATGACATATGCTATGTGGTTGGTTATGCCATGGGGCGTCCATTTGTTTCTATGTCACCTTTTCAGTGCAGAACTGGGGCATCATGATCATGAGCCCACCAAAGAACCTGATACCACCAAGCTCTTTGGTGGGTCCACCAGCTGAAATCTAAAATGTTTTCTTCTTTCTGAGAAAAACACTTATTTTCATGTTTGAAGATTTAGTGCTAAAATGCAACTGATCAATATAGTGGTATAGTTTATCAAAAAATGTGCCCACTGGATGCCAGTTCACTGAAGTTTATGTAAAACATTTTATAAATAGAGACATCACATCAACCAGTGAGGCAGCTTCCAAAGAGACATTCAGGACTATATTTTTTTGTGGGCAGCTTTGCTCTCTCCTGTGTTTTTTTGTTGCATTATTGCTAGTTCAAACTGTGTAAGAGTTCAGAACAATACAGTGGATACAGACAGACTGCAGAGGAAAGCACAGTCGGGGAAACAGTGTACAGGCAGGTTTCTCTTATCCCTGTGTTTACAAGAATTATATGGTTGCTTTCTGTAATCTGTTAGTGTTGCTCTTCCAATGACCCCATCACAGATTCTTAAACTAACTTTCCCACTGCAACAAATAAATGAAACATGAGCAGAACCTGGAAAAGATTAAAAAGAGTTAAAGTTTTGTGTTTCAGAATGTGCAACTTACTTGGGGGATGTGATTGAGTGAATAACCACCACCAGAATTCATAAGACTTCTGTCTTTCAGTGCTGGGGTCTTCAGAGTGATTCTAGTGCTGGGAATGTGTATGTTTTTCTGTGTCTGTGTGTGTTTCCTCCCATTCTCCAAAAATATACAGGCAGGTTATTTGACTTCTGATTAAATAAATATAATATCTTCTAGTATACATTACATTTAAATAGTGGCTGCCAGAGGCGGAAGCCAGAGCAGTAAGTTCCTATAGAGGGAGAGTGGAAGGAAGAGCTCAACACGAACCTGTCCATGGCCTTGCAATCTTGTGCTGAAGTCAACCTTAACCCGTTTACCCATGGACGGCACATCACTACACACTATATATAAGTTGATAAATATTTGTATGTTGTGAGAAATATACTAGGAAAATAATACTTGCTTGTAATAAGAAACTGCTAAGTTTAGTGGGTAGTTAGTGGGTAGTTAGATGAATAGCAAGTATGCCGATCAAATATTTTATTATTGAAACACAGGCATAAGCTTAGCCTACTGTGTTTCATGCTGTAATAAGTCAATAGTTCGAAAGCAAATACACATACTTTTAAACTCAGTTCAGCCAATAGTATTGCAGAAAATAATATAGATGGTCTAATCCTATGGTACATACCATTTTCTACATGTACAGAATAATAAAAACAAAGGGTTGACCACTTATAGCTTACATTAAGTTATATAGTTTCACAAAAATATTACCAGAAGTTCCAGGTACATCAGCAGCTGTATTTGAGACTCCTGCCTCATCTGATCCTTCTTCAACATCTGCTGCAGTCTCTGCGTCTTCTGGATTTCGGATATTCTCTCTAGCTTCAGCCTGGCCTCCACTGTAGTAAAATCATTACTTATAAACAATTTTACCACAGGTAACAACAAAAGTTGCTTTAGAGGTTTGCGATTCATGTACCACAAACTGTTTATTTCAGACAAAGTACAGCTTCTGGTGTATTCAAAATCTACATTCCTAGTGTCCTATGGCTGCCATCAGGGGCAATCATGGGGCTGCTGCCGCCCTCCACTCTTCCGCTCCATGCTGAAAACATCAGCATCAGAGCAGGTCAAAGAGGGCAACATCATTAGTGTAATGAGCATAATAGCGCTCTTTGCATTAGAAGAGCTGGGTTAAATCCAGGAAACAGTTACAAGAGGTGGCTTTTTGCAACCCCTAGTAATGGCCACTTGCTGCCACCTGAATTAAGGTTCTCACACTGCCTCATGGCAGGAGTGGTCCTGGCAGCCTTTTGTCATTCTTCTGAATAGTGCGGCCAATATAAGGGCACTTTAAATGGCATAATAAAGATGTTTGCAGTAACTCATGATCTAAGCACAGAGAAAGGTGTAAATAACACTTTACTTACGGTCTGAAAAACAGGTCATGAAGTCCTGTGTAGTGAAGTAAAGCAAAAGGAATTTGTATAAATAAATCTGTCAAATCATAATTGTTTACAACACAATTAAACTCAAAATGACATTGCTTTACTCAATGAATGTGCAGAATACAATAATCATGACTTGCCCCTGTTTTTTGTACTTTGCACTCTGAGCCTCTTTTATTAAATGAGCCCTAAAATCGTTTGACTGTCAATCTATCATTACTTTTTGGACCTTATGTTCAAATAGTTATTATTAAAAAAAAAGATGCTTAAACTTCTTGGGTATTGGGTGTAAAGAGTCCAACCCTTCATTCCAGTGCAAAATGGCCAATATCTATCTAGGTAGTCATTTTATGGCTATGAAATAAAAATGTAAGCTCTTTTGTGCAGTCTTTAGCTCTTCTATCAGTTATTCATTGCTGTAAATCTGTTGTTCAGAGTTATACACTAATTTATTGTACTGTACTGCCGAATATGTTGGCCCTTATAAATATGTGTTGTAATAATGAGCAAATTGTCCACCAGGCATGGATTCACTCGGAAAAAAATTTGCAGCAACAAAAATGTCACATAAGAAAAAAAAAAAAACCCATTGACTTTAATGTATTTGGATTGAGAAAAAAAGTTGTGTGCGTTAAAAACGTTTTGTTGCCTATTGCCTGCAATGTGGTTCGCAAATTTTTCTGGATAACTGTTTTCTGGATAACGGATTCCATACCTGTAGACAAACAAAATGCTGGCTCAAACATAACCAATAGAAAGTGTGTGCAGCTGTAAAAATTCCAGGAGTCTGTTTAACCACTAAAGCAATCAGGATAATTTTAGAAAATGGAATAAACAGCAGTGATTTCAAACTGCAAGGTTTTATTTATTTTAGCAGTGTAAAACACTACATGTTTTGGGAAAAACCCTTTAACATACCATACCTGTACTACCTGCCAATTGGTTGCTATGAATAACCTGTAATAATAATAATCTGTTATATTGTTTGGTTTATTCCTGCTACACTTACTTCTTATCAGACTCTATTCATGCCACTTGTATTGCAGTGTATTTGCTCATTGTTTTCAATGAAACTTTATAAAGTATTTTTTCACTGGAAGGCAAGAATCCATATTGAGAGCAAGTACAGGTATGAAACCTGTTATCCAGAATACTCAGGACCTGGGGCCTTCCACATAAAGGATCTTTCTGTAATTTGGATCTTCACACTAGAAAGTCATGGAAACATCAAATAAACCCAATATGGTGGGTTTGATTCCAATAAGGATTAATTATACCTTAGTTTGGATCAAGTACAAGGTACTGTTTATTATTACAGAGAAAAGGGAAATCATTATTTAAAATGTGGATTATATGGATAAAATGGAGCCTATGGGAGATGCCTTTCTGTAATTTTGAGCTTTCTGGAAAACTGGTTTCTGGATAATGGATCTCATACCTGTAACTGTATTTTTAACTGTAACACCAAATAATGAAAGTGTTTTTAAGTAATATAAATATAATGCACTGTTGTGCTTCAGTGTTAACATTGGTGTGTTTGCTTCAGAAACTCTACTATAATTTATATAAACAAGCTGCTGTGTAGCCATGGGGACAGCCATTCAAAGATGAAAAAAAAGAGAAAAGGCACAGGTTACACAGCAGATAACAGATAGGCTCTGTAGTATACAATGAGATTCTTCAGAACCTGTTATATACACTGTGCATCCTGTGCTTGAATAGCTGCCCCCATAGCTACACAACAACCTGTTTATGCAAACTATAGTAGTGTTTCTGAAACAAAGACACCAATTTTACCAGTGCAGGGTAACAATACATTATATTGTCATTCCTTTAAAATACTTTCATTTTTTGTTGTTACTGTTCCTTTTAAGAAAAGAAAATGCAGTATCTGCAGGCTACCTGTACAGTATGTACAAATACATGTGGTGTGTTTATTCATCCTGCAAAGAGGCATTCTGAACACCGATCCATACAAGAGGTAGCCATGATATCAGTGAATCAGGTAGCCATGTTTTATGATATAAATAGCTGATTTTTGTCATTTTTTTTTGCAAATGACATTTTATGCAGACCGCACAATGTACCACATCTGTTTGTGCCCGGCTGTCAGCTTTCATGGCATTATGCAGTAATAGAATGGGCAAGTGCTGCTGTCAGCTATGCATTAGGCACACAGCACATACAAATATAACTGGGCCTACAAATCTTGCAAATTCTTCGCTACAGAACACTACTGGCAAATGCATGAGGAAGTAACTGAAACAGTGGGAGCACAAATGTGTGGCATGCTGGCCATTGTTGAACAAAGAAATGGCTGTTGATGACTTGTGCTGCTATATGATTGCACTCCTTTGGTTATTCAGATGCAGCCTGTGATAGAGAGTACAGAATTGGTACTGTTAATAAGCTGAACAATGATTAACCAAACACTAATGTAAAGTGGACTGTAATATCAAGTCTAATGTTTGTATTGTATGCTCCGGCCCAGACTGGCAATCAGTGTGTTCGGGCAAATGTCTGATGGGCCACTTGCTTTAAAATGTATGGGCTGCTCACCTAAAAATGGAAATGAGGTTTGTATTTAATGTGTAAATGAACCTACATTTGCCTGCATTTTTTTGTCCACATGCATATGGGAGGAACCAGGAATTCTGACCAACTTCAGTAAGTAATATTAGAGTTGCTTGCTATATACCCAATCCCTTATGCTTATGATAGGTATGTTGACAACAGGAGGATCCGTGATCAGAACAGTCACTTCAGCCTCTATATAGATAATTAATATGTAGCATAAATTGCATGAGACAGCCTAGTCTCAAGTATACCACACTTTGGCCCTGTGATACACATGGTAATTATAGTCCTCTTATCTGCCAGGGTACAAGAGACGAGGGCCCACTGTTTTTTCCCGTTGTCCCGCAGCCCAGTCCGACAACGTTAACAAGGATTTCTTTTTCATATCCCTATTTGGATTTGTTCCGCATTTTTATTCATTTGTACTTGGTGGTTTTGTTGTTGTTTTTTTTTTTTTTTAAATGTGAGTTTAGTTGTGGTTGGAAAAACTCTAAAATTATACAAATTCAAATTTTGATAAATAGTATAAACTAGTTTAAATTAGCCTAAAATTATCTCTATATAACTCCTAAACAAACAATTTAAAGCTTTTGCCGCCACAGGACATATGGGCTCCCTCCCTTTTCAAGTAAAAGTTTCTTGTTGTGCTGCACAGACATCAAATCAAAAGCTTCTGTAGAATGAAATACTCACTGGGGTTGTTCTCCCGGTTCTTCACAATGTACTGAAACACCAAAAGGCTTGCTACAGCTGCAACGATCATGCCAGCTACTCCAGCCCCTATAACAGCAGGGTAAGCATTGAATGGAGGATCAGCTGGAAAACAAATGCAATACATTAATACATTTCAACTGTAGAGTATATATATATATATTTTTTTTATATATATTAGGGATGCACCAAATCCAGGATTCGTTTCGGTATTCGGCCAGGATTCGGCCATTTTCAGCAGGATTCAGATTCGGACGAATCCTTGTGCCTGGCCGAACCGGATCCGAATCAAAAAAATCATGTGACTTTTCGTGACAAAACAACGAAGTGGCGGCACGCTTTTAACGCCCCCTTGCTATGCAAATCAGGGTCCGGATTCGGTTAGGTATTCGTCCGAATCTTTCGCAATGGATTTGGGGGTTCGTCCGAATCCAAAATAGTGGATTCGGTGCATCCCTAATATATATACATACAGTATATATATATATATATATAGGTGAAGAAGGATCAGCACTCACTGTTTTGTATGATGATTCTTTATTTACATGTCTCAATCATCATACAAAACAGTGAGTGCTGATCCTTCTTCACCTATCTATGCTATAATTGATCGTGCACCTCTGGCTTCGTGAGTATTTTTGGAGTGCCGGTACTGTGGGAATTATTATATATATATATATATATATATATATATATATATACATACATACATCTGAAAAGGGAACATTATACAAAGTATATATATATAACATAACCCTTTCAAAAAAATAGAGATCTTGGCAATTTCTATTCATTTTCTATTTATGTTGGTTTTCAAATATCAGCCATTTTTAGACTGCTAATACCAGGCTTTTGGATCAATGATTCTCTCTGAAGAGGGACATCAATCCTAACAGGCTATGGACAACCAGCGTACTCAGGTAACCCTATGGAGCTAGCCCTTGGGCAGAGGCATAGCTTGAGTGGGCCTGGCCCCCACATAAAATATTTAAAGGGGTCAAATGCGCTGCGATACCTGCCCAGTCCTCATCACCTGCTGCCTGCCTTTTGCCTGCCCATGACCAGCTAATGAAGTCCTTAGGTGTGCCTCCTTGCTTTATGTACAGTTGGTATGACTGCCTTTAAAGGGATTCTGTCATGAATGTTATGATGTAGTTTTTATTTCTAAATTACACTGTTTACACTGCAAATAATTCACGCTACAATATAAAATTTAATTCCTGAACCAGCAAGTGTATTTTTTTAGTTGTAATATTGGTATTTATGCAGCCATCTCAGGTTATTTTGCCTGGTCATGTGCCTTCAGAAAGAGCCAGCACTTTAGGAGGGAACTGCTTTATGGCAGGCTGTTGTTTCCTCTACTCAATGTAACTGAATGTGTCGCAGTGGCACCTGGATTTTTACTATTCAGTGCTGTTCTTAGATCTACCAGGCAGCTGTTATTTTGTGTTAGGGAGCTGTTATCTGATTATCTTCCCATTGTTCTGTTGTTAGGCTGCTGGGGGGTGATATCACTCCAACTTGCAGTAAGGGCCATTACACATGGGCGTTTTTACCTGTGCTCCTCTGCGTTCCGTTTTGCTGCGTTCAGCCGCAGGGGAGCGCAGGAATAGACGCACTCAATTATTTTCAATGGGGCTGTACTCACACGAACGCATTTAGGCGCCAAACGCAGGTTCAGACGCAACATGCTGCATTTTTCCTGCGTTTGGCGCCTACATGCGTTTGTGTGAGTACAGCCCCATTGAAAATAATTGAGTTCGTCTATACCTGCGCTCCCCTGCGGCTGAACGCAGAACAATGGAACGCAGGGGAGCGCAGGTAAAAACGCCCGTGTGTAAGGGCCCTAAAGCAGTAAAGAGTGAGTGAATGTTATCAGAGCACAATTCAAATAACTGGGGTCAGCTGGGAAACTGACAAAATGTCTAACCCCATGTCAGATTGCAAAATGAAATATGAAAAAATCTGTTTCCTCTTTAGATAAACAAGCAGCACTATTAACTGATGTGTGTTGAAAGTTTTTTTTTCCCATGACACTATCCCTTTAAGGGACAGATTGATTATCTTATTATACATATGAAGTCAACTTTTTGCAGAGTATGGTACATGGTACAGATGCAGTCACTTTGGATTGTGTGTTAAATGCGTCGTGACTTAACTCATCTATCTCATTTATCCCACTTAGCACAGAATATTGTGTCACAGCATCCCATCCAATTAAAGAGTTCACCATTGAAAACAATGGTGCTTTGGTATGCTAATGAAAAGGTTAAATGCATTAAATGAGTTAAGATAACTTTAGATAACACGGTTTCTTCAATTAGCCCTGTGTCACAACGCATTTAACTTACAAATCCAAGTGACTGCATCTGTAGATAATTTCCCTGTGCTAAGCTAAGTCCAATAGAATGAAGCTAATAGTGTAGCAAACGGGACCAATATTTAGTAGCTGAGCAACAGCATCAGGTGATATGGTTGTGCTCCATTGCCCAGGGATAAAAGCTCCTGTGGTGCTGGTATTTGTGAGGTCATTCTCACAATTTGGTAAGATGATGACAAATTCTGACAGAAGCATGTGTTACTGAATGGTGAGCCTGTGCTTCTGTATGGATGCTAAGGCACTGCTGGAAATGAAACTGTAATGAAATATAGCCTTTGCACCAGAGGTCTTTAGACTTTGGGGTTTAAATGTTACTGAAAATTTCATTGGGTTGTAACTGTTAGTCCTACAGTATATTGGTTATTTTATGTCTAATGGTGCACTTACTCATAGGCTAGCAAACAAAAAAATGGGTATCTAAATATTCAGAATTTTTAGGTGTCTCGCTGTAACACAAGTTAGTACACATACAGTAAAAATGTAAAATGTAAAACAAGGTTACTTCCCACCAAATATCAATAATGGCAGATGAAGATGCACAGGCAAGGCAAATAAGAGAAAACAAAAAGAATAAGAAAAATGATGTTACATAATCCTTACTATTTAATCCAGTGGGTTTATGAGTCTGTAGTATAAATATCCATTTGGTTTCTAGATGCAGCAACATAGAAAGTCGCCAACTTGTTGCTAAGTTTCTGTATCTAGAAACCAATTGGATATTTATGCTACAGACCCATAAACCTATGGGAGTGAGTAGTAATTATGATGTTACTTAAAATTTTTCTTAAATGTCTTCTTAAATGCTTTTTATATATGTTTACACGTTTTAACAAATGTTGTACAATTGACAAATGTTGAAAGTGTTGAAGTATGTTACCCTATAACTGAGGCTTACAACCTCATTCTATTTTTTTTAATTAATATTTACTACCTTTCCTTAAAGGGATAGTTCTCCTTTAAAGGGATACGGTCATGGGAAAACATGTTTTTTTCAAAATGCATCAGTTAATAGTGCTGCTCCAGTAGACTTCTGCAAACAGATTTTTTAATATTCAGTTTTGAAATCTGACATGGGGCTGGACATTTTCCCAGATGCTCCGGTCATGTGACTTGTGCCAGCACTTTAGGAGGGAACTGCTTTCTGGCAGGTTGTTGTTTTTCCTTCTCAATGTAACTGAAGAGTACGCAGTGGGACATGGGTTTTTACTATTGAGTGCTGTTCTTAGATCTACCAGGCAGCTGTTATCTTGTGTTAGGGAGCTGTTATCTGGTTACCTTCTCATTGTCCTTTTGTTAGGCTGCTGGGTGGGGGAATGGGAGGGGGTGAAATCACTCAAACTTACAGTATAGCAGAAGAGAGTGATTGAAGTTTATCAGAGCACAAGTCACATGACTTGGGGCAGCTGGGAAATTGACAATATGTCTAGCCCCATGTCAGAATTCAAAATGAAATATAAAAAAAATCTGTTTGCTCTTTTGAGAAATGGATTTCAATGCAGAATTCTTCTGGAACAGCACTATTAACTGATGCATTTTGAAAAAATTTCCCATGACAGTATCCCTTTGAGTAAACTTTTAGTACTTATAGTTTGGCTAATTCTAAACAACTTTTTAATTGATCTTTAATTTTCTTTTTGTATATAGTTTTTTAATTATTTGCCTTCTTCTTCTGAAGAAATGGGGGCCACTGACTCCATCTCCAAAACATATGCTCTAAAAGGCTACAAATGAATTGTTACTGCTACTTTTTTATTACTCCCCTTTCAATTTTTGGACCACCCCTGTACATATTCCAGTCAAATGAATGCATGTTTGCTAGGGTAATTTGAACCCTAGCAACCAGCTTGCTGTAATTGAAAACTGGAGAGCTGCCAAAGAAATCTAAATAATTAAAAAATTGAAGACCAACTACAAATTGTCTGCATCATGCTAAAAATTAATTGAAAGATGAATAACCATTTCCGATTTCCCAAATACCGTTATAAGTTGCGTTTAAATAGGGTTCTAGGCCTGTTAAAATGTACTGTTAAAAGTTACTTCATTGCTGACTGATGTGAGTTAAATATAAACACTGGATTGTAAGCACACAATGGGAGTTATTTATAAACTCTGAACATGTTTACAACGTGGCAATAACCCATGGCAACCAGCTGTAAGAATAAAAGCAACATTTTAATTGGTTACTATGGATCAGCCTTGCTGCTTGGGGTGGTTGGTTTTAAAGGAACAGTTAGTATAAAAATAAAAGCTGGGTAAATTGGTTTGCAATGGATCCTTATCATGCAGGTCAGATTCAAAAGCAAACGGTTATGACCCATGTGGTACCCCCTCAAGTGTCTGGTAAGCAATCAGTGGAAACCAAGGGAGCTGCAAAGCAGGATGTTGGGTTCTGGATATCATGTTAGACATCTAGTCAATCCAGCCTTTATACATTACATTTTCAGCTAACTAACTATATTGAAAAAAATGTTTTACTTTTACCTAGTTTTTATTTTTACACAGAACAATTTCTTTAAAAATATTTGAAAATATTTTTTTCCATTTTGTATAATAACAAAAAGTACTATGCTTCCTAAATAAAGTATTATAAAACTACATTTGCAATTGTTTGTGTGCACTTGTAAGACTCTGCTGCAATTCGAGCCAGGAACCTCCAGGTTTTTGGCTGCTCCTCCTAGTCACTAGGACAGGTGAGCAGATGGTTAGTTTTCTCATTACCTTCATCTTTCCTTCTCACTCCACCAGCGTTATTGGTCTGCCAGTCAGAGCCAGCTGTGCCCTATATAAACTGTTCTTCTACCTCACTTCCTGGCCTGAGCAGTAGCTTCTGTATCATGAGAACTGCGGCTTGCACAGTTCCTGCTCCGGTCCAACACATGCATGAAAAAAGACTCAAAGTTGTGCAATGCATTGACTAAGTAAGCATCTTTATCAGCCGACGCAGTAGTACACAATGCACCAAGTTGCTTTCTCGAAATACAGGTATGCAGTCACATAACTATAATACAACTGGCCCCTGGGCAACAGGGAGTCTGGACCATGGGGTCTGCTGCACTGAATTTTCCATACCAAAGAAAAAAGTACACCGCCCAGCTTGAGCAGTGGACAGATGGCTATCCAGTGCTGGGAGTGGCATGCAAGTAGCTAAAGGTAAGCATGGGGACCACTGGGTACCTGATCATCCTACTTTTGCCACTGCAGTTACATAAATCACCAGAAACCGTCAGTACTCAACTGCCAAACAATACAGGTATGGGATCCGAAATCCTGTTATCCAGAAATGTCAAAACAGGTGTGGGCTCCTGAAACCTGTTATCCAGAATTACTGGAAGGCCATCTCCCAAAGACTCTATTTTAATAAAATAATGTTTTTTTTTAATTGATTTCCTTTTCTTGGCAGTAAAATTAAAATAGTACCTTGTACTTGATCCCAACTAGGATATAATTAATCCATAACAGAGGCAAAACCATTCCATTGGGTTTTTTAATGTTTAAATAATTTTTTTTAGTAGACTTAAATGTGATTTTTGCTACAGAAATATTTGCCATATTTCTCTCAACTACTACTACTTTTTTATTATATCCATCTCAGACCTGCTGATGTTGAATCAGTATAAGTCAATGAGAGAGATCCCTATCCTATTTGGAAGTTTCTGTGGTCTGCACTGGATTTAGCCCAGAAATCCAACTATTTTGGGCTTTTCATGCAAAAATCCGAACAATTAGAACTTTTTGGGAAAAAAACAAAGAAAATCAAGCAATTGAAGAAAAACATCAGAAAATATTGTAAGATTCGGATTTTCACTCGATTTTATCAAGTTTGGCTCTGACCCAATTAAATTGTGCTTTTTAAAAAATAAATAAGGTCCAATTGTGGATTCTATTTTGGTCAAACTTTTTCATTTAAATTAAAAATTTGGATTTTGGATTATGATAAATAAAGCCCTTCGTCTCAGCAAAAGAATGCTGACTTACTGTTGTCAGCAAAGATTTACTAGTGCAAAGATTTAGCTTTACTTTCTTCCTAGAGAAACCTAGTTAACTTACACTCATGTCAGTTTAATTTGTGGGTCTATAAAAGTCATAAGTATGTATTTATTAGTAATGTTGATGAAATTGCTTAGTGGCAACTTTTTATTAAAAATGTCCAAGGAAGCAAAATCAGTAGAGAAATAGGCCTACCCTAAAACTAATGTGGGATGAGCTTCAAATTTTAAAAAAAAAGTGTAAACAAGATCTTTTAAACAGTTACAACATGTAAACATGATTCCACTTTATAAATCTAGAAAAAAGCTTTTTGTCTTTTTTTTATGACTTTTTTTGAATACCAGACATGATGTGACATTAATATTGAGGATGTAGCATTCACAACCTGGCGAAATAGACTGTTACAAAAAGGGTATTGAATAGAAACTTTTACATTTTGATATAGAAACAGATTAATGATCGTTCAGCTAAGTGAAAATTCGCCTGGCAAATGGCACAAAAGTTCTCTAGCACTGAGGTTTTTCACTAGCAAAGTGTGTTAACTGGCGATATTGCTGCTAATTGTCATTTTGCCAAATTTTCACCAAGAAAAACACAATTTGCCCTTCTGTAAATGTACCCCCAAGTATGGAGATCCAAAAAATGGAAAAATCTCTTATCCAGAAAACACCAGGTCCCAAACATTCTGTATAACAGATCCTATAACACCCCCCTCCCATCGCCAATAAAAAACAAAACAGCAGAAACAGTATAAGTTAGTTAAGCCACACTGAATTCATATTTAGAGAAGTGGTAGGGGTGTACAATTGAAGACAGAGGGTACTAAGATCCCATTTTAGCATGCCTGTACAAGATAAATCTTTTAAAGTCTCTCAAGCTAGCAGTGCTGTGAATGAGCCTTGATAATTGATCATTGATCCATGCCAAGACCCTTTTTTATTTCTGCAAAGCAATCAGAAATAACAATGTGCTCTGGAAATTACCCCTAATGCAACACAAAAAGATACATTAATGTTTTTGCCATGGAGTTCCTAACCCATTGATCCCAACCAGTGTCTTGTCAGCAACATGTTGCTCAACAACCCATTGGTTGTTGGTTTGGCAAGGTTTGTTAATATACAAGCCAGGTGCACTGCCAAACAGAGCCTCCTGTAGGCTACCAGTCCATATACAGTCCAAATATCCAGTCACAGCGTTACTTGTCATCCAAAGGGACTTTTTTCATGTTTTGTTGCTCCCTAAATATTTTTACAATTGTATGTGGCTTGTGAGCAAAAAAAGCCCGGGGAACCCTGTCCTAACCCCTCAACCTCAAAACAAACGCACACCTTTTACTTTTCAAAAACCAAGACAGGGATGGTCAAAGTATAACAGAAGAGTGATTAAGGGGCAGATTTATCAAGGGTCTGTTTTCGATCGAATAGGTCCGTATTCGAATTGTACCATTAAATTGTTTTATTCAAAAGATTTCACCAAAGCTTGATTTTCACCAAGAGATTCTGAGATATACCGTGCTGAACTGCCAGCGAACCTTTCACAGTTTAGGGCTGATCTACTCCAAAAGAAGCTGTAGAAATACAAACGCAACTCCCAGGACTACGAGTAGGTTTGCCACCTTTTCTTGAAAAAAATACCGACCTTCCTATAGATTATTCTTTTTTTCCTATTAATAACATTGGGATCAACCATCAAAAATACCGACCAGGCCGGTAAAATACCGGCCAGGTGGCAACCATAACTACGAGGCTGATCAGGTGTAGTGATGGGCGAATCTCCCGCGATTCGGTTCGGCAAAAAAACGCCGAAAAATTTGCAAAACGAGTCACAGGTCGCTTTTGACGCGCGTTGCGTCGTTTCCGACGCGTGGCGTCATTTTCGGCGCGTCGTTTTCGTCGCGCGTTGCGTCGTTTTTGTCGCGTCGCGTCAAAAACGACGCACGACTAGTTTTTTCAGCGAAATTTCGCTTGGTGAAATTTCGCTGGTGATTTGCGAATCGCGGGAATTCGCCGCAAATTCGACCCTGGTGAATAAATTCGCCCATCACTAATCAGGTGTACACGTGGACGGCTGCGAGAGGAAGCGCTAGGACCCACAAGCGGAGGCTTCCGGGATGGCGCATCTCCTCCACATCAGTGAGCACCAATGAGGAACAACCTTGAGGCAAGTCCCAGATAAGGTTGCCACCTTTTCTTGAAAAAATACCAGCCTATATAATTATCTTTTTTTTCTATTAATAACATTGGGATCAACCATTAAAAATACTGGCCAGGCCAGTAAAATACCGGGCAGATGGCAACCCTAGTCCCAGAGCGGCCAGCATGTAAAACCAAAATGATAATTGATTCATTATTGTATGAAGCGGAGATTGAAGGGGTTATAAATGCTGAATAAATCCTATGACACCTGTCTTTTACCTACTGCCCAAAATACATGAGGATCCATTGAATCCACCGGGCAGGGAGTGGATCGTTATTATAGTCACTGGCCATTTTTGTTGACAGTTATTTACAACCCATTGTGCAGGGTTTACAGACATGCCTAAAGGACGCCACTGATCTTTTGAACAGAGTCAATTGCATCTTGATAACAGAATCAGAGGAGGTATACCTATGCACAATGGATGTTGCTAGCTTGTATACATGCATTCCGCATGAAGAAGGATTGGATAGTGTCTGGTACCATCTTACCACTAAATATCCTAATGATCTCCAGATTATTTCTTTGGTTTGTTATTTATTGCAGATGGTCCTAACTAAGAACTATTTTCACTTTGATACTAAATTCATTTTACAGAAACAAGGGGCAAGTTTGGGTGCTAATATGGCACCTACTTATGCAAACATTTTCATGTATAATCTGGAAGAGAAGGTGATCCTACATAACAACATATTTTCACAATAAATATACTGGTATTGTTGTTTTGTGGATGACATATTTTTTGTATGGCGGGGACCCCACATAAAACTGCTACAGTTTATTGAATAGTAACAAGGTACATCCCACGTTTAAGTTTGTACTACATAAGGATACCTCGCATATTAAATTCCTAGATGTGTCGGTGTACCAGGAATCAAATGTATTATCAACTATGTTATACAGAAAACCAGTAGAAAAAAAAATAACATTGTTATATGAAAGTTTTCATCCACCGGGTACAATAGAAGGCTTACCAGAGCCAGTTGATGAGATGCAAACACTTTACATTGCATAAAAATGTATATGAACAAATCAGTGAAAAAGTGATAGATACTTAAGGAATGTGGGTATCCTGAGAGGTTGTTACGTAAGTCCAAAATTGATGGTATTCCCCAAGAGGACTTATTGAAGGGTAAGAGAAAGGAGACTACTACCTGTAGAATTCCTTTTGTAACCACTTATGTTTGTCACTCAAACGAAGTACATAATATCATTAGAAAATACTGTCCAATAGTGATGAATGATCCTAGTATTTCTAGGATTTTCACTGAATATGTTTGCCTATAAGCGAGGTAAGAATTTGGGGGACCAATTAGTGCACTGCGATGTGGGTCCAAGCCAACCATGATGTACACAAAAATTCATAGGCAAACCAGTAATAGGCAAAAAATTCATAGGCAAACCTGCTTATCATGCCAAAATTGCAATGGGATTATTAAAGGGGCAAGTGTATCACACCCTACATAAGGGATCAAAATGAAAGAATATTACACATCTATGTCCACCAATGTTATATACTTATTGAAATATCAGTGTGGGCTGGCACATGTTGGCAAAACTAATAGGATGGTTTGATTGAATGAACATAGGAGTGCCATACGGAATAAAAAAAACAAAACCCACACCCATAAGCCGACATTGGGCTGAGTGTAATCATTCAATCTCTCAGTTACGGTGGATGGTACTTGAGGAAGTTTTGACCAAATCAGGCAACCTAGACCAGAAACTTCTTCAAAGGAAAACATACTGGATATTAAAATTAAATATGTTGGCACCTAGGGGCCTTAATGAAGCAATTAACTATACTTTTTTTTATAAATAACTGGCTAATATGTACCTTCCGTTTTTACAGTGATGGAGAAGGAGAATACAATTGAAAAATTTGAGTGAAAAGTATAAGATAGAATCTTTCCTTCTCCACAGTAAGTATTATGATTAACTACTACATCAGTGGGCAGATTTACTAAGGGTCGAAGTGAATATTCCAATGCAAAAAATTCAGGACCATCGAATCAAATAGTAAAATCCTTCGACTTCGAAATTTGAAGTACTGTCGAAGTACTTAGATTTTTTTAATTCGCCAAATAAAAGCTACCCAAGTGCTATGTTAGCCTATGGGGACCTTCTAGAACATTTTCCTAAGTTTCATTTTATCGAAGAACAATCCTTTGATCGTACGCCAAAATCCTTCAAATCGTCCAATTCGAAGGCTTTTATCGTTTGATCGAACGATTGTTCATCGATCGCAGGAATGTCAAATTCAGTGAAAAATCCTTCAACTTCGATATTCGAAGTCTAAGGATTTTAATTTCGATAGTTGAATTTCGAAGTATTTTCTACTTCAAAATTCAACCCTTGATAAATCCCAAGTGTTAAAATTTATTAATGCTATGTTTCAGTTTTTTTCACCATATCTCAAACTGGATGGACTGGAAAAAAAATGTAATTTCTTTACTTTTTTTACTTATTGCAATGTTTTTTTCTGGAGAAAATTCACTTTCAATTTCACTGGAGATAAATTGTTACCATTATGGTGACTGTTGTATGATAATTATATACACTGCATCATTGCTCGCACTATGGGAGTTGCACACTAGATGGCACTATTAATATGGGTATATAAGCAATGACAGAATCTATGGTGGGTTATCACTTGAGGAAGGGCAGCTAATGTCCTGAAACATTTGATCTAACCTTTGTGTCAAGAGCACTTCAATAAACCTGCGAACACCCCACTTCTGAATCACAGGTATTGGCGTTTATTTTTCTCTGCATAGTGGATTGGCCACATGCCTTATACATAGAAAGCATATATTAGCATATTCATCCTGACAACACTTTAGCGTTAGTTGGCATCATGTATAGACACAGTTAATTGGTTTATGCAACGCTCACAAGAGATGATATATACAGTAAAGCACATTTAAAGAGATATACTGGAAATTATGCCAGTGGAGAAGAATGTATTTTAAATGTCATAAATAATGTAACCACAGTGTTTATCCTTGTTTGTAAATATATCACAATCCCCCCCCCAAAAAAAAAGAATATGTGTTCACAGAACAAAATATCCAGAACTACACTTGAGCTTCTAACTTTATACTGCACTGAAAACTAGCTAAATACTACTGACAATGTCTGTGTGAAAAAAAGCATAGCAATATGTTTTAATGGAAAGGTTAGTATATTACTGGTAAAAGCATATAAGGCACAGTCAAAATGGGAGAACTGCCAGTGCAGTGGGGCAGTGCAGTGCTAGTGTTTACTCCATGTCAAGTAACCAGTAACAGCCAGTAACAGCCAATAACCAGGACATGGCAGTTGCTCCAGGGTTCCAGTGACCATGACAAGAAGCATGCACAGAAGTCATTTTAACATGGAAACTATACAGTGCTGACTGCAAAATGTTTCAGCACAATTGCATCCGCTTTGTGTTAAAGTGGATGCATGAACATTAGAAGCATCTCCACCAATAATGCTGGAATAATGTGGAACAAACACTACATTCAGGGTAGAGAGAGTCATGGGGTTATGGTAACTAAGGATGTATGGCATGTGAAATCTTTACTCATAGCACTCAGAAACTGCTCCCCATGCAGAGTGGTTGAGTACCAGTAGGGTAAGATAGTGGAAAGGAGTAGGAACACCAAAAGTACTATATAACATATTGAGGTTATATATGTATGTAAGATAAATGCTACTGGTAAAGGAAGACAATAACATTTATAACATAACGTTCTATATATAATTCACAGGCTTAATACCTTGTGTTATGGTGTAAATAATAGAAAACCCAGGAAATAAAAATGTTCTTCTAACATTACTTTAAAATGTAATTCCTCTGTTTGTAATTTTTTTAAGCAAGTGAAGTAGTTCACCCACATCTGCCTGTTTGAAAAGCAAATAATTGCTCCTAAGTTGAATCATTGTTTTTCTTATTGCATATACAAAAACAGTTAATAATGGTTTCAGTGTAAATATATACTGTATATACCTTTTTGTGTGTGTGTGTGTGTGTGTATTGCAGTGTTGGTTGGACTGGCTGTATTGTTCAATTTGTAATAGTCAGGGTGATCTGTGCTCTTGAATGCTCTAAAAATAGTAATGTGCAAGTATATCTAATATATGTAATTTTAGTGTTTCAGATGTCACCTCTTTGAAGAGTTACAATGTGCCATTGTGATTGGATTAGGATCAGGGTACAGATCAAATTGGGCATTCATAGTTGTTTTAATCCATTTATTTTGGTCACAGAGTGTGAAGGAACAGGATAACATTTTGGACAGTTTAGTCCAGTTTAGTCATCTGACATAGTATGGCTTTACTTCCCCAAACTTTATCTTGTTCCTACACACTCTGTGTCCCTACTTTGCTCTGTATGCTTGAAAAAGAAATATTTTGCTATATCAGTAACAAATACAACCAATTAATGGGAAACTACTTTAGATCACCAGTTCTTGGGACACTCCTTTAGAATAAGATTCTTAAGATCAGACCTGACACTTTTACCTGCTGACAAACCAGCAAACCTGGAACCCTCTATGTACATTTGGCAGGACTGGAAAACTGGAATTTTTCAGTTCAGCGCCCCCACATTGCACCTTAGGGGGGTAATGTGTATAAAATACATATAGATTAGCAGCAATAAAGATCTTTCAGTAACAGGGGATCTTTTATAGGTTTTAGTGGCCCACCCTGTAGATTAGGTGCTAAAACAAGGTTTTCATTAGGTCTTCCTTCTTTCCCAGATTTTCCTTTGGCCTCCCAACAAGCTTCAGGCACTTGTCCTGCCTCTCAAACAATCTGATCGATCCTCTGCCAGTAAGTGGACTGGATGAGATCACAGACAGCGGAATCTAAGGCACAGTGAAGGTTGGCCTGGATTCTCCCATTGGACAAACCTGAACTTTTCCTGAAGTCCTTCGCTTGTTCAGACCCAGTCTCTTATATGTTTCAGGGGTGCCATGGGTCCCAGCAAACACTTTCACTTTCGTGGTCCCCAAGGCTGTCTTCTTTAGGCTCAACAACTTCAGGCCTCATGACCTACCACTCGGTCCTTGAAACATCAGCCATGAAAGTTTCTGTACAGGGGCTAAACTTCCAAGTTCAGGTCTTGGCCTCCTTAGTAACAGGAAAGTCTGATATATATATATATATATATATATATATATATATATATATATATGTGAAAACTCTTACCACATCGGTAACACTTAGAACCATTCTTAGTCTCAGTTGGGGACTTTTTCTTGACTTTTTAGTGGTAAAAAAACCTTGAGGATGTGATAAATGAATTCTTCTTTCACTTCTGAATTAAAATCTCAACAGTGCCTTCAAAATGTGACCCTTGCTCAGCACACTCCCATTGCCTCTCTGCCAATCAGATCACTCCTCTCTCTGTAACCTGGGCACAAACTAAGGCACCAGGGCAGAAACTAAGGTACAGGACCTGTCTGGCCTGAAAGAAATGCAGGTAGAGGAAGAATTATTCAATATCCTACATAATTTATTTTTAAAGCTTGAGTGCCCCAGTATGTTCAATATTTTTGACTAGTAACCAATGACATCAGATTGGAGTTAGCCAATTTGTAAACAAATTGTAGAAAATAAATGTATCATATGATGACACTTAAATATTAGCTTAAATATTTTGGGAAGACTATAAACCATAAATATAATAACACTTGATAACTATATCTGTCAATGGAACAAAGCCCTGTTAGCTTTGGAGAATCTAAGTCTGCAGTAAAACATGTGAGGGTATATTTAAAACATTGAGAATTGTTGTAAGTAGCCAGGTGTAACCCAACCCTATTTCTACATTACATCAGTGCTTATCTTCCAAGCTGCTCAAGTCTATAACAGTTTGTGTATGCAAAATTATGTGGTTGTCAATTTAAAATATTTACTTCATCATTAATATGTTTGCATTTAAAAATGACCATAAACAATGATGCTCTATAGACTAATTATGCAAGAATTGAGTTCCCATTGTTAATGGTTTTATAACCAGCATGGTTTCCGATGTGTATCTGGATCTTAATTACTTTCATCAGTTCTGTAATTAAACTTCCACCACTCATTTTCTCATTGATCAGACTCACACATACTTCATAGTTTTGTAAACATGACGTAATATAATACAACATTTAGGAAAATAGTTGTTACCATTATTTACCTGGTGTTTTCACCTCAGAAGGAAATCCTGTAGTCTTATGGTTTAATGCCAATATCCTGAAGGCATACATATTAGCTGGGTGTAATCCTCCTAGTTTGTGTCCACGAATATCAGGTTCTATATCTTTAGCCACAGTTTCCCAGGATACAGTCTGTGCTAACCTCTTAGGGCCAGAGAAAGATCGAATGCTGGTCTGTCTCTGAACCATGAAGCTTGTTAGGTCACCAAGTCCCTTGGTCAACCATTCCAAGTCCACCTCTGTCTTCTGTCGGCTGTATATTATTTTGTGAATTGTCACATTGGGTGGAGCAGGATATTCTGTCAATAAAATTGCAAATTATTATTGTCATTTATGAAGATTTTTTTATTTTAGATAGAGTTTTATAAATAACATTCAAATCTATAGAGGCAGACTATCATCTAGCTATCTATCTATCTAATTCTCTGTTTGTGAATAAGTAAAACATGCAAAAACACTATAAACATAGGCATGATTACATTTTAAAATGTAATTTAGTTTGTCAACAGGGGCTGTTAATTTTGACTAACCTGAGGCACCATCACATTGCATACCCCACTATACCTAGTAGTTTTCCTTAAGATGCTGCAGTTGTGCTGACCATAACACCTATCCAACAGGGTTTTATCTGTGCCAAATTAATTTGGACATAATGTAAAATGTCCACATGAGTTTATGCAGTATTAGTACAGCCTCTACATTATATTCAACATGTAACCCACATAGTGACTATTGCCAACATGTTAAGCTGGTGTCCAATGTGACTGATGGTATTTAAAGAGTATAAATAGCCCAAGCTACATAACTGTTTGGCTGGTGGCAAGGGCTTGCTACCAATATTATATGCAAAAACCCAGACATTTTGAAAACAAGAATTTGAGCAATAAAATGTCTATGCATTACCTTATTATCTTTGTGATACAAAAAAGCTCATTAGGTTTTGTTTGCAGGGGCCTAAGCATCATGTTTTGAGGTTTCTACATAAGATATCATTTAGGTTATCAGATAAAATTCTTCCAAATACCAACTGCATTTAATGATATTTTTGACCAAATAAACAGGGCAAGAAGTGCAAAAGCACTAATTCCCCCCCCCCCCACACAAGAATGCAGCTTTTGCAAACCCAGGCAGCACTGTGTTCCCTGGAGCAGCCTCAGAAGCTTGGAGAGAAAAGAGTTCAAAGACTTGCAATTCTGCAAAAGAGGAGGGCAGTGTGTATCAAATGTGCCTGCCTTTTGCAATTTGCACCCAGCGATAGAGCTCATCAATGACCTAGGTATTCTTTCTGTCTTAGAGCATGCTGTAAGCAGGAAAGGTCCATTTTAGATTTTATAGCGTAATGCATAAAATAGTGAGTGGGGAAGTTTAGCAACCAGTCAACATAATTGATCAGACTGTTGCAGATAGAATAGTCAAAGCAAACTTCTCATTGGTTACTAAGGATGACAAGTCAGTCATGGAAAATGTATATGCATTATTCATATTGTATAGTCTCTGAATTTCACATAGTAGGTTCTACTCATATCGGTATTTGGTATCAAACTATTCAGAAGACCACTATTCATATTTATGGTACTATGAGTCATAGAAAATGTTTACTTATACATCTATGTATCAACACATCCAATAAACCTATAGCATTTGTATTTCTGATATTTCCAGCCAAGGAGTAGAAATCATAGAAAATCAAACTAGAGGTAGGCAGGTGGATGAGGTATTGTACCCCTTCTGCCTTTACCTAGTTCCGGCCCATTAAACAGTTTGGATTTCAGGTTCCAATATGTAAAAAAATGAAATTTAAAATTAAAGCTGGGGTCTATAGAAACCACATACTTTGACCTCCCTATGGCATATCAACTTGTTCATCAAATATTTGCAGTTTGCTATATGTGTATTTAAAGGCAAATTCATCTGGTTTTACTTTATCATGATTTAAGTTTCTCAAATATTTTTGACATTTGTATTCATGTTAGGGGGATTGGCAATGTATAAAACACATTTTTTTTGTTTTCAGGGAAAACCATAATGAAGTATTAATTTTGGTTCTTAACATAATTCATGCATCACCATATACAATAATTGGGTAATAATATGAGTTTATGGCATCAGATTAGTCAGAAGGTTCATGTTATGCTTGTTAATTAAATTTTCACCTTAGAACTCAAGGGTATTCTCTTGGAAGTCAAGAGTAAACCTCTTGATTCCAAAATGTTATAAAACAACTTACTTTGGCATTGATTTGCATTTGCAACTTTATTTACTAAAATATTTTAGTCTATTTAAAATTGTTTGATCATACCCACTTTCAAAATATCTTTATTTTGGTGGGGTACCTTATTGTTATTTGCTTTTGTGACGTAAACTATAGAATTTTATTTGCAGGGGCCATTAGACAAAAACTTGTGCATGCTTCAAATTTTGTGATCTCTGCATTTTTATTATTATTCATATTCAGTACTAATTATTTTATAGGTTTTGTCTTTTTTGGAGAAAAGATTCTGTAAAATTTAAATTTTAGGAGGTTTAAAAAATAATGAAAAATCTAAAAATCTCGAAAACTTTTTGGTTTGGTGATTTAAAGCAAAAAGTAATATTTACCAATTTTGATTTCATTAGTACTGTATGCATGATTTATAAATGTATATTTTCATTGGGTTAACTTACTGTTAGGGACTACTGAACAATCTCAGTAGTTTGTTTGCAGGGACTCTTTGGAGCCTCTGCATTTTACATAGCGTGGGTTATCCCATGCACATGTGGTATTAAAGTATTCAGAATACCTCTGGAATTTTTATTAAGGATCATTTATATTGGTGTGAGATAATATGCTGTAAAGTTTAAAAAATTACAAATACCTCTAAAACCTCTAAACTTTTTCAGAATGAAAAAATCCAAAAACCTTTAACATTCTGATTGGATTAAAAATGGTCCAATAGGACCAACGTTGCACCCATTCACTTATATAGTACCAAGTATAGTAACAACTTTTAACTGGCAATGTTTTGTCTTAGGGGATTTTGTGGTTTTTTAACTTAATAAATCTTTAATTATTAGAGATTTTTATAAACACAGGAAAACCATTCATTCGAGATTTGCAACAGGCGTGTTTATGAAAAAAAAATTTTTTATAGAAATTTGTGGCTTTTAAAAATCAAGAAAAAAACTTCTCTAAAATCACTAATGTCATGAAATGTATTTATGACAACAACAAAAAAGACTGTGAACAATTCAAATAAGGATACAAAATTTGTTTTTGTACACAGTTTTGTAAAATGTTAAATAAGCGGTTCTCCAGAAAACCACTAAAAACCACAAAGCAAAAAATGTTTTTGAAGAGAAGATGAACAGCTCCCATTGATTTTTAATGTTTTTACACATAAATTATGAACATCATGGATTTAAGTAAAACTTATTAGCACTAAACAGTATGATTTGTGGCAACAACAAAAAAAATACAAACATTCATAAATCAACCCCTAAGTAATACAGTGAAATATATTTGGATTTCACAGTTTTCACACCATATAAAGGACTTGCTTTGAACACTGAGAATTTGGAGAAAATAGTGAGTATTGGCAAATTAGATTTCTCTAGGTGGCCTGAATGACAAACATCATTCGGAAGTTTGTTTTTTTGTTTGCAGTTTAGACATCCATATCCCACTACACTGGAGCAGTAAATAACATTGTTAAATAGTTCCACTTACGTTTTACTTGAAGTGTTATGCCAATTGAGGAGTTTCCAACTGCATTAAAAGCTGAACAACGATACTGCCCACTGTCTACTCTATAAACTGTTTCATGGATGGTTAAATTGTACCAACCATTTTCCTTCACCATGCTATACTTCTGCAAATCAGCTGTTATTTTTATGTTCTTGTTATTGTACCAAATGATTTCTGATGTTAGGTTAGATGGATGTAGATAGCACGTTAGGTGGATGTCATTTCCTTCGAGTACAGATGTATTGCTCTCAGAGGAATTCAGTCCCGGAGCCTCTGGATAAAGCAGATATAGATTAAGAATATGGTTATTACAACAGAAAACAAAAGTACTGTATGTTGCTATGAAATACTGTATAACATTTTTGGTTATACTTGTATTTTTTATGAGTGTATTTTTCAGTTTTAACATTTTTGCATAAGACACCATTCTTAGAAATAATTTTCCCTAATGTCCCTAAAGTCACACAGTTTCTATTTTTATATGGGCTGTAAATTGGTAATGTCTATCCTCACAAAACTGGGACCCTTGTGAACTACCAGTAAGAAAACACTTATGTTAGAGTCATCCCTGTACTCACAGTTGCTCAGCCTCCTGGCTTTCCGCTCAGTTCTTCAGACTCTTCAGTCGTTTGGTCAAATACTCCCTCTGCTCCTTATAGTGCCCCTAAGAAGGGCAGGTAGCCTTCCTGTTCTGTTCTGTCCTGCTCAGAGAGACCTTCCTAAGCTTTACACTATAATTGAATACCTTTCCAAAGGACACCCTTCCAGTGGAAAGTGAGATTCAATATGTGAGATGGACTTAAGGAACAAAGTGACTGGTCTCAAGGACCTGATAGCTTTTTTTTTTCAACAGAGAAACCAGTCTCTGCTTAGCAACACCTTCAGTGGAGCTTCCATCTCCCACTATGGATAAATTAACAGCAAAACTTACTTTACTGACCCAAAAACTTGAATCGAATTTAGTTTTAAAAAAACTTTAATGTCAGGATGGCCATTAACATTTTCAAATGGGTCACAGGACCTCTCCCTTTGACTTATACATGAACTCGGCAGGAATTCGAATCATTCCCAGGATAAAGATTTGATAAATCTCAAAATTCGAATTTCCAATTCAACCCATAATAAATTACATTGCATTACAATACTGATATTACTATACCAGTAGGCAATATTCCTCTAAGCTTTCTACTGCACATCCTAATAATTGTAGCGTCCAAGAAAATTTTTATGCATACAGATCTTTGCTTTAGTTTTCCAAATTGTAGGTGACAAATGAATTGCTAGTGATGGGCGAATCGGTGAAAAATTTGCAAAACGCATTAACGTCAATGACCGTTAAAATGATTTTGACACTGACAGTTTTGACGGGAGCGACAATTTTTATAAGTGTGACTATTTTGCCCAAATGCATTAAAGTCAATGGGGGTCATTTATAAACTTCGCGCAGAGAAGATTGATTCGCAGAGTGAATAAATTTGCCCTGCGCCTGGTTATATTTATAAAGCTGAATAAGAGTGTGAAAACAGATTTGCGAATTTGTTTTTCACATTGCGAATGTCTATAGGAGCTTTTTAAATATGGCAAAAATCACAAATTGCGAACACTCTGCGCCACAACTTTGGTGGTGGAGAAAATATTCGCAAAACTGTTTCGCAAATTGCGAATTTATGCTACTTTTAACGCTATTTTCGCGCAAAACAACCTCGCAAAGTGCCTGTACTCACGCAAAGACCCGTCTTGTTTGCGAATTGTTTGCGAAAATTCATTCACAATGCGAATTCGCAAAAACCGGAAGGACAGGCACAGTAGTGCAATATTTTAGCGTTCAGGAAAAAGCATGGGCAAACTACCATTTGCGAACAATTATGCGCTGCGCGAACTTTCATCAGTTTTCTGAATTTATTCACAGGTGGCAAAACATGGAAATTCACTGTGAATCCATGCCTGGCGGATTTATTCACCCATCATTACTACTTGCAGATTGGTTACTATGGGAAAGATAACCAGTGATATTTTTCTTGACTACATACTCCATAATCCTACATGAATTTAGAAGAAATACTGCGAGTACTCAATACTTTAGGGAATGTCAGATAGTCTAGATATGGTTCCAATAATGAACACTCCCATACAGTTTACAAAAGCATTAAGGTTTTTTTGGACCAACAGCGTACAAGTGGCCACACACAATATAGAGGCTAGTTGCTTTAAAGGCAGCACTTTAAGGGCAATGGGCTGCCAGGCATATTAGGGGGCAGTTTTTTTTTGCAAGAGAACATTGCTGCATGTGTAGAAATAATCTTACTGCCACATAATACTAGTTATAGGAACATGTCCCTGTCACCTAAAATGTGCTGTACAAACATGTAAGATTATGTGCATGTTTAAAAAGTCAACTTGGCTTAGCATTTACCTACCATTATTACAATGTTTGGAACTATTGAAAAATAACAACATTAGAGCAATAGCCTCATTTACAAAAGCTACTGTATTGTGATTATCTAAAATGGATACAAAATAAAAAGGTAAAAGGCACCCATACATTTTTCTAGCACTTCTGATTACTTGCAGAAACTCCAATGCACAAGTCCAGTCTTGGAATTGTGGAATTACCACCAGCCTGGAGGTAATGATAATTCAAAGGCCTCAACTGGTTTGTGCCTAAGAGCTTAAAGGTCAAGGAAAGGCAAAGAAATAAAATCCCATTTTTACTTTCTTTAATGAAAAAGAAATCTATCTCCAATATACTTTAACTAAAAAATGTGTACCATTTTTATAAGAAACCCGACTGTATGTGAAATTCTCCCTTCATTTAGTGAATTGTCAGACGGTCCCTAACTTCTGGCAGGGAAACAATCATACTTCTGAACAGCAGGGGGAGCCCCTGCCTTACTTACCAGACATGCAGAACTCAAGCAGCTTTGTTTTTTGAACATTTATGACGATGCCTAAGAAGCCCAGACCACACTGAGCATGTGTATGTAGTCTAGTCTTGCAAAGATGTATGGCAAAGTTACAAGATGACAGCCCCCTGTGGCCAACTTTGAAAGCATAAATCATTTGTTTGATTAGGCTTGTGGTGCAGTAAGTTCATGTTTATGTTTAGTATACAAAATACAGCATTTCTAGCCTTATTCTATTTTAGACTTTCTTTGCCCTTTAATGTGCAAGTTCAATGGCACAAAGGTACCTCAGAATGCAGAAGTATGATTGGTGCTCTAACTTTTCTGTTGCTATTTCTTACCAAGCCTAATATTGCACTCCTTTGTTCCTCTGCTCAGTGGGTGGCGGGCTCTACAGGTAAATAATTTTCCATTATATGATGTATTGGATTTGAAAACATATATGTTGGATGATTCCTTGGAGTCTCCAATTTGTTTATTGTTCCAATCAAGCATGACGAGGGGGAGACCTCCCAGCCATTCACATGTCAGCATGATAAACTCATTTAGTTTTGTTGCTACTGCTGAGCAATTTGGGCCTCCTTCAGGAATAGCTAATGTATGGAAACAAAAGCAACAATAATCAGTTTAAAGACAGCAGTTTGAAATGTTTCTGTATTTCATCTATGTGACTAAAATAAAATTACACAGTTTAATTATCTAATCATCTCACCTGGTATCCATTTAATGAGACAATATAAAAAGCAGTTTGTTTAGAAAAAAATTTAAAATAATAAAATAATAGTAAAATGTAATGAACTTCTTAAGACCAGTGTTATATGAAATGGAGCCAATAGCCATCAATGAGATTCCTCACCTGCAGTAGACGTCTACCTGGCTAGAGCATGGCCAGATAAAGTCCCTGCAATATGGAGTCCATGACTAGATCTGCCTGAGACAGCAGCAGATCTCACATGAACATGAACATTTGCCCTGATAGACTGCAAAATGATTAGCTAAATCCTTTTAAGTATAATTGACCTATAATATCACCAATTGTACAGGTATGGGATTTGTTAGCCAGAAAGCTCAAGACCTGGGGTTTTCTGGATAAGGGATCTTTCTGTAATTTGGATCTTCATAACTTAGGTCTTCTAGAAAATCATGTAAACATTTAAGGGCAGATTTATCAAGGGTCGAAGTGGAAATTTAAATTTTAAAAAATTCGAATTTCAAAGTAATTTTTGGGTACTTAGGCTATGGAATAGGCCAAAATTCGATTTGAAATGACCACATTTGATTTGATTTAAAAAATTCGATAATTTGAAAATCAAAGTACTGTCTCTTTAAAAAATTTGAATTCAACCCTTCTCCTCCTTAAACCAGCTGAATTGCTGTTTTAGCCTATGGGGGACCTCCTCGAATCTTTAAGAAATGTTTTGAAATTTTTAAAATTCTAATTTGCTTGGAGGAAATTGTTCAAATAATTTGAATCGAATGATTCAATTGAATGATTCAAATGATGTTAATTCAATCGAAAATGGTCATTTTTCGATCGGAAAACCTCTAAAAAAAAATGTGATGGTCGAATTTAGAAATTTTTTCACTTTGAAAAGCCACCCTTGATAAATCTGTAGCAAAATAAACACAACAGGCTGGTTCTGCTCCCTATAAGGATAATTTAGATCTTAATTTGTATAATTTACCAGGTACTGTTTTATTATTATAAAGAAAAAAAAATTTAAATTTCTGGATAACAAGGTTCTGGAAAATACATAGTAACATAGTAAGTTAGGCTGAAAAAAGACTCACGTCCATCAAGTTCAACCTTTTTAACTTTTTTTTTTTTTTAATTTTAACTGCCTAACTGCTAGTTGATCCCATACCTGTATTATACTTTACTGCCATTGAATATGTATACTTTAATGTAAGGGAACTTCTTGCTTCTCTCCTGTCTGTACTTTATGTTAATGATTTAAAATGCAAAACAAAATAAGTACACTAATGATATGATTGCTCTTAGTATGGACAAGGAATGCATTGCTTTTAGATATAAGCTACAAGAAAGGAGGAAAAGATTGGAATATTTACTTACACACAGTTGTACTGCAAAGGATATCTTGTTTGAGGGCTGGATGAGAGATCTTGCATGTGTAGCTGCTCCCATTTATTATGTCTTCCCCTTTTATTATTTTGGTTGCATTTGAGTATGACACAATTACTTTATCATCTTCACTTGTTTTCAGCCACTGAAGCTTTATGAGAGGAAGTCCACCAGTCCATGAACACCAGAGAGACACCTCTTTGTAGTTGTTATGTGACATTGCAGTGCATGAGGGGGATCCTTCAGGTAAATCTGTGCACAAGAGATAAAAAACTTCCACAAACGATATAATAAGCAAGGGTAACATCAGTTCCCTAATAAAATGAATTGTGGCAGAAAGTCCATTTTAAGAAATATCTTCTCTGTAATAATAAAGATGATGGTGGCAAAATATTTCTACTGAGTTAATTTAACATGTTTTGTTAGTAAACGAAAGGGATGGAAAACCAAATTTGAAAAATTACATATTCAGAAGCAGGGCCAGTTGTTTGGCATAACTAGAAGTTACAGGGTTCCATTATTATAATCATTTAGGGCCTCATTTTCCAATCTTAATATTATCTTTTTTGCATGTAGTCATCTAAGTCTCTATTTCTTGTCCTTCAAGCAGTCATTGGGCGTGTTCATACGCTGAGCAGTATTTTTTCCACAGAATTCTATTTACTAAGATTAAAACTAGTTTGCAACTGCTGCTCCTGTTAATATTCTTTTTTTTTCATTTCCCATTAAGGGGCAAATTCACTAAAGTGTGAAGCGTCTTAAGCTAGTGCTAATTCGCCAGCCTGATGTCATTTCGCAACTTCACTGAGCAAAGTAGATAGACTAGTGCAACTTCACACCCTTATGCCAGGCGAATTTGCGCACTGACGAAAGGGATGTAACTATGCTAATTCACTAAGATGCCCATTTTACTTAATGTTACCACTTGCGCTAGACTTTACTTCGCAAGGTCAGACATGGTGAAGTCCAAAATATTAGATAGGAGGTTACAAAAAATTTCCAAAAAAAAAAAACGCTGGCGACTTTTCAATTTTGAAGGGAGATAAGGAGCGTAATTTTTTTAGGGTACCCTCCTTCCCCCCATAATTATTAACATATGCCAACTCTACTATACAGTGGGGGCATATGTAGGGCAATAGGACACGTTTATTTTATTTAGTTAAATTTTCTGGGTTTGTGTAGTGTCCTGTAGTTGCTGCAGCATATACATCCATTATACGTTTAAGTTGGCGCCGTATGCAAATTAGGCATCGCTAGCGTTACTTCGCTTTGTCTGACGTAGTAACGTTAGTGAAAATTCGCTACTGTTCGCCTCCATTTGTGCAACTTTGCATTTTAGTGAATTAGTGCTGGACTGGCGAAAATTCACCTGGCATAGTGCAGCGAAGTCCGGCGAATCGGTCGCTGGCGCAACTACACAGGTTAGTGAATTTTCCCCTAAGCCTTTTAAATGACAGCATAGCGAACCTACAGTTAATACAAACACCCCAGGAATAACATGTTGTAGGGCACAGAATTTGTACTATGAACGTGTACCATAATCTTTCATATATATTCAATCTCTAAAAGAGATTCATAGCTCGATGTTGACAAAACAATGGATATTCACATTATTCTAAAACAATAGCATTAACACAAGAAGATCTATTTTCTAAAGAAGAAAAAAAATCCATGAAAGAACTTTTACTGCATAAAACATGACAGAACTCATTTAGAAATGTGGGGTAAGCCTTAAAATGCTAAATATTCTATATTTAATTTTGCACCAATGGGGGAATGTAATAAAAGTCGGTAACAGAAAAACGATTTGCAACGTGAAAAGTTCTGCCTCTGCGAGAACAAATTTAGCTTTGCGCAAATTTAATATAACTTTTGCAAACCCAGAAACTGTTTAGTGACCACTTCCGACAGTGGAAGATAGTTTGCGAATTTTATACTTTGCACCAATGTACATTCAGTGTAATACAACTTCTTACTTAAAAAGTCGTTATGTTTGCTCCAAAAGATTACGACACCTTCAAGCACTTCTTAAGAGTGCGCAATAAAAATTTGGAATGCAGTAACAGTTTAAAAAACAATATTACATTGCGAGATGTGCATTTTTATTCTTATTGGTGCAAATTATTTATTCTTTGGGACTTTAATTACATACCCCTCCATGTGTGAAACTTACCTTCTACTGTGAATTCTAAAGAATCTCCCTTGGAGAATATGTGAATGCAAAGAGCATCCAGAGCCCTGTTCCTTGAATGTAAAACCCTGCACCTTGCACTGAATGTGCTACCAAAGCCAAGGTGCAGAGAAACAGAGCTGTATGTAAGTTTAAGCTCTATATAATCACCTTAACTGCACATCACCCATGGTACTTACATGTATTGCTTACGTGTTTAGCATGCATCAACATGGTTATTTATTGAAAAGATATCCAAAGAGTAACACATTTAAATTAATGTACAAATAACTCATAGCAAAGTCATATCAGCAATAATGGCTTTACACACAAGCACAATTATTGGAATTACTAACTTAATATCAGCATCTTTGACCTCATCCAAGGCATTCACAACACATGCATTCTATGTTTTATTTGGTGCTCACAATCTAATTTCAAAACCATGGCGTGAAGGCTAAAATGAGGATATAAGCTCTTTGCTATGGTTCGTCCTTAAATGTGACTTTCCTATTTATGTCATTTTAACTATGGATAGGGCTGCAAAACAAAAATATACCAGGTTCCCTTGTTTTTATCTTTGGACTCTACCAATAACATTGGCATCAAGCATCATTTTGTACTGGCCAGACCAGTAAAATATTGTACAAGTGGCAACCCATTTAGGTAGAGAAAAAGTCTTCTCTTAGCAAGCATTCTTTTCAGCTGTTATAAGAACATTATACTGCTCCAGTATTTTCTCCTCCAGAGTGGATGTGATGCTGCTTTCAGAAGTGGAAAATCCTCCAGACAAGACCAAACTAGAATCCACGATTGGACCTTATTTATTATTAAAAAAGAAAGATTATGGGGTAAGTTTACAAATTGGCAAAAATTTGCCAGTGATGGCATCGCACCCATCACAACATTTCACCAGGGATTCGATGGAACAACGCTAATTTACTAAAATGCTAATTTTCATCCTGGCCACCAGACGATGGCGAATTTTCACTAGCGTTACTTCGGCAATGCAAGCAAATCAAAGCAAAGATGTGCTAGAGTTCAATTCTGCCTAGCATAATTTATTAGAGATATTGCCCTCAGGCTAATTTGCATACGGCGGAAAATTTAAAGTTGAATACACCGCTTTATGTTACATGTAGCATCTAATACATTACATTTACACTGATAACTAGACATTTCCAGGGAATCTTAATAAAGTCAATAGAGTTGTTTTAATGCCTACACATGAGCCCACTGTAAAATAATGTTCCATACATTAGAAAATGTATGGGGGAAACCATTACCCCCAAAAAATTATGCCTTTTGCAGCCTGCAAATCCTAAAAAAAAGGAAAAGTCACCCATGTTTTTTGAACTTTGAACTGGCGGTAACGTTCAGTAAAATCCCAGTTTTAGTGAATTTGCAGAGTAACATCCATTCGCCAGAGCACCACTAGTGACTATCTCTTTCATTAGCAAAGTGACGCCTGCCCTGTGGGCGGTAATGCTGACGAATCGTCACCAGCGTTAGTCACTCCCACCTTTAGTAAATCTGCCCCTCGGCTGCAAATCGTTGGATTTTCAGGCGAATTCCAGTGCAGACCACAGAAACTTTCAAATAGGATGGGGACCTCGCCCATTGGATTTTTGAATTGGATTTTATAGTAAAAATAACTTAAGTTTTCAAGATTTTTATATTTGGATTTTAATAAATAATAATAATAAATAAATAACCCCCATAGAGTTGGCACAGTTATTCAAACTGGGGGTAGTCAGAACAGTCTATGTTTAATCTGTATCATTTACAACAAATAGCAAAGAATACCAGATTACCAAAGATGCAAAAAAAGATCACTAAAAAATATAACCCTATAAACTGGGCTAATGTTGAAAACATAACTCAAAGTTAAGACATTCCAGTTTCCAGCCAGAACAGTTGAGAGAGAAATAACTGGCATAGTGTATCCAGCAGGTATGGACTAGGAGTCAAAATATGCCCTGGCATTTCCAGTACACAGAGGCCCAACCAGTCCCCCACCAGCCAACTCAATA
This sequence comes from Xenopus borealis, assembly GCA_024363595.1. Lineage (NCBI taxonomy): Eukaryota > Metazoa > Chordata > Amphibia > Anura > Pipidae > Xenopus > Xenopus borealis. Next base: position 51,104,626 of record CM044444.1, read on the forward strand.
GATGGCATCCGGCAGCAGCCCCTTTGGCATTTGCCAGAACTCACAGATTGCCAGTTTGTGTATCTAGGGAAGATTATACAGCAAATTCATCTGCTTTAGCATTGGAATTTTGGATACGTGGAGGAACTTTTCAAATTCCTAAGTAGGTGCTGGATACTGGAAATCAGCACCTTGATTAAAATAAACCTTCACAGACAACAGAAAATAGCAAGAATGCATTTTATTTAATGCAACACCCCTGAAAGCAACATCATTTTACCATTAGCTTTGCCCTCCTCCCCAATGTCCATCTTGTGTGCATGTGTGCACAATTTAATTTTAGTCAATGCTAAGCAACTTTCCAATATACATTATAAATAGTGATGGGCGAATTCGTGGCGAATTCCCACGTTTCGCTGCTGGCGAATAATTTCGCGAATCGGCAGCGAAATTTTGCTTTGCGAAAATTCATCAGAAAAACGAGTCGAAAACCGAAAACTACGCAACGCGCGCCAAAAACTACGCGACACGCATCGGAAACGTTTCGCCAAAGTTGCCGCGACACGCGTTAAAAGCGTCCCGCGACTCGTTTCGCTAAATTTTTGGCCAATTCGCGAATTTCTCTGGAAATTCGCTAATTTTTCGGCGAAGCGAATCTCGGGAGATTCGCCCATCACTAATTATAAAGGTTTAGAGTTGTTACAATGTTTGTAAACGTATTTGCACTTGAAGGCAGTTCTAATTTGCTCCTTTCCTTACCACTGACCCTCAGAACAATGTAGCAGATGCTAGGCTCTCCTCCAGCCAAAACTGTTTTTCCTATAATACCTTGCATACGTTCAATAGTAATATCAATTATTCTAAAAACAAATCTTTTAATTGAGGTATAACGGAAAATCATTTAGAATAACATTTTCATTCATTCTGCCAAAATACAGTGGGTGAAGTTCCACTTAAATGTGGTTTCTGAACTGAATTCCATAAAAAAGGAATCTAACATAGATTATAAAACACAGACACATCTGCTTTTAATTAAGTCCTGAATGGAAATGATGTGATACCAGCAAATTCAGCCCTTGCCCACCCTACCTGCAAGTACATTGAATTTTAGGTATGTCTACAGTATAAAATAGCTTATATATGCTAGTTTTGTACATAACCAATCAAGCACAAGTCTGCCATTAGTGAAAGCAGGAAGAATATATACAACAAACATAGAATAGTTCAGTAACTGTGAAATAGGCATATTTTTAAATTTGCTGTTAAATGAAGAGTGTAAAGTGAGATGGAGTTCTTCCTATGCCAGTGCAATCCTACACTGTGCCCTGTATCCATTCAAATCATTTCATATATTACATATATACCAAAATGAAAAAAGAATCCAATCCAATATAATATGATTATGGGATTTATTTAAAATGCACAAAATGACAAATTGCACAGCACAACTTGATAGCAAACACAGAGACATTCAAAGGTCACTAATTAATGCGAGTCACAACACAATTAGTAATTGGAAAGATGTATGGGGAAGTACAATGGGATCCTGTATATCAGCATGTCAATGTCTGTATGTATTTTATTTTTTTAAGGTGCTATATAGTGTGAAAAGAATCTATGTGACTTAAGTGTGCAGATATTGACAGCAGTATGCTACAGAAACACTCTTCTCAGACAGACAGCGAACACATTCCCATGCCAAACTCTGTTTAGACTGCAAAGGTTTGTTTCATGCATGTGTGGGAGAGTATTTTATCTGGAATACTGCAGTGACTTTCGGGGTCACAAAAAGTCTTTCATTCCCTATGTATTTTTTGATATGCAGAGAGGCTCCCAGTGAAACCATCCCCTCCAGAATGTATTACAAGAATTTAAAAAAATAGAAATACCAAATAAAGATATCGTTATAGTTATGAATATTCAAATATTTGTAGTAGAGTTGCCTTTAATGCATAGTTAATCTATCTGCAGTTTTTAAAGGTTTACTGTATATAGGTTTCCTGTAAGCTAATGCAAGCAGTAACCTGGTGTTATTTTTGCCTCCATTACTGCCAACATTTTAGAACTACCATTTTCCAAATACATTTGCTTGTGCCAAAAAGTAACTGTAATTGTAAATTAAGCATCTCAAAAGAATCAAGACAATACCAGGCTCATTTACAGCACCCCAGGATGCAAAAGCTGGATTTGGTTCAGAGTTGAAAAAAAGATAAGCAAACAAAACCACCAAACTTTAAAATGTAACCATAACTCTGTTACATAAAGTAGTTGAATGTTGCATCCCTGGTCTATGGAAAAATTTTCAATGTTGTTGGTAATGAGGAAACTAGCAAAAGAAAAGCAAGACATGAATGCACATCTTCACTGTTAAAAAAAAATAAAAGAAATCAACATATTGGGAGCTGAACAAAAACCCTTAGTTCAAGAAATTTCAAGATATCTATATATCATGATGGCATTCTGTCTCTCTATTCTAAAGCCTGTGGCTTTAGATTAGATTGCTCTAATAATGATTTATGTTTTCAAAGTTGGCCACAGGGGGGGTCATCATCTTGTAATATGCTAAACATCTTTGCAAGACCAAGACTATGCACATGCTCAGTGTGGTCTGGCCTTCAGTTGGGAGGCTAAACTTATGGATTGCCGTAAATTATCAAGATCGCACAAGTCGAATCATTTCTGCCATAGTAACTGATACAGCAAGACTGATTAATAATCACATTATGCAGACTTCACTGGGTCTGTGGATACAAATCTCTACATGGTCGCCGGCTGTTGTACAGGAAAATAAACAAAGCTACTAAAGTTCTGGGAAGTAAGGTGGGGAACTCCCCCCTGCCATTTGATTGTTGATTGAAGTATGATTGTTTCCCTACAGAGCAGTTAGGGACCATCTGCAGTTTCCTATCCTTAGCAGTCAGAGCAAGTAAAAAAACAGGGGAATCTCATACAGTCAGGTTTCTTTTAAAAACGGTACATATTTTTAATCAAAGTATAATTGATATAGATTTCTTTTTCATTAAAGAAAGTAAAAATTAGATTTTTATTTTCCTGCCTCTACATCCCCTTTAAGAATTCAATTCAAAGACAGATAAATCAAATCCTAACTGCTGCAAGAGCAACAATAGATAAAATACTGAAAAGCAGTATCACCCTCAACAGAAAGGTAAGTAAATGATTAAGCATTACATTCTGAGGCAAATGGAATACATAATGATGCCACTTAAACACAATACATTGGACATGTTAGATGTTAGAATGTTTTAGAAAAAAATGGAACAACAATGAGGCTGCCATGAGATGGGCGGATGATAGTAAAGTGGAGTTGATAATTTGGAAAGGGAGATAAGGCTCTTTTATAGACCAACAAAGCATTTGGTAGGGGAGAGTAAAAGCACCAAGTAAATCTTGAAATCTCAATTCAAAAACAGCAAGAAATAATTTCAGGAAAGAAAATTGTGTATAGAAATATCTTTAAAAAGTCATGTGATTCAATACAAGCTATATGCATTATTTTTGTCTCCTCTAAATATTTCCATTGGACAAAGGGAAACTAAAGCATGATGGCATGTGTCTTGGGAGGGCCTAGAGCAGTGGCAGGGGAGGCTCACCCTGAATTCCAACTTCAGTAAGGTTTGAGGATAATGATTATTTTGTTCTTCTAAACACATTTAAAAGCTCAGCTCTCCTAGAAATCACTGATAAAACAATTTCCCCATATTTGTAACCTAATTCTAATTCTCAGTCTATGTCCTACAGTACTCATTTCTATAATGTTATATAACATTCTATCTGATTGGTCTGAACAGTGCCCATACCAAGCAGATAGCAGTTATAAAATTCCATAGGTAAGAGAAATCAGCAAAATTTATAAACGATTCTACTATTCTGCATTAATCTGAACAGGACCACTTCTGGTACTTCCATTAGTCTTTGATAACAATATGTCGGTGGGAAAAACCTCAGATTTCAACATCTTGATTAAATTCATGAACATAATAAGCAAACAAAATATGGATTTTACAGATGCTGTAGCCAGTATGATGTACAGTACAAAAAACATGAAATAAGAGCAAAGTTTAACATTTAACTGCTATATTGGTTTGTTCTCATAGATATTTATATATGATAGAATATAAGCTAGACACTAAATATTTCATATAAAGCATGTGTCTCACTTACAGTACACGGTGAGGCTGACAGTAAGTGCAGTGTGTGTGTCCAGGTGATAGTTCTTTGCCAGGCAGGTGTACATGCCGGTGTGACCCCGGGAGATCTTTCGAATAATATACATCTGGCCCTCGTACACCTGACTATTGTTATAAAGCCAGACATATTGGCAGGGGGGATTGGACGAGGCTGTGCAGTTCAGGGTGACCTCTTCCTGCTCATTGGCTGCAAATCCATTCTCACTAATGGCATATGGCTGGATATTGATGAGTGGTTCATCAGGGCCATCTGAAAGAACAATAAAGCATTATTTGCAGTTAAATGTTTCAGTCTATCTTTTGATTTGGCATTCTGCATTAGAGTTGTTCACCTATGCATAGAGTATGATGTAGAGAGTGATATTCTGAGCATGGGCGTCCGCAGAAAATTTTCCAGGGGGGGGCAAGGAGGCATCTGTGGGCGGGCCTGTGAGATAGGTGGGTGTGTCACTGCCATCAGGGGGTGGAGCTATGCCACGGCGATCAGCTGATTGCTGGGTCAATCAAGGGAATCCTGCACAGTTTCCCTAATTTGAAAAACCATCCAGGAAGTTTTGACCCAGGCAACCCTTTAAAATACCGGTTGTCTGACAAGTGGCAACCCTAGTTCACACAAAGATGGCAAAGTGGCAAGTTCATGTATAAATACCCCTAGAACTCACAAACAGATGGCACAGGGGCAAGTACATGAATAAATACCAGCAGAACTCACAAACAGATGGCACAGGGGCAAGTACATGTATAATTACCCCCAGAACTCACAAACAGATGGCACAGGGGCAAGTACATGCATAAATACCCCCAGAACTCACAAACAGATGGCACAGGGGCAAGTAAATGCATAAATACCCCCAGAACTCACAAACAGATGGCAGAGTGGCAAGTAATTGTATAAATACCCCCAGAACTTACAAACAGATGGCACAGGGGTAAGTACATGTATAAATACCCCCAGAACTCACAAACAGATGGCATAGGGGCAAGTAAATGCAGAAATACCAGCAGAACACACAAAAACAGCAAAGCTGAGGTTTATTCCTGCTGCATTGGGGCAATTACAGGAACTTTATTGATATATTATAAAAGAAGTAAAAGGGTTGCCCTTCTCTTGCACCCAAACCAGTCAATCTACCCGACAACTGTCTGTACCAAGAGCCCAACTGACACTCTGACAGCCAGGAGACAAGTTGCACAGTCGCTGTACAGGAGAGCAGAGAGTCGATCTTTCACTGGCAGCTACTTACACAACGAATGTTACACAACAGCGCCAGGATCCACCGCGCGGTCGCAGCAGTCCCTCTCTGATGTGACGCGTCACGCTGCTCAGTGCTCACGCACGGCACGCACCTCTCTCTCTCCGGACTCTCCACAATCCACGTCATCAGGCAGCAGGCAGCCACAGAGACGCGGCGCACAAACCTCCACCCGGCTCGGACCTGAGAGCACAACAGACTCTGGGTCCGGGTCCGGATCGCAGCTTTGCCACGTGTTTGGTCGTGGGGGCCCACAAGGACTGGGGCCCACCGGGAGTTTTCCCGGTGGCCCAGTCCGACTCTGTGTGGACAGTTCCAGGGGGGGGCACTGCCCCCTCTTGCCCCCCTCTGCGGACGCCCATGATTCTGAGACAATTTGCAATTGGTTTTCATTTTTTTTAGTTATTTAGTTAGAGAAGCTAAGCTAAGAAGACAAATAATTCTAAAATTCTAAAAAAAAAAAAAAAAGGCCAGGAGAAAGTTACATAGAATTTGTTGTATAGGTCAACTGTCCTGGTTGCTGGTAACAAGTAAATAAAAATATTTATTGGTATATATAAATAAATGCAATGCCATCTTGGTTATTGGTGCTCTTTCACAGAGACATCAAGTAGCATTTTTTTTGCATTTAAAAAAATCTAAACAAGTGTTTTTGTGTGTGATTATTGAATTTAATTTGAATGGGGCTTTTAGGGGGTTATTTACTAAAGTCCAATTTTATCTGGTCTGCATTTTAAAGGAGAAAACACCATTTTTTTATAGAAAAAAATTGACTTTTTCAAGCTTTAGTAAATTGCAAAGGTTGCTAAAAGTCTGAATAAAAAAGTATTCCATCCCAAAGCTGCCGAGGTCATGTAGAAATCAATGGGAGATATCCCGAAGTTATCATGAGCTGTGCTGGGTTTTTCATGATAATTTGAAACAATTTTGTTTTTTTTGGTGATAATCTGAAAAAAGTTTTTGGGCATCAAAGTGTATGATTTGGTTTTTTTCACAATTTTAGAGATTTTTTTTCCTGCACCAGATTTTTTCTGGTACTTGATACATGAGGTAACGGAGCTTGGTCAAAGTGCTTCTAATAAAATAATGAGATATTTGCGGATTTTAGTAAATAACCTCCATAGTATACAGCTAAAACTCCGACCACAAAAAAAAGTGCTTTGGTAACCCCCTACATGTCTGGGTCCTTTTTAACATCTGTATTTGTTGTTGTTACACACTTGCACACCATGTCAAATTACTTCTTTATCCATTAGTGTGACTGCCTGTTTTATATCTTATATGTGTTATCTTTGAAAATATAACAATATATTACTGTATATATCATATATTAAAACAATTACACGTATAAGTTTGTATTCTTTCTGGTAATTCTTCTGTACAAAAATATTTTTTGTATAATTTCTTGCTGATGCCAGAAAGTAGTATTTATACCAAACTAAGTTACACACATTGGCTTGAACAACAAGAAGTATTGTTATATTTTATTTGAGCCAAAAATCAAACCCTTCATGAAAAATTGCACAATAACTGGAATGTTCCATATTTCTGCTTGTCTCATACTAGCGTACAAAAAGTTTCCACCATGTTGACCATTCTGTTCAAATCATGTTTCATCTGTGCCAAATTCTGGTAAGCATATAGCTTAGGGCTTATTAATTATTATTATTATTATTACAATTAATAAATATTATCTACAGAAAACTGGTTTCCACTTTCAAATGAACAATTTGGCCAGCATGTTTGTATTGAGAAACAAAGGCAAACATGGAGTAAAAAGAAAAGACAATGTTACTTACAAATTACATCAAGATAATGTCTGCCGCTAAGCATCTCATTCACTGCATTTTTGACAGTGCAGGTATACCAGCCTGTGTGGGATCTGTTAACTGCTGACAGGACAATGACACTTCCTGAACCCTCCACAGGAAATGTTCCCTCCTGGATGACGGTTCTCTGCCAGATATATTCAATCGGACCTGTACCATTTTTAACATTGCAGCTTAGCATGACTGGAGATCCTTCCCGGGGTGCTGATACATTAATTTGTAAGATGGGGGTCAAAACAGGCACTGCAAGGCAATGACAATGTATTCAGATAATTGCTCCTTGTGGGCTCTGCAGAATAGAACATGGATGCACTGGTGAATATAGTGACTAATGCACCCCCAACTGTAAAATATAAAGGGTTTATTTATCAACTCCGAATGCTGAAAATCTGAAAGATTTGTGTGGGTTTTTTTTATAAAATAGGACTTTTTAAAAAATCACAAATATTTCAGAATTTAATGAACCCCGAAGAAAAAATGTGAATATTAAATCTGGCATCTCAGACCTGCCAAGGTTACATATAAGTCAATGGGAGAGGTCCTATTTTTTATGCATGTTGGGTTTCGTGCAATTCCATGATGTTTTCGGATCTTTCGAGTGAAAAATCCAAAAATATAAGAAGAAATCTCAAAAAAAATTGTGGAAATCTGATTTTTTTTCCTGCAAAGCAAATTTTTGGGAAAATGATATAATAAATAAGTCTAAAAAACCCGATCAGATATATGCTCGGAGTTTGTAGCAGCAAATGCGGAGATAATTTGGAGGTTGATAAATAACCCCCTTAGTCAATGACAAGTTTTATGACCATGAAACGGCACAGGGCTGAAGACCAAGTGCTTTTATAGCTGTGAAAATGTGCCAGTATAGTTTTACCAATTTGTAGTTAAGATGCAAAGATCAAATATTCCCCAAGTGCAGGATTAAAACACATATACAGTATAAAGCAGAGAATGATCTTTTACACTTAAAAAACACACAATAGCAACAAAATACATACCACCCAGCAAGTACATAAATAAAAATCAATAATGATTGATGAAATCAATAAGCACCATTTATAAGGATACATTATGTTACAGTATATTCATGGACCTTTGGTGAACGATAGTACTCCCTATTGTAAAATATAAGGATATTATACGTCACAGAGGAGTTCCATGATCATTTTATACAGTTGTCTTCTTATATAATCTTATTTTAAAACAAGGGTTACTATATTTATTATAACACACAAGTTTCAAAAAGTCATGTGACAAATTTACATCACTAACTGATGACATCATCAATCTCCATTTGTAAGGATATCATGTATATCAGAAACATTGATGTAGTAAAAAAAAGTTAATTTTTGTGTTATTAAACATCCATTCTTTTGCTCTATAGCACATACCACAGAAGGTTGGTGCAAAACCGACTTTGCTATATAACAAATCACAAAACCTTCACCCTCTTTAAACACCTTTATTTAGCTGTCATCTCTTTGATAACTAGGTATGCAGTGGTTATTGTTATAAAGAGCTTTGGTCATTTTATAGAAAATTATATAAAACTCAGGCTATTATTTTTTTTTTTTTTAATAAAACCCAGAAATTGCACAAAAGAGGGTCTATTTGGGACAATGCTAACTTCAAGCCAAAAGACAACTGTTTGAACAAGAGCAGTACCCATCTGTATATGTAGCATTTAAATAAAAGAAGGGTGCCACATGTGTGGACATGGCTGTCCCCTGTCACATTTGTTCCTTAAACATCATTATTGAAGTTTAAAGAAGTTGTACCAAGAGATGCAAGACACTCCCAAGCCCTGTAAGCCATATGGCAGGAGTTAACTTCTTCTTTGCATTGTGTTCTGCCCCTTATACAGTACCAGAGGGGTCGTTTTAGGCAAAGTTGGCATATCGATCCAGAGTCCAGATATGCTGGGTAGTAGTGCCGGGGGTGCCTGGCATGATGAACTGTTCATGGCAGATTACTAGAGGCATTCATGTATGGATCAACTTGTATGCAGTATCTGGCCTGCATCTTACCTAATAGGACATAACTTATAAAACCTGTACCCACAAGAAGAAAGAGCAATGGGGGCACAAGCATGTGACAGATTGCACTATGTTTTTGTTAACTTTTCAGTGAGCGACCCCTGTGACTGTATACAAATAAAATCATGCATCTCTCTCTCTAAATGTAAATATATAGTGTTTATATATAAAAAAAACTAGAAAGTATTTAGAAGCACTCACTGGTATATTTCAAGTGACTTTAGTCAAGTTTTTACAAGATCCCCCTCATCTATGTGTCGCCAGGATGTGTCTTGGAGTCATAACATGGTGAATAAATTCAAACACGCACCAATAAGTACTTCGACTATCGAATAGCCCAAAATTCGATTCGAATTGTTAAAGGGATCCTGTCATGGGAAAAATTTATTTTTTCAAAATGCATCAGTTAATAGTGCTGTTCCAGAATAATTCTGCATAGAAATCCATTTCTCAAAAGAACAAACAGATTTTTTTATATTTCATTTTGAAATCTGACATGGGGCTAGACATATTGTCAAATTCCCAGCTGCCCCAAGTCATGTGACTTGTGCTCTGATAAACTTCAATCACTTTTTACTGCTGTACTGCAAGTTGGAGTGATAGCATCCCCTCCCTTTCCCCCACCCAGCAGCCTAACAAAAGAACAATGAGAAGGTAACGAAATAACAGCTCCCTAACACAAGATAACAGCTGCCTGGTAGATCTAAGAACAGCACTCAATAGTAAAACCCATGTCCCACTGCGTACTATTCAGTTACATTGGGAAGGAAAAACAACAGCCTGCCAGAAAGCAATTCCCTCCTAAAGTGCTGGCATTAGTCACATGACCGGAGCATCTGGGAAACTGACAAAATGTCCAGCCCCATGTCAGATTTCAAAACTGAATATTAAAAAATCTGTGCTGGCACAAGTCACATGACAGAGGCAGCTGAGAAATTGCCAAAATGGCTAGCCCCATTGAGAAATGGATTTCAGTGCAGAAGTCTACTGGAGCAGCTCTATTAACGGACGTGTTTTTTTTTTGTTTTTTTTTTTAAAACATGTTTTCCCATGACAGTTTCCCTCTAAAATTAGAAAATTTGAATTTTCAAATTTAGAAGAACTGGCCCTTTAAAAATCCTTCGACTTTGACTATTAGCCAGCTTAAAGCTGCCGCATTGATATTTTATCCTATGGGGGGCCTCACAGAACTTGTCCTGAAAATTTTTCTAAGTTCTGAGAAATCAAAGGATTTTGGTGAAAATCGTTCGAATTGTCTGATCAAATCGAATGATTTGAATGTTTCAAATGATTAGAACAATCTTCATTTGATCGTATACGTCTGTTTTTCGATCGGAAATTACCATATTTGATCAAAAATGACCCCCCAAAAAAATTTGATGGTCAAATTTCGAAGTATTTTCCACTTCGTAATTCGACCCATAATAATGTTTTGTCAGGGAGTGGGTCAAGCTCTGCCATTTTTGAGCATAGCTGGTGTTTCTGCTATGTAGGAAGGCATATTCAAAGACAGGGGTTGTAAAAATGACTCAAGATAACCAGCAATTTTAGAGAAAAGAGACCCATGTGCAGATATGATAGGCCAACCTGGCAGTACAGCTATAGATTTGTGGACTTTCGGAAGTGTATATATGATTGGACATCTGGGAAACTCAATAGAGAGATACTGATAACACTTATCGTTAATCCATCCAGCCACTAAAGCCAAGTACAATAAAGCATCAACCTCCTTTTTAAATTTCACAGTCGGATCTACCTGTAATTTCTTGTATACCTGTTCATCGCATAATTGAGCCAGTAGCTCACTCCGATAGAAGGAGTGGTCTAGTAGAACCATTGAGTTGGAAGTGTTTTGCAGAGGGAGTAATGATCATTGGAAGCCCAGACTAAAGGTGGCCATAGACGTAGAGATCTGCTCGTTTGGCGATGTCGCCAAACAAGTGTATCTCTCCCCGATATGTCAAACAAACAAAAGAGACCGCTCAAAGCTCACTCCTCTTGTCTGTTCCAAAACTCCCAATCAGGTGCTCAGTCAGAAGCGTCCCCCTGCTACAATGCACTTAAACTCCAAGGAAAGACGGCACTCTGATAAGGGAAACAGGTTTATTTCTGATTAGGGATGCTAAGCATTACACGTTTCGGGAATCATTCCCTTAATCATAGGCATATATTCCAGACCAAACAGTCAGTTTATATACAAAATGTGAATAGCGACCCCTATGGGTACATTATTAGGATACATTATTTAAAAAAAGTTTTTTCTTTCGTTACAATCTTTAATCTTCCTTATTAAAAACAATCAATCAGAGGAAAAAAACCTCAATTATGTGTTAAAAACAAACTGACAAAAAGAATAAATACTTCCTGTTATCATTAAATGATGGTATAAAATTTTATACCATCATTTAATGATTACAGGATGTATTTATTATTTTTAACACATAATTGAGGTTTTTTCCTCTGATTGATTGTTTTTAATAAGGAAGACTAAAGATTGTAACGAAAGAAATTTAAAAAAAAAATAATGTATCCTAATAATGTACCCATAGGGGTCGCTACTCTCCCCGATATGCCCACACTGAAGTGGGCAATATCGGGCTGATCTGATCGTGGGCCCTAGGCCCCAACAATTGGATCTTAATGCATTCGAAATGGGCGGTTGGATCACAGACCCTCATACACGCACATATTTGGTTGCGATCCGACGGGATTTTTTTTTACCTGCACGATCGAGATCTGGCCGACTTTCGGGCAGATATCGATCAGGTAAGCCCGTCGGATGGCCCCACACACGGGCCAGTGTATGGGGGCCTTAATTTGCAACATAAGGCATTTCACAGGATGTTATCTGATCGGCTACACTTGATGTGTCGAGTTTCTATGCTATTATACCATTGGACCAGGGTGTCATGGCTTGTTGGATGGCTTTATCCACATGGCATGATGGGGAACCACCAGTGGAATTTTTGTGTTACCTTTTGGAATTGATATTGACACATAAATATTTTTGTAACATTAATATTTAGAACTTCTGAGATGACTTTGAAAAATGTTGGGTTGAGAACATTTTTTGAGAACATCTTAAATGCTACAACTTTATTTGTGGTATACTTGCATATGTTGTATTTGCATATGTTCCACACAAGTTGCACATTTGGACCACTTGTTATAATCAGGTAGTTGTGGATACTGGTTATATTTTATGGATACTGGCAGTTTCCCACTGATGAGGATTTTTAATAACTATATTGTAAATTTTTATGTGACAGGGATTCACTTTGTATTTGCAATTTGGCAGGACCCTTAGAGGTGGCTAGATTATGGATCTGATACCTAAATGAAAATTTATTTTTTAAGAGTAATGGAAATCTTTGTCATGAAACAGTTTTTGCCTTAAAAGCTTTTAGATACTGCTATTGGAATCCTCCATTTTCTATAATTGTAATGTCCCCGTAATGCTTGCGAAATCCTCTTACTGAGATATATGCTGCTGAAAACAATGAGCCAATATTAGGCAGCTCATTAATATACTGTATATTTCACTGTGCACATTTTTATAAATTTGATATGATATTTATAAGCACTTTAAACAGTTTTAGTGGTTGTATATACACAGATATATTTAACATGATTATGCAAATATAATCACAGTCTTTATTAACACTGTTCACTGATTGGTGCGTGTTTGAATTTATACACCATGTGATGACCTGATAATGGTTCAAGGAGAACTGAAATACGTAGATGAGGGGGATCTTGTAAAAACTTGAACAAAGTCATTGGAAAATATACCCGTGAGTGCTTCTAAATACTTTCTACTATCTACAATGAGAAGCACCCGGAAGTGATATGTAATATGGTGGAATTATATACACACACACATATATATATATATATATATATATATATATATATATATATATATATATATACAAACTGTATTATTCTTTTTTACAGACTTGTCCAAGTAGTGATTCTTGATTCTGCTTTATGGCCCCATTGCATTTGCTAACAAAGACAACATTAGTTATTATTACCTAATACTGTGAGGTCGATGTATGTTGTGACTTCTACTGTAGGTGTAATGCCTTGGCACATGTAACGTCCTTCGGCTACCATCTGTAGATTGTCTATAACTAAGCTACTTCCCTTCAGACTGGCATCTCCCAGTGGGGCAGCAGTACTGTACACTCTGTTAAAACTAGTGGCAATTGGTACAGGTCTGTCCGTTCCATACTTTATGAAATACCAGAAGAATGTGGAGAAAGACTCAACTTCACCACACTTGAGTTCCACAGATCGTAGGACCACTCCATTTGCTGTCACCTCCTTTGTTACCTGACCTGGAATAAAGTGACAGCAGTGGAAAATATTAATAAGCCATATTAGCAGTGGCATACACACACATTAACAATATCTTTCAGTTTAGCATGCCTTTAGAAAAATCAATGATGAAATAGCATTCACAATCAGGTTTCATTAAGTCATGAGATCTTTATAACCCTTTAATTGCTGGGGTTCCATTCTATCTACAATGAGCCAGATTCAATTCAGTGAGAAAAAGTTATCTTGTGGTTTATCACATGAAAACGTATGGACGAGATTTTATTCAAGGAGAAAAAACTTTTCTCCTAATTCAGTCCTAGTTTTTTACCATAGACTTCAATAGAGTTTTCACGTGTTAAACCACAAGATAAGTTTCTCTAAATTGAATTGCACCTCAAATTGAATTGCGTCTATTACTTTTCACACAATAAACTTTTTTCTCGCAGAATTGCATCTGGCCAAATGTGTTTTTACATTTAAATGTATAGAACCCAGAAATGTAGAAACACATTTCTGGCAGTTAAAAGTTAAAAAAAAACAGGTAAAAGATGCTTTAACTACTGTAACAAAATCTGTAGTAAATATTCTATGGAACCAAATGATATGATGAGAACACATCTGTTTCTTTAGAGGTAGAAGTCAGAATTCTGTCACATCATGCTGCCATCCAAGACAAAATATGGGTATATGATCCGTTCCAGAAACCAGTTATCCAGAAAGCTCTGAATTATGGGAAGTTCAGATCCTATAGACTCCATTATAATTAAAAAAATTCTAACTTTTTAAAACCTATTTTTCTTTGTAATAACAAAACAGTACCTTGTATTATATATATCTTACCACTTACTTACGTGTACTATATATATATATATCTTACCAAGTAAGATATAATTAATCCTTATTAGTGGGAAACAATCCCATTGGTTTTTTTATTCTGGATAACAGGTCCTGTACCTCTATCTTATGATAACAACAGTTTGTATAGTCAACAGTTTCAATGAGCAGAACTATATTATTATCAGTATGCATATACATATTGCAATATATTGCTGTTACAGTTATTGGTTCATTCAGGAATATAGCTGAATCAGCATATAGGAATTAAAAGTACTGTCATTTCCATCTCAGCCTCGGGGTTGCCTCATCTGAGATCAGTGTCTGACCTGATATTACTTTCATTAACAATCTAACATCTTTTAAATTATAGGGGCAGAAGATGCTTTCTTACAAGCTTTTATAACTAAAACACATCTGATGTGGAGGTGGAGAAAACACAACTAAAAATGAATACTATAAATGAAATACATGCTTATTGAATGTTCAAAATAAAAACACTCTTCTAAACATTGTCTGCTGGCCGTACAGATATTTTAGATTAATTTATATTATATTATATTCAAGGGTTGCATTAGTTTCTTGGTTCATCATTTTTCATAGGAAAGCTTTATAAAACATTGTTGTTGGCAACTGGTTAACCTCCAATCATTATTTACAGGAGGCAGGAAAGATGTTAACAAATAAAGATTAAGCCCAAGAACTATTAGGGGCAGATTTACTATTGGTCAAATTCGAGGGTGAATTAACCCTCGAATTCGACCAATCGAATTGTGGTAGAATTTGAAAGGTTGAAAGGTTTTTACCGCAATTTGATTGATCGAATAAAAAATATTCGATCGAACGATTAACGATTTAAACCATTCTATCGGATTTTTTTTATTCGATCAAAATAAGTTACAAAAACCCTATGGGAGCTTCCCATAGGGTTTAATAGCAATTCGGTAGGTTTAATCTGGCGAACTAGGCAGTCGAATAAAAATTTAAAGGGCAAGTCATTAGAAAATTAAAATTCAAATCTTTTTGAAAATTCGATCAAATTTCTAATCATTCATGTGTATTTAGTAAATCTGCCCCTTAATGTGTAATAGACATAGAAAAATACAGATACACACCACACTATAGGAATATCTCTCACTGCTTGTGAAGATTTTCCACATGTTGCTTACCATAAGAAACTGCAGGGAGAAAAAAAAGAAGTGCCACACATGTTCTAAAATGATAGCTCCTTATTAATCCATGATCCATTTCTCCATGTCGCAGGAAGATGAAGCCTCCAGAGTCAACAGACTTGAGTACTATTCTGTTTGTCTGCTTAATTATCAAGGTTCCCTGCCAGATCCTCCCAAGGTCTGTGCAATCAGTACTGATGGAATGTAAGACTGCACCTTTCCGTATTTCAGTATTCTATCCACATAAGTGTATCTCATTTGGCTCTCGTATTACAGAACAAGGACCATTCCCGAGAGTAAATTATTTACTCTTCTACTTTAATCTTTCTTCCTGTTACACACTGTTTTCTCATCTTAATCTATAATGCAGGAGCCAGGGCTGTAGAAAAACAATATCCAGCCATGAGTCCACCTATTGAACTTGAATGAATCATGTGATATGGTTTATGTAGCAAGAATGGAAATTCCAAGTACATAATTGTTGTACATTCACTTCAGTTTTCTATAAAAACTTTCTGCCGATAATAACCTGATTAGAAAAAGCTTGTTTAAATAAACAGTACACTAATAGGTTACTATTGCTGTTGATCTATCACAGGCCAATTTTGCAATTGCCAGCATTGGTATAACAGTAAAATAGAGACTAAAGTGGGAAAAGAAAGGCTCAACCACAAGAGAGCATCCTTTGCATTTGTATATTTACGGTTCTACATGTTTTAGGTTAAACCCCTTTATCAACTGTAAGTATGCTCAAGTGTTACTGAAAGTGAAGTACCCTTTTGTGACAACATAATGAAGGGCCATACAAGGTGGTTAAAGTAATGTTCCCATCAGCCCCCATTCATGTAATAGTCCTTGGTATGACAGTCCATCTAATAGTGTGCAACATCCTCCATCCAGTGTGGAGATAAAGGGGGTTATTTATCAAAATCTGAAAATTTCTCACTATTTTATGAATACCACTCAGAACAAATCCTTTTCCCCCAAATTTATCAATACATTGTTACAAACATTTCTTGTGTAGGAAATCTCTCGATAAAATTGTAAAACAAAATCTGAATCGTACAAAGAGTGGTAGTAAATGCAACATTTTCTAATTGGACCAGTGTTTTTAGTGGGCTCTGTACTTGGTCCTTTGCTTTTCAACTTGTTATTAATGACCTAGAAGTGTACATTGAAAGTACAGCTTCTATTTTTGCAGATGATACTAAATTGTGCAGAACTATAGGTTCCATGCAGGATGTTGCCACTTTGCAGAGTGATTTGACTAAGTTGGAAAACTGGACAGCAAACTGGAAAATTAGGTTCAATGATAATAAATGCAAGGTTATGCACTTTGGCAAACATAAATGTGATACTAAACTCTAGTGTTAGTATAGATATGGGTATATATATATAATTTATGTGAAGGTATGTAGGGGGGTGTGTGTATGATGCTGGGTTTTCATTTTGAGGGGTTGAACTTGATTGACTTTGTCTTTTTTGGGCCGATTTAACCATGTAACCATCTTATTGATGCCATTTGGGTTTAGATTATGTAGATGCTCTAATATTTAAAAAAAGGAGTGAAACAGTGGAGAGGGGACACCAGCAGAGACCGACGCTAGTGGCGATTCGCACTCTAACGCCAGGCAACTTTTTGCTTTGGATAATGGACGTTACTCCTCAAATTCACTAAGATGCGGATTTTACTGATTTTACTGATGCTCTGACCTGGTGAAGTGCATTGGAGTGCATAGAACACAATCTTCAGTTACTTACTTCATATTCTGAGTGGACATTTCTTCTAAGTTCAAAAAACACTGGCGACTTTTCATATTTTCAGGGTGGTAGGCTGCAAAAGTCATATAAAAAAAATTCTGCTAACCGGTTTTCCCCATGCATTTTTTAACATATGGAACATTATTATACAGCGAGCTTATGTGTAGGACATTATAACAACTCTATTGACTTTATTAAGGTTCCCTTTGTTTGTCTAGTTATCAGTGTAAATGTAATGTATTAAATGTACCTCATAAAAAGGTGCATTCAACTTTAAATTCCCTGCCATATGCAAATTAACCAAAGCACAAGACCTCTAGGGAAGTTGCACTAGGCAGAATTGGACACTAGTGCATCTTTGCTTTTGCCAAAGTAATGCTAGTGAAAATTCGCCAGCATCCGTCACCCAGGGTGAGTTGTCTGAGCAAATTTTCACCTGGCTAAGTATTGCACTGGCTTACTTACTACCCTTTAGTAAATTTGCCCCTTAGAAGGAACCGACTTGCCCATACAGGGATGTGACCCTCCTTGATGACTTAATTACATACAATACAGTTAAGGCATGGGAAAGTAGCATATTTTGGGACTCCCATGACCTAGTCTTCTTTGGCCCCTTTAGATCTGAACTACAAAATGTATCCTTAAGGTTGCTACCTCTTTTGTAAAGAAATAGTGGAATGCTTTGAAATTTTTCCAGGTCAGTTCTATCATGACCCTTATCAATTTTTTTTCATGAGGGTATTGGAGGCTTTCTTGTACAGGATGTCATTAGAAATTATTCTGTGTCTAACACAAATTTACCCATGTGTATACCTCTGCTTGCTCCTGAACAGTGATCCCCAACCAGTGGTTCAGTAGCAACATGTTGCTCCCCAACCTTTAGAATGTTGCTCCCAATGGCTTCAAAGCAGGTTCTTATATTTTAATTGCTGGCATAAAGCAAAGCTTTAGATGCATAAAATCCATGTATGCTGCCAAACAGAGCCTCTTGTAGGCTGCCATTCTATTTAGGGGCTACTAATAGCTAATCATTGTGGTGTTTATACAAATGTCCTGCAGGTGGCCCTGTGCATACATAGGACTTTCTGTACAACTTGAAAGTGAAAGTAAGACTTACTGCTGTTATGTAATGGCTGCATGAACCTGATAATAAAGCACTGTTCTACTCTCCTAATCCTCGGCTACCAAACACAACAAATGGCGAAAAGGATGTCTTTTCTACCTCTGCAGCAGCCTGCACCTTTTCTACCAAACCCTGGTGAGCCTACCATACCTTTTACTGCTTGGATCCGTAGGTTTGATAATTACATTATTGCTGCTGACCAAGGGGAGATTTCTGCAGCTACAAAGTGTGCTATACTTATTCACTGCCTGGGAGCAGAGGGACAGCCTATATTCCATACATTACCATTACCTGATGAGACTTATGAAACTGCTCTTACTTTTTGTGCCAAAAGTAAATGTGGTTACTGAAAGATATAAATTCCGCCAACGTGGACAACGTGATGGCGAATCCACAGAACATGTAGCAGCTTTGAGAGAGCTGGTTGTTACCTGTGAGTTTGGGATTCTAACAGATGAAATGCTAAGAGACCAAATAGTGGAAAAAACGCATTAGAGAAAGACTGCTCCAAGAGCAAGATTTAACCCTTGCAAAGGCTATTACAGTTGCTAGCCAAATTGAAACAGCTGTGGCGGAGGCTAAAACTCTCAGTCAGGGAACTGCTGGGAATGTACAGATTGTGAATTCAAAACTGTGGCCTAATAATGCAAAATACAGTGCTAAGGAAAGGGATTCACTACAAAACCGTGCAGGAAATACAAATAAAAAATACTGCTTTCGCTGTGGTTCAACACAACACCTTGCAAACTATGCTAAATGTCCAGCAAAAGCTATACAGTGCCACAAATGTTTAAAGCCAGGTCACTTTGCTACAGTCTGCCATAGTTCTACTAAATATGTTCATGAACGTTACTACTACAAATGTTACAGTATTAAGTGTGGATAAAGCTGGTACATTTCTTCCAGACAAGTTTATATGCACTGTCAGTGTCAGTACTGCTTCTGCTGACAAGGGACACTCCATTAACCTGATGCTTGATACAGGTTCAGCTGTTTCTATACTACCAAAGGATATTTTCTTGAAATACTTTGCAAAAGATACGCTTGGTGCACCTGCCCTGAGACTGGTCAGTTACTTAAAGGATCCAATCCATTTGGCAGACCTTTTGCTTGCTTATGTTGTTTATGTTACTCTCCAACTTTGTTTTACCTTTGAATGTGGCTCATGGATCAAAAAAAACGTTGGGGACCCCTGCTCTAGGAACAATGAAAACTATTCATTTTTAAAAGGTTGTCCTTATCTGTGGGTTCCCTGTTGTCATACTAAGATTTATTAATGAATGTTTCATAGTGAATTTGACTGTGGGGTGTAGACTGATGGCTCTATCAATCAAGATGCATAAAATAGTTTTCATCTCAGATTTTAATAAAGGCAACTTAAACTGTGAAAACAATGTTGATCAACAACAGAAAAAAAAAATAAACCTGGCTGTTCCTGTGGCTGTACCTATGTCTGATCAAGACATACTGGCAGCAGCATTTGAGATGATTCTATAAAAAAGTGTCTCTCATGAATCACTTCTACTGAAAATACATATGTTTGCAATTTGCAACAGCTGGACTGTTGCCACAAAATATCTACAATTTTCATGGGTTTTGCTTATTCAGAAATTATAGAATTCATTATGGAGATGTTTGAAATGGCCAATCATTTTTCTAGAGGAAAAAAGTTGTTAAGTAAATTATCTTTCAAGATTTGAGTGACCTTAATATTTATGTGCCCTTTTTAGTGAAGCCTCCCAGCAAATCTAATAAAATTATATAATGAGGAATGATAACTAGATAATATAAAGGACAAAGAATGGTATCTATAATCTTATGTGTAAGAAGAATTTAAAACTCATAGTGATGATGTATATTTTTAGCCAACTCTATAATCTTTGCTCAGTGTTACTCAATAACTCTTCTTCTCCATAACTGATGTATTTCCTCTTGTTTGTAAACCCCATTCCCCTACCATCGGTGAGCAAAGGAACAGATAAGACATCATAGGCCCTCTCTGTGCTTAAGTTCTTCTTGGTTTGTGATCAGTGAGCTTGGAAAGAACTAGTGTATGTGAACGTTAGTTCAATTCATAGCAAAAGTGACAGAAGAATCTAAAATGGTGGCCACAAATTTTTAAGAGCAAAAATATTTAAAAAAATATATTTCCCCATAACTTAGAAGAATGCTTTAGATCTTTGTTCTGTTGCATAATGAAAATTGCACTGACAACAGGGGTTTGCATTTTTGAACACCTTCCTGGGGAAGGGCTTACTGTAAGAAAGCACACCATTCTGAATGAAATACTCAAGGGGCTGTGCAATCCAAGATAACTATATAAGTTTCACAATCTTCTTAAAATAAATCTTACACAACTCAGCTGTAAGAGGTATACTATTATGCCAAAAAACCTACTACTGAAAATATAACTATCATGTACCATAGACATCCATATACACAGTTTATTTTATTTTTGTTTTAGGACATCACTTGCTTATCACAAGCATGACTCAGGTCAAATGCTACCACATTTAAACATCAGATAACTGGTGCGGGCAAACATTTCTGCATTAAATTTGCATATTTTGAAATATATACTGTGTTATTAATTGTTTTTCTTTACTAAGGTATAAGATAACCTAACAAAGAAAAAGGACAGAACGAAGTGTGGTGTTTCTTTTGACAGATGACTTACAGCATTAATTTGAGGACATTGTATTAAATTAGGAACATAAAATATATATTGCAGTGGTTTACATAACTGAATATGTAAACCTCTTAGAGGATTTCTTTCTTGTTTTGGGCCTGGAAGTAAATTCCCTGTTTACCTATTTAGGAGACAAAAATAACACTCTCTTACTCTACACTCTACAAGGCCAACTACCCTAACCTTATTAGAAAATTAACGAAAGATTTGCAGGAATGGTATTTTTATGCCATATTGTTTTATGGGAAAATGAATGCCATTAACATGGCATTGCTTTCATAGCTACTGTACAAGTTTTTCACTTTTCCAGTAACTGTTAGTGTAAATGTTTTCAGGTACCTCTAGAGCAAAGTAACCAAACAGCTCTCTGGGCACAGGACCTACTCCTCTCCACTAGAATCAAATTACTCCAATACGTGCTATTTACTTGAAAGATGCTTCAAAATGTAGATTTCAGATACTTCAAGCTCTGTCATTTTAAAAAGGCTCTTAAGCCCATCTTTAAATACTACACCTACGCTGCTTATTATCTGTTGTTGGCAAGCATGCATTCTGACACAAACTTGAAATACAGTATATGGTGGACTGGTAACAAGATATATGGCAAACAATTTCACAAAATGAATGGAACCTGATGTGGGATACAACTTCTAAAATATCTAAAATGCTGAATATAAAAATGAAGAATTGGCATTTAAAGTAAAAATGATACATTTGACCCTTCCATCCCCCAAATTGCTTTCAGGATGTGCAGACAATGGGAATCACATGCACATGGAGTGGACCTGCCCCATTGTTGTTACATACTGAGAAGATATTTTCCAGATCATACAAGGTATATTCCATAATCCTACAACAACAGACATCCACCTAGCTCTATTAGAACTTCTTTTGGCTCAAATTCAAATTCAGCCCAATTAATTCCATCCAGGATGCCGAATCCTTGCAACAGGATCTTTCACCAGAGATGTAAAAATATCCAAGCCAGTTATATCCTTAATGGGACTGCACTAGGCAAATCCATTATGGAAAAGGACCTTGTAGATAATAAACTTGGCTATAGTTAGCAATGCCAGTCAGCAGTTTCAAGGGCAAAAAAGGACTTGAGCTGTATTAAAAGGGGCATAGATTCAAGGAAGGAGGGGGTTATTCTTCTGTACAGAGAACTGGTTAGGCCCCATTTAGAATATGCCTTATCGTTTTGGTCTCCAGTGCTCAAACCGGATATTATTGAATTAGACATGGTACATAGGGTAACTAAGCTGGTACAATGTTTGGAAAATCTTAGCTATGAGGAAAGACTGGCCAAGTTGTGGTTGTTCACACTGGAAAAGAGGCACTTAAGGGGTGATATGATAACTATGTATAACTATATAAGGGGATCATATAATAATCTCTCGAATGCTTTATTTACCAGTGAGTAAGTAGGTATTTCCAGCTGAAGCAAGGTCACTCATTCCGATTAGAAGAAAGGAGGTTCCATATGAATATTCAGAAGGGTTTTTTTACAGTGAGAGCTATGAAGCTGTGGAATTCTCTCCCTGAATCAGTTGTACAGGCTGATCCATTAGATAGCTTTAAGAAGGGTTGGATGGCTTTTTAGCAAGTAAGGGAATACAGGGCTATGGAAGATAGCTCATTGTATAAGTTGATCCAGGGACTAGTCCGATTGCCATCTTGGAGTCAGGAAGGAATGTTTCCCCCTCTGAGGCAAATTGGAGAGGCTTCAAATGGGTTTTTTGCCTTCCTCTGGATCAACTAGCAGTTAGGCAGGTTATATATATATCGACTTTAAAGGTTGAACTTGATGGACGTGTCTTTTTTCAACCAACCTAATGTTACTAAATTCTAACACTAGCAAGAATCAACCTAGCTAAGCACCAACTACAAAACTTTGTCATGACTCATGGGCTAGTAGAAAGAATCAACACAGTACAAAATCTTCTGTATCTGTCAGCTTTATTGATAGCTCAGGTGTACAAATGCAGGTGTACTGACTGTTTCCCCTCCCTTGTTGCTCACCTTACTAACACCCCCTCCTCCACATTACTATACAATAATGTTGACTGTCAATGTATATTGCAACTGTTAATCTCATGATTTTATAGAGTTGAACCTTAATTCCTGAGAAAATTAATAAAAGAGAGTTTTTAAAAAATAGTTAACGAGTAAACGAGAGCTAAAGCTTAACAAAGAAATAGGTTAAAAATGCTGCACATTATGTTTTCAGATTCTGAACCAGCTAAAGGTTGTTGCAGCCTCAATAGCTCCCCATAAACTTTTCTGCTCATTCACTACACATATTCTGGAAAGCTGTCAGTTACCTGAATAATTTTGGTTGGTTTCTGAAAATTATAGTTGGTACAGTCACTAAAGTGTATAGAACACAGCATGTTTACCCATATTTGTTTTTAGGGTTTAGCAGCACTGATTAGTAATTAAATGTTTATTCTTAAGAGTAACAGCTCTCCTGTCTGTGCAAAAGTATTTTGGATAGTATAAACTTAGTATCCTTAGTGCCCCAATCCTGCATAAAATGTTGCTTGCATATATCTGAATTTCTATTCTGTTTCCATTATGAATTATAACCAATTCTGTTACAAGTCAAAGTATGTAAAACACTTCATTACTTGGACTGTGCAAATATAAAATACATTCATCTAATTTAGTCTTTAATCTGTTAATACTTTGAAATGAAAAACATATTTTGAGCTGGCTCTGTGAAAACACTTTTTGCTAATGGCTTGAAATGATCCAAGCTGGACTGGAAACAAGAGAAAGGGAAGATGAGAAGTTTTGTTGGTTCATTTATTATTGACTGTCAGGCACAATAGTTTTACCTTTCATCTGTACTGCACAAAAATGGAAATTTATCCCCTGCAAAATCACTTCCAAACAAAAGGAAAATTTGGAAACGAAACATTAGAAGCTTAATTGTGGGCTGAAATATTCTGCCTTTTTGAGACTTTTAGCAAGCTTGCAAGCAACAATCAAGCATCAATCTCTCCCTCTTTATCGCTCTCTCTCTCTTATTCATTCATAATGCTTACGCAGATGCTGAAAACTGAAGCAAAACCATCTAGACACATAATTTCAAATACAATTTATCTTTGTTCAAAATATACCTTTTTATATCTGTATTTATATTTTTACAAATTCTAAAATAGGATGCACAGATTAGAAATAAAGATTATTTTGAGTAGTTAAAGCAAGAAAAGATAGTTATTACATCACACCAGCCCCTACAAACCAAGCATGTATACTGAAAGGCAACTGTTGAAGGCGAAAATGTGAGCTGTGACCAGATCCTTGGCAGCTGTTCTGGAAACCATAGTTTTTGTTTGTACAGCATAGTAATTGGAGTAATGTTCCTATTGAATTCAAAAAGAACCCTTTAGGGTTAGGGCACACTGGGCGATTTGGGGAGATTGAGTCGCCTGGCGACTAATCGCCTCAACTTTGCAGTGATCCCCAACCAGTAGCTCGCGAGCAACATGGTGCTCTCCAACCCCTTGGATGTTGCTTCCAGTGGCCTAAAAGCAGGTGCTTATTTTTGAATTACTGGCTTAGAGGCAAGTTTTGGTTGCATAAAAAACAGATGTCCTGCCAAACATTCTCTCCTGTAGGCTGCCAGTCCATATAGGGGCTACCAAAAAGCCAATCAGAGCTCTTATTTGACATCCCCATGGACTTTTTCATGCTTGTGTTGCTCTCCAACTCTTTTTTAAATTCAAATGTGGCTCACAAGCAAAAAAGGGGGACCCCTGGGCTAGAGGATGGGGGGCAGGTGACCCTCTGGATCTGCTATATTGACAATGTCCTGATGCAAGGGAATATGGGCAGGAACACCTGAAGATCTCTAGATGTTTGTAAAAAGGCTCAATCAGAATAATAGGATTATAGTTCTCACATATACACAGATACAGCCAACCCCCATGATGTAACTTTGGGCTATGATGGTGGGAAACAGTGCTAACATGACGAAAGGACACATCAGAAGCCTCTAAAAGGAGCATGAGTGTCTGCCCTTCCTCAAGATGGTGCCTCTGTCTCTGGAGCATCTCGTCGCGGGCGTCAATGCATACATGTCACGTCACAGGCGTTACGTCGCGGCCGTCAATGCGCGTCACGTCGGTACACAGGAAAATTCAATCAGGTAGATAATAGCTTAGTGTCTCACAGGAGCGATGATCACTTTGCAAGGAATTCATAAATTGGCATCTATGATCACTTTGCAAGGAATTCATAAATTGGCGTCTATAGATGCCAATTTATGAATTCCTTGCGAAGTGATCATCACTCCTGTGAGACACTAAGCTATTATCTACCTGATTGAATTTTCCTGTGTACCGACTCAGCCTGTTTTTCTGGATCCTGCTGCTATCTCTACTTGACCTGACCTTGGCCTGCTTTGACTACTCTTCAGCCTAACGTTTTCTGGTTACCGCTATTTGGACATTTCCGGCACTCTTGCCACTCCTCCACTAGGTGCAGTCCTGTTTTAATCTTCAGTGCCTGTTCTTCCTGGGAGGTGTAGGAGAGGTCATCCTTCTACAAATCTCTATTTTTGAAAAAATACCACCATATAATAGGTATTTCAAGGTTCTAAGTGACAAGTCAGTTGAAAATTAAAATATTATATATGAGTCATTAGGTCAGTATTACACAGTAAAGCATAACAATAAACGAATAAAAGAAAGAGGAATAGCGGAGACTGGAAATGTTCTTCAGGTGTTTATCAATCAAATCAAAAAAATTTGCAATGCATCACCATCACTGATTCTGCATTATAGATGTCACCATAACTACTGTAATAACTATAAAAGGCATATATCAACCAGGCTGCACAAAATCTGTGCTCATATGTAACTTATAGGAACTGTGTGGCTGTATGCACATTATTCTTTCTTTGTGTATAATGTATGTTCTGGTTTGGCTGGTTTATTCAACAGCAGGAATGAAATAATCTAGTTCCAATAGCAGTGACATGGTTGAAGTTGGAATTGTTCTCCAAATATTTTCAGCTAATTCAGTGTTAAGGATGTTTTGGTTAAGGTAAAATAAGGGACTTTCACATAAATTGGATCATTTATCAAGGCAGTACAAAACTAATCCCATTATACTGCATCTTGTTTATGCTTTTATACCAAACTACATGTTTTCCCTGCTTCCCATGCATGCTTCTCAGGTATGCTATGGGGTAGTGCTGAAATCAATGAAGTATACAGTAGCTACATGACTGCTGAAATGTGCTTTGTTCATGAATGGGCTGATATATCAATGTTCAAATTTTTACCATGATTGAATTTTTATTTGTGTTAAAACTCTTAGATTAGGATTAGATTTTCAAACTGGAATGTTTTGTGTTTGTTAAGGGCAAATTTTTGAAAAACTCAAATGGAAAACTTTGGCATCTAAAAGCTTTGCAGTTCATGTAGAAGTCTACAGGTGCTGTCCTTGGCAAATATAAGCAATTGTTTCAGTTCAAATTTTTCACTCTAAGCTTTTACATGACAATATGGTTATATAATGCCTTATATATATTTGTGCTTTATAGACCACATATTTATAGTCACTTAGCTAATTAGCAAAAGTAAGAAGCCTACTAATGAAAAACATTGTAGTAGTGCCCTGATAACTTGGCTAAGCTTAACACAATGGTAAAAAAAACCTAAAATAACTCCGTTCTGCCATATCATTTTCTATGTTATGTTAAAATGTAGATGCTCAATTACATAAAATAATTTTAAATTAGAATATGAAAACAATTCTATGCTAATTCGAGTTAGCTGTACTAATGCACATTGCCCTACAATTGAGCTAGTAGAGGGGGATAATTAAAAGCAGAAAAGCACCACGACTGTGTGTGGGCCCTGAAAGAGAAACGGCATCCGAGTACCTACGATAGACTCATATAATGAAAAGCAGTTGACAGATCTGATTCCAATAAATAAACGGACATAATTCCCTTTGGGGTCTGTAACTGTTCAGAAAGAGTGCTCAATAAGGATATTTTAGTATGTGATAATATCAGTGGAGCAAGAAGACTTGTAAAGGTACAGAGAAACTAAATGAATACATAATGACATAAGAGTTGATGATCTAGAAGCCTTATGTCTCAGGAGCGCCCGATGGTGCTCCCGTCTCCAACTGTATTCAATCCAAGAAGGCGGCACCCATCTTCCACATCGATTGACGCCGTCGACATGACACCAGCGTGATGACATTACAAGACCGGCACAAAATTCGAAGTTAAAAATTCTTTCAGATCAGGGGTTCAATGCCCAATAATAGGATTTGTTTGTTGCATTCCTGATATTAATTCCTGACCTTGCCTGAACCTTGACTTCGCTTCTTTCTGTCTGTCTTTTGATCTCCAGCCTGGATACTGACCTTGATTTATCCTGATCCCCATCTGTACCACAAACTTAGATTTTGACCACTAAAGTTTACTGCTTGGCCTGCAGTCCGCTTATTGGGAGCCGATAGGCCCCCTGACATTTTGTCAAAGATGTGTTGACTGGACTGGAACTAATGATATGGCACACATAGTGCGCTAACACTGCTAATTTATTCCAGGTGTAGACAATTTATTGTTGTAGGGGAGAAGAGAAAGCCTTCCCCTGTTTCTCTGTGATATCCTTCCGCCTAGTAAGAGGCTGGAGAGTGACCTGATTGGATGGGAACCCCAGTGCATTATTGGGAGAAAGGGTGTGCCTGAGTTTGGAGCCAAAAAGAGAGCTGAGAAAAAGCAGCACGGATTTTTATGAGACTGTCCAGTACAGAGAAGCCATTAACTCTGTGTAATCTGTGGAGGTACAGATTGAGCCCAGCCTGTTCCCTACCAATCTGCTAGAGACTCAGAAGGAGAAAGGTGCCACTGTGGAGATTTATCCTGTTGCAGAGCTGCTGTAATCTCCCGTGTGATTTCTTCTGAGAGAACCCCTGTGTGTGAGCCACCCAAGCGAGATACTGGCAAGGATACAAGCGTGGGGCCCCAAAGTGAAGACAGCTCATTTATATTGCCTGCTACACGGAAGCTGCTGCTGGATTCCAAAGGGAGAGGTACTTTTGGGAAAAGGTAGCGCTACCTGGGGAATAAGAGCTCTGGGGAAGGGACATTTTATTTGAACCGTGTGGTTATTAACCCCTTCCAGAGGACTGGGACTTTGATATTACAAAGGACTGTGTGGGAGCAACAGTTAATTACCTTAAAGTGATTTAGGTAGTGTCCCATGGTTCCCCCAGTGTAGGAGTGCATGGTGTATTAGTTTGTCCAAGTTTAATACATTTATATAAAGTTTAAATTTGTTCATTTGCAAGTGTGTGTGTTTTATTATTCCTAGTGGAATCCCCCCTGAGGTGTGTTCCTCAGTGTTCCCTAGGTGGAGGCACTGCGCTGTAATTCCCAGTTCTTTTCATTCGCAAAAGGGACTCAGGGCCCCTGGATTGCAAGGGTAAGTTGCTATTTAAAGAAACAGTAACCAAATAAGGGTTACATTGTCATAAGGTAATTAACAGAACTATTACTGAAATACTCCTCTTTATATTCCATGGTAACAAACAGTAATAATGCCATCACTAGTGATGGGCGAATTTATTCGCCAGGGGCGAATTCGCGGCGAATTCACGCGATTCGCCGCTGGCGAATAAATTCACGAATCACCAGCGAAATTTCGCTGGAAAAACGAGTCGCGCGTAGTTTTTGAAGCGACGCGCCAAAATTGACGCGCCGCGCACAAAGCGTCCCGCGACTCGTTTCACGAATTTTTCGCCAATTCGCTAATTTCTCTGGAAATTCGCAAATTTTTCG
Source organism: Xenopus borealis (assembly GCA_024363595.1). Lineage (NCBI taxonomy): Eukaryota > Metazoa > Chordata > Amphibia > Anura > Pipidae > Xenopus > Xenopus borealis. The sequence goes on from CM044444.1 coordinate 51,133,649, forward strand.
GCGAAGTGAATCTCGGGAGATTCGCCCATCACTAGCCATCACTTATCCAGCCTGGCAAAGACTAGCACAGGGCCACTAAACACTAGGGGGCTAATTCACTAACGGGCGAATTTTCACCAATGACCACTTCACCACACTCGTGCCACATTACCTGGCACATTACACTGGCAAATTTTCATTAGCATTACTTCAGCAGTGCGAGCATTTCTTAACAAATTTTCGCTAGCTTTAATTTCTGCCTATCGTGTGTGTATTTGTTGATAAATTGTTTCCATACAGTCAAGTCAACTTTGACAATTGTACGTGGCAGTTGATTTCTGTGGCTTGATGCCATGTTGTGAGGTCATTGCTGTACAACAGAGTTTCTTTTGAGGGCTCTTGCAGCTGTTATTTTTCAGACCTTTTCCCTATAAATATAATTTTATAAGAGTACAGTCTCGTGTTCTGCACAACTAGAGCAGCCAAGCATGTCGAATAAATGTTTGTTTTTTTTGCTTTCATTTTGACTTTATTGTTTATCCATGTATGTTCAATCGTTACAGTCCAACACAAATCATTATGGCTGACCAGAGAAAACCAAACTAGGTCAGCTGTAATAGTGAATTCACAAATTCTGGCAATTTCTTTAGTATTGTAACATTTCCCTAGATATTGTAATGCTAAAATTATCTCTTATTTTTTAATGCATTAAAGGGGTGGTTCACCTTCAAGTTAACTTTTAGTATATTGTAGAAGGGACAATTCTAAGAAACTTTTCAATTGGTCTTCATTATTTATTTTTCATAGTTTTGTAATGATTTGCAATTTTCTTCTGTTTCTTTGCAGCTTTAAAATGGGGGTCACTGACACCATCTAAAAACAAATGCTCTGTAAGGCTACAAATGTATTGTTATTGCCACTTTTTATTACTTATCTTTCTATTCAGTCCCTCTTCTATTCATATTCCAGTCTCTTATTTAAATTAATGCAGGGTTGCTAGGGTAATTTGTACCCTAGGAACCAAATTGCTGACACTGCAAACTTGAGAGCTGCTGAATAAAAAGCTAAATAACTCAAAAACCACAAACAATACAAAATGAAAACCAATTGTAAATTGTCTCAGAATATCACTCTCTACATTATACTAAAAGTTAACTCAAAGGTGAACAACCCCTTTAATAGGGCTGTGACTCATACAAACTCATCTATATAGTTGTAACTCATACAAGCTGATCTGTAGTCGATGTGCTCCCCAGGATTATTTCTGTCATGAAGATTGATTAAAACCTCATCAGAAGTTATTCCTACAGTGCTGGAAAGCTATTAAAGGAAAAATAAAATTTGTAAAATAAAACAGTGTAACATTGCTCATGGTTTGTAAGCACTTATACTAATATTGTAACAACACCACCACCTGCTGGTCCATTACTGTAACAATACAGTCAGAGATTCAATTTCATAAGTAAAACATAGAAGTGTTTTGATGTTGCTCTGCTCATGAAGAAGATGGGACATTTGTGACTTCTGATCTCTTTCCTGAGCAGAGCAACATAAGAATCTTCACCCCCTATTTGCATGATGTCATACCCCTATGGAAGTATTTTTTGTAATTGTGGATATTGCAACAAGCTGTACACGCACTTTTTGTGGGAAATTAGCTATGGTAGGCAGTTAAGCGTAGGATCAGGAGCATAAAGACAGGGCACTGTGTTTTCAGGCAACAAAACAGGTTTATTTTGGCCATCTCTTCCCAACACAAAGGTAACAAAAACACAGTTCATTAGCATTTCAAGAGCACACAATCACAACTTTTCCCCACTCTGGAGTTCTCACCATTAGGGTTGCCACCTGACTGGTATTTTACCGGCCTGAGTGGTATTTTTGACGGTTGATCCCAATGTTATTAATAGGAAAAAAAGATAAATATAAAGGAAGGCTGGTCATTGTATGCTACCTGCAGATTAGTTGCAATGGGTTACTGCACCTAAGGAAATTTGGTGTCTTATTACCTTATGCCAGAATGTAATTATTTGGAATAGAGAGCTATTTGCAAAAGATACAAAGCTGGGGAGAATACTTATGTTAGTAATATTTATAAATGAGTAAGTTTATTTATCCTGGTTTTTCCCATCTTCTTTGGTGGTGTTTAATAGGATGAAGATTTTATTTAACCACAGTGGATAGATCTGTGGGAACTTTGTATAAGTTGTTCTTCAATCAAAATTATATTGAGGAGATTGTAAAATAGAATAAGGGTAGAAATGGTGTATTTTGTATACTAAACATAAACATGAACTTACTGCACCACAAGCCTAATCAAACAAATGATTTATGCTTTCAAAGTTGGCCACAGGGGGGCTGTCATCTTGTAACTTTGTTATACATCTTTGCCTGACACTGGCACTGCACATGCTCAGTATGGTCTGTGCTGCTTAGGGATCGTCATAAATGATCAAAAAACAAAGCTGCTTGAGTTCTGCATGGCTGGTAAGTAAGGCAGGGGCTCCCCCTGCTGTTCATAAGTGATTGTTTCCCTGCCAGAAGCACTAAATGAAGGGAGAATTTCACTGCATACAGTCAGGTTTCTTATAAAAACGGTACATATTTTAAAATTAAAGTATATTGGAGATAGATTTCTTTCTATTTTATTTCTTTGCCTTTCCTTGCCCTTTAAGGTTACTAAACTTAGCATACTTCTCAAATTATTGTACCAGGTTGGGAAGAGCTATTGCTGGGTCAGTGATAAAACAAGCTTATATCTGCTAAATCACCAGATTTATGGTGGAATCTTTTGGCACTGCTACTCGTTAGGTTGGGATTGTCCCTTAAACATTGTAGGAAATGCTCCAGTGTGAGGAGTAAGAGAAGGGGTGACAAAGGACAACCCTGCCTTGTGTCATTATTGATCGAAAGGTCTGGAAAAAGTGCAATTGACTCTTTATCATGCTTAAGTATTTGTTGTATAAAGGCATTTTATTCAAGACTGAAATTCAACTATTCTAGGCAACAAAACATTCAATTTCTATTGTTTATATTTTGTATATATTTTTTGCCTTCCTATTCTGCCTCTTTCAAGCTTTCAAATGTGAGTCACTGGGAGTGACTGACCCCAGCATTCAAACATCTGTTGCTCAGTGAGGCTACAATTTTGCTATTGTTACTTTTTATTACTTATCTTTATATTCACACCTTTGATGACCACAAAAACTGGAGAGCTACAGATGAAAAAGTTAAATAGTTTAGATAAAGCTGTAAGCAAGATTTAAGAGCATGATATGAGCTTTGTGGACAATTATTTGTTTGCATCATCATGATTTAGGCTGTTACAAGGTTGAAAGATAGGCATTCAATTTGCATACAATTTAGTTGGTACAAAAAGCAGTTGCAACACAAAAAGTGAATGCTAGAATTTATGCCAAGTAAATTGCAGGTGTGCAAAACATGCATGTATTAGGCCCAACGATAACATCAAAGCTTTAGATTACATTGAGACATACATACATTACACACATTAAGACCTAAGGATTGTTAACTCTCTGAAAGCTATTATATGTCATTGCCAAAAAAAATATATTAGATGTCACTTATTTCTTAGCCATTCAGTACTTACTATACAAATTGGGCCCTGCAGAAGACCACCAGAAGTGCTCAGTGTAATTAAGGTCAAAACACAAATTTAATCAATGTAAACTTTATCTTGCATATGATTCCTTTAACCACCTTGCTCCTCTTAATATAATTTTCACAAACATGATCTTCAGTTTGCTTGTGGCTACAGTAAGTAATCCTAGTTAACTATGGATTCTTAATGCAAACAAGAACCTGAGGTCTCCAGGAATTTTCACACTGGTACATTTCCAAGAAGAACAGTAGTGGAGAATACACAATAGAAAATACTGTTGTTTCTTTCCAGATACACAAGGCAAAAGATCACTTCTCAAAAAAGTTCATATGTATATGTTTTCATATGAAATACAGAATGGAGAAAGTAGGCCAATGCCAGAATTAAAATACCCAGTTCAAAGGCAAAAACATAGAGGGACATTTTATGAAGCACAAACAAACTGAGCAAGGTTGTGTTCTTTAATCCAGTGCTCACACAAAACAAATGGGAATACTGTAAAAAGATAGCACCTTGAAGCAAACGTCCTGCACTTCACATAGTATATGGGCATCTGAGTAAGCTCTGGAAAAGGTATAGGAATAGTCAGATCTTACCCTTGTGTGGGCTAGGGAAGGTACCAAAAGGGAAGGAAAACAAAGGAGGAAATACCCCTGTATCTCAAGTCACACAAGAGCTAGATCTGATACAGGCTGTATATTTTAGAAGAATAATGATCCTGATTTGTGGTAAACAGATAAGAAATAAAAGATAAAACATGAAAGATAAACAACTGAAATTTTGTAAATGAAAATGCAAAATAGGATTTTGCTTAAAAAAAATGGAAAAGAAACAGAAATAAAATGTGCTAATGCTTAAGGCGCAATATAAGTAGAACTTATGTAGAATAATGTTTTTTATTTGCTATACATAAGAGGGGGCATAAAAAGACTTATTTATACTTAGGTTCTAATTTTCTATACTTCACTATGAAACCTTGAACATGCATGCCTATGGGAGAGATCCTATTACCCAGCAAAGTACAGACCACACACACACCGAAAATACAGAGAAAACACAAGCTGAGCCGGCAGCCATGCTCTAGTTACACACCCAGCTTGCAGTTAACTTTTCTCTTTTTTCCTATATGAGTATATGCTTGCAGCTCTAAGTATTTTTTAACCTCTCCTTATCTGGAGTTTGATTCTAACAACAAAATATCATGACTAGAAAGGCAGGAAGGTTTACTCTTCATGAAGCATTTAAAGAAATATTGTGTCTTTTATTCTTTAAAGTGTTTTCATTAATCAGCATGATATACAAGCTGAATATCTTCAAGCTGATCAGTTTCAGTTCTTCTCTGCCACTAACAGACAATTGTATGGCCAGTATGATAACTGGTCTTCAGATTTAGAATAATTATAAAGAGAATTATATTTATAAAGCTAGTCTTATGAACCTAACATGAGGTGCAAAAATGTGGTTTCAATTTATTATATACTGTAATACAAATTCTTATTTGTACTAAGCCAAATGACAACTTATTTTTTGTTACAGTAAAACAGATTCAAATTACATGCTATCATCTGAAGAGAATTCTTTTTAAAAATATTTACACAACTCTGTTTGGTGCTAGGCATGTTTTTAAAACTAAAGACCTGTGGTTAGACAGCCCTCATTTAAAGGGATTGTTCACCTTAAAATTAACTGTAATTATGACATAAAACTTGATATTCTGAGATGACTTGCAATTGGTCTTCACTTTTTATTTTCTGTGGTTTTTTAATTATTTAGCTTTTTGTTCAACAGCTTTCTAGTGGAATTCCAGCAGGTATCTGTTGCTAGGGTCCAAATTACCCTAGTAACCAGGCAGTGGTTTGAACCCAGATGTGTGCAGATCCAGTGATTCAGTGACACACAAAGAACAAGACCTGATGCAGAGAGCTTGAGTGCACACATGCCTGGATCTGCAAGCCTCTGGACCCAGCAGTTGCTTAGAAATGAGCCTGTGGGGCTGCTTTCTTTCCATAGAGGTTTTTCTGGTGTCCTCAGTTGTCTAATGTGAATCTTAGCTAATTTTAATCTCAGTAGTGTACAATCAGTGCCAAGCAATCCATATTCAAATTTGGAAGGTACATATACCTCATTAAACTTTGGTAGGCTATAGATCTTTTTCATTATTTATTTAGTTTGTTCTTTTTATTGTGCTTATTGCCAGCCTGTAACTCAATATACTAATATGGTTTTGGGGCCACTGATCCCAAAAACCAAAAAAACTCATAAGAGGTCAAGTGTCTGCATTAAGTTAGGAGATGAGTAGGGGATGTCTATGTGTCACCCCACCCTCCCTTCTAATGGACGCAGCACTCTACTCAAGGGGTTAGCCACAGGTCTTTGTGCTTCAACAGAGTGCCGAGGCCTGCAGTAAGTTGTGCAAAGTTTTCTTAAAACTTTGCACACTGCTTTCTGTTGTGTAAATTATCCCTGTACTTATTTAAAATCTTTTATGGCCCTCTTGTATTGATGTTCCATTCTTGCTTTCAGTGCTATGTGTAATAAAGTCATAACAACCAGAGAGCAGTTGAAATTTCTAGCCTGAAAATATTTTAAAAACCACAAAAATAAAGAAAAGTAAATGCACGTTGTTTTAGGCAGGGCCGGGCCAGACCGACCAGGTGCCCTAGGCAACCTGGCAGGTTAAGCTCCCCAAAGGCCCCAAAGATACATGTACGAAAGGGCTCTGGCACACTCCAGCCAGAGCAGAAAAGGGAACAGACTGGGGGAAGGAGGCAGAGAAGGTGCATGCCTGGCACCCCCCGTCCAGCTTTGCGCCCTAGGCACATGCCTACTCTGCCTACCCCTTAGCCCGGCCCTGATCTTAGGATAATGATGTCTATATTTAAGTTAACTGAAGGTAAATTACCTTTCACATAGGTAACTGGTCCTTACAGTATATGTCAACTTTAGGCTGGTGCAATAAGTGCATGATATAAAATATGGCATTTTTAGTCCTATTAATTTTTAGGGTTTCCTTATCCTTTAACTACATTCTAGTACATTATTTTAAGGGATGGATAGCAAAAATTGTATTTTATAATTGGAGAACCAGCGTGTTTGGACTGGCTGGGGGAAGAAGCATTTGTTCCAGAGTAATAACACAGCCAGATACTTATGTCTGTTATAGAAATAGCTAGCCCACCAACACAGTCCTCAAAAATAGCCAATGTTTTTAGAACATGGTATGGAATTATAGTACTACACCCTTTCTCTAGTCTAATTTATTTTATTAGTGCATACAGTGGTAGAATTAATTTAGAATGAACTTTTTAACATGCTGTAGTATTCTAAAAGAATTGATATGTGTCTTTTTTCTAATATTTTTTTTTTTCAAATATTGAAAGCTTCATGAATTAGAATGTCATCCTTGAGCAGGGTCCATTCTAAATTTCTCTGTATCATTCCAATTTTAGAATATGTGCTGCCGAAGCAAGCACTTTTTTCCAAATATATTTTTCTACAGTTTTCTGGTTTTGTAATTGGTAGTAATATAAATAGAGCAATAAAGTAAATAAGCCAAGTGTTTTCTACACTCTTCTACAACAAGAAGAGCCTTTTCTGAGTCAGACTTCTAGGACAGATTTGTTTTCTGATATCGCTTAGGGAGCTTGGATATGCACATTAAACATCAAAGATGCTTACTATTATTTAATTATTGCAGAGCTTCACTAAATGTTGTTGAAATTTGGGGATTTTACAATTATATTTTCAGTTCACCCATCTGCAGTTTATCCTGCCAAATGCCATAATAGTCCTGAAGACTTTGTAGCATTCCTCTGATGGCTGAGAATAAGAATTTTAAACTATCTGGATGATCCTAATATGCCCCTTAGGGCAGAGACACACAGGCAGAATCAGGGAGATTAGTCACAACTGCCTTCCCCTGCCCTACTACCTGCAAGAATGTAAATTGTCAGCGGGATGCACTCATAGAGCTTTGTTTTCTGAAGTTGCCCGAATTTTCCTCTGAAGGCAAATCCGGCGACTTCAGAAAACAAAGCACTCCTAGTGCCATCCCACCAGCAATTAACATTCTAGCCACCATGAAGGCAGGCGCGAATTTCAAAGTGTAATAGAAGTATATGTTACAGCCACTACATTACCATACACAAGCCCAGGAAACCTTTAATAAATAAAATAAAGTTTTCCTATTGCCCTAAACATGTGCCCACTGTATAGTTGAGTTGCCATGTGTTAGGAAATGTAGGGGGGAAGGGGGGTAATCCCCCAAAAAAAATTTGCACTATTTCAGACTATCACCCTACAAAAGGTAAAACACCCCAGTGTTTTTATGGGACTTAGAAAAAATTTCCATTTTTTTTCAAACTCCTATCTATTGTATTGAACTTTGCCAGGTTTGACCTGGCGAAGTAACGTCTAGCGTAAGTGGTAACTTTCAGTAAAATGGTCATCTTAGTGAATTTGCATAATTACGATCCTTCGTCAGTGCGCAACTTCTCCTGCCGTTAGGGTGTGAAGTTGCGCTAGTCTATCTACTTCTCTAGCAAAAATTCGCTAGGGTTGGTGTTAGTGAATTTGCGAAGTTACGAAATGTCGACACGCTGGCGAATTAGCGCTAGCTTTAGACGCTTCGCGCTTTATTGAATCTGCCCCTTCAAGTAACAATTACTTAAAAAGAAGAACTATCAGTGAAAAATTATCAACATGACCTATAGGTAACTTTTTAGATTAATATTTTGAGTGTCAGCATCACTTTAACTTACTCTTGGTCTAGAATGGTTAGTCAAGCTGTTCATTCTGTGGTATATATAAGTAAGTCAAAGTAATAAAAGATGACATATATTATGTCTCAGACATGCAAGACTTTTTTGCAATAAGACTTGAAAAAGATCTGAAATCCTAAGGATTTAAGTTTTTTTCAATCTCATCTTTTAAGAGAGGATGGTTCTGACATCCCTTGTTCAGTCCATTTTGTAAGGCTGTCACTTGTATACCTGTCCCTAATTTGATCCTATAGTTTGTATATACCTTATTCATCAGATTTCAAAGCTACATGAAATCTTCACTGATTTTACCCTAAAGGTTGAAGGTTTTGGGCTGTATTCAGAATGATTTTGATTTGTTATGTTTACAGAAAAATGTATTTCTAGGTTAACTTAAAGGTTTTATCTAATGCCCCTAAAATATAAGAACACAAAAAAAATATTTGTTTTACAAAAATCAAGAGGTGGTACTTGTAGTCTGAACTTCAGTTTTAGATTTACAACAAAGGCTTCAATTTTGTATTTATTTATCTAGAGTGACTTCATATTTTCGCTCTATTTATTAGTTGTTTGTTATTTGTCTGATGTATATATAGTATGTACTGTATATACTGTATACTGGTGGTCCTTCACTGCACAGTAGGGCCAGGGTCCTTATATAAATGAATCCATCTGTTATTTATGAAAGAAATAGCCAAAAATGTGGAGCAAATATAGAAAGACAAAGGTGAGGAACGAAAAGGAACAAATACAGAAGAAAGAAAAAATGGTGGTTGGAATGACTGAATAGGAAAAAAGTTCAATGGAAGTACATGCTAAAGAAAAGAAAAATTCAGTGAGTATTTTGGAAATTGCAATAAATCCTTTGGGATAGACAGCACTGAATCGTATCCACCACCACACTGGCTTTACATAGAAACCTAGACGAGATACCAACAACATGATATTTCAGTTACAACTCATAATTATATGTTATAATTTGAATATTGGTAATTCATTTAAAACAACATGACATAATAAAAATATTTTGTCTTCCTGCCATTTAGGAATATTAATCTTTAAAATTGTGTTACTATAAATGTAACTTTTTGACTACATGAGATCTGAATCCCTGTTCACACTGAAATAAGTTTACATGGCATACTAGTCTCTCAATGGAGCAAGGTTGGCATTAGCAGTTGTGAGTCACTATAATAGCAGCTATCACCAAATCATTAATTACAAATTGTTCCAAGGAGGTATTTTTGTTGGAGGCCACCATGTTTTTTCCTGCATAAAACAACATTCTAATATATTGTAATTCACACCTCTTACAGGCGCCAGTCTGCAGGATTCACAGCTAATTTAAAAAATGACATGTCCTTACCAAGAAGGTCAGAGGATACTGACACTTTAACCATTTCATAAACTGAACAGGGAGAATGTTACATAGTTACATAGTTAAATTGGGTTGAAAAAAAGTCCATCAAGTTCAACCACTCCAAATTAAAAACCCAGCATACACACACACCTCCACTCTTTCACACAAACCATATATGCCCATAGCTATACTAACTGTAGAGTTTAGTATCAAAATAGTCTTTGATATTATGTCTGTCCAAAAAATCATCCAAACCCCTCTCAAAAGCATCAACAGAGTCAGCGATCCCAGTATCACCCGGCAGTGCATTCCACAACCACACTGTCCTCACTGTGAAGAACCACCTACGCTGCTTCAAATGAAAGTCCTTTTCTTCTAGTCTGAAGGGGTGGCCTCTGGTGCGGTGATCCTCTTTATGGGTAAAAAGGTCCCCTGATATTTGTCTATAATGTCTTCGAATATATTTGTAAAGTGTAATCATGTCCCCTCGCAAGCGCCTTTTATCCAGAGAAAACAACCCCAACCTGGACAGTCTACCCTCATAATTTAAGTCTTCCATCCCTCTAACCAGTTTAGTTGCACGTCTCTGCACTCTCTCCTGCTCATTTACATCTCTCCTAAGGACTGGAGTCCAAAACTGCTCAGCATACTCCAGATGAGGCCTTACTAGGGATCTATAAAGAGGTATAATTATGTTTTCATCCCTTGAGTTTATGCCCTTTTTTATGCAAGACAGAACTTTATTTGCTTTAGTAGCTACAGAATGACACTGCCCAGAATTAGACAACTTGTTATCTATAAAAACCCCAAGATCCTTCTCACTTAAGGAAACTCCCAACACACTGCCATTTAGTGTATAACTTGCATTTATATTATTTTTGCCAAAGTACATAACCTTGCATTTATCAACATTGAACCTCATTTTCCAGTTTGCTGCCCAGTTTCCCAACTTAGACAAATCACTCTGCAAAGTGGCAGCATCCTACATGGAACCTATAGCTCTGCACAATTTAGTATCATCTGCAAAAATATTGGTAGTTATTGGTAGTCACAAGATGAATGAAAGCATAGAGGTAACTGAAACCTAGACTACCTTGTTTGTCTATCTGATCTCTGGCTGTTCAATGTGTACCCCCAGATTCAGTGATAATGTGATCATATATAAATGCCCTGATGCTCTTAATAATTAATAGCCCCCAATGTGAGGTCATATTTCCATGCATTTACCAGGAGCACTAGAAACAAATTGTATGTATGTTGCTCATTGGTGAGGCTTTATCTTGAAATAGTATTGCCAGTTGTGTAAAATGAGAAAACCTACCCTTCTGCATATGCATTTAAAGCAGAAAATGATTTGATTCTTGTTACATGCATCCCAGAACAGTAGAGTTTATTGCAAAGTAAAGTAACCAAGAAACATGTTGTGCTTCAATGCCTGGACAGTAGCCCCACAATTTAGCCCTTTCCCCATATCCCGTTTACTAACCATGCAAACAACAGTACTTCATCTCAGTGGTCATTTTAAATCTCCTCAATGGTACAACCCTTAGATGTTAGGTACTTTGCATTTTCACCTATTGTGCTGGAAAGCCTCTAAGCATAAAACCCACTTTTCTAATAATGACAAGTGCATATCAATAAATTCAGCGACAGCCTGATAGGTCTGAAATCAGGCACTTCTACATCAGCAAAAATAGACTGAATGCTTAGTGCAACCTTATACTCCTGCTATAAATATGCTAGTAGCAAGCTCCTACTAACAGTTCTTCCTGACTTCTATCTCTCTCTTCCCTGCATTCAGTCTTAAGATAATGACATCAGAAAATAACTTTTTTTATTATCTATAATAACATTGTCTTTGAATGCTATTTATAATGTTGCCATAAAAGTATTTGCCTGGTGTTTTTACATTACTTTTCTTAACCCCATGTTCCCTAATAGCATGCTGCCATATTTGTGCAGCTGTAGTCCCTTAGCATTAGAAACTTTAACTGACAGGTTAAGAAGGGACAGTCAGGTTGGCAAAACAGTCAGGTGTAGGAACATCAAGTGACAATTACTTACAAAAGCAAAACGATAAACATGACCTATAGGTAACTTTTACTGTAGATTAATAATTTGAAAAGAAAATTTTTAGTGTCAGTATGACTTTAAATTGCTAGGAGCCTCCCGCTTTCTCCTAAGAGTGAACCTGTTCAACCCCAAATAAAATCTTTAGCATGGCTGCATGTTAAAGGAAAAGTAAATGTTTTTCTTTTTCTTTCTGTAAATTTGCTCTAAACAGCCCCCCAGATTAATGTACCTTAGTCCCTGCTGCAAGTCTGCTCTGGTTTCTGTGTTATCAGCAGCTTGTTTCACCTTCTTCCTGGTGCAGAGTGAAGCCCAGCCCCTTAGTTTACTGAGCTGTCCATTTGCTGCTGTTCCACAATAGAGAGGAAGAGGGAGCCAGTGTTTCATTAGTAAGCTAGTTTCCCCAAGCAAAAGCTGCTACACACACTGGTCTCTGCTATGTCATAGTATGCAAATGATCTTCTGGACTAGTCCAAGATATAAGGTCAGCTCAGTAAACTAAGGGGCGGGGCTTCACTCTGCACCAGGAAGAAGGTGAAACAAGCTGCTGATAACACAGAAACCAGAGCAGACTTGCAGCAGGGACTAAGGTACATTAATTTGAGGGGCTGTTTAGAGCAAATTTAGAGATAGAAAAAAAAAACGTTTACTTGTTCTTTAAGCAAAGGATAGTATATAACATTCTTTATTCTGCTACCATTCAAAGTTGTTCATTCCTCTGATCCTCACTTTCTTCACTAGTCCTCTCAGAGCTACCTTTTTTCATACCATCCACATCCACTGCCACCTCTCATCTTAAACCTTTATATCTTGCTGCTTCTTCACTATTAAATTCTATTCCTGAATTTGTCTGTAAGGAACACTCAATCACTTCAAGATTCTAACTTTTGTAGAACCTGGAAAGTAAGGCACAATGCCTTTACCTTGTGCACTTTTTTTTTTTTTTAAATACAGGCCTTTTTTATTCAAAATCACAAATTATTTGGGATTTATTAAACCCCAAGGACAAAAAACTCTGAATATCAAAATCTGGCATCTCAAACCTGCCAAGGTTGCATATAAATGAAGAGAAGTCCCATTGATTTTTAGATGTGTGCCGAGTTTCATGCAATTTACTGAAATTCATAGCTTTCAGAAAAAAATAAGGAAATCAGTGTTTTTACCGCAAAGAAATTTCCGGGAAAATGTGATAATAAATAAACCTAAAAAAAACCTGCGTGGATTTGCTCGGAGTTTCTAAAATAAAATACTGGGATAAATTCAGAACTTGATAAATAATCCCCTTGGTATCACTTCATCAGGTGCAAAATCAGTACCCTTGCTCTAATTCACTAAAATGCAAAGTTGCATCTCTGCAGCCGAAAGCTAACATAAATTCACCAGCACAAGCATTTCATATCGAACTTGCTAGTGTTCAGTTCTGCCTAGTGAAACTACATTAGTAAACTTGCACTTAGGTCAATTTGAATAGGGTGGGTACAAATAGGTCATATAAATGTCTTTATTAGATTTGTTGGTGCAAATGCTTAGGGGCAAATTTACTATTTTTCACATAAAATCCTACAAATCCATATGGAATGCTTATCGAATAGTTTTATGCTATCTTTTTGCTCGATATTCGATTTCTCGATGAGGCATTCGATCGTATGAATGGTATTCGAGCATGTCTTAATAAAAGAAGCCTACGGGGGTTCCCATAGGCTTCTATTGGTATTCGGTAGGTTCAATCTGGCGAAGTAGGCATTCAAAGAATTTTGAATCCTTTGATCATCGAATGATCGAATTATCGAATATCCGATCATTCCATCTATTCGATAATTCAGTATTCGATGATAGAAGAGGCCAAATTTGTATATTCGAATATCCGAAAAAATCGAAGGATCAGTATTCGAACGAATTTGATCGAACTTCGAATCCTTTACAAGAATTTTGTAAATTTGCCCCTTAAAGTGGCCACTTATTTTTGCCAGCAACAGCCACTATTCCCTTTAGTAAACCCCTAGGTGTACAAAGACTACACAACTCATTGCTGTGAATATGCTGGCACTATATAAATAAATGTTAATAATAACAACACAGTAATAAATGACTTTATATTTTTTATTTGATGCATAAACGGTTACAGCAACAGCAGAGCTCTAAACCCCTTGGAACCACTCCACTGGAACAGGTAGCGATGCAAAAAAGACATTAAAAAATATGTTACTTTGTCTGGAGTTTTATACCTTTATATGGGGAGGGAGTGTTTTCCCAGAGCTTTACAAAGAGATTCATAAAGTATAAAGAAAAACTATCAAGGCTACAAGCACATTCCTTTCTTGGAAAGCAAAGGGTAAACTATCCTCTATTAATTCTTAACCTTGACATTACTGTAGAATGCATAATAATTAAGCTGTTTTCGGGAAGAGCAGGTTACAGTTCAGTTAAAATTTACATTAATTTTCATTATTGAGCTATACTGTAGCCATTTCATTCAGTGTGCTGAAATGAAATACTGTATGTTTATTGAACAGCAGTTTTACATTTTAAATTTTAAAAAAAAGTGCGGGTCCATTTTTTGCAACCTGTACCCGACCAGTACCTGCATCCGGCGATCCGAAATCCGGACCCGCAACCAGCATTCTTTCCCGCCTGTACCCGCTGCCCGACCCCAACTGGCAAGTACCTTATCCACAACCCGGACCCGCAACCCGCTGACCATCAACAATCAGGAAGTGCTGTCAGCTGACCATCAAGAATCAGGAAGTGCTTTCATGCTGACCTACAAGAATCAGGAAGTGCTGTCATTGTAACCGGAAGTTACATCATCGGAAGTAGGCAAGATCAGAAGAAAAAAAAAAGAGTAAAAGTTGCTATTGAGAAGACCCACAGCCCGATCTGTGACCCTCAAATCCACAGAACCATCGACCCACGTCTATACCCGACGCCAGAACTTCTGCCTGCAACCTGCAGGGTAACCCACGGGTACCCGACCTGCTGCAGGACTCTAAATGCAGTGAATCCACTATATTTGTGAAAGATTCAGCAGAATACCAAACTTAATCGAAATTCTAATTTGCATATGTAAATTAGGAGAAAGATGGGGGAAAATTACTGCATGTGCAGCGAGTGGGTATAAAATGTTTTACTTCCTTGTTTGTATGATGAACAGGCACATGATGTTTTGGATTTGGTTCATCCAGACACTTGGGGGCAGATTTACTAAGGGGCCCATTTATTAAATTCACATGAAGGATTCGAAATTCGATAAAATTTTATAACAAAAATTTGAATTCCGAATATGCAAATGAGGCAACTTCTACCATCTAATTTTTCATATTAGACCGATTCAAATAATTCCAATAATTCATATTTTATTGTATTCAAATATTCGAATACTCGATGGTCGAAGCACTTCCCCTTTAAAAAAAATTCGATAGGCGAGTTCTCCAATTGCTTTAAAACCCTATGGGAAGCTCCCATAGGTGTTTTAAAGTTTTTTTTGATCGAATAAGAAAAAATCGTTTGAATCATTTGATTCGAACGTTTAATCGATCGAATTATTTAATCGAACAATCAAATTTTTCCTATTCGATCCTTCGAATATTGGAATAGCGGTAAAATCCTCAATTCGAAGTTCGACCAATAGTAAATTTGCCCCTAAGGGTTGAATTTGAGGGTTAATTAACCCTCAAATTCGACTATCAAATTTGAATTGAATTAAAACCCCTCCAATTTCGAATTTGAGGGGTTTTAACGCAATTCGGTTTATCGAACGAGTGAATAAGAAAAATTTGATTGATCAATAAAATCGTTCGAATTGAACGATTCGAACGATTTTAACCATTCGATCTAATTTTTTTTTTATTCGATCAAAAAACTTGAGAAAATCCTATGGGAGCTACCCATAGGGTTATATAGGAATTCGGTAGGTTTAATCTGCCGATTTGCTGTATCAAATTATTTTCAAATCCTTCACACGAATTTAGTAAATCTGCCGCTTGGATTTGGCCAAATCCAACTCCTGCTGAAAAAGACAGAATATTGGCCAAATCCAGAACCAAATCCTGGATTCGGTGTATTCCTTTAGAAAATGCAATATTGTTACTCCCAACAAATCGAAAAAAACAATATACACTGCTGTTTTGACTGAGAGTTGGTACTGAGCACCTTGTTGATTTTCCCTTTTCAGTACAGTATCACATTCACTTTAAAACTTTAATGAGGCATAGCACTTTAAAACCCTATCCCTTGATCTTGTTCTTCCCCTTAATATAGTGTTATTGAATTACCTGCCATTTATGGAAGAATTTGAGAGCTTGTCACTCTTTACTCCATTGAGTATAAATATTTCTTGATTCTAAACAAAATGCTTTCTGCACAGCACATAAATCTGATAAGCTAGTCTCGCTCATCCATGGCACAAGTCATTATGACACATAACACTTGGCTTGTTTGTCAATCTGGACCTCTAGTATTGACTCAATTTTTCTATTGTGGGATCCCTTATCCAGAAGCGCATTATTGAGAAAGCTCTGAAATAAAGGAAATAAATTTCCTATAGAGCAAATTATTCTTAGCAAACTATGTTTTTTTCTGGTTTACTAAAACAATATCTAGTTCTTGATGGAAACTAAGCTGCATGAATCCATATTGGTAGAAAAACAGTCCAGTTTGGATTTATCCTCCGAGGATGAGGAGGGCATAACAATGCTTTATTAGCAGGTTCATGCAGCCATTACATAACAGCAGTAAGTCTTACTCTTTCACTTTCAAGCTGTACAGAAAGTCCTGTGTATGCACAGTGACACCTGCAGGCCATTTGTATAAACACCACATGATTTTAGTAGACACGTTATGGTGATCCAAATTATGAAAAGATCCCTGATCCAGAAAATCCCAGGCCCCAAGCAATAGATTCAGTACCTATATTAATATTTCCTTTGTCAGATTTTAATGTTTGCATTTAGTAGAGATAATGGTTTTTTGGAACCACACTGACCAAGTGCTCTGCCTGATTTCAATTTTATAGACCACATTGAGTGGACGTGTCACCGTTCTAACAGATAGGACAAATGTATTCCACTTTTTAAAGCCACTGCATCTATAAGCACTTTGTGAAACTCAGTTGGCAGTTGGCATCAAAATAATTCAATTGTCTGTTGTCATACTGGAAAATTCTTTATCTATTTTTTTAAAAATTCCAACTTCTCTTTGATACATGAGGCTGTGATTGACAGAAATAACATGATCTTGTTCATTTGTTTTTTCTTATTTAATTCCACAACACCTAACAATTTTTGTAAGCTTATCCTTATGTGACCTCTCGATTTAGATACAGGAAGCACTTCATGTGAACATTACTGTATTTTATTGGGTAATTCTCTCATCAAATTCTTAGACATGGCACATGTTGTTCTCCTTGTACACTCTCTCTTTCGGAGACCATAAGTCTTCATTTGGCCTTAAATATCACCTGTACGTTGATGATGTCGAGATATATTTAGACACCCCTTAACTGCCTTCTAGATATCTCCTCCTGGATGAACCAACAGCTCAAGCTGAACCTGGCCAAAACTGAGCTCACATTCTTCCCACTTAAACCTGGCCCATCTCTTCCTTTCACCATTACTATTGTTGGCATGTTCATTAACCCAGTTAATTCATTACATTGACTGGGTTCATTTTTGATCAGTTTTTAACCTACTCCAATCATTAATTCCACCAATCTCCATTTATTTCCATGGCATTTTTAAAGGTTTATTTATCAGAGACTGAACTTTCACACATTGATAAATACCCTTCGACATGCCTTTACATTTTTCTACCCCCCACCATTTGTGTCTGTACCCATTTATATATTAAGTGCCACGGGGCCAGTACCTCTTCTCTACTCTATTTCCTACCAAATGGCACTGAAGCAGTGTCCTTAAATAACTCTGTGCACTTTGTGTATAAATATTTTATCTGACTTCTCCTCCACTGTGTGTACTTTTATATATTTTATAGTGCTGCAGCTCCTTAACAGCACTTTGCAAAAAAGAGTTTACAATATAAACTTTACTTACAATATATATATATATATATATATATATATATATATATATATATATATATATACAGAAGAATCAGCACTCACAGGTCTTACTTATTAAAATTTTAGTTTTTATTTTTAAACATGGACTTTCCGTTTTTTAAAATGGAAATTCAGCGAAATAGCACTCACTGCACTAGCAATACGGCCCCTCCTCGACCCGATCGGATTCTAAAAGTTGACCAGCAAGCAGGAAGGTGCATTTTGAGAACGCCGTTAGGCAAGCCTTTCCCCATTCCTTAGTCTTGCATATGCACCAAAATGGGACACCTGATACACATTCATTTAGTTTAGTGATAGCTAGGAATTGCAGAATGTTAAAGGGGTCGTTCACCTTTGAGTTGACTTTTAGTATAATGTAGAGAGTGGTATTCTGAGACAATTTGTAATTGGTTTTCATTTTTTATTATTTGTGGTTTTTGAGTTATTTAGTTTTTTATTTAGCAGCTTTCCAGTTTGCAGTGTCAGCAATCTGGTTGCTAGGGTCCAATTTACCCTAGCAACCATGCATTGATTTGAATGAGAATATGGAATATTAATAGGATTGGGTCAGGAAATAAAGATGAATAATAAAAATCAGCATTAACAATAAATGTGCAGCTTTAGAGAGGATTTGTTTTTTGAGGGTGTCAGTGACCCCCTTTTGAAAGCTAGAAAGAGTCAGGAGAAGAAGACAAATAATTCATAAACTATAAAAAATATGTAATGAAAACCAATTGAAAAGTTTCTTAGAATTGGTCATTCTATAAACATACTAAAAGTTAATCTGAAGGTGAACCACCCCTTTAAGTGACAGTATTTGCAGTGAATAAGGTATAAAGGGTGAAAAGGCAATACATGATACATGATTTATTTTTTTTAAAATCCCTTTAGAATAGGTTTGGATGTTTTAATTAAAAAATTATTTTTATTATACAGATTTTTAGGTCAATGTGAAAGTTGTCTTTAAAGGACTTGTTCAAAAACTGGGTAAATAGATAGGCTATACAAAATTAAAAAAAAGTATCTAATATAGTTAGCCAAAAATGTAATGTATAAAGGCTGGAGTGACTGGATATCTAACATGACATAACAGAACACTACTTCCTGATTTTTTTTATTTTATTTCCACTGATTGGTTGCTAGGCAGTAACCAATCAGTGACTTGAGGGGCTCATGGCTCATAACTGCTACTTTTGAACCTGAGCTGAATGCTGAGGATCAATTGCAAACTCACTGAACAGTTATGTTATTTGTGGCCCCCCTTCACTTCACAGACTAACTCAGAGTTAGAGAGCCGAAAAGCAGGTTGTGTTCTGTTTTGTTAGACATCCAGTCTTTTTATACATTACATTTTTGGCTAACTAACTTTATTAGAAACATTTTTTATTTTACATAGGCTATTTATTTATCAAGTTTTTATTTTTACACTTAATTGTTCCTTTAAAGAGGAACAATTACTATTATAATAGAAAAACTATCTCTGGTTCTAAGGTGCTGATCCCCATTGTGTGACCTTAATAATGGGAAATGGCTATGTTTAGTATAATTAAGCAACATTATTTCAATTATCAGACTTTATATAGCAAACTGTTTAATTCAAACAGCTAACCACAACTGTGTGAATGTGCACCATCTTGTGGCACAAAATGAGCATGACTAAAGGCAAAAAAATTTAATGTGTGAGGGTCCAACTGATGCTTTCTTTTTTTTTCTGTATTAAGAGTACCTCGTACTTTATCCCAACTAAGATATAATTTATCATTTTGGTTGAAAAGCAATCCTATTGGGTTTATTTGATGTTTACAGGCGACCCGATCTACCACCACGCTCCCCAAGGCCCCCCTCTATGTGCGCGTACTTGTGCGCATTGTGCGAGCATGTCCCCAGAGCGCCTTGCGCGCAGGCAGGGGAGGGTGAGTCAGTGACGAAGGGGAGAGAGCGCCAGCGGGGGTGTCAAGGAGGCAAAAGCTCCAGGAGAGGAGGAAGGGGAAAGCAGCGAATATGGGGTAGGCAGAAAACAGGTACCTGCCCAGCGCCCCCATTTGGTTGCACCCTAGGCAGGTGCCTCTTCTGCCTACCCCTAGTTCCGGCCCTGTATGGAACAATCCCTTATATGAAAAACCCTAAGTCCTGAGCATTCTGGATAACAAATTCTACCTATATTTAGAGGCAAGCAGTGGAAATGAGCCATTACAAAATCATTGCTACATTCAAAGGAAGGCCCAATATTTCTACACTGCAGCTATATAGTAACACTTAAAAGACACAGAATACTTATGTTAACAGTAATGGAAATTATATAGCTCACCTCAGGTTGTTGCCT
This sequence comes from Xenopus borealis, assembly GCA_024363595.1. NCBI lineage: Eukaryota > Metazoa > Chordata > Amphibia > Anura > Pipidae > Xenopus > Xenopus borealis. Next base: position 51,153,818 of record CM044444.1, read on the forward strand.
ATGATTAAGCATTGTATGTATGAAATAGTTCAGGCTATTTTGGTTTTAATATAATGGACTCATAAAAGCCTTTTTATGCCTTGGAGTTTTTGCCGCTTATTTTGTGAAGACCGCAGCTGTGCAGTTTCATTTGCAGGATTTATCCCTCAGCATTGAAAAACACACCTTTCTTTTCTACACTATTTACAGGAATTAATCTTGGTATTCCATGTTTCTAATACAGGAGTTATGTTCATATTTTCAAAAATAAAATAATGCAAAAATTATTTATTTCAGATCAGGAGAGGACAAAGGGATAGCTTTGGTAACTTAGCAACCACAGTCCAGTGTTGCGGAGACTAGCAAAAACTATATTATCTGCAGTTTAGGCTCCCCTGAGTAAATGTTTGTATATTCACTGTTCTATAAAACAAAAAAACACATATACTTCTATTTCCTCGTACAGCATAGATGGCAATTCCCAGTACAGAACTTTTCCATCTTTTCAACCAATTCAAATGTAGGACTAAGACAAATGCACTGTGGAATGTAAAAAAGTACACACATCATTATTTGAACAATTAAGCACTGATTCACATTTTTCAGTTTGATAGGTCTCCTGTGGATACTTCTTTTTTGCATCCACACGACGCAATAACCAGGACAGCTGTTTTTCATGTTCCAGACTGGCTCTGTGCTATACGATTCTGGGGACTGAAATCGTAAATTATGAAATATAAAAATACTCTTTGCGCTGGCGCATGTATGCCATGATGGAAGGCAGCCACAAATAAAGAGAGCTCCACACTATCAGGGGTTCAGAACCCTGTATAAGCCTCTTTAAAGCTTCTACTCAACCCCCGAGCAAAGACTTAGCACAAGACAAACTGGCAGACATGGGGAAATGCCAGATAAAAGAGCAAGCAGGGACGATGTCTCCATACCTGCAGAAAACACCGGGACATCGTCAGCGTGTCCAAGATGGAGCCGAGATGACAGATTCGGAATCACCTCCAGATCTCTCACCTCCTAGCTCCCCAGGCTTGCCAGACACTTCACCCTTATCACAGCCATTGGATGAGTCCTTACTAGGGATGGCGCGAACCGCCGAAAAAAGCGAACTTCCGGAAAATTACGAACGGTTCGCGAACGGTTCGCGAACCCCATAGACTTCA
>CM044444.1:51160187-51178857 GCA_024363595.1 Xenopus borealis
CCGGATGTTCGCGCGAACTAGTTCGCCGGCGAACAGTTCGCGCCATCCCTAGTCCTTACAACAAGCTATAACCTCAGCTACAGTCCCCCTGAACACTCAGGGGACAGATACTGTTACAGTGCAAGTGCTTATGCAGCAATTAGCAGAGAAAAGCTCACAGGCACCATTGCGGATTCCATGCGTCTGGCCCTTAACGACAATAGAGCAGATACTGGCAGTCTAGGGGAAATAACCGACCAGCTTGAAAATAATATGGACAAGCTCTGTACCAGATATAATCAGCTAGAGGAAGATAATTTCACCCTGAGAGAGGAACTCCTGCAGTCACATACTGAAGATCTTGAAAATAGATCCAGGCAGCAAAATTTGAGGGTTCCAGCAGTCTCGGAAGAGGTCTCTCCACAAGACATCAGAACTTTTGTAAGCTCCCTCTTCTCCGGATCTCCCAGTGGAAGCATGGTGCTTTAACAGAGCACACAGAGCTTTGGGTGCTCGACAGTCTAATGCAACCACACCACGAGATAATATAGTGTGCCTACACTATTTCTAAAGCAAAGAAAGCATAATTGCCAAGACCAGGAATAACACACACTACAATCATCAGAGCCGCAAGGTACAAATCTTAAATGATATCTCACAGATTACATTGAACAAGAGGAGAGATCTCCTCCCTGTAACCCAGAAGCTGAGAGAGCATAATATCACAAGCTGATCGCAACCAAGGGAAACTGCCAGTATATTCTCCAGGACCCATCGCATGGCCCCACACTACTCCAAGACCTCAGCCTCCCACCCCTAGACCAAAGGAGCTCCCCCACAAGTCGGCAGAAACATCTACCCAAGTCTTTATCATCAATCTGGGAAAAGGTGAGACACGACACCGCCAGATCGGCTCCTCCACCCGACGCAGCCTGTCTGATCATGCTTTGCAGAGTTGGGCATCGATACACATCCCCTTTGGTCTGCCAGCTCGAGTGAGTATACTGCTGTTTACTTTTTCCTCCCGCTATCACCTGAAATGCTCCCAACACAGACATGGTCAGTCTGTGGAGCTCCAACCCCTTTATCCTAGGGGAAGCAGTGCAATTACTAAGTCTTATTCCAGACTGGAGGCTTGCAATATTGTTACTTTAACTACCTTGTTTCTCACATCGGACTATTCTACCAGTTACTACCTCCTTTTTTCATTAACTACTGGCCTTTGGGAAAATCTTTACGAATTCAAGCATTCTATTTTATACAGTACAAATGAAATGCAAATGTTTTGCCTGTTTTATATTCACAGTTATGAACTTTTGGTATAAGAGTCTCCAGGTATTTTGGATGTCAATGGCAGATTCCTTTGTTATATTGTCATTATGGTTGAGATATTAACATTAAATGTGAATGGGTTAAATAGTGTAATGAAAAGGTATATGCTCATCAGGAAACTGATAAACTTCGCCCAGATATTGCCATGATCCAGGAATCACATTTTACAACTAGAGAGAATAATTCCCTTAACACCAAATTATACCCAAAAATGTATCAAGCTACCTTGTACTTTAAGAAAGCAGGACTTGTAACAATGATCCATAGAGATTTCTCTCTGGAGGTCCAGAAGGTGGAGGAAGACCATAAGGGTTGTTATTTAATCTTAGACTGTCTACTGGAAGTTAAGCCCATTAGATTGGCAAATATCTACTCCCCCAACAAACACCAGCTGCGTTTCCTCAAATCCACTCTTCCAAAAGCCAGAGGGGATTATCAAAGCCCCATAATAATTGGAGGTGACTATAATTTGGTATTGTCTGAGAATAAGGACAACTCCCATCCCCCTATATTTAAAAAATATAAAAGCCAATGCCAGAGATTTTAGCAATTGGTCCACATGTTGGACCTCAGGGACTTATGGCATATACATCACCATAGTGAGAGAGTATATACCTTCCATTCCGCGTGCCACCAACTATATTAAAGACTAGATTTCTTTCTGGACTCACGGGACCTCCTTGTTTATACAGCCTTTTCAGATTTGGTTCCTATTACGTGGTAAGACCACAATGCGGTTAGATTGGATGTACACCTGTCCGCTAGAATAGGGAAACCTACCCATTGGCGCCTGAACGAAGGTCTCTTAAATTACCCCCATACCTGTGCTGATCTTTATCAGACTATTAAGAATTACTTATATTGTAGATAATGCTCAATCGGTAGAGAAAGTCTCTACTCTATGAGAGGCACACAGGGCAGTAGTGAGAGGCAAACTGATCTGATGCTCGCAGCACCAAAGGCACAGACACACATTAGGAAAAGCCTCCAAACAAAACTAAGATTACTAGAGAGGAAAGCCCAGCTCAAGCCGACTGCTGTCGCTTGCCGGGAGATTCTTGGGGTCCATAGAGAACTTAATTCACTGTCTGGAGACATAGAAAAAGCCTTAAAATGGACTAGGCAGAAATTCTACGAATGAGAGATAAACAACATTCTTTAATAGTTTGAAAGCTCAGAGAGCAAACAGCCCAATCTGCTATTGTCTTTAAAGGAATACTACACAAAACTGTATGACTTACTTCCCTCACACCCCCAGACATCAGAGGAGGAGACAACCTCCAGGCAAACCTTCCTTGCCGATAACATACATTCCACTTCACAATCCGATTTAAAGACCCTCAACAAACCAACAGAATTCAAAGACACGATTGAATCCCTCCCAGGCCCCAGGCCCGATGGCTATTCTTATGCCTATTATAAAAAAATTTCAGGCTCTCCTAATCCCGCATCTAATTAAACTTTTTACTTCCTTTATGGCAGAGGAGCCGATCCTCCAATCCATGCTGGTCTCCTATATCACTCTCCTCCACAAAGAAGGTAAGGATCCCAACCTGTGCGGTGGTTACAGGCCAATAGCTCTTTTAAACTTGGATCTTAAGGTGTTCACCAAACTCCTGGCAAATAGGCTGGCCCTGATGCCCAAACTGGTGGATTTAGGTCAAGTAGGATTCATATACGGCAGACAGGCAGGAGACAACACTCGTAGAATTGAATTTATTGATGCAGTTAACAAAACCAGGACCCCAAGTTTGGATGCCAAAAAATCGTTTGATCGCCTAAATTGGGACTATATTTTTTTATTTGCTTAGACAGTTGGGCATTGGGGGGCCCTTTCTTAGGGCCATCCAAAGCCTTTACTTGAACCCCACAGCTACCCTGAAGCTACTAGAGGCCTCTCAGAAACAGATTAATATCCTGTCCCCATTGTATTGAGCCCCTAGTGTCTGCTACTCAACACCATACGGATATTACAGGGCCTGGGATCCATCAATGAGAATTTGTAATTTCTCTATTTGCAGATGATATCCTTCTCACTTTTACAAACCCGGTGATATCCCGGTGATATCCCTCCCCAACCTACATGCCCTCTTGGTACAATATAGCATGCAGAAGCTTTACCAATTAATGTTCCCCAAGAAGTCAAGGAGGCACTGGCATCTAAATGTCACTATATGTTGTGGGGAATAGCTCAAAACAGTGGGTAGGGCTCAGGTAAAACACTTACAGAGGAGACAGGAGGCTTAGGTTTGGAAACAAAAATGAAACAGGCTCCTGTCTGGGGTTTTATTGTTCAACCCAAACAAACATAAACAGTCACAAGTTATGTGGCATAACAGTAAAACAAATGTTGAAAACCTCACCGGGTTGTAGTTTTACAGAAACCCAGAAAGTCCTTGGGGTCATAAGGCAGCCCTTCTTTTGGAGGCGCAGTAGAGTACACAAAACCAACTTCACAGTGTGTATGTTTAAAGCGTTCCTCTCACTCACAGTTCACACACACACACTTCCCAGCCATGCATCCTTAAACAGCCCCCCACCTGCGGACTTATTGGGCAGCATACTCAACCATCCTTGCTCCAGGGTCCTAGCCTGTCTTACCCTGAAGATTTAAAGGAGCCAATACCTCAAGCTGGGTGCTATATACCTCCCATCATATAAAGGCAGCCTACTGGGACAGAGCTGTTCGTCACATACCTCCCCCCTCTGTTCAAACCCGGGGTTTCTGACACCATTAGCAACCATACAGTGGACCCTTGACAAGGCATCTGCATTACCCGCCAGTTTGCCTGCTCGGTGTTCCACTGTAAAATTGAAATTCTGCAAGGAAAGGAACCAACGTGTGACCCTTGCATTTCTTTCTTTTGCCTGTGACATCCAGGTTAAGGGAGCATGGTCTGTAATGAGCGCAAACTGATGGCCCAGAAGATACTACCGCAAAGCTTCCAGTGCTCATTTAATTGCCAGTCACTCCCGCTCAACAATACTATAATGTTTCTCAGCGGGGGTCAACTTCCTGCTCAAGTAGACCACTGGATGCTCTTTTCCCCCAACTACCTGTGACAATACCAAACCTAAAGCAACACCAGAAGCATCCATCAGTTTGTACCACAAATTTATTTTTTAAATCTGGTGCAACCATCACTGGATCTTGACATAAAACTGCCTTCAACTCATTTTTCCTTTGGTCAGGCCAGTCAAGGGAGCAGCCCTGGTAGAAAAATTTGGAATACATTTGCAGTAATAGCCAACCATATCCAGAAAAGTACGGACCAGCTTTTTAGTGAGAGATTGGGGCCAATCCTTAATTGCCTCCACCTTATTCACTTGAGGCTTGATAACACCTCGCCCTATAGTGTACCCAAGATAACAGGCTTCTTCCAGACCTATGGCACATTTCTGGGGATTTGCTGTCAAGCCTGCCTCTCTGATGGGATTTAGGATGGTCTGTACTTTGGGGAGGTGACTTTGCCAATCCCTGCTAAAAAAATTACCACATCATCCAAATAAGCAAAATGCTGATGAGGCCTAAAAATGTGGTCCATCATTCTTTGAAATGAGGCCGGTACTCCCTGGAGCCCGAAAGGCATGCACACATACTGGAAGAGACCTTGTGGGGTAGAAAAGGCTGTTTTCTCCCTAGCAGTTTCTGACATAGGTACCTGCTAATACAGAAAACACCAAGTTGTTTCTTTGCAGAAACTCCCTGACTTCCTGTTTTTGCGGCTCTGACAAGGTTTCAGCTATTTTTACCTTTTCAATACCCTCCTGGCCTGGGTAGGAGGTAGGGGTTGGACTATAGCTGTGAGTACTTTTCTATCTTTCCAGGGTTTTATTAAGTTTACGTGGTAAAGTTGTTCTTTCTTCCTCCTATCTGGTTGGTAGATCACCTCACCTATTTTCTTGATTATTTCATTTGTCCAAGAGATCTCTGGGGTGACGACCATACAGTAGCTCAAAGGGCAAAAAAACCCATGGATGACTGAGGCACCTCTCTAATGGCAAACATAAGATATGGCAAGAGACAGTGCGAATCCCTCCCATCCTTATCTATCACCTTCTTTAACATATTTTTCAGGGTTTTGTTAAAGTGCTCTACTAACCCATCGGTCTGGGGGTGATACACAGAAGTTCTTGACTGTTTATTTTTCAACAACTTACACAATTTCCTTCATAAACCTAGACATAAAGGGTGCACCCTGGTCTGTGAGGATTTCTTTAGGAACGCCAGTACAGATGAACATATAGAACAGCTCTCTAGCAGTATTTTTGGAGGCTGTGTTTCTTAAAGGGACCACCTCAGGGTACCACGTAGCATAATCCATGACTATAGGAATGTACTGATGGCCCCGAGCTAACTTTACCAGTGGCCCTACCAAGTCCATTGCAATTCTTTCAAATGGTACCTCAACGATAGGCAATGACACTACAGGGCTACGGAAGTGAGGTACAGGGGCAGACAGCTAAAGAGTCGGACTGGGTCAGCAGGGCACCGGGATAAAACCAGGTGAGCTCTTGGCTCTTGTGGGCTTCGATATCCCAGACCTGCTCCCTGCTGAATCTTCTGCTGCCTGCTGAATCTTCCTGACGCTACCTCCCTTTATCTGGCAGGTCACGGCAAATACAAAGTGCACACATATACATGTGCAGTGCAGTGGGGGTGGCTTGACAGGGAACCCAGAAGGGGACCTGGAGTGGTCCCTGTGACAATATCCTAACAAAAACCCTTGGCCTTTCCCTGTAAAAGTACCTATTCTCTGACGTGTGAGGTGGCTCCACCCCCTTTCACAACATGGCTTAGTGTCTCTGCTCCCTTTACATCACTGGCCGCTCCCACCACTGGCCGATATTTAAAAAAAAAAAAAAAAAGTGGCAACCCTACCCAGGCCCCCCAGTCCAACAATGTGGTGTTTATACAAATGGCCTGCGGTTGTCACTGTGTATATTACTTGTACTATGTACAGTAGATACACAGTACTTTCTGTACAGCTTGAGAGTGTTCAAGTTACTGCTGTTGTGTAATGGCTGCATGAACCTCCTAATAAAGCACGATTATACCCTGCTCTACCAAAACTCAACAGATTGGTGACAGGATTGGTGACCTTTTACTGCTTGGATCCATATGTTTGATAATTACATTATTGCTGCTGACCAAGGGGAGATTTCTGCAGCTAGAAAGCGTGCTTTACTTAATAACTGCCTGGGAGCAGAGGGACAGAGTATATTTTATGCATTACCTGATGAGAGCTATGAAACTGCTCTTACTGCTATAAGGAACTTTTTTGTGGCGCGTAAATGTGGTTGCTGAAAGATATTAATTCTGCCATCGTGGACAACATAATGCTGAATCCACAGAACAATTTGTAGCAGCTTTGAGAAAGCTGGTTTTTACCTGTGAGATGAAATGCTAAGAAACCAAATAGTGGGGAAAAAAAACTCACAACACATTAGAGAGAGACTGCTCCTAGAGCAGGATTTAACCCTTGCAAAGGCTATTGCAGTTGCTAGCCAAATTGAAACAGCAGTGGCAGAGTCTAAAACCTAGTCAGGGAACTACTGGGAATGTACAGACTGTGACTTCAGCACTGTGGCCTGGTTATGCACAGTCACAGGCAAAATACAGTGCTAAGGAAAGGGATTCACTGCAAAACCGTGCAGGAAATACAAATTCCTGTGGTTCAACACAACACATTGCAAATTATGCTACATATCCTGCAAAGTGGTACAGTGTCGCAAATGCTCAAAGCTAGGTTATTTGGCTAAAACCTGCCGTAGTTCTGCTAAACATGTTCATGAAGTCACTACTATAAATGTTACAGTGTTAAGTGTGGATAAAGCTGGTACATTTATTCCAGACAAGTTTATATGCATTGTCAATGTCAATACTGCTTCTGCTGACAAGGGAAACTCCATTAACCTGTTGCTTGATACAGGCTCAGCTGTTTCTATAATACAAAAGAATATTTTCTTGAAATACTTTGCAAAAGATATGCTTGTTGCACCTGCCCTGAGACTGGTCAGTTACTTAAATGATCCAATCCCTGTGCTTGGTAGCTTGCCAGTGACTGTACAATTTGAATCCAATACTGCAAAATGTGACTTTTACATTGTGAATAAGGGTACTGCTATTCTTGGAAGGGATCTCTTTGCTGCATTTAGTTGATGGTCTCATTACTAAAGCACCAGCGCCTGCCACACATAGAGGAAATATTTTCAGAACTCCAAGGAGCAAAATTCTTGTCAACCCTGGATCCTCAGATTGCTTATCATCAAGTATTACTGCATAAGGAAAGCTGAGACCTCACTGCATTTATCACACATGATGGTTTATTTCAAGCATGTACCTTATGTACTGGCTTCAGAACCGAGTTCTTTTCAAAGACTGATGTTTTCTATACTCCATGACAATGCTACTTGGATTATATAATTGTCTATGCTGCAACTATGGATATTCATGACAGGTACCTAGAAAAGGTTCCGAAATGCATTGATTCTGCAGGACTGAAACTGAACCTTTCCAAATGACCCTGACCATGTCAACGCTGTAACACAAACACCTACTCCATCAGATTTTTAGACCTTTCTTAGGTCTTATTTCATGGTATTCAAGTTTATTCCCAACTATGCTTTAGTTGTGGAGCACTACTACGTGGAACGTCAAGCCTGGTTTGGTCAGAGACTGCTCAACGTAGCTTTGAAACAGTTAATTGTGAACAGTCCAGCGTTAGCTTTTTCTGATCCTGCACTACCCACAATGGTTACTACAGACGCTTCACACAGATCCATGCTGATCATTCAGAGAAAACTGTTGCATTTGCATCCAGAACACTTACAGAGACAGAGCGTAAAAAGAAGCTCTAGCATGTGTTTGGGCAACAGAAAAATGGAGAACCTACCTAAGGGGTAGAGAATTTACCTTATGCACAGATCATAGCCCTTTAACTACACTGCTTACAACAAAGGGACTAGGAAGAGCTGGAATGTGTATAGCTAGATGGTCAGCAAGGCTACTGAATTTCAACTACAAAATGCAATACAAACCAATTTTGAAAAATGATAATGCCGATTGTTTGTCACATTTACCTTTACCTGCAGCTTCTGATACACTGGATGATGACATAGAAGTTGTAGCACTGACTGATATATTATCATCTACAATTACAGCTGCTGATTTTAAGCAAGCTTGCCTCACGTGTCCAATTCAAGTAAAACTATGGGACATCTTACAAAACAAATGGCCAAATGCTGAGAAGAAACTCAGTCGTGATCTTCAATCTTACTACTGGATTAGTCATGAACAATCCTAAGTAGATGGCTATGTTGTCCGTGGAACTCGCCGCTTACTGGTACCAGAAACCTTGAGAGAAAAGCTCATCCAACTTGCACATGAGAGTTATCAAGGAATTGTACATACAAAACAAAGACTGCAAGAACTATACTGGTAGCCAGCAATGGATGCTGATGTGGTCAGAAAACTACCTGCATGGACGAAGGACTATGTGTTGTGAAGAATGTATATGATTGCATTAAGATACATACTGTTTGATTGTTACTGTTTATTATATTTGTCCAAATGCTTTCCTAATATAGGGGGAATGTGGTGTTTGTACAAATGGCCTGCGGGTGTCACTGTGCATATTACTTGTTCATCCTCAGCTACCAAAACACAACAATAACATTCTAAAAGTTAACTTAAAAGTGAACCACTGCTGTAAACTAAAGGACAGTTTCCTGTTAAAAAATTCACAGTTAAGCAGGTGGTACAGAACAGAAACGCCACACCATGCCTGACTGCAGTAAAGCCCCTTATATACAGTATGGGCCATTCCCTGGTCCCCACTGCTACCTTTGTTTTATCCAAATATATACTTTAGGGAGGGGGAGCAAGGGCCAAAGTCAGGTGTAACAGGATTGACTATGCCATGGGCATTGCCAAAGCCAGCTAGATTCAGTTTGCTGGTGTAATATCATAAGAACCATTGAGTTTGGATGTATTGTAAACCGAAAAAAGAAATAAAACCACAGATAACCATAGATTTAATATTTAAGTAGCAGGCAGAACATATGTCCCACATAAGCCCTGTTCATTGCACTCATGCTTATTGTATTAAGTTCAAAAGCACAACAGCAGCAGGGAAGCACACATAGAAAAAAACAAAGGTAGGGCTCATGATTTCAATCACATGAAACAATTTAGCACCCAGCATGTCTATTTCCAAGTGAACAGACCAGTTAGTGAGTAAGCCACACCCACTGTAGGAACACAATGCTCCTTACTAGCAGCACTTCCTGATACAACTGCAGAGAAAATGAAGCTGCTACGAGCTTGCCTGCTCCTGATACTTTTTTATTTTATCAGAATTACAGGTATGACTTCTGTGCCATTTTACTGAATCAAAATTCACTGGGATCTTGCATTATGAACTTTAAACTGTGATATAAACTTAACTGCATTAAGGTGATTATGATCCTGTTCTGGATTTTTTCAAATCTACTTCCTTTCATTCTACGTCATAACATGAAATAAGACCTATCAAATGCCCTGAGTGGATCATTATTTCGCTAATGATTTGGGATTAGTTGGCATCTCTGTGCAAGTGCTTGCACTTGTTGTGAATAGAGTTGCCACCCTGGTGTTGATATATTAGCACTAAATGTGCTTGAAGACTGATTAATATGAATTGTTTGGGGATATTGTTAGTGTTTTGGCTCTCTTGATTTGGGGGATATGGTGTGTTCTGTACTTTTGGTGATGCACTTTATGGGGCAATGGGGTGCTGGGATGTTATGAGGCACCAGAAGTAAGAAAAATTATGCTGTGGTCAGCAATGTGTTCTTATTATAATAATAATAATAATGAGTGTTTGGGCATCTTAAACAAATTGGAATGGGTTAATAGCTAAGTCATAGCAGCCACTGGATCTAATTATTGCATTGGTTGAAAGCAGGTGAGACCTTTGCTTATAAGTTTCTGAAAGGAATTCTGTTAGTAGATTGGAACTCAAAGATTTGGCACACTGCAGAATTTAACACACCTATTTAGCTTTTGCAGCACAAATAGGTGACAACTTATGGGCAGATTTATTAAGGTTTGAATGGTAAATTAGATTTGAATTTTCAAGTAAAATTTTTGGTCAAAACTCCCTAAATCAAGTTGGGAAAAATAGCCTTCCTGACATTCAAGTTTTTCAGAAAAAAACTCGAGTTCCATTTGAATTTGATTTGAGTATTCAGGTCAGTAATATTCGTTTGAGTTTTAGAAATTCGAGTTTTTTCTTACATAATATACATTATGAATTTCAAGGTCATTTGAGTTGCAAAAAAAACCTCTGTCACTCAACCTTTGATAAATATGCTCTAAGTCTTGTACATGGTGACTGCATAGTGTGCAGATCAGACCTGGAAAGTACACAAGTGAACAATAAACAGAGATGCTTGGAAATATCCTACTGATTGATAAATCTTAAAGGGGAACTATTGAGAAAATGAAAATGTAATATAAGCTTCATCACACTAAAATAAAAAAATTTCTAAATTTAATAAATCAAAAAATTCTGACCTGTTATGTAATAATTAAGTTACTCTTTACTCTCTTCATCTTAGCATTCTTCTTCTTTCTTCATGCAGGAGTTGGAAGTCTGATTTTGATTGATAGTCAAGTCTGCTTTTTTTTTTTCTTTTTGCTTAGATGATGTATTAGAGCTCACTCTTTTAAAATCACCAGAAATCTTGCTTGTCTACATGCAGGATTTGTGCCACAGTCAGTTATTTTGTTACATTATGTTGTAGTTGGTTGAGTTAGTGCTAATGCATCTGCTAGGAAAGGGACCCTCCCATAAACTTTAATGGATCTGTCAATGAAAATCTGACACACAACACGAATGAAGAGAAACAGATGCTGAGAGAGGAATAGTGAAGATAAACTTGATCATTTCAGAAACAGTACAAATTTAGAAAGTTTCTTATTTCAGTTTGATCAAGGTTATTTTAACTGTTCATTTTCACAATAGTTACCCTTTAAGTGTAATAGGAGGGAAAGTAAATTTGTAAACTTGCATGTTTATGCTAAAATGCTTAAGATTTTAATCCAGTCTTGATCCTTTTCTTGTATTTTTTTTTTCTATTGAGTAAGAGTGATAACACAAGGTGGGACTTCAAGAAAGTGAAGTAAATGGAAATAGTAAGAAATATTATCGTTAAACCATCATTAAAAGAACATTAAATGACAAATGCCTTACTCAGTTTCATGAGTATAGCGATTGGCAATATATTGCTTCATCTGAAACCTCTTCATTAAATTAGGCGTATGAAATTACTTCAGACTTTTTTTTTGTCAGAATTATTTATGAATTTAGTGTAGGTTTTTTTGTATACATTGACTGTAAAACTGTTGAATTTCTCCAGCGGTTTTAAATTCAAAATATTTTGGTATATATGATGGTAACTTACGCTAGCGCTTTGTTTTTAATGCTGACCAGTGACTCACTATACCCCCCATATCAACAGTAATAATACCCTGTTGTTGAGCCTTATTATACTTGATACCTATAGCAACCTACATGTCTGTATACCCAATGGATGTGGCGAGTGGAGTTTGGTGCGGTGATAAGAATAATAGCTCACGGCAAGGTTGCTTTAAGCTGGCATACCGTGCCCTAGGTAAGAATGACCCTATATGGCGAACAGTGTGGGTTTGGTTGATTCCGTCCCCACACTCCAGCTATGGGTCGGGAGTTCTCCTTGGCATAACACGGTTGAGCACTGTGCTGCTATGGACTACCTTACTGGGCGATTAGAAGGCGTGACCTGTGGGCGTTCTAATTTCAACTGATAGCACCGTTTCTCCCAAAACTGGCGGCCACGCCTACTCCTATTTGATGACGGGCACTTAGACACGCCCCTAGATGTCTAACTGTATTGCGGTGGTATGACATGGCTGCTGTTTGCTGTATCTGTCTAAGGCTGGGGTGAGTTAATGAGTAGGTCTCTACACGGGTTATCTTGGGGTGTTCACATAACTTTCTGTTCATGGGGGAAGATCAGCATACACCCTTGCGCCGGTTGCCTAGCAACCACGATTGGTGCCAAACCTTGTTTGCACTGTTCTGTTTCCCTGATGAAAGTTCCGCTTTGGAACTGAAACGTCGGATTTAATAAACCTTCACTTTTTGGATAAATAATGTGATGTGTTGTAAGTCCTTGGAGTGCTGTCACCTGTGCAGTTTCTATTTTTATACCTAGACTAGCACCCAGGCAATTTTTCACCAATAAAGGAGTGCGTTCCTTTTGCAGTTTATATATATATATAATATATATATATATATATATATATATATATATATACATATATATATTATATAGATGTGTATGATTTCAAACATAGGTTGTATCAGAGAGTTCATCAGTTCATCTTGAAGTTTGCTGTTCTGTCTCACCTCTCTCAAGCTAGCAACTACCTATAAAATAAGCTCACCCATTAAAAATAAATGGTACACAAATTTGTTTGAAATTTATGTCCCCTGTTGATCTATTGAGCAGATATAAACTGGTATTTGATTTAAAGGGGTATGGGGATGAATGGATGACATACAGTATAACACTTGTAGTTTCCTGTTTAACCCAGTTTAGCAGATAATATCAATAAACCCAGACATCTATAAATTACACATGATGCCCTTTTAAATGGGGATATATAAATGTGCTAAAAAAATATAAATCACATCAGTGCTCCAAAGTCTTTTTAAATAGAAATGTACCAATTTAATTCACTGGCAGGTGACTAACATTTTGACACCTCCCAGCTAATTAGTGTTTCCTATAAAGATTGGAAATAGATTATTCAAACTTGCATTGTTTGTTAGTTATAGATCAAGACCTGGCTATAAATTTGTTTTGCTTAAAAGCAAGATTTTCTTGACAAATGCAATATCGCTCTATAGAATAAAGATTAGTTCATGTGCAGTGGCACATTGAGTATATGTGTGCTTGTTCTCAAGACACAGGAAGAGAAGGGCTTGAAGATCAGTAAAATGGGGTGCCTCTGGGTTTCTATAGTAAGATATGTGTATAAGATGTATAATATCTACCACAATACTATTTTTTTTAGTTTCTTTTGAAGTAAAATAACCATAGGCCAAGAAGTTCTGACATCCAATGATCCTCCAACCCCACTCCCAGTGTGGAGAGAATGGAGGCTTCAAAAATATGCTTTCATTAGGGAAGAGCTGGCTTTCCAACTTGCCTCTTTTGCCAATCTCCCTTTATGACACACTGCATTCTATCCAAATAACATTTGGACAATGTCTTTTCTTGCATCCCTTTGTGCACAACCCTTGTACACCCTATGTGCCAACCTCCTTCTTTTTCTAGCATGTCAGTCCTTCATCTTGTCCAAACTTTCAGCCCTCTACTCATTTCCCCAGGTGCCATGCTACTCCCTTAACCCATATCCCCATTATGGTGGTTTGATGCCTGCTCTTTTTATACTTTTCACCACCTGTGGTTCACTTGCCTTTTAAACCATCACTCAACCCTCTCCCCTTATACCTCTCAGTCCACATTACTCATATCTCCATGATCCTTTCCCACTGTAACCTATCTGCTTATGTACAGGGTTACCACCTTTTCTGTGAAAAAAGGTATACTTTCCATACTTTTATCTTTCTGCCCAGTTAATAACATTGGCATACAGCATCTTTTTTGTACCCTGTTATCTTCTCACTATGTGTGATGAGCTCTTCCCCCTCTCCCCAATTCATGTGCTAGTCTCTGTCAATCTATCTCTCTATCTCCACACCTCACTGGCCTTGTTATCTGTATTTATTTCTCTAGAAAAATACTAGTAATAATGCAAGAAAGTTATAACAATGCAATGTTATTATTGTAAATTAAAATAAACAAATATTAAAAATATGAAACTATTGTTTCCTTTTGTTGCTGTCCATTCTACATTGTTTGTGTATCCTAACAGTATTTTACATTATATACATGGCTATGATAACTTTTATAACATTTACATCTATATTTATGTATTTTAGATTGTGCTACATTCAGATTTGCATCTTATTATGCCAGCCACATGGTTTTGCAACAGAAGCCCTCACAAGCTGTTATATGGGGCTATGGAGAAGTTGGAGCTGCTGTCACAATCTCTCTTTATAAAGGACCTGAGATCATTTTAAAAAAGACTGTACCCATAAATGGTAAGAATCTTGACTGTAATCTATGCCTGCTGAAAACATACAGTTAAAGCTTATATTAATGTTTATTGGAATACAGTGTATTATTGGTAAAGTCCAAGTTAAGGTTTGTCACTTTCTCATCCCCGTTTCACCAAGCAAAAGCTTCTAACTGGAAACTGGTATGGACTAATCACATCAGAATCTGTCAGAAGTCAAATCCTTTCTTAGAAAAGAATATTGGGGTTCCTTGAATATGGCTAAATATTTTTGGTATTCCAATATTTTATATTTTATTATATTTAATATTCCATATTTTAAATATTGAACTTCTTGCGCCAGCCTAAAGTTTCAGCATCTTGATAGCAGCAATGATCCAGAACTTCAAACTTGTCACAGGGGGTCACCATCATGGAAATTGTCTGTGACACTCACATGCTCAGTGGGCTGTTGAGAAGCTTATGGGTTGTTGCAAATTTACAAGCAGACAATTACATTTCTATTCTGTATATAGAGTATATTGTGAGATGGTCCCTAAGCCCATTAAATGACACCAACACAGAGCATGTGCAGTGAATCATCAGAAAAGAAAATGGGGAACCACAGGGACAACTTTAGAGGCATAGGTCTTCACTGCTAAAAAGTTTTTCTTGCATTGGGCTGGTACAGAAGCACAAAACATACAAAATTTCTACCATACTTCTATTGTTGAGATGTAGTTCTCATTTAAATATGGTATACAAGTAACAGAAGAATCATGGAAAATACATGATATAAGAGCATTGATACAAAAAGGGAGGACCAGCATTATCTTGAGTATCTATGAGTTTATTTACAGCTTTTAGCAAATAACAGTCTCTCAGGAGAGGAGAAAATATTGTGGATGACTAATAGAGCAGATGAAAAGGAACATGGGTGAGACAGACCTCACAAAGTGACTCTAACTGCAAAGTAGAACCAGGACATGGCTGAACACCACTGACATTAGAGTATCTGTTATTTCATTATGTTTACTTTGTTAGGAAAGTTCACACGCAAGTAAATTTTCATTATTTCCAACATTTTCCTAAAAGAACAAACATGTTTCTTTTGGCTTAAATATATTCCATTATACATTGTACTATTCATATGTTTATTCTTTTTGTTTTACTTCTTCTTTCTGCCTCTGCATGACCTTGGGGCAATGAGTCTTCCTTCTCAATAGGGAATTGCATCATTTGTTGATATCACACATTTTAGCATTTCTTTGTTGCTGTGCATATTTGTTCCTGTACAACCACAACATATTTGTAGGACCTCCCACAGCTGAAATAACTATACTGTCAGTTATAAAAGTATTACTTAATGTATAGAGGCTGTTTGGTTAATAATATATGTACTTAAAGAAGATTGATACTTCCCATCTCAAGGGCAATCATCCTACATAAATGGCAATAATAACTTAGCTATGTAAGCATCTTTAAGTAGTTATTGAGTACATTTCCTGATGAGAATGGATACTTGTGGGATAGAACAAAATTTTTTTCATTTTATTTTTAATGTAAAATGTTAAAGATACTAAACAAAGGTTAAGTTGTAACAGTTCTCAAATATAGTGTCTCTCTCTTGCAAAATTGTAGGTAACTAAATACTTTGAGCACCATAAGAAATGTGGACTTTTCTTTGGAAATTCTATTTCAGCTTGTTCTCCCAAAGGCACAGAGTTGCAAAATCATATACAAAGTTTGCTCTAGGTCTAGCATGTAAACCAAATGTAGCATTGTACTAGGCCTGGAGCTTACTTTGCATCTTTTGTCACCACCTCATCAGGTCTGGCTTTCAATGGTAAGATCACCATGGACTCCATCAAATCTGCTCATCCTCATTCCCACACTTTCGACAATATAGTTTAGAAGACCATTGAATGACTGACCAGGAAGGGACAGTGATGAGCAGAATTTAACAAATAGCTGAATTTAGACAGTGTTGTTGTTCTCTGCCCTTTTATAAAGTCACACCACAATATTTAAATTGTCAAATATTTCATTTCCCCATAGTGCCAATATTTAAATGTATATTCAAGGTCATTCACCATCTTCTTTCACTGTCCTAAATTTCTCTTTGCCTGCCTGACCGTGTTTATGAAAAATCTGTCCTTTATTGTATTAATGTAGTATTTTTTCTCTTTCAATCACTAATGAGTTTAGTTACATTATAATGTTTATTTCTCTGCTAGACGATGCAGGTGTTTGGAAAGTACTGCTGGATCCTGTTGATCATGGAGGACCCTACTGGTTACTTGCTCAGCAACATTACCAGAAAGATATTACTGATTTGGCACTGCACGACATCTTATTTGGTGATGTTTGGCTTTGTGGTGGGCAGAGCAACATGGAGATGACAGTTTCACAGGTACATCATAAATAATGAGTCAACAGAAGGGGATACATCAAATATAAAGTGATGCAGGAATGCATCTTCTGCTTCTCAGGAGTCAGTCTGTCTGTCTAGATACCCTCATTAACTGTTTTCATTCACACGTGACACACACACAGCATTTTTGGTAGTGGCAAGATGTAAGAGACCAGAGTAATATTGTGCCACCAACAAAAATTCTCTTTAGTCTATTCTTTAAGGGGCCATTTACAAAACAAAAGGAATGCAATGTGCAAATTCCTTTTTTCAAAGTCCTATTTTTAGTATCTTTTCAAATTAAAATCTATGTTTCTTTGCTTTTTTAAATAGGTATTTAACGCTAGTAAAGAACTGGCAAAAGCTGCTGACTATCCCACCATTAGATTATTTACCGCATCATTAGAAGCATCCCCAATGGAACTTGATGACCTTGCAAAGGTTGATTTACAGTGGTCGGTACCAACCTCTGGTAAGAATCCATACATAGCTGGAGATTAGTAAGGGTAGAATGTACCCTGTATATGTGTGTTAATGTTTACTTTATCCATAATTGTAACACATGATGTTATAGGCAATTTTGCATAAAGAGACTAATCTGCCTGCATGTATGTATTATAAAACACTTCTTTTAGAACCTTTACATGGCTATTGTTAAAAAATGGGTGGGAATATAAATAAATCAGAAATTAAATACCCCACAGCGTGGCCTTAACAGGGACAGAAGCGTTATATTCAAATATCCATAAAGCTTATATCACTGTAGTGCTGTTATAAATATTTGAGTTCTCACAGATTTGAGTTCTGTGTACTGCAAAAGAAGGGTGGCTGCGCATCAGCTTACAATGTAATGGGCAGATTTTTCAAAGGTTGAATTTATGTGACTTGTTTTTTACTTTAATAAATTTAAATATACTCACAACTCGAATGGGAGGTTTTTTAAGATTTAAACATTTGAATATCTAATATTTGGTCGAATGGTCCTGACCTGAAAATTCTAATGAAATTCAAATCCAGTTTTCCCTCTGAAAAAAAAATTGAATGTCAGGACGACAATTAACATATTCATAAGGTTCAACAGACCTCTGCTCTTGACTTGTACATGAAGTCAGCAGGTTTTAGGTTGTGAATACTCAAATGAGAACTGTTTCAATGGTCGAGGTGTTATAAATGCATTCCGGTTTGGGCGTGCAGTAGTTTAAAAAAAAAAAGAATTGCCCCCTGCAAAAAGCTGCCTGAAATTGTGGCAGATTTTCATTCGGCTTATGCGCATGATGTCACATGCGCATACTGCGCATGCACATGGCCTGTCATGGCAGCTCGCACCGGGAGCTCCCTCCTGGTGCGAGTAAGCCAGCACATACAGGAGGCAATTTTATTTTTTTAAACTACTACAACCCCAAACCGGTATGCACACCTTTGGTTTGAGGAATTTTTTTTCTGCCCATAAGTGCCCTTTAACAAAGTGGGATAGAAATGTAATTAAGTTTTGTGCTTCGGTACCAGCCCAAGGCAACCACTGACCTTTAGCAAGGAAGATGCATCTCTGAACATATTCCCCAATAGCTCCCCATCTTCTGTTCTGCTGATTCACTGCACATGTTCTGTGCTGTTGTCACTTACTGATCATATTTGAACAACTTAAATATATATATATATATATATATATTTAGTGAATAAAGTACCCCCTCTTGTAAATTATAAGGATATTATAAGATACCGAGGAGTTTTATGTTTTTATACAGGTCATGGAACTCCAAGGTAACTTCTAATATCCTCATATTTTGCAA
>CM044444.1:51186492-51226625 GCA_024363595.1 Xenopus borealis
CCTCCAACAGAAAGTCGGCACTCACGATACATGTGTATAAAGATGCCTGGGTGCAGTATCATGCCTGGGACCGTTTTTTGGATTATATATATTTATATATATATATAATATAAATGATAATAGTAATTTATTTTGATTGTTAGTAAGTGACAGCTCTGAAATCATTGTAGTTAGAATTTAATAATCAGTCCTTTAGCATCGGCTTATATGACTGGCAAACATAATTTTCTGCTTGAACATTTGCAACATCCCCTAAGTTAAGTTTTTATACAGCTGCTCAAAGCCCACTGAGTATCCAAGATGGGAATCTCCTGTGACACCTTTCGAGGCCTGGATCATTAGTACTATAGAGATGGTGAACCTTTAGGCTGGTACCAAACGTTCAGTATATAAAATATGGCATTCCCATCCATATTCAATTTTAGGACATAGTTCTCCTTTTTAATATATATAAAATTAACAATGAAAGAAAAAAACACATAATATTCATTACAGTTAAACAGTCTTTTGTATAAGTCTTATATATAAGTCTTGGAAGTATTCTCCCTCTCATAGCAGAAGGAGATGCTGTTGATTGACATGTAGTGTATTTCACTGGAGGTGCCAAAATGTTATAATCCCACCCAGTAAAAGAGACCCCTTAGGTTTTTTTTCCCCACATGCTCCTATTAGGATAGAACAGCAACTTGCCTGTGCATAAAAACTGCGTGAGCAATGTGCCAGCATTTTACATACTTTATGGTTTAGACAAACTATTTAAACGTGGAATATTGCTCTACAGCACCATTCCTGTTTGCTATTTATTCTTAAAATTAATTTAATCTTTAACCCATTTCTTTTTGCTTTTTAAAAAGAAAACCTTGGAAATGGTGAGTTTACATATTTTTCTGCTGTTTGCTGGCTGTTTGGTCGACATTTGTCACACCAACTGAAGTATCCAATTGGATTAGTGGAGTCTGTGTGGGGAGGAACGCCTGTTGAGGCTTGGTCCTCAAAAAGAGCACTACAAAAATGCGGACTTTCTTACCATGAGGAATGTGCCTCTGAGAGGTAAATTTGCTTAATATTATATGCAGTTAATATTATATGCAGATGAAATCAGAATAGTTTACTATGTTTATTAATATTTTAGCAACTCTAAGTTAATAAAGTCCATGTCATAAAGGCCATAACGTTTGCAAAACATTTACTAGTTACAAATTTCAAAGCAAACATCCGATTGTTTGCTACCAATAGGAACTTAATCCCTCTGACAATAATGCCTGAGTACCTCATAGGAAAATATAATGTATGTATTGCTAAGCATAGGCAATAGGATAAGGCTGTTTTTAACAGATTGCATTTAACATAAGCTTGCTGGAACATAAATAGAAATGAGAGTGTTGCACTAGACCAGTGATCCCCAACCAGTAGCTTGTGAGCAACATGTTGCTCTCCAACCCCTTGGATGTTGCTCCCAGTGGCCTCAAAGCAGGTTCTGATTTTTGAATTCCAGGCTAGGAACCACATTTTAGTTGCATAAAAACTAAGTATAGTGCCAAGCAGAGCCTCCTGTAGGCTGCCAGACCACATAGGGACTACCAAATAGCCAATCACAGCACTTATTTGGCACCCCAAGAGACTTTTTCATGCTTGTGTTGCTCCCCAACTCTTTTTACATTTGAATGTGGCTCACGGGTAAAAAAGGTTGGGGATCCCTGCACTTAGCTATAGGGTAATCAAGTGCACAATACAAGTTGGCAGGGCAGGGCAAATGTATTCTTGTTTTGTCTATTTAGCTTTATAGCTTTATTGGCTTGGCAACCCTACATATGCTCATTGTGCTCTGGATTAATAAAGGTTTTTACTGTGTTTTAATCAGCAAATTTTGCAGAGAAAAGTTATCGGAACCAATATTTTACCAATAACTCTCTGTTAAAAGGTCATTGTATACAGGAGAAATGGCTGGACCTTGTAATTACACAGTACTGTGGAACGCAATGATACACCCTTTGCTCAATATGACTATTAAAGGAGCCATTTGGTATCAAGGTAAGTTGTTCTCCCACCCAAACTGTGTGTAACAAATTAATATAGTTTTAATTGTGTTTAAATAATATTATCACTACATCAAACAAAACTGAATGCAGTCATTGCAGTAAGGTTATAGATGGAATAAAGCTTATGGTGGGGCCACTTATGACTTGAAGACACCTTGGGAAGTGGGGAGTTAGTGCTGTACAACTAACTTGCATGCAGGGGCATAACTACAGAGGAAGCAGACCCTGCGGCTGCAGGGAGGCCCAGGAGGCATAGGGGGCCCCATGAGCAATTTTATTTCAGCATTTAAAGGCAAAGCAGGACAATCTCTGGATATGGGGCCCCATGAGCAATTTTATTTCAGCATTTATAGGCAAAACAGGACAATCTCTGGATATGGGGCCTCATGAGCAATCTCTGGATATGGGGCCCCATGAGCAATTTTATTTCAGCATTTATAGGCAAAACAGGACAATCTCTGGATATGTTGGGGGCCCTAAAATTCATTTGCTCTGGGGCCCAGTAGCATCTTATTACACCACTGCTTGCATGTCAGTAACTCTGCCCCATTGGAAAATATGTTGTAAGATGATATCCACACAGTTTTTTGCCTGTTTCCTTCAATAAGTGAAAGGTGACAAGCTGAAACTTCTAAAATACTTAAAAGAAATAAACATGAACGTAAAAGGTGTTAACAGAAAAGCAACTATTCTTTTTAAGCCACATTACAGCCAAGTGGCCCTTTTTGGCCTGTGCATGGGGCCTCCTTGATCAATTTCTTATTTAGGTTGGCTGAGATATAAATTGGGGTGGCTGGAAAGTCATGATGACCTCATTGGGCTGTGAATGTTATTCTTTACCTTTGCAAATTCTGCAATGTGACTTATTTACCACTACACGGCCAGCTTTACAGCTATAAGGGGCCTCTTTTGCAAAGGGTAGGGCTGTGGGCAGGGTGAAAAGTGAAAGTAAGTAGATACACCCTCCACTCACTTTGACTGAAGATAGCAGGTTTGGAGGTGTCGAATGAGCCCTAAGTGCCAAGACTGTGTACCCCTTAGTGTGTTTGCCCTTGCATCTGGGTCATAAAGAAATGGCTCCTTCTGCTGCCATTTAAACTTACATTGATCCGTACAGACATAACTTTGACTTACAGTGGACCTGTTTTGATATATGTGTGTCTACATATATTAAAATGTGTGTATACCGTATAAATATATGTGTTTCTCTATATCTAATTTTTAAAAATTGTTTTTCATACATTTTAAAACCTGTTTATGGTATATAGCAGATTTACGTTGCCTGAAGGGTGAGCTGATTTTGAGCCATTCCTGTTTTGGTACTCCATCTATTATTTTGTTATGACAAAGTCAGCAAACCTGTTTTGTTGAACACAACATACCACGGACTGCTCACATGACAGGCTGCTGACAGCAGTCTGGACGCCAGGAACAACAAATTTAGCTTTTTCTGTGTGAATCAATGCAAAGTCCACCCCTTGATTAGAATATTTTATGGTTTATCACATGGGAATTTATGGATCAGATTAAACTTGAGGATAAAACAAAAAATTCTGTTCCAGTTCAGAGTGTGGGCAACAAGAATTGTTAAAAAACATGACAAAGGCAGAAATGCTAATTCCACTCAGCTGAAATGCACATGGTCAGATCTGGGGCAACAGAGGGGATTTTAGTGAAGCTTGAGGAGTATCCAAGCTAAAGGCTACAGTTGTGGAATTTTTTTAACTGGACTTCACTTGGCAGCAGATGTTGTCACTTTGAAAACAGGAGGTAATAAAAGTAACAAAGTCTGCACTTGGTCTAGTAACCCAAACCAACCAATTAGCAAATAGCATTAACTGTTATCTGCTTTAAAGGAGAAGGAAAGGTTAAAACTAAGTAAGCCTTATCAGAAAAGTCCACCTAAATATAACATTAAACCCTCAAAGTAATGCTGATCTAAGTCCTCTGTCAAAAGAAACACTGAATTTATTTTCTTTTATTGTGTACACATGGGCTTCTGTATCAGACTTCCTGCCTTCAGCTTAAACCTCCAGAGCTAGGGCTTGAGCATGTTCAGTTTGCTGCTCTTCATCCCCATTCTCTGCTGTAATCTTACAAGAGCCAAGAGCTAAAAGTGAGCAGGGAGCGACTCAGGCAGGAAGTGATGTCACACCAAGCTAATACTGCAGCTGCTATCCTAAACAGAGAGCTTCTAGAGCTTTTTACTGCATGGTAAAACAGAATAAATATAGCATTCTAGCTTGCACTATTACTGCAAATCTATTGGCAATAAAATGCCTCTGTAGTTTTTTCTCCTAAAACCAAACGTGATTGGTTGCTGTGGGTTTATAGACAATGTTGCAAATTTTGAGACTTATTACATAACCCATTGTAAACAGAGGATGTTCAGTTTAAGAAAAAGATGCATGTATTAAAACATATTATTCAGATTTTTTTCCTTTTTTGTGGGAGTGGGGGTAGATTTGCCTTGAACATTAGCATAACTGACTGTTAGCACAGCAAATATTTCTCATGCATGTGGTGGCATAAAGCCTGTATAGCACCCTGTTGCAACATCAAACACCTCTTGGGTTCATCCAGAAATCTAGAAGTCATTGCTGAGCCAGATAGTTTCAATTATGTCTATTGCATATTTATATTCATTCTTAGAAGCATATTCTTGATTGGGTAAAAGTCTACCTTGTGATGATACATTTTAATAAATACACTTCTAAGAATCCCATATGATCCCCATCCCATTTTGGATTATTTGCCTTCTTCTTCTTACTCTTCCTGATTTTCAAGTGGGGGTTGATGATACTGGCAGTCAAAAAGTGACTGATCAGTGAGATAATTATATTGCAAAACTGTATTCCTTGTCTTTCTATTCAGTTCCTCTCCTGTTTATATTCTAGTATGTCATTGAAACCACAATCTGGTTTGCTAGGATAAATATGCAACAAAAGTGCAAGCTGGAAAGCTGCTGAACAAAAAGGTGAAATTACTGCAACACCCTAGAAGCTATAAAATGAAAGCTAATTGTTTGCCATAATGATTCAGAATATCAATGTACAGTATATGCCATGCTAAAAGTTAATTTAATGGTGAACTACTCCTTTAAGTATCTTGCTCTGTCCTTTTGAATACATCCTGCATTGTACCAATGTTCCCTTTAATCTTTACACTCAGGCATGCATTTGCATTTGCATTGTGCATGCACTTTGCACAGAAAACAGTGTGTATGTGCATTCATAGCCTCGCATTAAACAGTGACATAATATACAGTGAGTACTACCATACAAGTTCATAAAAAAAAGTCATTCAGTCCAATGATGCCAACATATTTTCTTGCTGTTTCTAAAAAGCTGCACAAGAGAAATAAAAAAAAAATAAAAATATAGGGAATGTTGCTAGTATCAGTACTCAAATAAAACGTATTACTCCCATGCTGTTTTGTGTTTAACAGGTGAACAAAACACAGCCACGAACACTGACTTGTATAACTGCACTTTCCCAGCCCTCATAGAAGACTGGAGACTATCTTTTTATGAAGGCACAAATGGACAAACTGATAGACACTTCCCCTTTGGATTTGTTCAGGTAATCATATGCAATGGTTTCCAGAATTTCAGCAAATGTTACCCTGCAGCAGCTATGTATGTGTGGTATGCTGTGTTCTTGCAAGAAGCAAAGGGAAAAAATTGGCTAATTTGTCTTGTAAATCTATTTCAAGCTTAAGGGCCCTTACACACGGGCGTTTTGGACCTGCGCTCCCCTGCGTTGTGTTTGGCTGCGTTCAGCCGCAGGGGAGCGCAGGTATAGACGCACCTCATTCTTTTCAATGGGCCTGTACTCACGAGACGCGTGTAAGCGCCGAACGCAGGTTCAGACACAACATGCTGCATTTTTCCTGCGTTTGGAGCCTACATGCATTTGTGTGAGTACAGCCCCATTGAAAATAATTGAGTGCGTCTATACCTGCGCTCCCCTGCGGCTGAATGCAGCCAAACGCAGGGGAGCGCAGGTAAAAACGCCCGTGTGTAAGGGCCCTAAGAAAGGCATCACTCCTAACTTCCAAGACATTTCTTGTTGCGAATATTTCCTCTGGTGGAAAGCTACCAAAGCAGTTTATTGCAATAGATTAGCCACAATAGTGCAAGCTATAACACTTTATTTATTCTGCAGAATGCTTTACCATACCTGAGGAAACCGCTCTAGAAGCTCTATGTTTGTTTAGGATAGCAGCTGCCATATTAGCTTGGTATGACATAATTTCCTGCCTGAGTCTCTCCTTGCTCACTCCTGCTAGCTATGGGCTCAGATTACAACAGGGAGGGGAGAGGAGTAAACTGAGCATGCTCATGCCTTGCCCTAGTGGTTTAAACTGAATGTAGCAAGTCTGATACGGAAGCCCATGTGTACACAATAGAAGGAAAGAAATGCTCTGTTCCTTTGACAGAGGACTCAGAGCAGCATTTCATTGAGGGTTTACTGGTATATTTATATAGACCTCTTATAAAGCTTACTTAGTTATAACCTTGCCTTCGCCTTTAAATACCATAGAAGCTTTTGTAAAATCTAGGCGAAATTGTTAGTTGACAATAAAAAAGAGAGGGGTGACTTCAAACAAAATAAATGGGGTTGTGGTTTTGCAGAATTAATAACTGATTATCTTTGTAATTATTTGTGTAATATTTTAGTAGATAATACATACATGATTGTTCTTTATAAAACGTATGTGACACACTCCTATACAGAGACAGAATTGGAGCAATTTGCTACTAATGGCTTCAAACTAAATGGCTGATCAACATCATTTATAAACATCCTTGCTAAATGGACGGTTACAATATCTTCACCTGAAGCTTATTATAAAGAGTTTGCAGGGTTTGACAAACTTAGAATATGAAACCAATCAGAGAGAGTTCCAAGGCAAAACCAAAGTCTACAACGTAAATACATATGCACACTAGGGAAACCTCTACATGGCTTCCATGTTGTGCTATAATGCTGATTACAGAAGCAATAAACTGCCCACTCAACATCAGATAGGAACACTAAAGCCAGCAAATATTGCAGGTATGAAAGATGTGGAGCAGCATTTGTAAAAAGCGATTGTAACACTGAAGATGGCAAATTCAATACTGTTTTTATAAAATGAATTAACATAACATTTTTGTGTTTTTCAGCTATCCACATATCAGAAAAAACCGCAAGATGATAATTATCCAGTCATTAGATGGCATCAAACGGCTGATTATGGTTATGCTCCTAACCCAAAGATGAATAACACATTTATGGCAGTTGCAATGGATCTTGGGGATGAAACCTCTCCGTATGGCAGGTAGGGCAAAATATACAACATTTTGTTTATACTCTGGATTGCTAATTGAATGCACATATAATCTACAAAACCACAATGGATATCGTTAGTTAATGGTTATTTATAGCTACACCCTATTATTTGAGTTTGTGGAAAGCTAATGTTTCTCATTGTGTAAAAGGGTTGTTCGTCTTTAAATTAACTTTTTAGTATGATGTAGAGAATTATACAGTATTTTGAGAAAAGTTGCAATTGGTTGTAATTGTTTATCATCAATGTTTTTTTGAGTTATTTAGCTTTTTTTTTATTCAGCACCTCTACAGTTTCAGCAATCTGGTTGCTAGGGTCTGTTACCCTAGTAACCCCATATTGATTTGAACAGGCTGGAATATAAATAGGAGACGACTAAATAGGGGGAGGAGGAATAAAAATTAGCAATAACAATACGCATGACCCCATTTGAACCACTTCTTTAAAGCACAGCAAGGTGTTCTCTGTATGTTTAACCTACACAAATTCAATGCAGAATTAGAGCTAGTCCACACAGGAAGAGTCAGGGAGACTTGTCGCCTGGTGACTAATTTTCTTTTCTTTGGGGCAACTTACTGTTGTGTTTTTCAAACTGTACAGAAAGTCCTATGTATGCACATGACACCCACAGGCCATTTGTATAAACACCACACTAACCTCCCTGAATTGCTTACCCGTGTCTCGAGCCCGCTAAAATGAAAAGTCATCTGTGCCTATTCGAACGTGGTGCGGCGTTTTCTTAAGTCGCTCAAAATTGCCTCACGAGGCTATCTCTTCCTGAATCTTCCCATGTGGACTAGCCCTTAGATTACAAGGACAACAATCACCCTCTCCATTGTCTATTCTTTCTTTGCAGTGTTCACCCAAGAGATAAACAAACTGTTGCGTACCGATTGTATCTGGGAGCAAGAGCAATTGCTTATGGTGAAAAAGATCTTCCCTTTCAGGGTCCATTTCCAATAAAATTTGAAGTATTTTATAAAGAATCTTACATAAACATAACATATGATCAGAAACTTCAAATAACAAGTTTAAGTGACAGCATTTTTGAGGTAAGAATGCACTCCAGGCTGTGTGAAAATACCTAACATAATGCAAAGTGAAAGACTCTTAAAGGGGACCCGTCACCCAAAAATATTCAAAATCCTATTTTGTCACATTAGTCAAGCAAAATGAATTTTATTTACATTATATAAATTATTTGATTCTTGTTTCCTTCTGTCTGAGAATTCAAAATTATAGCAAGCAGGCAGGAGCCATTTTGTGGACACTGTTATTAAGGCAAGCCTTATATCATCTTAGAATGGGGGGACCCAATGTCCATCCCCATGCCCTGGCTACACAATTAAACAGTGAAGAGAATGGGGAAATGTGTGGAGAGCAGTGACCTCTAGGAAGTGCTGAATGGAAAGTGAAAGTAATTGTTATGCCATTGGGACTCCCCAAGATACACAAAGAAGTAGCCCCACTAAGGCCCATTGTCAGCAGCATAAATTCAATTGTAATATTCTTGGCTAACATCTTAGCCCAGTTGGTAGGCAATACAGTGCATCATATCCAGAATGCCAAAGGGTTTGTAACCAAGATTCATGGCGTTACACTAGAGGCAGAAGAAACCATGGTATCGTATGATGGCACTTCATTGTTCACATGTATACCTACGATAAAGGCAATTGAGACTGTAAGAAATCGACTGCAGCAAGATCGCACCCTCAGCAGCAGAACGTAGCTCAGCCCTAACCAAGTACTTTTGTTGCTAAGTTTGTGCCTTAACTCCACATCCTTTAAATACAAGGACTTTTTTTATAGACAGAAACATGACTGTGCAATGGGTTCACCGGTCTCTCCAATTGTAGTTAAGTTGTACATGGAGGAGGTGGAAAGGAGGCCCTTACTTACATTCCAGGGAACAATGCAGAGTCACTGGTTCAGGTATGTGGATGACACTTGGGTAAAAATCAGATCCAATGAAGTGGTGGCCTTTACAGAACACATTCATTCAGTGGACAACAATGGAAGATGTCCACGACAACAAACTTGCCTTTTTGGATTGTTTGATATGCATCCAAGAGGGGGTAACTTGAAAACGGAGGTATACAGGAAACCCACTCATATTGATCAGTATCTGTTGTTCGATTCCCACCATCCACTGGAACACAAACTGGGTGTCATTAGAACTCTGCACCACATGGCAGAATGTGTGGCAACTGATACGGTGTCCAAAGACAAAGCGCAAGCTTTCAAAGCATGTGGCTACCCAGACTGGGCCTTTGTTGAAACAGCAGCAACCAAGCCCAACAGGATCACCAAAACAAATAACTGCCCAGAGATGCATAGTAGGTGAAACATAGTCATCCCATATGTAGCTGGAGTGTCAGAGAAACACATGCACCACGTCCCTGTGTTTTTTAAACCTAGTAACACACTGAGAGAAAAACTGGTACACCCAAAGGATCCAACACCAAAATAAAAACAAAGCAATGCGGTATATGGGGTCCAGTGTAGCGATGAGTGCACAGAACTATACATTTGGGAGACCAAACAACTGCTCACCAAGCGAATGGCTCAGCATAGGACAGCAAACTCTACAGGACAAGACTCAGCTGTGTTTCTACACCTAAAAGACAAGGGACACTCCTTTGAAGATAGCAAGGTCCAAACCTTTGAGGCATGAAAGAGGTGATTCATGTCAAGGTAGAAAAACCATCCCTGAATAGAGCCCTTTGACACTACCTGTCTGTTACATACAATGCTGTTCTCACATCTGTACCTGGTGGTTTCATACTTCACACATTCATTCATGCAAACCAGTAACACCTGTGTCTAGGATTTGCATGACATATTGGTAATCCTATCTCAGTAACTACACAGAATCAACACCTCTGTGAATTTCAGATGTCACCTCTTTGAAGAGTTACCATGTGCCATTGTGATTGGTTTAGTGGAACAGTTTATATGCCGAGAACTTCCCACACCTGTTGAACTGGTTCAGTTGAACTGAAGAAGCTGACCATGATTACTTCAATGATTACTCAGCAAGTCAAGTTGTTTTAGAATTACTTATACTAGATAACTGATTTGCTTGCAATAGCATTTGCAGTGAATTGCAAATAAAAAGCCAGCTGACTTTAAAACACTAGGGGTAGGCAGAAGAGGCGCCTGCCTAGTGGAGATAGGAAAGTTAGGTCATGGCTATGGGCAGAATAGAAACTAAGTAGTTGAAAGCTTTATCCAAGTAAATTTGTTGTGACGTCTTGGGAGGTTGTGAGAGTTAATCTGGACTTGATGACATTCCTTATTTTGTTTGGTTTAGTGTCATTAATTGTGAATTCTTTTTTTATATTGCAGGTGCTTTGTGACTCAAAGGATGAAACAGTGGGGGGCTGGTTTCCTGTACCAGTAACATCAGCATGTTCCAGTGTGGTCACTGTGTGCTTTAAAGGCTGTTCACAAATTTCAGGAATACGCTATGCATGGCAGGACTGGCCCTGTGAATACAAAAAGTGTCCCATTTATAGTATTCAGAGACAACTGCCTGCTCCCCTCTTTGTGAAGTATTTTAAGAAATAAAAGCCAGGGACATTAAATAGTGGCAATCATAAACTGATTCTAAACATTGTCAGTGATAAATCATTCTTCTGATTTAATAATGTTTAATAATGATCGCATTCAGAAATGTATCCAGTGAATAGGCCTTTTTTGAAAACACTTTTTGCATATTATTTTAACCAAGAAGAGATCTACCTGGCAAATATCAAACATGGAGTAGCTTCGGTTTCCCTGTTTAATCATGAATAAAACAATAAGCAGAAAAGCTATGTTTAGCACAAGCCCCAGTTGAACTCATGTTGAACAGGGGGGTATAGGTATTAGGACCTGGAGGTACAGTGGTACATGGATGGGCCACATTCAATGCATTAAGAACAAGTTTCATGGTTTATCATGTGAAAACTCATAGATACGATTTAATTTGTGGAGAAAAAAAAGCTTTCTCCAAATTCAGGTTCCGCTGCTGCCGCCCCCCTCCCCTTGCGCTCACCTTTTTGGGGTCCACGAGGTGAGCAGAGAGGGCCAGGACGCCAACGCAGAGTGAATAATTGTGCGCTGCGCTAAAAGAGGCAAATTTCTGGTTTGAAATCCGGAAATTCGGCACAAAGTACCAGGAGCGGCTTTTTTGCTGCCCCTAGTATCTAGTGGGGCGCTGCTGCCTGAGGCTATTTTCTCAACTCACCTCATTGGCAGAGCGCCCCTGCATAGACTTCAATAGAGTATTCACGTGAAAAACAGTGAGATTAGTTTCTGAATTGAATTTACATCTCAAATTGAATCTCGTCCATGACTTTACACGTGATAAACCTTTTTCTCACTGAATTGAATCTGGCCTATTGTTTGTTCTGTCTCCTACCCCAGGGAGTAATAGAGACACTAATCCCTGGCCAGTGGAGCTGGATAGTTATACTTGTGCCAGTTATATCCAATACAAGTATATGCAAAATCACTATGTGCCACTTTTTAATATTTTTTATATTTTCTTGAAATCTAATCTAGTTACCAGTTCTGACACACCAATTACATTGCACTGCTTGAATTAAGTCTTTCAGATTTCTAATTCTCCTCCACACTAAAATTGCTGGTTAGACTTGACATCTATGAACAACATAATCAATTATAAAGCTTTCTTTTCTGAACTGAAATTTGATATCACATTTTTTGCAAAATTGGTGGGTTTTTTTTTTTACATACCTTTGATATTTACTTGAAAGATTTACAACACTTTGTAACATATATGCTATTTGATTATGAACATATTTTAGACTGTATAATAATTATCAGATATTTATGAAGGCTATGTAAAATAGCAAATGTTTTGGTTGAGGTGGAAAATCCAAATTCAGAAGACAATAAATAATAATAAATAATCAGTAACCTGGATTGACAGCGCTGAGGGAGTTTTGGGGATGACTGATAGTGTGATATCAATATTTTGTTTTATTAATGCTTCACTTTTTTGTTGTGGTAACTTTCAAGCTTGGGATTTTAACAACTTTCTAGTTGCTCAGGGTTCTTTTTGCTAGCAACCAGGCAGCAGGCAGAAAGAAAGAATGGAATATGAATGGAAAAAAGGAAGAACGATAATTAATAAAACAATCCAAATAATTACACTGAAGTGTATCAGTCAATGTGTATTTTGATAGCTGGGATCAGAAGAAGTTACTTACAGAGGACATAGTGGAGCAGAGCAGTAAGTTATGTTTCTACAAATTAGATGCTACATTAAATTTTTGTGGCCTTTGAATTTATGATGAAACATAATCACACTATAATATGTTTGTGCCAATTACATAAGACACATAGGGGCATATTTACTAAGGGTCGAATTTCGAATGCCAAAAAATTTAGGGAAATTTGATCGAATTCAAATATTCGAACGATTTTTAAATGATCGATCAAATTTTTCTTATTCGATCTCAGGGAATGATCCCCATTTCGGTAGGTGATCAAATTAAAATTTAAAGGGGAAGTATTCGACCATCTAATTTTCGAATATTCGAATAAAATTAAATTAGAATTTTCAAATCATTCGAATTCGAATATTCGTTGGTCGAATTTGCATATTCGGAATCCGAATCTTTTTGAAAATTCGATCGAATAGTCGAATCCTTCATGTGAATTAATGTGAATTTAGTAAATCTGCCCCATACTGTTCTCATGCAATGTGTAATATTGCATGAGAACAGTAGAGCCACGTTAACCTCAACTTAAAAGGCACCAATCACAACTAAAATCATTTACTAAGTAAATACACTATGTGAAAGTTCAAGAAATCTTAAAAGTTAGAATTGTTTGTATAATGTAAATCATCAGCTCACAGTGTCAGGGCCAGATTTACATAGAGGGGGCCCCTAGGCCCACTGCCTTTTGTCGCCCCTGTCCCATTCCTTTTATTTGCTCAAATTTTCATCATCATCATCATCAGGATGGAGCAATGGGAATTGGCACATGGGACATTTACATTTCTGAACCAATGTGGGTGTGGTTGGGCAGCATGCCTGCCCCTAAAATCCTGCTGCCCTAGGCCCGGGCCTAGGTGGCCTCTCCACAAATCCGGGCCTGAGCTCACTATACCTTCTGTAAAATTTCTCCTACCTCCACTGCAGTTGTAGCTGAGGCAGGCATCTTGGATTTCACTGACTCCTCCTACCTATGTCTTTACAGACAACTGCAGCTCTGGTTGCCTAATAAACCTTCTAAGCTATTTTCAAATCTGCTAAACTTCTGTTAGCTGCTGTTCAATAGTGCTGCCACCTTCTGGAAGTTAGTCTGCCCTTAATTTGCATAATGACATCACCAGCAGGGGATAAGATAGGGAAATCTTGTGATATTTCTAGTGGAGGAGTTTACTAAAGCCAAGCATTCTGGGTAGAATACTGAGGGCAGTGCTACAATCTGAGCATGCTCATTAACTCCTTTGCATGTGATAGTCACAGTATGGACTCCCTCAGTGAAAAAAACTCATTTGACAAAGTATGGGATTTTTTAAAAAACTGCTGCTTTTTAAAAAACAAAACGTATACAGTATGTAGTTTTACATCTACGTGTTTAGGTTGTACTGGTCAAATTGATAATATGTGTATGATTTTGGCTGTGATTTGTGCCCTTTAACATGCATGGATCCCTTGATTATTATGGGTATCCACATGGGGATATTTGGGGATATATTTTCTAGCACAGTCCACAAAAGTCTACTAGGACAATGTAATATAAGTTAGTAAGGCAAAAACTATTCACAATGCGAAAAGTTATGCCTCTGTGCAAACAATTTTTGCTTTGCGCGAATTTAATATAGCTTTTGCAAACCCGAAACTGTTTACCGTCCACTTCTGGTAGTGGAAGAGAGTTTGCAAATATTACAGCTTGAGCCAATGCGCAGTCAATGTAATAAAACTTCTTACTGAAAAAGTCGTTATGTTTGGTCCAAAAGATTACGACACCTTTAAGCACTTCTTAAGAGTGCGCAATTAAAATTCGCAATGTGCAATTACAATTTGCAATGCAATAACAGTTTAAGGAACAATATTACATTGCGAGATGTAGATTTTTAATCTTATTGATGCACATTATTTTGCTCTTTGCGAATTTAATTACATTCCCCCCTACATACCTAAAAATCTGACAAAATCAATCAAATATACAAATATGAACTAAATTGGTTAAATTGCTGCCAGTTTATACAAGCAGATGATTATATGTAACTAATCACATGTAACGGTCACATTCTCAAACACACACTATGGTCAATATACAGTAATTGTGATGCGATATATTCTTAATTCCTTTTTGCATACAGTTAATTATAATGTTATCATTTCTTAAAGAAATAAAAAAAAAGGAACATGAAAGATGGTTTTGTTACTTTATCTTTTATTTGTACAGCAACATATTTAAACGTTAATTTACAGCAGTGTCGGTATGGCTTGTCAGGGGATGCCCCAAACCCAGAGGCCCCCATATTATCATGAATCCCCTCCAATAAAACATACTTATGAGCTGCATGCTTAGTACTAGTGTAATTAAGTAGTCTTGAATTAAAGCATAACCATTGTGTTATAGAGATTGTCATTTATAATAGGTTGCATTCTAGCGGCCATGCAGATATACAAATAGGCACATGAATTCATTGGTCCAACACAGTTTGTTCAGGACACACATGCAAACAATTGGAACTGCAAGAAGATTGTATGCTCCAAGTCTATTAATACAGCTCACAGTAGGGTCTATTTCATACTTCCTGTATAATTTTAAGTTTAGATGGACACTGTAGTACCTGGAGGAAACCAATACAGCCACATTGAGAAAAAAAAACAACTCCTTGAAGATTGAAGATTTTATTTAATCTGTGGGGGTTATTTGGAATCCAAATTACACCACATAATATGATTTTAATCTACTTTAAGCAGAGGATGCAAAGACAGCATCTGTCTATTAAAATGCATGGTGAATATATCAAAAACATATACAGATATGGGACCTGTTATCCAGAATGATTGGGACCTGAGGTTTTCCGAATACATCTTTCCATAATCTTCTGCTAGAAAATACATTAAATAAACTCAACAGACTGACACTGTGGATTCATTAAATCTTAGTTTGGAGCAACAAGGTACAGTTTTATTATTACATGGAAATGGGATTCATTTTTAAATATTTGGATAAAATAGAGTCTATGTCCTTTCAGTAGTTCAGGACTTTATGGATAACATGTTTCCGGCTAACGGATCCCATACCTTTACTGCTTTTATATGCATTTTTGCATATAAAGTAAGTAGCTATGTGAGTTCAAATGGTCATTTCTGTATTTGAATACATTTGTGCCTGGACCAGTGTAAGTGGTGCCCAAGGCAAATACGTTATAAATCCAATGGAATGTGTCTAAAATCAGCTTTAAATGCCCTTGGGTAAACATGGGCAGAATCAATTATGATCAAATACCTCCTGTGTGTATTTGCACCCAACCCTGTGTCTCAAACCCACAGAAATAATGTTCATGTGCAATGGCCTAAAACAACCAGCAGTTGGCTGACATATTGCACATAACACATTGAACCTGCCTTTTTATTAGCCAGTATTACAGCAGTTCCAAACCAGCAAATAATTTGTAGCACTATTTTGCAGATGGCCTACACTCTTGTGCCTGGTACCTTTCTTTTCTTACCCAACATGGACTCTGCCTAGCAGAGCATGTTACATTGCAACTCTTGAAGCAAAAGGAGTATTGGACGCACACCCTGGCCTTCCTAATGAGTCCCTGGTGCTCAGTCTTCGTAGGGAGACGGCACTCCCTGATATCAGCGATAGCAAGAAAATTGAAGAAACCGGCACACAGGAACTGATGCAAGTGGGGGTAGACCCCTATGTGTTTATTGCGTCAAGTGATGCACAACGTTTCAGGGGCCCCCGAAACGTTGTGCATCACTTGACGCAATAAACACGTAGGGGTCTACCCCCACTTGCATCAGTTCCTGTGTGCCGGTTTCTTCAATTTTCTTGACATTGCAACTCTTACCACTCAGCTGTCGCTCACTGTATTGATGGAAGAAGGGTTAACCACGCTGGATTCACACATTGAATCTCATTACCTTTGTAGCTAGTGGTCTTCAAACAATATAATACTTTATTGACTGGTTGACGTGCAATCCCTTTGTGGGTGCTTAGGTGATACACATAATTTTTTTCATAAATGCTTATGGCACTTTAATCCTTCAAACAGTACTTTTACATTTTCAGTTGTAGTGCTCACAGATCAGTGAACTAGGTCCCAGTGCTAGGCAAAGCTAGCCCAGTGGTGGTTTTTCCTTTTGAAGACTAGGTAACATGACACCGCCTGGCTAGTTACTGACTTTCCAAGAAAATATTTTAATTTGGTATGAAAAACACTTCTCCTACCAACTGTAATTCAAAAGAATTTTAGGTGAAATGCATTAACTATCTATTTTTTATGTATTTCTTACTTTGTCAGGACATATAATTCTGCCCTTTCCATCTTCCAAACATGCAGGCTGACCCATTCTAGCACAGTATGGCCAGGACGGCAGGGTTTAGTTCGTTGACATTGGCTCCTTCGGCTGCTTCTCCTGGATCCACTGTAGCCGTTTGGTCTAAAGGGAATTTTAAATAGAACATGTTTGCTATCCAAACATTTTATTTTAGAAATAAATGACATATTCAGGCACAGACTGAATGTTCCTGTGGCAACCTTTTGGCTAAATAACTATAAAATTCCTTCAGGGTGGGGTGCCATAATGACAAAGAACCATTTATACATTACTATAATAATGTGGAATCTCCCTGTAGTACAAGGGAAGCACGCAACTGAGTCATAAAACACAATGGACAGTCTAGTTCAAACAGCACATGGCCTTTTACAAATTACAGTTTACAATCTGTTAATATTATTGTAGGAATATTATACATAATGTACATAGTCCCTAGGAATAACATCTTGCTTTCTTAAAGAATTAAATAAGCTATGGGTTGACCTGCATAACTGAATAGACTGAGATACTCTACCACAGTTCCAATAAAAAAGGCTGCTTTGCAATCATGGGGAAGCCATTTACATTGTTGCTGCACACAAAGGGGCAGATTCGCTAAGGGGTGAATTTTTGCCAGCACCAGCTTCTCACCCATCACACCACTTGCTTAGGTCAATTTGCATAGGGCGGGAAATTTATTTTATTATTAACGTGTCCAAGGAACCTTAATAAAGACAAGAGAGTTAATATAATGCCCGACACATGTGCCCACTGTTAAATGATATATATGCTATAAAATGTTCCATATGTTATAAAATGTATGGAGAAAACTGGTTACCCAAAAGAAAGTCTATGTTAGGGCTTTTCCAGACAGTCGCCAGCATTTTTTGAACTTTAATGCATTTTCGGCAGACAGGATACGATGCGAGTGACAGAAGATTGAGTAAGATCTAGCTTATTCATACCACTTTGCCTGGTTTGAGGTGGCAAAGTGAACTCTGGCTAAAGCGTTCAGTAAAATCCGCACTTCAAAGAATTTGTGGAGTAACGATCGTTCGCCAGGGTAAGTCTAATGTTTTTTATTTTCACACCTTGTGTCAGAAGGACATAGCATATCTTTCGAGTTCTACCTCGTTTATAGCAAAACAGAGGTGGCTGTGGGAATAAATGTCCAAACTAGTGATGGGCGAATCTGGGGCGTCTCATTTTGGAAGGCGGGCTTCCGTTTTTCACCGCGGACATCAGTTTTTCGAAGCAGGCGTCAGTTTTTGTTTGCCAGCGCACATTCGCGCTGGCATCCTTTTTTTTACGCCAGAGAATCTTCACGGGCATTTTGCGAATTTATTCGCCAGCGGCAAATCGCCGGTATTAGTCGCAAATTCGACCCATGCAAATACATTCATCCATCACTAGTCCAAACATCTTGTCCGACTGTATAATGAACTTTTCTGTTGTGTCACTATGTTGGTTAAAAGTAGATACAAATGGTGTTTCTATGCCTGGCTAAATTTTTTGGTCTTGTGGCTAATAGGCTCTCTCGTGGAAAGGTTTCTATTTCTTTTATGGCGTTATCAATCACAGTGTGATTACAGCCCTTTTCTATGAAATGTTTAGTTTCATAGAAACGTTAGCTTTTTTATATAGTCAGAGCTGGAGGATATTTTTTTAGCCCTCACAAACTACCTTTTTTTACCTTGGAATTGTGGGAAATTTTGGCGTGTAGCAAACAGTTTTTGTCTACAGACTTTCTATACAGACTAGTACAAAGTTTACCATCGCTGATTTTAACATCAAGGAAATTCAATTCAGAATTGGAATATTCATATGTAAATTCTATAGTCTTGTGGTTCAAATTTGCATCTTTCATCATGTTCTCTAGTTCACCCTTGGTGCCATTCCAGAACAGAAGGATGTCATCCACAAATCTAAAGTATCTAAATATGTGTTTACAATATGGTTCTTTTTCCAAAAATAATTTTTCCTCCAAATAGTGCACAAATAGGTTAGCTTATAAGGGCGCGACCGTAGCACCCATTGATGTGCCCTGTGTTTGCCAGTAAAAATCGTTCTTGAAAGAAAAAGTTTTTGGTTAACACCATATTTAGGCAGTCGATAATAAAGAACATTTTTTGTTTTTGTAGATTAGTTTCTAGTAGAACTTCCTCTATACATAGCATACCTTCATTATGTGGGATAGAGGTATAGAGGCTCTAAATGTCTATTCCACATAGAATGACTTCTGGAGGTATTACCTGCAACTTGTTCAACCTGCAGAGAAGGTCTGTGGTATCTTTTAGGCACATAGATTTTTAGTACTTCTCTTTGTAGGAAGTGGTCTACAAAAACCGATACTGAGCCTATGCCTGAAACTATACTGTAGGTCTCCCAGGATGGTTAATAAAAGTGTATGTACCTTAGGTAGAGCGTATAGGACTGGGACAGTCGGATTATCAGTTGTTAAAAAAAGTCTCAGTATCGTCTTACTGCATTTGACCATGCTTCCACCATTAGGTCTATTTGCTTTTTAATGTTGTCATTGCGCACTACCCAGCACCACGATACTGCCCCCTTTATCCGCCTTATGAATAACGATATCTTTATTCTCTTGTAAGGTACGTAGAGTAGCTTTTTCAGTTAAACTTAAATTCAGTTTATATTTACCAGTTTTGCTAGCCCACACTTTTTTCATTTCTGAAATGACTGTGTTCAAAGGCTTGTATAGATTCATTCTCGAGGTCTGGTATAGTGGTGCATGGTTTCTTAAAACAACAGGGTGAATTACATCATAACCCGAATAACACATTTTGAATTTAATATTACGTATCAATTTTCCAATCTTCAATATCAACGTGATATGTGGGTACAAAGCTCAACCCTTTATTCAACAGCAACAGTTCTGAAGGTAATAGTTCATAAGGGGATAAGTTTATCACTAGGTTATTTACCTTGGTGGTCGCCTGTTCCTTCGTGGGTACTTTTCCCTGGGGGTTGGGGTTCTGGAGTTGTTCCGCCCTTGTGGTCTTTCTATGCCATCTTCCTCTATGTATGCATCTAAAAAATAAATGCTGTGTGCTGCTTGTGTGTGCTGTGAGCTGCTCGGCAAGTCCTCATTAAAATTGTGTAGAATACCTGCAGAATGGACAGTGACTTTAAACTTCAACAGAAAAATCCACACCTTAATTGGACTAGAAAAATAAAAAAAATGGATTACACACACCTCCCTTGTTTTTCTGGAACCAATCACTCACTTTAACACTTGTGGGGGAAGGTAGGAGAGTGTTTTAAAAACCCTGCACTTTCTGAATATATGTTACACTTGATAAAGGGCGCTTAGGGCCAAAACATGTTGTGTACTGGTAGTCGGCAAATAAACAAACAATCACAGCATTAATTTGTTCATGGAGTGCTCTTTTCAATTCTTTATATTTGGAAGTGGCTCAATGATACTGAGGTCAGGAGACTGAGATGGCCACTCCAGAAACTTCACTTTATTTTGCTGTAGCCAATTACAGGTCAACTTGGCCAAGTATGTTCCATGCGCAGCTTCTGGGCTGATGAGTACAAATTTTACTTCAGTATTTTTTGTATTTCACCTGAAGTTATTTGTGGGGGTTTCCTTGCATCCCAAACAATTTTTCTGGCAGTTGTGGCTGAAATTTTAGTTTTATTTGGTTTGGTTTCCACAGAACCCCTAATTTTCCACTTCTTTATTAGAGTTTGAACACTGCTGATTGGCATTCTCAATTCATTTGATATTTTCTTATATCCCTTTCCTGTTTTATAGAGTTCAACTCTTCTTTTGCTTTCCCCATGACACTGGATGAAAGATGCAAGGGTCCGTCAGGAGTCCAGAAAGTCACTGACCTTTTATACACACCCACTAAGTACAAGCAAAGAGAACACAGGTGAAGATGGTTACCTTTAATAGCCATTCTAACCCTTTTGTGTCAAGTTGTGTGCATGTTATCAGGCCAAATCACCAGGGTATGTAAAGTTTTGATCAGGGTCATTTGGGTAGTTTATGTAGTGATTATGATTTAAAGGAATTGTTCGGTATAAAAGAAAAAACTGGGTAAATAAATAGGCTGTGCAAAATAAGATGTTTTCAATATATTTCATATATAAAAATGTAATGTATAAAGGCTGGAGTGACTAAGTCTAACATAACAGAACAGGACATTACTTCTTGCTTTTCAGCTCTCTTGGTTTACACCGACTGGTTACCCTGGTTTCCAGGCAGTAACCAGTCAGTCACATGAGGGAGGGACACATTGGTCATAACTGTTGCTTTTGAATCTGAGCTGAATGCGGAGGATCAATGGCAAACTCACTTAACAGTTATGTCCCATGTGGCCCCCCTTCAAATCCCTGACTAACTCAGATTTAGGGAGCTGAAAAGTAGGAAGTTGTAGGTAGTCTGTTATGTTACACATTCAGTCACTCCAGCCTTTATACCTTAAATTTTTGGCTAACTACGTATATTAGAAACCGTTTTCATTTTGCACAGCCTATCTATTTACCCAGTTTTTATTTTTACCCTGAACTGAAAGAAAAGTTTTTGTGTTAGCATTCATATTCTCTGAAAAACGGTTAAGAAATCAAATTCTGCCAGGTTATGTAAAGCACAAATGTATATATGGCAGGTAGTTGTGCTTGAGAGGCGCAACAGCAAAGCTGACCATAATGGATAAACAAAAAACACTTTGGAGATGATTTATGAAGGTTTGAACTTGAATTTGACACTACAAACAAATTTGAATTATTTTCAAAAACGGTCCATTTATTAGGTAAATGTAATAAAAAACTCACAAATTTGTTGTTTTTTAAGCATATAAACGCAGGTTATAAATGAAGGTATTTGAAATTTAAACCTATAATCTCTATTGTATTCCATTATATGTATTGAAAAAAAAATCCCGATTATGACCTCCCGTCACTGGTATATACAGCCACCCAAACTGCAGCAGATACAGAATATCTATCTATATCTACTTATACACAAACAATTACTTACTGAAGTACATGTTTTTTGTACTTCCTCCGTATATATAAAGTAGTACTGTATCTGTGTACTTATGTTGCCCTCTCGTGGACATTTCAAGCATTTACAGCTAAAAGAGCAGTAACACCATGCAGTATACTGTATGGTTGCTTCGCTTAGGCAAAAGTTGGGTGTTTGCTTTAGAAAAACTACTTTATATAATTAGGCTGCTGTGTATCCTTACACTCTTTTTTTTTTTTTAACAAGCCTCAAATTTTTCTATTACTCTACTATACATACTATTAAATTATTTGCCTTGTAGAAATACAATTCATAACAAAAAAGTGATTGATCAATTTAGTGATATTAGACTGCTATTACTCTGAACACAAGTGTATATATCCCTGGTCAGACCATCAATCATGGACAACATTTCAGAAGCTTTTTGCACAAAATAACAGTAAATGAATGTATTTTTGTTTCATTTAGTGGTGGTTCTGTGCTCATTGTATGCCATTCTTATTTAGAAATGTTGGTAGTAGTGAACATAAATCTGTCCCAGAGAAATTAGAGTTTGTTAAAGTAGAAGGAAAGGTATAATTTACTTGGAAAATTTGGGGGGGGGGGTTTGGAGAAACGGATCCTCAGCATTCAGCTCAGATTCAAAAGCAACAGTTATATGGATTCCTCTCAAGTCACTGATTGGTCACTGCCTAGTAACCAAATCAGTGGAAACCAAGAGAGCTGCAAAGCAGGAATTGGCTATTATGTTAGACATCCAGTCACTCCAGCCTTTATTCATTACATTTTTACATTTACCCAGTTTTTATTCTTATACTGAACAATTCCGTTAAAGGAAAAGGTTACTTTCCTGCACCTAACTGGGTGCAGGAATGTATCTCTAGTGACAAGAAAAGCCACATTGCTCTGCAGTAAGCTATACAGGTAAGAGATCAGTTATTATGGAAAGGTTGTCTCCCATAGACTCCATTTTATCCAGTTTTTTAAAAATTAAAAATGCCTTGCACTTGATCCAAACTAACTAAAATATAATTAATCCTCATTGGAAGGAAAACCAGTCAGTCAATTGGGGTTACAGGATTTTCTAGTGGCCTGAGGGTATGATGATCTAAATTATGGAAATATCTGTTATATGGAAAGTCCCAGGTCCCACGCATTCTGGATCCCATACCTGTACTGATCAACTGCCTTGAGAGTGTCTAGATATATTGCCTTTGGTTAGATACACTACTGATTAAATGTAACTGGACACACATCTCCTCTGTATAAAGTTGTACAAAAGGCCAGATGTTTTTCCTGAACAGGAGATGCCAGTCCATGGTATCCAAAGAAATAAACCAATGCCAACTTTTGTAATTATTCTATTTGTGTGATTCAACATATAAAAAATAAAGATTTAAAAAAAAAAATACACCACTGCCAGTTCTTTATGGAAGTTAGTATTTATTGACGTGTTTTCCAATTTTTACATTCCCCACAACACAAAGGAATCTTGCAGGTATAAGGTAAATCTGTGCATAGTGCGAAAAAAAATCCGGGCAAATGAAAATTAAAAACTCACAGTAAAATATGGAAAAATATATAGGAAGACAAACACAACAGGTTACCAGAACCTTAAGAATTAGAAAATAATGAAGTCTGAAATGATTCGGTTATAGCAAACATCAAATTTACAAGCATTACAGAGACAGGGTGGGGATCTGAAGAAGCTCTGATTCAAATAGGAAGCTATCAGTCCCTTGTTCTACGAGTCCCTTGGGCAGCAGTACTACTGGCCCTTGTGCCCTATTAAATCGGTAGTTTATTGATGGTCCTAGCCTCGGCATAGAGTTCCACTGAATGGAAAGCTGTTAGCGCTTGTTGCAAAATAAAAAAATAAAAAAAAAGCCATTCTTGTTCTTGCTACCATGAAGACCATTTAAGTGCAAAGGAACAGTATGGCTGTGATTAATGGAAATCCCATCTGATGAATTTATCTTTCCACATGGTACATCAAATTTACTGGAATCCTCTTATTGGTATCAAGAGTAGACTGCACCATCTTACATGGATTCTTTAAAAGGTTCTGTCTTCTACAAACACAGAGCGCAATGGCTCAAAGCAGGAAAATATCTACAATATTATCAGTAGTACACAACAGCTCTTCTCAACCTGAATCTAAAACAACCAGATTGAAAAACCTAGTGGAAAATTTGCTTAAAGGGGAAGGAACATGAAAAAATAAAAACCTTGAGGTTCCCCTGTAGAAAAAAAAACACAAACACTTTCTTGAATTTTCTTGCATTTAAAAATTCTGCAAGAAACACAAACTTCTGTATTGCTCTCTCCCCAGGGATTCCACTTGCTTGCATGCCTGCTG
This sequence comes from Xenopus borealis, assembly GCA_024363595.1. Lineage (NCBI taxonomy): Eukaryota > Metazoa > Chordata > Amphibia > Anura > Pipidae > Xenopus > Xenopus borealis. The sequence continues at coordinate 51,210,761 of CM044444.1, forward strand.
GCAAAGATATCTTAAGAGGGCATTGGCTGTCCACCTTAGAAAGGTTCTGCAGCTTTAAACAACTTAATTCACCTGAATCCAGGAGGGTGTCTGTTTCTCACCGAGTCTGCTATTACCTGTGGCAGTTGAGAAACTAAAAAGGGATACTAGAATTCATTTTTTGACCTTACACCCCCTGTAAGTAACATAGCAAGGCCTCAGTTTATTCTTAGCTTTTTGTACAGTAACTCAAACACAAGCTAACGCCTACTTTCCCAATTCATCTGTGTTCAGTTCTAAGTCAAAATTATCCTATTTTGTAGTTTCTATCATCTTCTATATACCTACAAGACAGAAAGATGATGCATAAAGGAATTCTACTGCAACCAGAAATTGAAATGAATATTTTTCCCCATTTACACTTATTTATATATATTTATAGTTTGCAGGAGTCACAAGATCATCTGAATTGTTATTTATACAATTAACAAAAAAAAAACCCCTTACACCTATAAAGATCAGCAGTAAAATATTTACCATAGACTTACTATGTCACCCGTTTAAAGGAATGCAAAATGTACTATCAGGAGTGATTAAGAGTCCAGGCGTGCCTAAAGTAATAGGCATAGTCTCCTTCTCAAAAGCAATGATTGGTCAGCAGTGAAACGGAAATCAATATACCACCCATTTTCTTTGGCCCCTCCCATTTCATACCCTAATCAAGCTCATTAACCCACCCATTCCACACCCCCAAGTATGCACCACTCATATCTGCATCTGCTCCAAGTATTTATATGTAGGGTTTTCATATCCGTGATTCTGCATCTTGTTCAAGTGACGTTCCTCAGGAGTCAGCATCGGATCCACCTAGCGAATACAAAAACCATAAGATGATGAGGCAAACATAACCAAAAAACTTCCAGCGTCATGGAAAAAGCTTGTATGGCTGAGCATATAATGTTAAACGTAAACTTTTACAAAAATTTAATTTATTGAAGGCACATTTAATGGAAACAAACAACTTTCTAAATACAGGTATGAGATCAGTTTTCCTGAAACCAGTTATCCAGAAAGATTCCGAATTACGGAAAGGCCATCTCCCATGGACTCCATTTTATCCAAATAATCCTAATTTTTAAAAACTATGTAATTGTTCTCTGTAATAATAAAACAGTAGCTTGTACTTGATCCAAACTAAAACATAATTAATCCTTATTGGAAGAAAAAACAACCTAATTGGTTTATTGAATTTTTACAGGATTCCCTTAGTAGACTAAAGGTACGAAGACCAAATTATGGAAAGATCCCTTATCCGGAAACTCCTAGGTCCCGAGCATTCTGGATTACAGGTGCCTTACCTGTACAATTATAAATACTTTCCCATTTCTGAAAATCTCCCACTCAGCATGTTTCTCTTCTTGCCCCCCCCCCCATGCCTTAGGCGGGGCAAGCAATTACTTTCACTTTCCATTCTGCATTTCCCACATCCCCCCTCCCTGTTCAGTCTATAATTGTGTAGCCAATGCAAAGGCATGGGCATCAGGTCCCAAATTTTGGTTCATAAACAAGAGGTTACAAAGCATATCTTAATAACAGTGTCTACAAAATGGCTGCTGCCTGATTGCTGTGGTGGTGAATTCCAAGGCTGGCTGCAACCAAGATTTAAATAATTTGTATTGTGTAAGTAAAGTTTTTTTGCTTAACAAACACAATAGATAAGAATTTGGAATTATTTCTTAGGGTGACAGGTCCCCTTTAAGGAAAAGTATTTCTCAGAAATGGTGTTTGTAAGAGTAGATGACTCCAACCCCCCTAGATCATGAAAGGGTCAAATAGTAATTATAAAACAAAATCAATGTGAAGCCCAAACATTATTTTTACATGCAACTTTTTCCTGAGAGAAAAGATGTAATGCTCCCTCTCTGGGCAAGGAATGTGCTCTGTATATTAATGAGTTCTCAAGGTTAGCAAACAAGGGGAAACATTAGGTACAGTGAATGAAATGGAAATACTGTAAAAACTCCTCCATATGCACTGATTGTATATCAATATAAAGAAACAAATGGACAGGTTTATTAATTGTTACGGATCAATAGCTCGATAAACTGGGTGTTATGGAATAGTTTCTTAAAATCATTCTTAAATATTCCTTTGGAAACATCTGTGTTAATTATTATATCTATTCAAATATTAAAGGCAAAGGAGTCTGCCTGGTTGCCAGGGTCAATTGGACCCTAGCAACCAAACAGCTGCTAAAATTTCAAACTGGAAATTTCTGGAAAAAACAAAAAAAACACACAAACCCCTGATTAAAAAAAAAATGAAGACATATTAAACGAGGACTTTCAATTTTAGCACATGGTCAAAATGACAAGTTCATCTCACCTCTACAATTCCATGGCTTATGGTACCATACTGTCTCTTCCTCAGCAGAACAAGGCTGATGACAATTATTGTAGCAATAGCTACAGCAATGACTAGGAGGCCAATAAGTGCTCCACTGCTAAAGCTGAACTCATTACGAAGTGGTCCATCAGTGTCCTGGAGGACAAAAAAAAAACATTCAAGTCAGGTTCATAATGATGCTGCAAAGAAACAGTCTTTAACATGGCTAACCAAAAGCTCATCGTGATTGTCCTGTTCACTTTAATACGCTCTCAGTGAAAAACCAATGCAGTAGGGCTGCTAATGGTCAAGAAAAATGGAAGTAACAAAGAGATCCCAATATCTATACTTTGGTCCTACAATAAAACATTATAGGAACAGTAACAAGAAAAAATTTAAATGTTTTCAATATAATGTACTGTTGCCCTGCTCTGGTACAACTGGTGTTGTTTTCTTTAGAAACACTAGTATAGTTTATATAAACAGCTGTGTAGTCATGGAGGCAGCTATTCAACCACAGGCCACAGAGTAGATAATAGATAAGTTCTAAAGAATCACATTGTAAACTACAGAACTCATCTGTTATCAGCTGTGTAACCTGTGCCTTTTCTACTTTTTCAACTTTGAATGGCTGTCCGCACAGCTACACAGCAGCTTGTTATTATTATTATTATTATTATGTATTTCTATCGCGCCAACTTGTTTCGTAGTGCTGTACAGTGAATGTGATTATACATACATAGAACATAAGGAGTTACATACATCACAATAAATATGGAGTTACATACATCACAATAAATACTGGTACAGGAGGTGAGGAAGGCCCTGTACAGAAAAAGCTAAAGGGAAGGGAATGATACACAAGGTGTGGGAGTGGGCAAGATCAGAGTAAAGTGGGTGAGAGATGTAGTAATGTAAGCGGTATTGCATTGAGTAGTTAACAGTGAGGGTAGGCTTCTCTAAAAAAGTGGGTTTTTAGAGATTTCTTGAAAGCTGAAAGATTGGTAGAAAGACGGACAGACCGTGGGAGAGACTTCCAGAGGAGGGGAGCAGCTCTTCAAAGTCTTGAATGCGAGCATGTGAGGAGGTAATGAGAGGAGAGTTGAGTAGCAGGTCAGTAGAGGAGCGTAGTAAGCGGTTGGGTGAGTATATGGAGATTAGTTCAGAGATGTAGGGAGGGGCAGAGTTATGAAGTGCTTTGAATGTCAGGGTCATTAATTTGAATTTAAGGGGAGTGGAAGCAAGTGCAGGGATTGGCAGAATGGTATGGCAGAGGAAGAGCGGTTGCTGAGGTGTATAAGCCTAGCAGCAGTGTTCATTATGGACTGGAGAGGTGACAGTTTCTAGAGGGGAAGGCCAATTAAAAGAGAATTACAATAGTCTAAACGCGATATGACGAGAGTGAATAAGAATTTTAGCAGCATCTTGGGTGATAAATGATCGTATTTTGGATATGTTCCTTAGGTGGAAGTGACATGACTTAACATGACTTGTTTATACAAACTAGAGTAGTATATAAAGCAAGTGCAACTGGTGCATTACCTTTAATGTCTTTTCAAGACATTTACAAATAGCTTTGAAACCTAATGGAAGCAATTATGAAATATACGGATTGCAGGCGTAAAACACGGTTTGACTTTATAGGGCATGTTTATATCCTTAGCTGAAAGATTACACAATGACACACAGTAATGTAAAAGGGCTGTAAAAGAAAATGAATCAAATACATTCTCTCAAAGGATCAGTACATTATTGTTTTCTTCTAAGTAATAAAAATAAAATACATGCTTGAGTTTGCGACTGAAACAATGACCAACAGCTTGCTTCCTGGCAAGAGACAAGTCCCTAACAAAGTCCCTGCAACTGGTTGCTCACAAGCTACTTATCACTTCATTCTGACTGTACGGCACACAAGTGTTTGTTAACTTCCCACAATTGTATTTAAGTGGAATTCAACCCCCCCAGCGCTAACCCCCCCACCCCGCGCAGCCCCCCCAAACCCCCGTAGGCTCCACTCCCTCCAGCCTACCTCCCCCTGAGGCTATTGCCCCTACAGTAAGTCTCTACTTACCCGTGTGTAGGTCTCATGTACTACTGCGCATGCGCACAAAGTTCCTGGATCCGTCTGTGCTCCGAGGCACATGTGCAGTACAATGCTGGTACTACTGCGCATGTGCAGAAAGTTCGTGAAGTTCGCAGATTGAACTTCGTAAACTTTGTGTGCATGTCAAGTACCAGCGTCCTACTGGGCATGCGTTGCCGACGGAGCCAGATCCAGGAAGAAGCCGTTGGAAGAGAAGATGGCCCCCGTGAACTTTGCTGGAGGGGACCTACAGAGGGGTAAGTAGCGACTTAGGGGCAATAGCACGGGGGGCAGGAGGGAGGGGATTCCACTTTAAAACCTCATTTTATTTAGTTGGAAAACATTCTTTAGATCTAGATGAATTGTCTTGTACCGTCCACATAGAATCACAGCCCTCTAAGAATACAATCTGTGTATAAATACTGCATCCATAGCAATGATAACAATACTGGGAATGAAGAGCAATCCCTCTGACAAACAGGTTACCAATAAGAAATTATTGATGGATACCCGATTTCAGGTTTTCAAAGGGCACACATACTAAAAGACTTATCCTAAACAGAGTAACGGTGTAAAATTCAGCTGTAATCATCATCTCTACAAATGTAGCACTGGATATGTTGCAATGTATGGACAGACGGCCCAGTTTTGTTGAAAGGGTAAGGCATTTGGAAGCTTAAAGGGATACTGTTATGGGAAAACAGTTAATAGTGCTACTCCAGCAAACGTCTGCACTGAAATCCATTTTTTAAAAGAGCAAACAGATGTTTTTATATGTAATTTTGAAATCTGACATGGGGCTAGACAATTTCCCAGATGCCCCTGGTCATGTGATTTGTGCCAGCACATTAGGAGGGAACTGCTTTCTGGCAGGCTGTTTTTCCTTCTCAATGTAACTGAAGGAGTCTCAGTGGGACATGGGTTTTAAAGGACCAGTAACATCAAAAAATGAAATTGTTTTAAAGTAATAAAATATAATGCATTGTTGCCCTGCACTGGTAAAACTGCAATGTTTGCTTCAGAAGCACTACTATTATTTATATGGATAAGCTGTTGTGTAGCAATGGGGGCAGCCATTCAAAGGAGAAAAGGCTCAAGGTACACAGCAGATAAGCTCTGTAGGACATAATGTTACCTGTTATCCATTACTTATCCTGTGCCATGTAGCCTTTTTTTAAATTTCCACCATTGCTATTTAGCAGCTTGTTTATATGAACTAGATTAGTCTTTCTGAAGGAAACAGATCAGTTTTAACAGCGCAGGGCAACACTATATGATATTTTCTTTACTTTAAAACACTTTCATTTTTTGGTGTTACTGTTCCTTTAACTATTGAGTGCTGTTCTTAGATCTATCAGGCAGCTGTTATCTTGCGTTAGGGAGCTGTTATCTGGTTACCTTCCCATTGTTCTGTTAGGGCTCATCCAGACGAGAAGATTCAAGGAGATTCGTCGCCTGGCGACAAAACGCCACGTCTTCGAGGCGACTAATCTCCTTGAATGGCTTGCTCATATCTTGCACCCGCTAGCGCTAAAGTCACCTGCGCCTATTCACACGCGGCGACGCGATTTTCAAAGTCGCTTTCAAGCGTGATCACTCCAACTTGCAGTACAGCAGTAAAGAGTGATATAAGTTTATCAGAGCACAAATCACATGCCTTGGGGCAGCTGGGAAATTGACAATATGACTAGCCCCATGTCAGATTTCAAAATTAAATACAAAAAATCTGTTTGGATTTAAATGCAGATTTCTGCTGGAGCAGCACTATTAACTGATGCATTTTGAATATTATTTTCTCGGATATATGGTAAATCTTTCTTCTGAAATACTTGCAGTATTTCTCACATTATGATAAAGGGGCAAATCCTATAAAAACTAGTTAGTTTCAGATAGATCACCAGAAATAAGGACTTTTTCTAACGATTTTCTGTGTGTCACTGTTTTCCTAATATTGAAGTGTAGGGTTATTTTTCACCTTCTAAAGCAGCTCGGGGGGGGGGGGGGGGGGGGGGGGGGGGGGGGTCTCCAACCTGGGAAACTATTCTGAATGGACACTTTTAGTTGATACATTTCTTATCTTTGTCCCTGCTGAGCAGAATCTCTGTTTCATTACAGGCAGCTGTTAGAATTGACACAACAGTTGCTAATACTCCAGAGATGCTACTGAGAAATCAACTAAATATTGAAAAATTGTAAGTTTAGAGTCTGCACCGGAATTACTGAGCAACCAAACACGAGACACGAACTAGCATCCTGCGCAGGTCCATTTTTAGCAACCTGTACCTGCATTCTGACCCACCTGGACCCAGTAACCAAACCCCGACTTGCAAGTACCTTATCCGCAACCCAGACCCACTGACCACCAAGAATCAGGAAGTGCTGCCGTGCTGACCATCATGAATCAGGAAGTGCTTTCATTGTAACCAGAAGTGACATCATCGGAAGTAGGTGTGGTCAGAAAAAGAAGTAAAAATCCCTGTTGAGAAGACCCATGGCGCGACCCGCAAAACCGCTGACCCGTGTCTATACCCGCACCCTGAACATCTATCCACTGGGTACCAAAGGTTTTTGCGGGTTACCCGTGGGTACCCAACCCGCTGCAGGACTCTAACACAAACATTCAACTTTAAACTTAGATTTTGGAAAAACCGTAAAGTAGGAAAGTAATGGGGGGGGGGCTTTCTGGGGAAGAATCTGAAAACAACTGAAAAAAAAAGTGTTTGGAAGGTGAAAAACCCCTTTAACGGCTCTTGACCTGCCAAAAACATCAGATATAAGATGTGTGGGATAGTCATCCCAATACATGGGAGAAGTTGGGCAGAACAGTTATAAAGCACGATAGAAGCATTAAATCAAGCATACAGTCATGAATTAAGTTCTAGAAGTGCTCCCAAAAGTATAGTTAATTGCAGTTGTGTTTCTCAATAATGTGCAAGGGAATCTCTACAACACATTTGTCTAAAAAGAAAAACATATAACTAAGCAATTTTCCAATATAAATATTTTTGCAAGATTAAAAGCAAGAGGTTAGGCATGGCTGGTCCTGAAACTGAAGTCATCTTCACTCCAGCAGAGACTCAGATTCTGAGAACTCCTGTTGCAAAAGTCTAAACCAACAGTACAACAAATCTGCACTACATTAGCAATTTAAATAACACTAAAATAAGCAAATATTTACAGTATACTTTACAGTACATCAGAATTCTGTCCAGAATTGCATTCCTTCATTGTTCTTTGATCTTTTTTTATCCTTTAATGGGAGGCAAATCTTTTCCACTAGCTGAAACAGAACAGCATTGCCAAATCTGCAGATGCCTCCATTTAATCCACTGAAAGGGCTGTTAATTATTAACCACTACTTCTCCTCTCTAGACCATAGTGTCACTAGATATCAATGCGTCTCAGCACAGGCTATGATCAACTGTCTGAACATTTATTTCCAAATCCGTATACGGATTATTATCTACTACAGGCTCTCCTCTTCTCGGAAGGCTTTCTACTAAACTTTGAACCAGTGTTAGGTGGGTTAAAATATAAATTTAATATTTAAGTAATGGCCCAAATAAAAACACTGTTTGAAATGCATGAGAGCAGCATAATAGATTTGGAGGCAAGCAAGTTTTTTTTTACTTCCTGAACTGTGCCTAGAAACCATTTTCTCAAGCCGTGTTCTTAGCCATAACGGTAGATACATGCTCAGATTCGGAGATATTTAGTTGTCTGTCTACTAATCGGCTCTTCTTTGGGCAACTAATCTACCTGAACTGCCTTCCCGCCGTCTAGAACATAAATTGCAGGCAGGATTGCATGCTGAGCACTTTGTTTTCCAAACTAGTCTGAAGTTTCCTTGTAAGGGCTGGGACAGACAGGGAGATTCGGGGAGATTCTGTCGCCTGGCGATTAATCGCAGGCGACAATCTCCCCGAACTGCCTTCTCCCTGTCTGCCGCCTGTTAGTCACTGCCATAAATGCTTTCACTTAAAGGGTCACTTATAGTTTTATAGTTATGTCTTTTCTTCTGATTCTTTGCAACTTTCAAATGGGCGTCGCCGTCCCCTTCTAAAAAAACAAATGCTCTGTACGGCTACAAGTATTGTTATTGCTACTTTTTATTGCTGATCCTTCTATTCAGACTCTCTCCTATTCACATTCCAGTCTCTTATTCAAATCAATGCATGGTTGCTAGGGTAATTTGGGCCCTAGTTACAAGACTGCTTAAAATGCAAATTGAAGAGCTGCTGAATAAAAAGCTAAATAACTCAAAAGCCTTAAATAATAAAAAATGAAAACAAATTGCAAATTGTCTCAGAATGTCGCTCTCTACATCATACTAAAAGTTATCTCAAAGGTGAACAACCCATTTAAAAGAGGCAAAGGCCTTGAACAAACTGCAAAGGCAAACTGCCCTTTAGATGTCAGTGATCTAAAACCACAGAAAGATTTTTTTTTAATTTTTTTTACTACCAAACAACTTGCAGTGAATTATGAAAAAAATTAATCACACACAGCTCAAGACAAGAGTCTAATGTTTGCTAAAATCCTATACTACTTTGCTACACTGGGGTGGGAAGGGTGAGATGACATAAGGAAACACATATAAGGGCTAATGTGGGTTTTCTATTGGCAGTGGAAAAGAAGCCAACAGGGGCAACTACCACAGAAACAATACAAGCTGCACAAGTGGCAGTCTGCAGAGTAAGACAACTACACTTAGAGGTCTTCTCACATACATACCGGCTCATCCACAAGTCCACTGACTCTCTCTGCATTGAAAATCATTTCCTTCACATCAAGGGTTTCATCAATTACCTGAAAACAGTCATGGAAATTATTTAACAAAAAGTAAAATCTGTACCTTGGCAGATGGGAAAGATACAAAGAAATAGTCAAAAGGGCAGTTTTTTGTCACCAGATTATCCCATTGCCTATAATTACCTAGGTCATTGCTCATTTAACAAAAATGAAAAAAAAAAATTAAATAAATGGCTTTGGGATTTATTTGAGGATAGGAAGATTCCAGTTTGAACAGGAGCTGAAAAAAAGCATTGCTTAAGCATCTTTATCTATTATGGCTATATACCTGTTACAGAGCATCACTAATTCATAGAGGGAATGCTTATAAAATCTAAATTAAGTGATTTGGTGCTTCTATAGATCAGGATGTTTCAAAGGAATAGAAGTAGACTCACCACTTTCTGGTCGGCTTTGCTCTTGCTATTGATAATCTTCTCCTCTGCACCAATAAGTGTGTTATGATCAGCCATGCCAGAGCCTAAAAGGAACACATATAAATACAGAATAATAGAAATCTTGAATATTAGAAGTTGCTAAGAAGAGATGATGAAAATGCCAGGAATCACTTCCTACTGATAGCAAAGAAAACCACCACAGATAGCCCTGAGCCCACAACGGTCACCAGAAAAAAAGCACACTGCCATTGGGCAGCAAATTGTGAAACTTGGCCAATACCAGTCAGTAATTGTGATCAAAATAACCTGTGTGCTATACAAGCCCTAATAGGTTGGGGAAAGTGCAGGTGCAACCACATGGGGTATAATGAATACTACATTTCAGAAAGTACATTTTACAAAGCATAACCAAGCACAGCATAAGCATTGCATTTCCAATTGAAAATTTGTGGGGTGCTAGAGGTATCAGAAACACCCATCCCTTCTGTAAGGTTTGCCATCAGAAACACTCACACTAGAGTCCTGCGTGGGTCCATTTTTTTGCAACCTGTACCTGACCCATACCCGCAACCTGCAATCCACAACACGCATTCTTATGCGACTGGACCCGCTACCCAACCCACAAGTACCTTATCCGCAAACCGCTGACCATCAAGACTCAGCAAGTGCTGTCATTGTAACTGGAAGCGACATCGGAAGTAGGCGGTCAGAAAAAATTTGTAAAAAAAAAAAATTTGTAAAAATTAAGAAGACCAGCAGGCCGACCACGTCTATACCCGCATCCAGAACTTCTACCCGAAACCCGCAGGGTACTGCAGGTTTTTGCGGGTACCCAATCCGCTTCAGGACTCTCACACCTTCTATAATATATGTTCACAAAAAGTTTTGGAAACCATGTTGTACTGGCTGATACATTAGATAGCTTTAAGAAGGGGTTGGATGGCTTTTTAGCAAGTGAGGGAATACAGGGTTATGGAAGATAGCTCATTATACAAGTTGATCCAGGGACTAGTCCGATTGCCTTTTTGGAGTCAGGAAGGAATTTTTCCCCCTCTGAGGCAAATTGGAGAGGCTTAGGATGGGGTTTTTGCCTTCCTCTGGATCAACTAGCAGTTAGGCAGTTAAAATTTAAAAAAAATTTAAAAAAAAAAAAAAAAAAAAGGTTGAACTTGATGGACGCGAGTCTTTTTTCAGCCTAACTTACTATGTTACTATGTTACTATGTGCAAAAAGGGGGGGGGGTGGTTGGGTCCAAGCAAATACTAACATATGCATTATATATGCCTGGAAACACTCATCACATTACATCCATCATTATGCTAAGGTTGTGGTATGAATTATGCATACACTTTTAGTACAATGTGCTACTGTTATGTGTGCATACAAAATTCACTTGGGCCTTTGTTCGCACTCTTCTCTGGTGTCAACACATTTTTTTTAATAAAACAATGATGTCATGGTAACATTGGAAATGATTGAGGGAATACCCCCTGTCTCCAAGTAATAGATATAAAGAGCCAGGCAGTTTTCCCTGATCTTAGTACAGGGGTGCCCAGATTTTATTACCCTTCTCCCTGCTCCTCGTGTCTTCACCCTCCCTGCTCCTCCTCTCTTCTCCCTCCCTGCTCCTCATGTCTTCTCTCTCCCACCATCCCTGCTGCTTGTGTTAGAGTCCTACAGCGGGTCGGGTACCCGCAGGTTACCCGCAAAAACCTGCGGTACCCTGCGGGTGGAAGTTCCGGGTGCAGGTATAAGCGTGGGTTGGCGGTTCTGTGAGTGTGTGGGCCTGGCCTCGGGTCTTCTCAATAGCTATTTTAACAAATTTTTCTGACCAAACCTACTTCGATGAGGTCACGTCCGGTTATGACAGCACTTCCTGATTTTTTGATTGACAGCATGACAGCACTTCCTGATTCTTGATGGTCAGCGGGTCTGGGTTTCTGTTAAGGTACTTGCGGGTCGGGGAAGAGAGTCCAGGCGGGTAAGAATGCGGGTTGCATGTTGTGGGTCGCAAAAAATTGACCTGTGCAGGACTCTATCTTACGTATTCTCCCTCCTTCTTGCTCCTCTCTTCCTCCCTCCCGCTCGTGACTTCTCCCTGCAGCTTGCGTCTTCTCCCCCCACTCCGCTCGTCTCTTCTCCCTCCATCCCTGCCACTCCTCTCTTTTCCCGCCCTGCCGCTCGTCTCTTCTCCCTCTCCTGCCGCTCGTCACTATCTTATAGGTGTGCTGGAACCTATTTATAGATAAAGTAAGCAGCCAGGAAATTTCGCACTAAACTTTGAGGGAAAAACTGGCAGAAATTATATACTACAGTAAACATCTTAAGAATCAAAACAAACTATTTCAAAGAAAAAGGAGCTATTTAATACAATTGTGACACAATGGTAGGATGGAATGTTTTATGAAAGCAAGCTTATGTTTAAAGTATACAGTGGGCAAAAGTAAATATTTTAAAAATATTACTATGCAAGTACAACCAGGAAATGGATTACCTTAGCAAGCTAAAGAGCCAAGTGGACCAATCTAGCAATGTATACCGAGTTAATTATAAGATAAGGTTACATTTGCCTTCACAAAAAAAATCAGAACTGTCCCCTTATAATATAAAAATGACTCCTTGCTAAGCCCAGAGTCTCTTGCCATTGCCCATCATTGAAAACTCACTTGCTTCACATTTGCTAGTCCATGTGGTTGCACCTAATAGTAAAGAGGCAATATACACCTATGTTGAACATAAGTCCACTGAATAATTTGTTTTAAAACACATTCTGCATTATGCCTCCTCAGACTAGGTGGTAAAGAAGGATGAAGGGAGTTAATGAAAATTCGTATTCCAGGTTCTCTAAAATAAAACCCAAAACTTCAAATGGATTTATGGTAAATCTAGGTGTATATTTGCCTTTTAAAAATGCTTCTACCAAACGCATTGATGTTTCAGTGAACCGCATTCAAATACAATGAATATTTGGATGCTTATGCTTGTTTAAGGACAGGAGAGAAAAATGAACACAGAGAAAACAGTTGCAACCCAGATTCTAGTCCAATCCAAAACAAAGTTTGGCAATTCTATTAGACTTTGATTATGAGAAGAGACGGGGCCCTTTCACCATATGTGAATACAGTAGTTATTTTTTTTTTGGGGGGGGGGGGGGGGGGGGGGAAGGGGAGTGGTATTTAATAAGGTTTGGGAGTGCTGACTTTTCGCCATATGGTGAAAGTGCCTGCATCATGAAAGTAAAATTAAGAAACAGCAAAATGGGGTGGTGGGTAAGTGTGAAGATTCAGTTTGTGTAAAACCAACCTTTTCTCACTGGAAGGTAGGAATCCCGTTGTGTTTCTAAGCAGGAATTCAAGGGGCAAGTGAGGGAGGAACAAAAGGAGAAGTGGTGGGAATTAAAAAAAAAAAAGAAACAAAAAGATAGAAAAGCAGAAGAGATTAAAAATAACTAAAATGTTTGTGAAAGCATCTTGCTTCAGGCCTGTGAGCTGGGTTAGTGCAGCTACCATTCACTGGTTCACCCCCTCTTTCATGCTCAAGGCCTAACAAAGTAAAGGTATAAAGGCAGGGTAGTGTTTTCATGCTTCATTTTTCAGTAATGTGAATCATACTAGAAATTAAACAAGGCATTCTAGGTAGGATGAACATGTTTTATTCAGTCTTTTGTGGGAAATATGGCCATAATGTACCATAAATTTGGGCTCTACATCATGAAAACTATTCTGAACAGCAAAAACAGCCCTTGGGAAAAAAAAGAAAACTACTAGACAAGTTACGGGTCACTGACAATGCATTATGCAGCATGCACACAATGGTGTATTGCCTAAGTAGCCACAGGCCCCTGGACTCCTTTTTGGAGTTCACTTCTCTTTATCCAAGAAAGGTCGGGGGGTGAATAGGTGTCCACCAACCCCCTACCCTGTGTATCATTCTGAGGCAGAAGGTTGCCAGTGCCAGGAGGTATAGCCACATTGAGGACCCTGTCCTTACCAGCTTGGTTGTGTTTCCTGGTGCTGCTTTCTGCAGGAACATCAGATTTTGGATTGTGTACTAGCTGCAAAGAATAGCAGACCCTTAGACGCAAGTGCTACTTAGATGAGCAGTAAGGGGCACACACTTGCACTTGAGCCCAGGGGAGATGACCCCAGTTTTTTTGCAATATACAGATACTGATTTAACACAAAACAGTTGCAAAGCAAGGTATTTCTGACAATATATCCGACACTGCAGCTTAAGCTTGTATTACAATAAAGCTACAAACCACCAAGTTGAAGTTAAAATAACAGTAACACCAAAAAAAAAGTGTTTTAAAGTAATGAAAATATAATGTAGTATTATACTGAACAGGTAACACTGGTGTATCACTACTATAGTATACATAAATCTGCTGTAAAGCCATGGGGGTAGCCATTCACGTTGGAAAAAAGGCACAGGATACAAAGCAGAGAACAAATGAGCTCTGTCTGTTATCTACGGTCTATTCTGTGCTTGAATGGCTGCTCCATGCCAACACAGCAGCTTGTTTATATGAACTATAGTTGTATTTCTAAAGCAAATACACCAGTTTCACCAGTGTTGGGGCACAGTACATTATACAGTCATTCCTTTAAAACACGCTTTTGGTTTTACTGTTCCTTTAAGCACATAGCACAACATGTTCATAGAAAGAAAGAAATACTCAGCATGACAGTGATGCTGATGGTACACGACCCATTGTTCCTCATAAGTTTAACTGTCACAACAATGTTGCGCTAACAACACAGTGTGAAAATTGCCAAGCTATAAGAAGTCCTAGACGTACAAGTAATTGCTAATTTGTGAATGTTTGTATATATATTTACAATATCCTTATGTTCTACAACAGGAGCAGATATTATATTAGCATATTTCACAAGCAGATAAGTGAAGGGCTGGGGTTACTCAGATCTGGAAGGAATAGCAAAGGAATCCACCACTGGTTGTGTTCGAATTATTTTTGCTTTCACCTGAACTGGGATTTATTTGAAAATGTTACAGCTCTGCTGTCAGTGAAATAAACTAGCCATTGTAACTGATTTGTTTCAGTATAGAAGAGGGATTACTACCTTCACTGTTCAGACCCTTTTTCACAAAACATGTCAGAAACAAGAATTAAATTTTTACTTGTTTCCAGATAGAACTACTGGATAAATCACATGCTCACAATCAATTAAACATACCTTCAGATTCTGTGATTGATGGGAAGGTTTTCACCTGGAAAGGGCGGAAGGGTTTACCATCCTTTGGAAGAATTTCTTCACTCTCCTCGGAGCTCACCCTTACATCTCCCTGGGACTCCGAGAAAGAGGATGTGAACTGATCCATATCAGTTTGTTGCTCCTGGAACAATTCATCTTAAAGGGAAAATACTCAAACTTCTGACATTGTTCTATGCAACAGCAGTCATACAGCAGAAAAAAAAATCATATCCATTAAAATATATGTCTGTTTTCATAAAAACATGATTTGTTTGTGGCTTGAACCACTCAAAATCAATAGTTGTTAAAGAAAGGGTGTCAATTTTTGACAAAAAATTGTCAAAAATTGTCACACATGAAATACGCAAAGCACAGAAAAGAACTAAAATTCAAGTTGGATAACCAGATGGAGCTATACACTGGAATATGGGACACCTGGGTATTAAATAGATTATTAAACTGGGCAATGGGCAGAGTCCCCCCTGCTGCCTACCCCTACATCCTATGCAAAAGGATTTTAAAGTAATAAAAGCATTTCAAGCTGGGCCGCAGGTTGGACATCCCTGTGTTAAAGTTAATTACACTGGGCCACTACCCAGTCCTAGGTCATTATGCAGTTTACAAAAGGAACAATGCGGAGAGCCAATACAACCACCTTTTTGTTGTGTGTGAGGGACCTTGTGCCATTTAGATCTGATAAATAATATACAACAAATTAGAAATAAACTATGCAAAAACACCAACCTATTTCATCCTGTATTTCATCAGCAACATACGGAACCTTGTACAGCAGAGACAGGCTTTGATTCATTCTCTCTTCAATAACATGGAGATGGGTCATAACCTGAAAACCACAGAATAAAATATGAATTACATAATCCAAAACAAATTGCTGGCTAAAAGACAAGACAGATGATTTGAATACAGTTGATTTGCTATGCAATTATAAATGAAGGGGAGGTGGGGATGATGAAAACATTTGTAAGAAAGCTTTTTTCAGTTTGCAGCCCTAA
>CM044444.1:51226635-51246449 GCA_024363595.1 Xenopus borealis
AGTAGCTGAACTGCATGGAAGATGCATCCCTGGATGCAACATAACTGGGAAGGGACAATGCCCATCTCATGCTGATCTAAAATGTGAAACACTAAAAGGAAGCACAAAACAAGAAACTAATACTTAAAACATTTGTGAATGCAAAAAAGCTGATAGAAGCACTGATAGAATGTTGGGCACCTCACATTGCATGTAAAGCAAACCAGCTTCCTTTTCTAATTTTATATATAATTCATTGACCTTCTGTTAACGGATTTGCCAAGTCTGCTGAAGGCCTACAGGAATATTGCAGAGCAGTGGGAATAAACACAAGACAAAAACAGTAGTCAAATGGAAAAATAAACAGGGAAAGTAAATTTGAACTCATACTCTGAATACTCCAGGTTTATATTTCATACAATAAAAAGGCAAAAAATTTAAACAGAGGGGGGAAAACACATTTTAAAAGTATGCTCAGCACCTATATGGTAGGAAAATACCTTTTTTATGATTTATGAAGGCACATGTATAGGGTTAAAACAGAGTACACA
Source organism: Xenopus borealis (assembly GCA_024363595.1). Taxonomy (NCBI): domain Eukaryota; kingdom Metazoa; phylum Chordata; class Amphibia; order Anura; family Pipidae; genus Xenopus; species Xenopus borealis. Next base: position 51,227,166 of record CM044444.1, read on the forward strand.
GAACTCTAAATTTTAAGAAATTTAGTAGGGATGCACCAAATCCACTATTTGGGATTCGGCTGAATCCCCAAATCCTCAGTGAAAGATTCGGACGAATACATAACCCTTATTTGCATATGCAAATTAGAGGTGGGAAAAGAAAATGTGAGAAACTTATGTTTTACTTCCTTTCTTTGAAATGAAAAGTCACCTGATTTCCCTTTCCACACCTAATTTACAGCAAGTTAGGCTTCTGTTCAGCCACATACAAGGAATCCTGGATTCGGTGCATCCCCAAAACTTAGTCTGGGGCAATACAGAAAAAAAAATAGTTCCTTTATTAATAACAATGCCAACTGATGACCCAGACACTGTAACCATTGAAATTGCTTACAAAAGAAATGTTTGTAATGAAATAACGGATGACAGCATCAACATAGTCCACAGCTCTATATATAAGGGTACATAATAAATAACATAGATTAACTAACACAATAGGCATGGAGGACCCCACATTCAAAGGCTTAGTCTATAGAGCTGAGGATATGTGTCATATGTTGGCATTTTAGGAGGGACAAATATTGATCTTAGCATTCGACAACTGGGGGCCTATTTCTCAAGCCTTGAATTTTTCTGGTCTGGTTTTTAAGGGCAAAATTTTGAATTTTTAGAGGGAAAAAAAAAAATCTTACATTCAAGATTTATTATACTCCTAAAATGCTAAAAAATCTTCAGCAAATACTCAGTTGAAACCTGTCAAAGTCATGTAGAAATCATTGTTAACAAGTGGAACAAGTTTTTTACCTTCAGAAATCTATAGTTTTGGGCTGTTTGACTCTGGTATTTGTTCCATAATCTGATAAATTCCAGTTTTTAGGGTGACAACTAAATAGATTCAAGTTTTCAGAGTAAAATTTGAATAGACGCTTGATTTTGAACTTGCTAATAATTGGTAAATTAAGGGCTTAGTGAGGAGATAATGGAGCAGTAGAATGTTATTTGAAAAGGCGATGTCATGCTGGGATTTGAGGACTTGTATAACAGCTGTTAGAGGTTAACAAGTCAGATCTTTCAGCACTACCACAATATACAGAAAGTATATATTAAAAAAAGGAACAATTTCCGTGATACACGAAGAAGTTATTGCTGAAATTGCATCTGTCAAATTTCTGTGATGCGTGTTTTGTCAGGAGGCTAGTTATTGCATCATTCAGTATAGATACACTGACAAGTAAATGAGGTATATTTCCCTCGTTATTTCCATTTGTGTGTAAAAAAAAAAAAAATCAAAATCACTAAATGTATTTTTTAAAGACTCAACTCCTTTTATATTTTATTTATCCAAGAATGCTAAATTATATGCATTCAATAAAGTGAATGTCATGGGAAAAGATTTTTTTACAAAAAGCATCAGTTGATGGTGCTCTTGCAGCAGAATCCTGTCTTGAAATCAGTTTTTCAAAACAAAGATTAGTTAATATTTAATTTTGAAATCTGACATGGGGCTAGACATGTTAGTTTGCTGGGTGCCCTCACGTCATGTGCGCCGTCAGGTAGGGTGCTTATAACCTTGGAGGAAAGAGCTTAGAAAAAGAAAAGGCAACTATCATCAATACTCAAGTAATAAATACATCTACAGGCGTTTGAATAAATAGGAACTAGTGGCCTACATTATTGGATGTTATAAAACTGCTATTTAGTGAAACTGTATTTCAGAGAATTTTAGCATGTGTAATTTGTAAGATACCTGCTTGAAATAAGCATTTCTTCAGTCTATGTTCAGTTTTGGTGCTCTTCTATGTGAATTTTAGCAGTCTGGTCATGTGGATTATTCTCCTACCAAAGGAGCAAATTTTATATATAATATAATAATTTAGTGAAAATCCAGTGCATGCAGAGGCAGTGTTTGGAAAATAAAAATTTTTTTTAGAGAGGATAGTGCTGCTTTATTCTGTGCATGCCTGGCTGGAATAATGGACTTGCATTGCATAATCATATTAGCTGCTAAGATTATTGGTATGCAAAGGAGTTCTGTAGGGAGTAGGCAAGTGCAGTAATGCTTAAATATTCAGGAATTGACACCAAACACACGATGGCTAGTGTAGTGGGGTTAACCCCTGCACATTTATTTGCTGACCTCTAACTAGCATTGGGCAGATGCAACAGGAGAGGAGGGGGAAAGAGGAGCACTGTGGTTCGTATGCAGAAATGCTTAAAGCCTTTCTGCATGTTCATGATAGAGAATATTAGTTTTAAATAAATATAATTAAATATTTATTAGGCAAATCAGCTGTCTCACACAGTAGATACTGCACCCAGATCCAAACACTTAACTTTAAATCATATACAGAATATGTGCAGTCTCATACTGAAAACATTTATTAGTGCAAACACAGAAAAGTATATTTACAAACACATCTTTTTAAACAAAAAACCACAGTGCAGTGCTACCCCTCTGTCTGCCTACCTGTGTCAGCCACTCCCTCCTGACGCGTTTCGCGCTATTGGGCGCTTCATCAGACCTCCTCTGATGAAGCGCCCAATAGCGCGAAACGCGTCAGGAGGGAGTGGCTGACACAGGTAGGCAGACAGAGGGGTAGCACTGCACTGTGGTTTCTGTGCATAGCTAGGTATGCACAGAATAAAGCTGCACTATCCTCTCACACATGTTTTTTAAAGGACCAGTAACATCAAAAAATGAAGTAATAAAAATATAATGCAGTGTTGCCCTGCACTGGTAAAACTGCTGTGTTTGCTTCAGAAGCACTACTATTGTTTATATAAATAAGCTGTTGTGTAGCTATGGGGGCAACTAGTCAAAGGAGAAAAGGCTTAAGTTACACAGCAGATGGCAGATAAGCTCTGTAGAACATAATGTTATCTGTTTTCCATTAGTTATCCTGTGCCATATAGCCGTTTTTCAATTTCCGCCATTGCAACTTAGCAGCTTGTTTAGATGAACTATAGTAGATCAGTTTTAACAGTGCAGGGACACACTACATGATATTTTCTTTACTTTAAAACACTTTCATTTTTTGGTGTTACTGTTCCTTTAATTGCCAAACACTGCATCTGCATGCACTGGATGTTCACAAAATTTTTGTATTTGAAAAATGTATTCACTCCTTTGGTAGGACATAGTAAAGGTGAACATCCACTTTTTTATTATACTGCTTAAGAATACTAACATGACCAGACTGCTATAATTCACAGACTATCACCAAAACTTAACATAGACTGTAGAAATGCTTATTTAAAGCAGTTATCTTACAAATTACACACACTAAGATTCTCTGAAATGCTTCACTAAATAGCAGGTTTAGAACATCCAATAATGTAGGCCTCTAGTTCATATTTATTAAAATGCCTGTATATGTATCTATTACTCTTAAAGGAAAAGTAATTTTTTTTATCTGTAAATTTGCTCTAAACAGCCCCCCAGATTAATGTACCTTAGTACCTGCTGTAAGATAGAAAAAAAAAATTTTTACTTGTTCTTTAAGGGTATTGATGATAGTTGCCTTTTCTTTTTCTAAGCTCTTTCCTCCTAACACAAGATAGCAGCTGCCTGGTAGATCTAAGAACAGCATTCAATAGTAAAAACCCATGTCCCACTGCGTTCTATTTAGTTACATTGAGAAGGAAAAACAACAGCCTGCCAGAAAGCAGTTCCCTCCTAAAGTGCTGGCACAAGTCACATGACCGAGGCAGCTGGGAAATTGACAAAATGTCTAGCCCCATGTCAGATTTCAAAACTGAATATTAAAAAATCTGTTTGTTCTTTTGAGAAATGGATTTCAGTGCAGAAGTCTACTGGAGCAGCACCATTAACGGATGAGCTTAAAAAAAAACAAAAAAAAACATTTTCCCATGACAGTATCCCTTTAACTTAAATGCACAAGTACAAGGACTGGTTTTAGGTGCAAATCCCTTTAATGAATTAAACAGTGCACAAATAGATGCACTGAGCAGGATTCACCTGAACAGACTGGTGGAGCACATTGCGCCAATAACTATAAGTGCAAGGAACCCCCTTAGATGGACTGCTTTAATGAATGAAACAGATTCTTGCAACAACTGGAGCTATCCTTGTACAACAACAACTGTGGGTGCGCTTTCTAAATGAGTCCTATAGTGTTTTGTTTGCAAATTCTTATACAAGATCCGATAGTGACTAGAACTCATGCAACATGGCAGCCTTTTGATTAGTACTTGTGGCAACCAAGAATAAATAGGAAATGAACCAACATTTTAGAAGTGCATAAAATAATAACAGAGTAATATTACTTGAGATTTCATTTGTGCAGCCTTCTCTGGATCTACAGCAAGTACGTGTTGGTAATGACGGATGGTGTGCAATCTGTCTTTGTTTTCCGCTCTTACATAGCGTTTTAGGGCTTGAAGGATGTGATGTGGCTGGAAAGTAAAATAAAATAATTGTTTTTAGGAAATATACCACACCTGTACATAGTTTATGTGAATTTCGTTTCCCATTAAAGTAAAATACATTCTGAACGATCACAAAAAGTATCACTAGAAAACTGCAGTTAGGTGTGTTGGGGTGTCCAAGCTAAGTATACAGATGACCATAAGGCTATTTTCATCATGGATTGGGTAGGAAGAGGTTTACTGCTAACAAAAATTATTTTAATTTTGCAATTGTGCAGGTGCTAAACAAATGGATATATTCTTAATTATTTATTATATAAAACAGTTTTCAGTTTATGGCATTACTGCCCATTAAGAAAAACAAATGGAAGCACCTAGTTAATATGTTTAAGGTATATACATAGAAATTATACAGTTTATTGTGCATAGCGAGCCTAACCAAAATCTGAGCCACTCATTTTCTGACCCAAAAAATCTTTTTTTTGCTGAATGTGTAGATAAGGTCACTTATACCTTTGCCCCTTTTTAACAATTTTACTCTTTATTCCCCATTAAAGGAAAACTATACACGTAAAATGAATACTTGAGGAACAGATAGTTTATATCAAATTAAGTGACATATTAAAGAATCTGATCAAACTGGAATATATATTTAAGTAAATATTGCCCTTTTAACATCTCTTGCCTTGAACCACCATTTCGTGATGGTCTGTGTGCTGCCTCAGAAATCACCTGACCAGAAATATTTCAACTCTAACTGTAACAGGAAGAAGTGTGGAAGCAAGAGACAAAACTCTGTCTGTTAATTGACTCATGTGACCTAACTTTATAGTTTGTTTGGTATGTTTGTGTGCACCGTTGAATCATACAATCCCAGGAGGCTGTCCTTATTTTTTTTAAAATGGCCATTTTCTATTTATGATTACCCAATGGCACATGCTATTAAAAAAGTACGTTATTATGAAAATGGTTTATTTACACAAAGCAGGGTTTTACAGACGAGTTGTTTTATGCAATATCTTTTTTATAGAGACCTACATTGTTTGGGGGTGGGGGTATAGTTTTCCTTTAAGAAGGTCAAGGTTAAAAAAAAAAAAAAAAGATATAATCTGTAGATCATATTAAAAAAAGTATTCTACTATTTTTAGAGAGAAATGTAATTCCTAAAGCTGATGTCACAATGGTAAGCATACCTCTCCCGTATGATTGGGCTTCTTTTTTTACTTATTAGTTTCAAAACCACACACGGTAAAGCCCGTCAGTATCACTGGATGTACGAGAAGAATATATAAAATAAAGTGGGCTTCTTGAGGAAGTGATTACCAGTCACGAAACACATCAAGCCATGCTTTCCCCCTGCCTGCCTACATCCATTTGTTCATGATATGATTTTAACTTGGATATTTCAATAAAATTTGGATTTTATATATTCGTCTCGTACATCCAGTGATACTGACGGGCTTACCGTGTGTGGTTTTGCAACAGATTCGTTTATCCCATGTGACCAGAGTGGATTAGCCTTTTTCCTGCTGGATTTCACTCTACAGCCCTCGACTTTCGTCTCCCCCTGGCCTATCTTTTTTTTTTCCCTATACTTACAAAGATATATGCGACTCCATCTAACTTTTACAGATCCATGCCATATGAAAAGCAAAGTGATTCATTGTTCCTACTACCTTTACTGTTACTTACACGAGGGGAATCAGCCTGCAATGCAGAGAGATAGTTCTCCAGAGCATTGCGGCGCTTGTCATTAAGCATGGCTTCTACGCGGGCCAGGTGAGTCTCCACCAGCTGCTGCTTTTCGCTGGCTGCCTCCTTTTCAAGGGCTTTCACTGTGGCCTGAAAATGCTGCAGAAGAAGAGAATGTTGGTAAATGTCTTTCATGTATTTTTAGAACAGATTTTAGGCCTGATCCCTGGTGTTAAATGGCAAAATAGCTGTGATTCTCTGTTCCTTAGGATTGTTGCCCAGCACCCTAAAATGAGCCTGTAAAGATACTTTACTTTTTTTTAAAGGAAAAAATCTTAACTTATGTCTAGTGGAAGTATTTCAACAGGAATGTTTTCGTTTTTCATCTACTTTTTATGAAGCTGTAACTTACTCTGCTCACAGTTTAAGCGGACATCCTATTTATTTTCTTAAGCGAATTGCTGAATAAAATTACTTGAAACTTATATGTCATTTATGCCCTATGGCAGGAGTGCCCATACTTTACTAATGTGAAGTCTACTTTTATTGATGTTGTCCCATTATGATCTACATCCATAAAGCATTGTTAGCATTCTGTTCCATGGAAAATTTTATTTACATATTATATGGATTTATGAGAAAATTTAAATTGCTATATTTTACAAACAACTACTTCTTATGTAGCCTTAACATGATAAATATCTGAATCAAAATCATGAAATTGGAGGGTGATATAGACAGTCTCTTAAGTGTCTTGAGATCTACTGATCACCAGCTAAAGGTCTACTGGTACAGTTGTGCTCATAAGTTTACATACCCTGGCAGAATTTAGGATTTCTTAATTTTTCCAAGAATATGAATGATCGCACAAAAACTTTTTTCACTCATGGTTAATGGTTGGCTGATGCCATTTATTAACAAACAATTGTGTTTACTCTTGAATTATAATCATTACACAAACTACCCAAATAACCCTGATCAAAAATATACATACCCCATCCTTAATACCCTGTATTACTCCCTTTAAAATCAATGACAGCTTTAATTCTTTTTGTGGTAGTTGTAGATGACGCTCTTTATCTTCTCAGACAGTAAAGCTGCCCATTCTTCTGGCAAAAAGCCTCCAGTTCCCATAAATTCTTGGGCTGTCTTGCATGAACTGTACGTTTGATTTCTCCCCAGAGTGGCTCAATGATATTGAGGTCAGGAGACCGAGAAGTCCACTCCAGAACCTTCACTTTAATTTTGCTGTAGCTAATGACAGGTCGGCTTGGCCTTGTGTTTTGGATCATTGTTAAGATGCAATGTCCAAGTACGTCCAATGCGCAGCTTCCAGGCTGATGAGTGCAAATTTTCCTCCAGTATTTTGCAAATTTTCCTCCAGTATTTTTTTGATAACTTACTGCATTCATTTTACCATCAATTCTAATCAAATTTCATGTGCCTTTGTATCTCACACAACCCCAAAACATCAGCGATCCACCACCATGTTTCAACAGTAGGAATGGTGCACCTTTCATCATAGGCCTTGTTGACTCCTCTAGAAGTGTAGTGTTCATGGTTGTGGCCAAAAAGTAAAATTTTAGTCTCATCGCTCCAGTTGCCAAAAGGTTTGAGGCTTCTCTCTGTGCTGTTTGGCATATTGTAAGCGGGATACTTTGTGGCATTTGCGTAGTAATGGCTTTCTTCTGGAAACTCGAACATGCAGCCCATCTTTCTTCAAGTGCCTCCTTATTGTGCATCTTGAAACAGCCACACCACATTTTTTCAGAGACCTGTATTTCACATGAATTATTTGTGGGTTTTTCCTTGCATCCAGAACAATTTCTGGCAGTTGTGGCTGAAATTGTAGTTTTATTTGGTTTTGTTTCAGCAGAACCCATAATTTTCCACTTCTTAATTACAGTTTGAAAACTGCTGATTGGCATTCTCATTTCCTTTGATATTTTCTTATATCCCTTTCCTGTTTTATAGAGTTCAACTACCTTTTCCTGCAGATCCTTTGACAATTCTTTTGCTTTCCCCATGACTTAGAATCCAAAAAACATCAGTGCAGCACTGGATGACAGATGCAAATGCCTGCCAGGAGTCCAGAAATTCATTGAACTTTTACAAACACCCACTAATTACAAGAAAACTGATCACATGTGAAGACTGTTACCTTTATTAGCCATTCTAATCCTTTTGTGTCAAGTTGTGTGCATGTTATCAGGCCAAATCACCAGGGTATGTAAACTTTTGCTCAAGGTTATTTGGGTAGTTTATGTAGCGATTATGATTTAAAAAGAGTAAACACAGTTGTTTGACAATAAATGGCTTAGGCCAACAACTAACCATGAATGAAAGAAAAGTTTTTGTGTGATCATTCATTTTCTCTGAAAAATTGTTAAGAAATCAAATTCTGGCAGGGTATGTAAACTTATGAGCACAACTATAGATCTCGATCTACCTTTTGGGCACCTCTGCCCTGTGGGTTAATTTGGCCTGTTCTACTATGCTACTCAAACAACATTTTAAAACGCATAGTTTTTGAACAGAGGATTCAGAGAATTTTTGAATACAGGGTGTGCTTCACACACATGTTCAACTCAGCAGAACACACATAAATTTGAGAAAAGTTTAAAGCAAGCCATAGACACAACAATATGATCATACGAATACTGGATCGTGTGTGGAGTGTCCCGACATTTGTTGTGTGTGCAATGCTGACCAGTTGTTTGGTCGATTGGACAGGTTAGAAAATTTCTGTCAGCTGCTGATAATATCTCTGCGTGTATTGTCGATCATACGATTTTCAGTGGGAGTCACTAGGTTTTGTCGGACAACTTTCGTACGATCCCTGTCAGGGGCAGAACATTGGCTGATCTGTGCTTTAACTACTTTATTTAATCTGAAGGTTAGGGATAGGTCAGGAGATGGGGGATGTCCGATTGTACAATGATTCGTACAATCTCCTTTTTGAGTCTATAGCCAGCTTTAGTAGATTTTTTCCCATTTATGAACTAAATAGTATTTACCTGTATGAGCGTCTGTCTTTCAGCTTTTGGCAGACTCTGGGCCTGACTCTCAGCCTCTTCCCATTCCTTTTTCATCTAGTAAAATTTTTTAAATATTAGTCCTAAGTTCTTTCTTAAGAAGCATACTACGTTGCATTTATATGATCCTTGGACTTACACGTTCCATGCGGTTGTGAAGTCGAACCTCTAACTGTTCTTTAGCCTTCTGGAATCGTGCATGTTCATTATCATCAGCTAGGGTCTCAAAATACACATCCACATCATCCGCTGGAGCTGGAGTTTGTGTAACTAAAGGAAGCAAGGAATAAAAATAACTACATGCCCAGGTGTATGAACAAAATAAATATATAATGGAAAGAATAATTTAGCTGAAACTGTGAAAGTTTTATTCTGAATTGCAAAACCCAGCACATCAATTACAAAATGGTTCCAAAAGCATAAATTTACGCTTAAAGCATCCCAGTGTTCCCAAGTTTCCTGGCATAGCACAGCATGCATGTTACAATACAAAGTAAAAATCAATCATTCTACAAGCCGTAAGTCTTTGGGGGATATATACCATATAATATAAATATATTATAAATACATATAAATTATATAACACATGAAATATAACACATACGCAAGTTTCAGACAAATTTCGGTTTGTATTGATCGGTCCATAGAGGGCATTTAAAAAGTTCACTATTGTGCAGTATAAAGACGAATACTTTGATTTATTTCTGCTTAAACAAAAAAAAAAAAACCAAGGAAACCTCAGCATTTATGGGTTATACCAAGGTTTTGTTCAAAGAATATTCGATTTCTGAAGTCGCCTGAAGTTTCCTTGTGAGATAACTTCGGAAAACGAAGCACTGCAAGTGCATTAGCAGCTTTACCGCCTGAGAAGATAAAAAGCCTCATCTACAACTACCACAAAAGACTTCAAGCTGACATTGATGTTAAAGGAGGTAATACACAGTATTAAGAACTGGGGTATGCAAACTTTTGATCAGGGTCATTTGGGTAGTTTATGTAGTGACTAACCATGAGTGAAAGAAACATTTTTGTGTTAAGATTCATATTCTCTGAAAAATGGTTAAGAAACCATATATTCTGCCAGGGTATGTAAACTTATGAGTAGAACTGTAGTTTAAAGGCATAATGCAAAATATAAATGATTCACCCTGAGTAATACAGAATAATTTGTCTCTCCTAAAACTTGAGTGGCCCACTGTCACATTTTTTATTACCTCCAGGGCCAGAGACGACCACATTACCCAATATAGCTCTATCTGCTGCTACAGTTTTTACCATTGCAAGCCCTTTTCTATTAATCTTCTAATCTTTTCCAAACTAATTCCTAAAGGTGCTATTAAAGTTATGTAAAAAGGGATGGGCGTGGATTCCTGGTCCACATGAGAGAATGCTCTTCTGAGGGGCTCCGCTGCTCCAGACGCTTTCTCGCATGCTTTCTACCTAATTACATGCTAGTTCAGGGTGTTGCTGGCAATCCTTACACCTGGTTGGCCTGTATCTGCAATATGGGCCCAAAAAAGCTTTGGAAACTGCTGCCAAGTTGGAAAAGATGCCAGAGAGGAAAGGCCTACGCAAGAAGGCACAGCCCCACTTCATGCTCTTCCCTCGGACCAAACACCATCTTATGGCCCTACGGATAAAGGGGAACCTTCCCTGACTGACCCATTAATAGAAATCAAGGCTAACCGGGACGTATCCACTGCTTTGGTTACGGCAAAAACAGAGGAGTTAAAGGTTGAGTTCGCCATACTAAAGCAAGATATTAAACGGCTGCGTATTAACGTATTGGAAAGCGTTTGAAACCCTCTCCCGCAGCAGATCCAGGATCTACAACGCTCAGCCCTACAATGGCAATCCAAGGCATACAACTTGGAAAACCGTCTAAGGAGAAAATGTGCGGTTGGTTGGCTTTCTGGAGCGGGTTGAAGGTAGCAATGCCGAACGCTTTGTGGAAGAATGGCTACGGGCTAGCTTTGAGGTAAATCATTTTCCCCTACATTCACAATTGAGAGAGCGCATCGTATACCAATGAAGCCCCCCATTCCAGAAGCACCCCCAGAGCCCTGATAGCTCGTATCTTAAATGCCAGGGATAGGGATGCAATCCTTACAATGGCCAGAGGCAAAGGGCAACTATTATGACTCTCCAAGTTACCTTATACTGGATTCCCCACTAATGTTAACATGCATGATCCGGCATCCGGTATATGGAACGCCGGTATATGGAAGCTAGAACATTTGGACTTCGGGCAGTCTACCTCCATCTAACTGCTGTTTAAAGAACTAAAAGGTGATAATATATGTATGTGTTTGGGTGGCGAGTATATCTATACGGTTAAGGTATAGTGGCTTCGGAGCAGCGGAGCCCCATCTCCTATGTATCCATCTTCTTGACACCGCTCCACGGCGTCTTTACCCAGGTTTGCCTCCCTCATTGCTTAATTTAGCACTATTGTTGTTACTGTTAGGCTCAAGGGTTTAATTCCACTCAAAGTTGGGATTGAGTGGATAGGGTGGAAATGTTTCCCGTCATTTTGGCGGTTTGGCTAAACCTTTTTCAATAATAACATGGAATGTTCGAGGCCTTAATGACTGCGTGAAACGTAAGCTAGTACTAGACTTTGTCAGGAAACTAAATTCAGATGTAACCATGTTGCAAGAAACTCACCTGACAGGGAGCAAAGTGTTAACTTTAAAAAAAGCCATGGGTCAGATGGGCCTATCACTCTTATTTTTCTGCATATACGGGGGGAGTAACTACGCTTATCAGAAAATCAGCAAATTTTCGTTTTATTTTTAGTACACTCAGACCCACAAGGGCAATTTAAAGGTAGATACTTCAGCGCACTGCCAAACTTAGATAATTAAGGATGCTTCTTTCCCCTTTAAGACTTCACCGTAAGTCCTCACACTGATCATCCAAACAATGAGGAGAGCAATCCAGGCAGGATACCTGCTACAAAGTGTTTATTTCAGACTACAAACACGACATGTTTCGGGCCACATACGCCCTTGATAAAGGGCGTATGTGGCCCGAAACATGTCGTGTTTGTAGTCTGAAATAAACACTTTGTAGCAGGTATCCTGCCTGGATTGCTCTCCTCATTGTTTGGATGACCACAAGGGCAATTTGTTTTTATTCACTGCTAGGAACAACATGAAGGAAACTATACTGGCTAACATTTTCCACCACCCTACTCAGATAAATGCATTATTCAATTGATGTCATATATAGCCAACTATCCAAGGGCCCAGGTAATAGTCTCTGGGGATTTTAATGCTGTTTTGAATGAAAATTTGGATAGATGATCTACCAGGGGTTTAAACCAAGAAAATAGACCTACCAATCTTGGTGCACTAATGTCTACTATGGGACTTTGTGAAATTTGGAGACATATGCATCCACAATGATTTACTCCCTAATGTTTATAGGCCAAATACCTTCCGAGAGGAATGTCAGACTACGCCCCATTGCAAGTGATATGGGATAATAGGTCCCCTCTACACTCCCAAGCTCAAACATGGTCTTTCAACCCAGTTTGGTTGGACATAAATAATGAGGGATTAGAGTAAAAAATAGAGGAATTTTTCCAGTATAATTTAATGTCTGGTTATGGAGCCGCTTGCACAACATGTGAGATTGCATGCAGACATAATGGTTTTCAAGTTTGGTCATATGGAAGAACGCATTCAAATGTATGCGGAAGTTTGGTCATATGGAAGAACGCATTCAAAAGAATTAAAAAAAAAAATTTCCATAAAAGAGCAAACACCATTTTTAGCTGTGATTATCCCTTAACCAGTGTATTGGTCATAGAGATTTGTTATAAAAGGTATAAAGTTTGATACAGTTTTAATCACCTATAGCAGTTATCACTACCTTGAAACTGATTTAAATAGATATACAGGTATGGGATCTGTTTTCCAGAAACCCATTATCCATAAAGTTCTGAATTACAGAAAGGCAGTCACCCATAGACTCCATTATAATCAAATAATCCAAATTTTTTAAAATACAGTTCCCTGTACTTGATCCAAACTAACATATAATTAATTCTTATTGAAAACAAGAGCAGCCTATTTGGTTTATTTAATGTTTACATGATTTTCTAGTAGTCTTAAGGTGTGAAGATCCAAATTACGGAAAGATCTGTTATCCGGAAAGCCCCAGGTCCCAAGCATTCTGGATAATAGGTCCCATACCTGTATCTTATTGTTTGTCATTCATTTGGCAAACTGAACCTGGACAAAGTGCGCGCCTTTTATTACATTCCCCCATGTGTATTCTTAGTAGTAGTAATGAACCAAAATGTGGATTCTTTTGAACAGTTACTTCAGTAGGATTTGGCCTTATACAAGTGCCTCGCTCAGTGGAATCTAAACCCTGAAAATCATGCGACTTTTGGTTAGACAAAAGGAAATAGTTACTTTTTCCATGCACTATGCATATGCAAATTAGGATTGGACTCTATTTGGGTGAATTCCAGAATAGTGGATTTGGTGCATTCTTAATATATAAATATATTGTTATATTATTGTTATATTGTTGTTAATAGTAAGTAATATAAAAACAAATACATGCAAAGATGCAAACTTTTGTGTTATGTTATTACATTGTAAAGCTTAGAAAGCAAAAATAATAAGTTATTAGGACAACCTGTGCAGCCAGTCAATAGTCCATTCTACAGTACGAGAGACCATTTATTTGTATTTTAGAATACCTTTATTCTACATCCACCAATATTTTGCCAGCTGTGAACCCTGCTGCAAAGTAAGCTATACAGACGGGGTTTTTGCACGACAATCTGAAAAGGTTGTGGTTTCTGCATGACAATCAGAAAAGGTCAGATTTTTTTGTGTGGTTTTTTTTATGAGAAATAAGGGTAAATCGTGGACTCTAGTTTGGTTGGATTTTTTTTTTTTATTAATCAGAAAAAATTGGATTTTAGCAAATAACCTCCAGAGGTTACCGTTGCTGGCCCTGGCCACACAGCATTCCAAAAAGTAGTTGAACTATGTACACTCATAAAATGCTTTTGAATTCTATAAAGGACCTTTACTAAAAAAGTGTTTTTTTTCCCTTAAAATTGTTGTACCAGAACTATTTCCTGTAAAATAAAAATGCAATGCACATAAATCTCACACAGTACAGATGGTTAAAGAAGCATCTAGCGAATATGCAGGGTTAAAAAGACAAGACACTGGGTTACACCACAATCATCTTGGTGAACCAAAGCAAGCAGCTCTCAGTTGGGCACATCAGCATTGATGCTCCTGACTTACTCATCACTTTACAAACGGCCATGCAATAGTCCTCAGACTCAAAATTGTTCCTGTTGCCTCCACAGCCTCCATATATAAACCGAACACATTTTTTCTGACCAAGGTCGTAGTACCAGCGTGGCATCATGGCCCGGCAGGGACCTGTCATGGCCTCTTGGGAGCAGACAGCTGTGAGAAGATGGGTTACACACACAGTTGCAGGTGAACACCCGCATGATATACAATAGTGTTAAGCTAACATTTAAAAAGTTTCTAAAACCCAGAACTCAACTTTATGTTTGGGTAACATTTAATTCTGTTCTAAACCGTCAATAAATAAGCATTTAATTGCAGTCATTAACAGTAAGAACATTTCTCTTCCATATTTTATGTGCAAAGATATTTGTAGGGGAAATGGACTTTTCAGTCATGTCTCATTTTTCATTTCAAGTGTTTTACCTGCTTTTTATTTACACTTGTGTAGTTATCAATTTACTTTCTTACAACAAATATCAGCTTTGTGTAAATTTCCTTTATAGTTGGCAAATTATATTTGTAATTGCATAAACTCAAGAAATGGATATTAATACCAGTTTTGCTCCTTGATTTAATGGATAACATGTGTCCAAATTAAATGTGTGTATGAACACTGTTAATACAAAAGATTGCTGAAGGCTTTACATGCACATACAACCTAGCCATCAATAGTACGGACCCCAATCTGCCCCACCCAGGAATGATCCACCTCTCTACATCAGAAGACTTTGCACAGTTCCCAATGGACACGCACGGCTGCTTGCTATCATAATGACCAAAAAAAAAAAATCACTCAAAGTGATGCTGGAAAGTAAATTTTTGATACACCTGAACACACCTAAACGTATCGAAGTGTTTTGAAGTTGAACAACCCATTTATGCTACAAACCACAACGAAAGTCTCTAACTTACATTTGACATCTGTAATTATGTCTTTTCCAGATTGTTGTCTATCATTAGGGGGCTCATCATTGTAGTCCTCATCTTTGTAATCGTCATAGTAATAGTCACGGTCTTCTACAACTTCATCTTCCACTTCTTGTTCTTCCTCTTCCGCAGCTGCAGTAAAATCATCTACATCACTCTCAGTTGGGAACTCGCTAGAAAGAGAAATTTGATTACAATCATACAGTTAAATGATTTTAAACAGTTGGCTATCATCCCTATTTCAGCATTTACAACAACTTATTTGGGCCCTGTATTATAAGGCCTATTTGTTTTTATCATATAATAACTTGCTTAAATGGGATTTCAGACAAGCCCATATATTATGGCTAGTGAAGGTTCAGTTTTCGAAGTTTTACATTTTCAACACCTGCTGGACCTACACAAAAAATTTGTTTCTTGCTTAAAGTGGACCTGTCACCCAGACACAAAAATCTGTATAAAAAAAGTCCTTTTCAAATTAAACATGAAATCGAATTTCTTTTATTAAAGCATTCATAGCTATAAGCTCATTTAAAAAGATCAGCTGTCAATCAAATATTGTCTACCCCTCCTCTATGCCCGTGGCATAGAGGCGGACAATTACGGGGCAGACAATTATGTTCACTTTTCATTAAGCACTTCCTAGATGCCACTGCTCTCCACACAGTCCCCCATTTTCTTCACCGTTTAATTGTGTAGCCAGGACATGGACATTGGTTCCCCCATTCTGTTGCACAAACAATAGTTTGAGATGATGCAAGGCTTGCAAAATGGCTCCTGCCTGCTTGTTATAGTTTTGAATTCCCAGACTGAAGCAAACAAGAGTCAAATAATTTAGTGTAAATAAAGTTCATTTTGATTGACTAATGTGATAAAATAGGATTACGTCAACTTTTGTATACTACAGAGTTTTTAAAACGAGGATAGAGCGAGGTACAGTAACAATTAAAATGTTTATTTCGAAAAAAGAAGAAACACCCCGTTCTATCTCAAATAATTGTAGTTCATAAAACCCCTCGGATCGCTATACTAATTATGTCAATTACTCACAAGTCGCTATCACTATACTAATGATAACATTCAGGATAACCTTGGAACCCACCCAAATTGATTACATACATAAAGTGCCACGTGCTGAATTCAATTTTCAAGTACAAGGTAATAACTAGTTATAAAACAAGGTGCTGTGTATTATAATTAATTAAAGGATTTACCACAATTACTTGGTCTACTTGATTAATATTAAAAAGAATAAGCTTACTATATAACAAAGTGCTGCATGCTGTAATTCATTACTAAAATTTACCACAATTACTTGGTCTACTTGATTGATGTTTAAAAATTAATCTAAAAAATCAAGGAACCTTTGCTTTTCCAATTGATTGAGGGACTGCACCCCCCTCCACCACAGTGATGGTTCCAAGGCGATAGCCTTATGATTAAATAAATAAATACACGATCCAATTCTCAATCCCCCCAAAAAAAAATTAATTAGAGTTGGAAAAGGAAAATAGTAATAGGATTGTGAATATTTCTTTTGGGGGACAGGTCCCCTTTAAATGTACCAGAACCATCTTGAAGTAGTTCAAGTTAAATAATGTGTATTGGTGTTTAATGTTATATCTAGTTTTCATAACTCAAATGAAGTTGCCATGTTTTTCGAAAAATCTGTCTGTGGATAATGCAGAAGATTATTTGCCCTCTGCTGAATATGCACCACCATAGTCAATGGACCAGTGGGGACCTTGTTCCAAATATTAACCTGGGCAAGAACCAGGAAGCATATTGCATTGCAGAAAAAGTTACACCCTGCTTCCCAGGAGACTATTTTTGGGAAATATTTGGTTGAGAGTTTACATTTCTAATCTCGTCTGCAGTACGTCAGCTTTGAAAAGTTTTATACTGAGCTGTATGGTGAAAATGTTTTATAAATTGAATGAAATAAGGGGTTATTTACTTTTTTTAATGACTTTTGGGTCATAAATGACTCCCATAATTTTTGACTGAAGTAGATCCTAGAAATAGCAGTCCCTCATTTCAGTCGTTTTACCTACTGTGCTAAAGAAATAAATAAAAGCAACTTTTAAAGAGTCAAGATCAACCTCTGCCACCTCCCATTTTGAAATACAACAAAAAATGGCTTCTCAAATGAAAATATATATTTTACTGTTGCTAATTTATAACAACTGCCCCAGCATCTACTATTAGAATTTACCACAGAAGTGTACGAGATGTGGACTTTGGTGGGTAATGTGCATTATTAATAAAAGGAACCCAAACACCTTGTGAAGATATTGCTTATTGAGTTCCTTCCAAGGAGGACATCTATTTTTGAATACCAGCTATAAAAATGCTGCTTCTTCATGAAGTTCTTTAAATGGGAACCATCATGAAACTGAAAATTTAACATAAGCTTCATTATAGTGTAACAAGAAAAATTCTAAATTCAATCAACTAAATATTCTTAATCCTTTCTGAAATAATCAAGTTTAGTTTTACTCTCCACTCAGCATCTGTTTCTCTTCATTCTGTCCTCTTGCAGGAGTTGCATGTCAGATATTGACAGTTAGATCCATATATCTTATGGGGTGGTGCTTCCTTTCTTAGCAGATGAATTGGAGCTCACTCAAATAACATATTCCAATACAAACAAAATAACAGCCTTTTGCACAAATCCTGCATGTAGAGAGACATGATATCTAGTGATTCTGATAGAGCGAGCTCGAATACATTTTCTTGGGATCTGCCAATGAATATCTAACACCAAACTCCTACCTGAAGAAAGAATGAGAAACAGATGCGGAGAGAGATAGTGAAGATAAACTTTCTTTTTTTAGAAACGGTACAGAATTTTTAATTTAATATATTTAGAAAATGTCTTATTTCAGTATGACGAAGGTTATTAGAATTTAAGTAAGCATTCCAGATGCCAAGATGACTGAATTAATTATTCTGGTTTATAAGTCACCTTTTCACACAATATACTAAGTTTATTTGTATCTATGCCATAGTAACTAATTAGAAATATATTTGGTTGGCTTGGATACTCAATTACCAAAAAAAACAGAGAACGCAGGATTTAGCAAATAAATAGAATTCCATCGTCCATCCATATTTGGATTCTGCCTGTAAAACAGTTTATTACAGATAAGTATTTTTCCTGTCATTTAAAAATGCAAAGAATACGTTCCTCACTTACGATTAACTAAGTACACTACACAGGTTTTGCAGATCTGCAAATTACACAATAGTAAAGCCTGCTAGTGACAGAATGCAATCGGTCAACTGTGATTTATTTATTCAACACAGAAATTAATGCATGGGTGTGTTTAGGAATTTTAATTGAGAGGGAGGTACAATTTAAGTAGCCTAAACCTATAGTTCTCTCAAAAGGCATTCCTGTTTTAGGCACAACCTACAAAAAAGTTAGGATGGGAAAGCATACATTTTTTTTTTTTTTTAATAGAAAGCATTTCTGCAGATCAGTTTGCCATCCAGCATGATTGTTAAAATAGATTACAAGTTTGTTTTCGGGATAAACATGCTCAGAGGGTTGACAGTTGCATAGCTTATATGTAACAAACATCTGATTCTACAAAGACTGGCTGTATGGAAGCTTTCAGCAGGTACCAAGTGATTTGTTCAAATGGTACAGCTCTAGAGATCGATGCAAAAAGAAAATGTAGAACAGATACAGAACTGTCAAAATGGACACTTTCAATGCCTTTTGGCAGTCCATTTATGTATAGGATTCATCATACAGAAACCTGTTAATCCGAAAGTTCTGAATTATGGGAAGTTCTTCTCCCACAGACATTTTAATCAAATATGTCAAAATGTTAAAACAGAATTCCTTTTTTCCTGTAATAAAAAAAACAGTACCTTAAGACATAATTAATAGTTATCAAAATATAATTAATCCTTATTATCGGTAGGAACCCAATTATATTGGGTTTAAAAGGGTT
>CM044444.1:51251318-51270061 GCA_024363595.1 Xenopus borealis
GGTCGGCTAGTTACACACAAAATAAAATATTGCCTCCTATTGTTTTCTGCAACTTGTGAACAAAATACTTGTAAATGTATTTTAAATTAATTGAAATGGTCAGTTACTCAGCCAGTTAAAAATATTAGGCATTTCTTCATTTTACAATTTTTATGTACACACATGTGACAAAAGCTGCAGATTTATTCATTACTGTGCTTCAAACAAAAAAAAAGGCTAGAGTCATTACCTCTTTGGCTAAATTATGCCAGTGCTGGGGACCCTCACACATTTCCATGCTTTCCTTGTAAAAGAACTTGCACTTCTCTGGAACAGGCAGCACACCCCTAACAAACACACCAACTGCAAGAAAAAACAGCATCATCATCAAAATATGTTAAATTCAAAACAAAATGGAAGATTATCTAGTCCTCCTGATTGTGCTGTTAGTCTGTAACCAATGCAATGTATCCAAGAGAACAGCCAAAATTACAGTTAGAAATCCTTTTACTTGTGGCCAGAAATGAGGTTGCCAATGTGACCCCGTGTGGGGGGAAAGGGGTTTTATAAAAAAAAAAAATATCAGGGACCTGCTGCTCTACAGGAATTAACATGAACTAAATCAAAGTAAAACAGATGGTTCTTTCATATATAATGCAGACAAAATGCACTACTATTAACATATACTATTTAAAGCGCATTTAACAATATTGTCTTTATTTCTGTAAGATTTCCAAGTGGGTAAGAAAAATAATACTGTATTTAGCGGTGTACCTTTTTAAAAAAAAAAAAATAACTACAGATGAAGCCACTTTGGATTGTGTGTTTGACACATAACTTAAAGGGGGTTTCCACCTTCAAACAACTAGTTGTTTTCAGATAGATCACCATAAATACCGACTTTTTCCAATTACGGTCTATTTTCTATTTGTAACAGTTTTTCTAATATTGAAGTGTAAAGTGTAATTTATCACCTTCTAAAGCAGCTCTGGGAGGGAAGGTCGCCCCCCCCCCCCTGCACAGTTGTACTGACAACCTTAGATGAACTCACCTAGACACTTGAATGGAACAACAATGTGGGAATGACCCTTGCATTGTTTTTTTCCCTTCTTGCACCAGTTATCAATACTAACTGGCCGATTTGCTTCTACTACTTTGGTTATCTGAAGATCAGAATACACCTACACAAAAACAGAAAAGACAACTTGGCATGAAACATGATCATTTAAAAAGAATTGTAATTACAAGAAAACAAATGAACTAGACTGCAGGACTGAAAAGATTGTTTTTTTACAGTTGTTTACATAGGTTTACTTGATAGACCCTAAACCTAACATTTATTCTGGCTGCAAATACACTCATGCTGTAAAACACCGACAGATTTCCATTGTCCTAGTACCATCATTAGTCTGAGATCTGGAAAGCCCAAATAACAAACAACATGGATAAACAATGTCAATAAAAAGCTAGGATTATAGAAATGTAATCTATCAATATTCTGAAAATTTCTCAATATGTTTTGTGTAAAATGGTTACTGAACATCTATTTCCGTTTGGATGCAATAATCCTTAAAACCCATGACAAACTGCCATTGTAATAGGTGTTGTAGGGTTGTCAATTTTACTCTGGTGTTGAAGTTGTACAAATCAAGCACCCAAGCGTAATATTATTTAATACCTGGTATAAATAACAGGACAGTTCTGAAGAGAATAAAACTGTCAGCATAAGGAATGTCCAGCAACTGTAGAATCATCTTTTCTGCTGACAAAGACCATACCTTATGAAACTAGTTTGTACAGATCAATCATACAGGAAGAAAATAAAAGTTTTTTATAATCTATAAAAAGGATATTCCTTAAATTTTTAGCACAATGATAAACGAGGGGGGGGGGGTGCTATTAAAGAGAATGTAAACAGTACTTGTATAAAAGTCTTATTTTCAATTACATGCCATGAGATGTTCCTCTTGCCAAGACAAAGCATTAAAAGGGGTTTAGCCGGCCAAGATATTTTACCAAAATCTTTCATTCTTTTATTACAAAACAGCAGTATAAATTAGGAAAGAAAACAATAATTTTAAGGTCCATAGTAAAATGTCACCTCTTGACAGTAGTGAAGAACTTCTTCCTTGGTGCCAATGCAGCTTTTGGTCCCAGAAGGGTCAGGTTCCCATTTCCCAGTCTGAATGTTAACATGCATGTTTAATTTGCCACAAAACATAGCCACTTGTGGCTCTGCCACAGCAAAGCCTGTTCCAGCATTGGCTGCCAGTGCCTATTGGAAAAAAATAAAATAGAAAGTCACTTGTGTTTTCTATATTTTTTTTGTCATTTTGCATTAATGTAATGGAATCAAAACTTTATATAACCCCCATGACACCAATGATATATATATATGCATTAGCATCTATAATACTTATATATACTTTAAAGCCTTTAGAGTGCTCCCACAACCCCCCTGTTTTTTTATTGTATGTATAGTTTGAAGCTGTGGCGTAGCTTCAGTGGTTGTAGCACCCCATGCCCCCCCCCCCCCTTTAAACTAGTGGTGATCCTATGCTTTTAAAATTGGGCGTTTGTTTTGGGAATATCTCTCCTAAAAGCCTGATTGCTGGCTGGGGAGGATTTAGCCTTCAGTGAAAAAACAGCGTTCAATGGACATTGAATACAGGTAATGCTAGAATGCACGTAATAAATAAAACAAGTTAGGGACCGCCATTCGGGGTTTACCTTGACGTGGTATGGTGGCTTATCAATTTTATGATCATAACTTTGTAACTAATTTAAAACTATTGTTATAATAATGTTATTATAATATATATATATATATATATATATATATATATATATATATATATATATATATATATATATATATGATATAATAACATTATTATAACAATAGTTTTAAATTAGTGCACAATTATCTAAATAATTTAACGTTAATCAGGAGCAGTACTTTTGTATTTCAGCACAAATTAAACATTTTATAAAGTTGCATATAAATACCGCAAAGTAGTATTAACAAATAAATAAACAAAACAAATACAAAAAGTATTATAAAAAGGGATACCTAAATTGGTTAACAATAAAAATACATTTCAAGCTTTAGGAGCACCAAGGCTGCTTTGTCAGGCAAAATATGATTAGTTTATGCCTTAGTTAGTGCAAACAACAAAGACTGCTGAAATGATACTAAGGGCCAATTTACTAAAAAATTAATTTTTTTTACAGTCCTGAATTTATTTTATTTTATTTACAAATTTTACAAATTTATTTATTTGTTAAAAGTTTACATGAAAAAAACCATGAAAACCTCCAATACAAAACTTCGTAAAATTAACGGTCGAGGTCCCGTAGAAGTCAGTGAGAGATGCACCGATCATGTTGGAATAGTTTTAATAATTTTATCTGAATCAATTTATTCTCCTCAAGCTGCCTTCCTGCCGTTTAGAATGTAGATCACAGGCGGGATGGCACTCAGAGGCAACTTTGGGCGACTTCAGAAATACAAATTGATCAGAGTGCCACCCCGCTAGCGATATACATTCTAGACAGGGGGAAGGCAGTTCGGGGAGATTAGTCGCCTGAAGAGGAGATTTTTTGCTGGGTGACTAATCTCCCCAAGTAGCTACATGTGCAACCACCCTTAGAGAAAAAAAAAAAAAAAGAGTTTAATCGTAGTTTAAAAAACAAAAAAAACAAACAAAACACAAACAATTTTGACCTATAATAGGCATCCACATCCTGGCTTGTCTTTCCCAGCTGAGAAAACATAGGACGTGCCAGAGGACTACATGTATCATCAGAATTTTAAAATAAGAAAAGTAACAGTGATAACAGTAAAAAAAAATTGGCAGAGCGAAGTATTCACATGTGGTGGACCATTTAGTTTAGCAATGACTTTCGGTTGTGGATTTAGTTTAGCAATGACTTTCGGTTGTGGATTATCTCAGAATGATGACATATACAGCCGTTAATGGAGGCTAAGAGGCATTAAACATACTTTAAAGGGCCACATATAGTCCTCTGGCCTTCAGAGGAAACCGTTTTGCCTTGGAATAAAAATTTTTAGAAACTTAAATTATTTTGTAAAACTCTTACAATTAAAGGGATACCGACACGGTCACCGATACGGACATGTTCCTAGGATTTTTATAGGAACGTGTTATTGCTTTAAGGGTCAAAGTCAAACTGTAAATAGATTGTCTGATTTCAGCAAGATGAGAGGGAGTACTTCGTTGGCTTCCTGGCTCTCAGTAATGTATTTAGAGCTGCTATTCCAAAATAAACATCCAGGCAGCCACACAGTCAAACAGGGACCCATGATTACAAGAATTTGTTAAAAGATGGTCAAAATAGGAGTTTGCCAAAACAAAATCTGGCATAGCTTGTGTGACTGTTCGCTTTTTAAAAAAAAAAGTTGACATGCATCCAAGACACATCAGTAAGGTACAAAATGTGTTTTCTTGTTTCAGATATAAAGGAACAGTTTGCAGCTTTTTCATTCCAGTTGAAAGGAAAGCAATGTTAACTACTGAGTGACTGGCAGGTGACCTTGTGAGAATGAGGCTGACTGACACACATCAGTTCTGCAGTTTCATGGTGGACAACTAACAAGTATCACTTTAAATTAAGCACATTTTAGATACATATTAAAGTTTACCTTGAAATGCTGTTCAACTATATAAATATGCTGTATTCTTCTAGTTAGGATATCTCTAGGCAAAACCAGAACTTTTCATGAAAGCAATAAACAGCATTTTATGTACATTTAGTAAGAATAATATGAATGCACATTTTCTCATTAGCGGAGGAGCAAAAAAAAAAAAAAGAAATAATTGACTCCCCACCTGGCAAAAAATTTTGAAGGCTACCACTGCTGCTGCTACTACATCTAGCCATTGCTATCCTCAATACAACACAGTTAATGAACACAGGCATCCTTGTAAATTACTGAATTTAGTTTGAAACAACTATTGTCAAATATGAACTAGCACTAAACTGAATAAGGCAAATAAGTATAAAATAGTGAAATTTACCAGAACATTTGGACTATTCAAATAACATTACTGCTAGACATTCCTACAAGCCAGCAACTTGCAAACCTTGCAGTTCTGTGCCAGGATTCACACTACCCTTAGATTGTCACTAAGTTAACATTCACAGATGGTAAAGATAAATAGAAAAGGTATAAGAAAATGGTACTACTGCACAGTCATTTATTCCAAACTGTTTTCTTGGTATTTCAAGGAATAGTGACACAAAAAAAAAAAAAAAGTGCTTCAAACAAATTAAAACAATGTAGTATTGCTCTGCACTGTTAGAACGGATTTATTTTTTACAGAAACACTAGCATAATTTATATAAATTAGTTGCTATGTAGCCATTTTTTTTTTACATCAGGCAAAGCGCATTTATGCAAGCAATGCCTAATTTGCATATGGTGTAAAGCTAAAAGTATAATAGTATATGTTGCAGCCACTACATTGCACTACACAAGCTCAGAAAACCTTTAATAAATAAAATGAAGTTGTTCTATTGACCTAAACTTGTGCCCCCTGTATAGCCGAGTTGCCATATGTTAGGAAATGAAGGGGAAAGGAGGGTAACCCCCCCCAAAAAAATTACGTTATTTTTCAGACTATCGCCCTAAAAAAAGTAAGACGCCAGCATTTTTTTTTTTTTGGGGACTTTCAAGTTTTTTTTTTTCAAACTCCTATCTATTGTATTGAACTTCACCAGGTACAGTCTAGCACAAGAGGTAATGTTCAGTAAAACGGGCATCTTAGTGAATTAGCATAGTTACGTCACTTCGCGCAACTCTGCCGAGCGTAAGGGTGCGCAGTTGCGCTAGTCTATCGACTTCACTAGTGAATTTTCACCAGGGACACAAATTTGCGAAAGTTGCGAAATTATATTACACTGGCAAAATAGCACTAGTGTTGAACGCTTCGCGCTTTAGTGAATTTGCCCCAGACTCCATTTCGTCAAAATATTACAAATTTACAATATTGATTTTGTTTTTCTCTGTACGAATAAAACTTGTACTTGATCCAAGCAAAGATATAATTAATCCCCCTTAAAAGCAGAACCAGCCTACTGGGGTTATTTAACGTTTAATGGCCAACGGTCAGATATCGATCTGTAAAGCCCGTAGGAGGGCCACATACACAGTCCAATAAGCTGCCGACTGTCTGTTGGCAGCTTTTATGGGCCCATGTATGGCCACCTTTAGACTGCATTAGATCAATCAAGATAAAATTAGAACCAACTAGTTAACCAGTAAACATGTCATAGCAAAATACCCATAGCTTTGAACATACTGCACAAAGCAATTTATGGAGAGGATGTTGGGTGTTAGAAACCCTAAAGAGAGCATACAACTTCTCTTCCACATGGACATTATGCATATTCACCCCCTTGTCTGTGGCCACATCGTTTTTTTATTCTGGGTACAAGCAAACACCATGAAAATCAAAACACTAACTGCTAAGCAAATAATTTCTATGAGCCAGTGATGTCATCACAGATCATGTTCATTTCTATTTAAAGGACTAGTGCTATATCCTACTTTATAGGAGAAAGGTTTTTATTTGGTTGTTCTTTAGAAAACCATAAAGCATTTCACAGAGTGATGACAACAGCCTTAATCTGTTTTGTGATAGCTAAATTATGTACTTCAAATTTACATCTAAACCAACAGGGAATTTGAAGTAAATTTATCCACACAAAACTAGGGTACAATAAATATATATGCGATCCGACCGACCCGTTTCGGATGCATTATGTGTTAAGTTGTAATTTGGTGCAAAGTTTTTATATATTATATTACTAGTTAAGGATAATAACATAAGGTCCATCACAAAAGTAATTTTGCCTTTATAATACTTTATTCTGCATAGCAGTGGTTCTGCTGCAGTTGAACAAGTGAATAAATACCCTGCCAGGTAGATTACACACAACCAGAGGCAAAAGTTTGCAGCTTGGGACTGTCTTAAAAGATTTGCTTGACATGGTATATGATGAACACAAATCACCTCCATTGCTCATGAGAGGGTTCATAGGGCAAGCAGCTCCCAGAACACAAGTGGGCTTTATGGGAAAACTCAGATTTCACTGGCCAGTGGAAAATAGACAAATCAAATGGGCCAAATGTCAACCCACATTCTAAAGAAATTAATATGGCTTTTACCAGTAAATATTTGCAAATCTGTATAATGATTGATGTACATAAATTTGTGCCAAATCTCAGCAATGCTTCTTAATTTCACAAAATGGTGCAGCTACGGAACTAGAAGTCCCACTAAGAACCTGATCCAGGGCTAAAATTGTGGGTAAATCTTAAAGTTTCGCTGAAAATGTCATCTTCCTTCATGGTCAGTTGGAAAGCTGATAGAGTGTAAAATGATTCTGGACACTACACAATCCTCATATGAAAAAGTGGTGGTGGGTGCAAGGGTGTTAAAGGGATATGGTTATAGGAATACATACTTTTTTCAAAATGCATAAGTTAATAGTGCTGCTCCAGCAGAATTCTGAACTGAAATCAGTTTCTCAAAAGAGCAAACAGATTTTTTTTTCTATTTCATTTTGAAATCTGAGATGGGACTAGACATATTGTCAGTTTCCCAGCTGCCCCCAGTCAGGTGACTTGTATTGTGATAAACTTCAGTCACTCTTTACTGCTGTACTACAAGTTGGAATGATAGTGGGAAGGTAAACAGATGGCAGCTCCCTTAGGGCTGTGACACTCTAGGCTATTTGGGGAGATCTCCCCAAACGGTCTCATTCTGCAGCTGATCTGCCCGATCTGGTCGGATCGCAGCCGCATCTGCGAGTGTATGCGGTGCAATACAATACTGCAATATTACAAATTAAAAAAAAAACACTTGCTGGTTCAGGAATTAAATATATTGTAGAGTGAATTATTTGGAATGTAAACAGTACAATTAAGAAATAAAAACTATATCATAAAAATCATGACAGAACCTCTTAACTGTAAAAGATATATGCAGGGAACAAACAAGAATGCCTCCACATCATATTTAAATTGAATTGTATATTCCCACTCATATTATGGATGCTAGCTTCACAGCAGCAAATACAGTATACTGAACAGATTCTCTCATTATATGGTGAATTAAATTAACCTCAGCAAGAATCTTTTAAATATACTCAGCAGCTATCAATATCCTGTACCCTTTAATTCATAAAATGTATTAATATTAAAAGAATCCATTTTATTCATATATAATGGAATGAAGACGCTTTCCAAATCGGAGTTATGGCTTGTTCGTGTTATTTATAGAGCTTTAAATTAAACCCTGAAACTTTAAGACAAAGGGTCATTTATCTTGCACACAGCGGACCAGGGAAATACTGCCTTGTGTTTTACAGTTTTTTCAGGAGAGGTGGGATAAGATGCAGGAAGCAGGATTATGTAAAGCCAGGGTTTTTACACATTTAACAAAACAGATGCTTGTTTAGTATTTATTTATCTAGAGAAGGCATTAAAGGAATTGTTCAGTATAAAAATAAAAAAAATTGGGTAAATAGATAGGCTGTGTGAAATAAAAAAATGTTTCAATACAGTTAGGCAAAAATGCAATGTATTAAGACTGGAGTGACTGGATGTTTAACATAACAGAACACTACTTCCTGCTTTTCAGCTCTCTTGCTTTCCTGTTTTCCATGGATTGTTTTCCAATTTGCATGTGACTTGACAGCTAAAAGCATGTTCTGAATGCTTAACACATCTCTGCCAAGGGCACCATCAATGACTTTGAACTGCTGCACAGCTTCAGAGAAAAGGGATTTAGACCAAGGCACACTCATTGTATAAAGAAGAGCAACTGCAAACTACAGAAGTCAGGTCCCAGGTGGGTGTTCATAGATTAAAGTTTTCAGAGCTAGGCCAGAGATCTGAACCAAAAAAAAAAAGCCAACGAGGTGCTCAAATAATGAACAATAATACATTTTTTTTTACTATATTGAATTATATGCACATAATTACCAGATTGATTTCACACAAACCGAAAAGTGTTTGCTGACAAAAAAAAAAAAAAACACAAACACTCAACCCGCCCAAAGAGTTCCAGTACCTTAGGGAAAACATGCAGAATTGCAATGCCTTTATTACATACACATTAAAACACAAAATTAAAAAGCACCCTAAGCTAATTAAAGTGATACGGACACTAAAAGACTACTTTTTAAAGCATGAATGTACATTAAGTTACCTATAGGTAACTGGCGCTTTGTCAGTATACTAGCGGCAGACAGGGAGAAGGTAATTCGGGGAGATTGTCGCCTGCTAAAAAACGCCAGGCGACAGAATCTCCCCGAATCTCCCTGTCTGTCCCCAGCCTTAACATTAAAGGTCCTAGGTGTGGCAGGGATTATACCGAATGACTTAGTACTTCCTTTCCATCTCTGCATAACATTTAGGCGTTGCATAAATGAACAGCAACAAGACTGCTTTCCCAGTTGCACAAGCAATTCCCATGCTTAAAGGCACATCAAGTAAACACTGTTTATACAGTTTTGGTTTGTTTTTTTTTTGTTTTTTTAGCACAGTGGGGAAAGGGGCAGCCCTCTGTTCCTGAGGAATGTTTCAAGGTTAATTAATCATTCAAACAAACCTCACCAATTTGGGGTTAAACAATAAAAATGTGTCCGATTTAAAAAAAAAAAACAAAAAACAAATTTTAAGTAAATTTGCAATATACATTTATACCAAAACAGCATTTGCTTAAAGGGCACCAATCACAGCCAAAATAAAAACACATTTACAATCTGACCAGTACAACCTAAACATGTTTAATCAAACTACATACAGTTTTTTGAAGAAAAAAAACATGTTTTTTAAAAAAAAAAAACACACTTTTTCAAAAGGGAGTCCATACTGTGACTATAACATGCAAAGGAGTTCATGAGCATGCTCAGATTGTAGCACTACCCAGGATGCCTAGCTTTAGTAAACTCTTCCACTAGAAATATCACAAGATTTCCCTATCTTATCCCCTGCTGGTGATGTCATTATGCAAATTAAGGGCACACTAACTTCCAGAAGGTGGCAGCACTACTGAAAAGCAGCTAACAGAAGTTTAGCAGATTTGAAAATAGCTTAGAAGGTTTATTAGGCAACCAAGAAATTTCAACTGAGCATGTGCGAGATCTCAGAGCTGCAGTGGTCTGTGAAGATATAGGTAGGAGGAGTCAGTGAAATCCAAGATGCCTGCCTCAGCTAGAACTGCAGTGGAGATAGGGGAGATTTTGCAGAAGGTATAGTGAGCTGATGATTTACATTATACAAATACAATCGGATTTCTTGAACTTTCACATTGTGTATATAATTTTAGTTATGGCTGGTGCCCTTTAACTCTTTGCTTAACATTTTAAATAACATTTTAAATAATGTTGCAAAAGACTTGGCTTCCTAGCTGCCTTGTCTTACATTGTTTCAAAAATGTCTGAGCCATCGGGGAGAGAATAGAAAGGGACAAACACTGCTTTCAATAGCAATAACAACTTATAAACCCAGTGACAATTTGTAATGAATGTATATCACAAAGTCATTTAAAAATGTTTTATTAGGCAAAAACACTTGAGGTAGACATTCCTTTAAGTCTATACAACAAATGCACTAATAATTCAGAATCTGTGTAAGCATAGCATATGCATACAGTTATGGGATCAGATACCTGGAAATCCATTATCCAGAAAGCTCCGAAATATAGAAGAGACTCAATTTTATCCAAATAATTCAATTTTAAAAAATATACTTTTCTTTTCCTAGGTAATAATAAAACAGTAGCTTGTACTTGATCCAAACCAAGATATAATTAATCCTTACCGGAAGCAAAACCAGCCTATTGGGTTTATTTAATGTTTAAAGGAATTTCTAGTCGATTTAAGGTATGAAGAGCCAAATTACAGAAAAATTCATTATCTCTATTACCCCAGGTCCTGAGCATTCTGTATAACATGTCCCATGCTTGCATATATTTATATTTCATAAAAAGACCACTGGATCACCAATCTACCAGGAACAACAGTGCAAGACTGGCTGTGTATATGCACAGTTTTTAATTAAATAGGGCACTATTTTAGAAAAGTTTTTTTTTTTTTTTTTTATTATTGAATGAAACCTCTCAATGTGTTATTAAATAAATTATTAAAATGATAACTCCTAGAAACTTAAGTCAGCAAATAATCAGGGTCTTTATCAGGGGAACATGCATAAAAAATAAATGCAGGCATCGTTTGTGCCCCTGACAAAGGCACCGAAGATTTGGGGCAAGGTACAAAATATTAAATAAAAGCATAATTCAAATACAGGTATCCGGAAAACTTTTATCCAAAATACATAAAGTCCATCTCCCATTATATTCAAATAATCCAAAAATGTTTTAAATTATTTCCTTTACGTTTGTAATAATAAAACAGTGACTCTTACTTGATATAAACTAAGATATAATAAATCCTTATTGGAAGCAACACAAGCCTATTAGGTTTATTTAAGGTCTACATGATTTTTTAGCAGACTTATGGAATGAAGATCCAAATTACAGAGGAATCTATTATCCATAAAACCCCAGGTCCCAAGCATTCTGGATAGTAGGTCCCATACCTGTACTATAAGGGAGTGCCCTTTTTAATTAAACCCATTGTGGATCTATATTGGAGCTTTCAGGCAGTCCCTCAAAGAGGACCCACTTTCTCTCACTACATCGGAGTAATGCAGGACATAGATTATACTCTGTTAAAGACAAACCACACAATTAAAGCTGGCCATAGATATCTTTTCATTATAGTAAGACCAAGCTTATCTTTAAACGATTATTTAAATGTACGGTTTTGTCTAGTTCAAGCCAGGAAAACTGCGAGGAGCTGCCTGCTTGGCCGTTGAAAACAACTGGACAATAGATAGATTTCATTGTGACCGATGAAAATTTTCTAACCGGACATCAATTTGCTGACCACTGTTCGGATGAAAAATCATTAGACACTCGGTTGTTCGATTCCCACTAACCTCACAATAATTTGACGGATCGGTTGGATTTCACTGAAATTGGCCATTCGTCAAATAAAAATCTTTACGTCTATGGTGGCCTTAAGTAATACTGACACTAAAAAACTACTTTTTAAAATATGAATGTACATTTAAAGTTACCTATATGGCAAGTTTCTTGCTGAGAAATCTGTTTTTGTAAGTGTTAGTTGAAGATCCTAAACATGACTGTTTTGCCAACCTGACTGTCCCATCTAAGCGTGTCAGTTAAAGTGTCTACTGCTAATGGACTCCTGCTGCACAAGTATGGCAGCCCCCTCATAGACCAACACAGGGA
The DNA here is from genome assembly GCA_024363595.1 of Xenopus borealis. NCBI lineage: Eukaryota > Metazoa > Chordata > Amphibia > Anura > Pipidae > Xenopus > Xenopus borealis. The sequence continues at coordinate 51,263,651 of CM044444.1, forward strand.
GTCAGATAGGTAATGTAAAAGCATCAGGCAAATACTTTATGTCAAAATTATAAGTAGCATGGAAGGACAATATTAAGATAGATGTAAAGAAAAGGTATGCTTTCTGGTGTCAGTATATCTTTAAGTCTGATGGCAGGCAAAAGGCTTCAAGTGTGCAAAACGCAGCCAACGCCAATAAAATATCAGGTGCTATTTTCCAGTTATACAGGTTTCCTAGGACTCTTGATTTTCCAAGCACACCCTGGAGAATTCTTCAAAAAGACCTATGCAGTGTAATATTCATTGAACAATATGTCAGGAATGTAATCTCCTGCCTCATTAAACCTTTTATTTTAATTACTTTGTGCACAGCAGTGGATGACAGACTGCAAATTCATCATGTGAGTAATACAAGGAGCTTATGATACCATGCGAGTACAGGTATGGGACCAGAATGGTTTCCAGAATGCTCAGGACCTGCGGTTTTCTGGATACTGGTCTTTCTGTAATTTGGATCTTTATACTTTAAGTCTATGAGAAAATTATGTAAATGTTCAATAAACCCAATGAACTGGTTTTGCTTCAAATAAAGATTAATTGTATCTTAGTTGGGATCAAATACAAGGTACTGTTTTATTATTACAGAGAAAAAGGGAATCATTTTTAAACATATGGATTATTTGATTATAATGGAGTCCATGGGAAACAGCCTTCTGAGTATCCAGAACGGGTTTCTGGATAATTTCATTTCATATTTAACCTATGACATACCCTCTTCAGTATTTTAGTGAAAGCTTTCCTTTAAAAGAATAAAAATAAAGTAGCTTAAAACCTAACCAATATAATGTGCATTATTGCCAATCTTTAGTGGTTTGTTAACAGAGACCCTTCTAAAATCTCAAATTAGTCATCTGAAAGGTGTGCTATTCTGAGCATTTTTATGGTTAATTTTTTTTTTTAGCAGTGGTTTAATCCATTTTTAAACTATCATTATCTGGCTGCATTTTCAGTAACTATGGATCTCTGTAACCCCTGTGGAATATAGCACTGGAGGATACCTTTTCTTGTATAATTAGTTCTCTTTCTGAAAAAATAGGGGTTGCTCCCATGCAACTATGCCTGTGGAAAACCACTTGTATTTAAAAATGTCCCAAGTGATTTCTGTCCACTACCTATAGGCCTTGTGCACTGCAGCCATCTATTGGAATGATAAGTCTATATGAAAAACATCAAAAAGTGAAAATACATACATACATATTTAAAGTACCTTTCTTTAGTTAGAGGAACCTATTCATTATATAGTTACATAGTTAAAGTTCAACCCCTCCAAATGAAAACCCAGCATCCATAAACACCCCCCCACCCCACTATAGAGTTTAGTATCACAATAGCCTTTGATAACATGTCTGTCCGAGAAATCATCCAAGCCCCTCTTAAAATCATCAACAGAATGAGCCATCACAACTTCATCCAGCAGTGCATTCCACAACCTCACCGTCCTGACTGTGAAGAATCACCTACGCTGCTTCAAATGAAAGTCCTTTTCTTCTAGTCTGAAGGGGTGCTTCAAAATTCAACCATCGAAGTGAAATATTAGTTTTTAGCGTACGATCGAACGATTTCACTTCGATAAAAAAAATTAAAAAAAACAGCCTATGGGGACCTTCTAGAGCTTTTTTTCTAACATAGCACTTTTTTTAAAGAGACAGTACTTTGATTTTCAAAGTCGAAGGATTTTACTATTCGACCATTCAAATCGAATGGTCGAAGTAGCCTATTCGCTAGTTGCATTATCCAAAAAATTACTTTGAAAATCGAACTTTTTGAATTCGAAGATTCACTTCGACCCTTAGTAAATCAGCCCCTTAATGCATAACTTACATTTATGCTGCTATTTTTGGCCAAGGGCATAACCTTGCATTTATCAACATTGAACCTCATCTTCCAGTTTGCTGCCCAGTTTCCCCAACTTAGACAAGTCACTCTGAAGATTGGCAGCATCCTGCATGGAACCTATAGTTCTGCACAATTTAGTATCATCTGCAAAATGAAACAGTACTTTCAATGCCCAAATCCAGGTCATTAATAAACAAGTTGAAAAGCAAGAGACCCACTCTTTGCAGTCTCTCTTTTAGCCAGTTCTCTACCCAGGTACAAATACAACATTCCTTAATTTAACCAGTAACCTTCTGTGTGGCACTGTATCAAATGCTTAAGCAAAGTCTACGTAAATCACATCAACTGCCATCCCAGAATCAAGGTCCCTGCTTACCTTCTCATAAAAAGAAATTAAGTTAGTCTTGCAAGATCTAGTATGCAAAAAATGCTGGCACAAACTCATAGTATTGTTATTTGCTACAAAGTCAATTATCGTATCCTTTTATTAACCCTTCAAAAAACACAAATGTCAGACTAACTGGCCTATAGTTTTGAGGCAGAGAACTGGATCACTTTTTGAATAGGGGCACCACACAGCAATTTGCCAGTCTCAGCACCAGGCCAGACCTCAATGAATATAAGAAATTGTACTGTATTCAATACAGTTTCTTATGTACCATGTAACCTTTGCCTTTTAGCCTTATTTCAATTCAATAGCTGCTCCCAAGGCTACACAGCAGCATAATTTAAACTACAATAGTGTTTAGAAAGTAAACCAGTTTTACCAGTGCAGGGTTACAATAAATTATACGTGTATATAAAGCAATGCCTTACTTACATAAGGCGATATCATGATATTCTATAGCCACAGCAGTACAATACAAGGAGATCTATCTGCACAGATATATACTTTAGGGGGCAGATTTACAAAATTTGTGTGAAGGATTCGAATTTCGTTCGAATGCAAAAACTACGAATTTTTCAATTTTTTTTTTGGCTACTTCGACCATCAAATGAATCAAATTAATTGAACGATTCAAATAAGAAAATCGTTCAACCATTTGATGGTCGAAGTACTTGCCCTATAAAAATCTTTTCGATTGCCTAGTTTGCCAGATTAAACCAACAGAGTTGCTATACTTGCATAGCTCCCATAGGCTTTTTATAAAGTTTTCTTCATCGAATAGAAATCATTCGAAAAACATAAAATTTTTCAAGAAATCTGATGATTTAGTATGATTTTTTGAGAAATCAGACAATTTCTATTCGTTCGATTTCTTGGTGAAAATCGAATAGCGGTAAAATCTTCGGAATTAGATATTTGATTTCATCGGATTTTACCTGGACCTAAACTCGAGGGTCGAATTCGAGGGTTTTTAACCCAAATTCAACGCTTGATAAATCTGCCCGTAGGAGTTTATTTTTGATGAAGTGGTGCAACAGAAAATATAATTAATTAGTGAACTAATTGGACTCCAATTGAAAGAGCTGGCGCACAACAGGAGCTTTAAATCCTATAATTACTGTATCAAAGTTGAAAAGCAAGAGACCCACTCTTTGCAGTCTCTCTTTTAGCCAGTTCTCTACCCAGGTACAAATACAACATTCCTTAATTTAACCAGTAACCTTCTGTGTGGCACTGTATCAAATGATTAAGCAAAGCCTACGTAAATCACATCAACTGCCATCCCAGAATCAAGGTCCCTGCTTACCTTCTCATAAAAAGAAATTAAGTTAGTCTTGCAAGATCTAGTACGCAAAAAATGCTGGCACTAACTTATAGTATTGTTATTTGCTACAAAGTCCATTATTGTATCCTTTTATTAACCCTTCAAAAAACAAATGTCAGACTAACTGGCCTATAGTTTTGAGGCAGAGAACTGGATCACTTTTTGAATAGGGGCACCACACAGCAATTCGCCAGTCTCCGCACCAGGCCAGACCTCAAAGAATATAAGAAATTGCACTGTATTCAATACAGTTTCTTATGTACCACTGAAAACCAACTGCACACATTTTAGCAAACAGGTAGCTATATTTCAAGTTTTGCCAAGCATATTAGCGAGACTTCTGCCTCATGCCTGCTTTTTCTGCAATCTACTTAAAAAACAAAATTATATATATATATATATATATATATATATATATATATATATATATCATAAAAACTGCAGTATTAAAATGCAGTTACAATCCACACAGCTGCAGCGCAAGGACTGACAAATATATGGTCCTTTTTAGAAGCTGTACTTTAAGAATAGTATTTAAAAAAATTACTGCTGGCTGTAAAAAGAAGCTAATTTACATCAATGCCCAAGAACCTGCAGTCAACTTATAGAAGTATCAAGTCACCCAAAACCATGAAGACTGATAAGGAGTGGGCACTAATCATTTTCTGTTGTCGAGACGTAACAAAGTAAAAATGACATACCAGAATGGTGTGCAGTAAGATGTGCCATAGTGACATTCTGTCTATGCTACAGCAGACAAGACATTTCAGATCTCATAGCTAAATGCACCAAATGAGCACCATAAATTAAATTACAGAGAGGATTAAAATAAAGACACAAAGCAAATTAGGATTCCAGAGCCTTTCCCCTTTCTTCATTAAAAGCAAATACAATAACAATCCAAATGTCATCTATAAACTGTCAAAATCTAGGTTTATCTCACAATTTTACTGCATTTTAAGAAAAAATTGCAGGACTTGATTCAACCTCAAGTACTAGTGACCCTTGGCTGGGATTGCTGCACATGCACCTTATGAAGCAGAGCTCTGCCCCAATCACTTGCACTTGTGCTGCACAATTGGAGTAGAGCAGCATTACTATTAGAGGCTGTTTTTTTGTTTTGTTTTTTTCAAAATATATCCATTTTTGGTGTGTTTAGCAAAATGCACAACTCCATGCACCACTGGTGTGGGAAGAGAGACCCTGCTTTGTGCACAAAAACCGTATGGACTGTAGATCTGAAAAAAAAAATATGATCACTGAAATCATCATTATTCCCACACAAATTCTTGAATTGGTCTCTAGAATATGTAGAGGGGAAGCTAGCAGCACAGCCCTATACATGTAAACTGTATTTAACCTAACTGCGGAGATATCTTGCTGCTACTACTACAGAGAAATGTCAATAAACAGCATGCTGTAGTAGCCTTCTTGCTTTTCTATTAAGAGCACAATTTCAAGGCAAACCTAAAAGGGTTGTTCACCTTCCAAACACTTTTCAGTTCAGTTGGTTTCAGATTTTTCACCATTAACAAAGACTTTTTAAAAATGGCTTGCCATCTTTTACCGTTTACCCGCAACTTCAGTTTAATGTTCCCAGTCTCTAGTGTTTCAGTCAGGCAACGCAGTGATCCATTCTGAACGGATACAATTTGCTATGTTTAGTGGTTACAATTTGCTACATTACTTGATGTAGTCAGCAATTAGTTGATTTCTCAGCAGCATCTGTGGAATATTAGCAACTAGTGTATCAGTTCTAACTGTCTTTTATGAAACTCAGGGATTCTGCTCAGCAGGGACAAATAAATTCATCAACTAAATCTATCAATTTAGAACAGTTAATGAGTCAGCGAACTACTCCCTCCCAGAGCTGCTTCAGAATGAAATTTTACACTTCAACATTAGAAAAACTGTCAAAACTAGAAAGTGGAAATAATTGGAAATGCTTTATTTCTGGTAATGTATCTGAAACCAACTAAACTGGAAAAAAAAAGTGTTTAAAGGTGAACAACCCCTTTAAAAATAATCTTAAAAAGTATCAGAACAGAAAAGTGAAGCCAAAATACAGAGAAGTAATTGTAATTGAATTAAATATAAGCTTTAATAAGTAGAATGCTCTTTTACCTTATGTATCTCTGGATTTGGATGTACAAATACTAGAGAGATTAAAGGACAAGGAAAGTGTAAAATAGAATAGGGCTAGAAATGCTGTATTTTGTATACTAAACATAAACTTAGTGCACCAAAAGCCTAAACAAACAAATGATTTATGCTTTCAAAGTTGGCCACAGGGGGCTGTCATCTTGTAACTTTGTTATACATCTTTGTCCAACACTGGCACTGCACATACTCAGTATGGTCTGTGCTGCTAAGGGATCGTCATAAATGATCAAAAAACAAACCTGTTTGAGTTCTGCATGGCTGTAAGTAAGGCAGGGGCTCCTCCTGCTGTTCATAAGTATGATTGTTTCCCTGCCAGAAGTTAGGGAACGTCTGACAATTCCTATCCTCAGCACTAAATGAAGGGAGAATTTCACTGCATACAGTCAGGTTTCTTATAAAAATGGTACACATTTTTTAATTAAAGTATATTGGAGATAGATTTCTTTTTCATTAAAGAAAGTAAAAATGGGATTTTATTTCTTTGCCTTTCCTTGCCCTTTAAGGAAATCATACTCAAAGAATACCCAAGCTACACATAGTTTATTTCAAATTAAGCTGCATATTAAAGAATCTTACTAAACTGGAAGTAAAGTAAATATCGCCCTTTTACATCAATTTACAATCAATTTTACATTTTGCCTTGAACCACCATATTGTGATG
>CM044444.1:51271809-51305460 GCA_024363595.1 Xenopus borealis
AAAAAAAAAAAAAAAAGTGTTCGATAAAATAGTCAGGAGTTTCCCCGAATATAAACCTACTCATATCTGAAATTAAAGGGCACCCATCGCCTAAAATTAATTTTCAATACTGGGGCCCATACCAGTATTCTGCCAAGACAAATGATTAATGGGTATAGGAAATAGCCTCTCAATTGTAGCTGCATATTTTGCTGTTGGTCCTATACTTTAATTGTTTTCAGCACATTTATGGGCCAGTTATTCTAATTTATTTCTGGTGTATTGTATGAACAAAAACAGATTGGATATTTAATGTTTCCTGGGAGAACACGGTTTAAAACTTGCCAAAGCAGCACAGAAAGGATAACCATTTCTACAACGCAATACAACACCGAACCCACGTCTTTTATCTTTTGTACACTTTTCAGAATCAAAGTGAAATGTTCCCTGTAGCCTGTGCTGGAATTTAGGTCAACCAATAAGGATTACAGCAGCTTTGCCATCACAGTATTTATCTGTGCTTCTAACACTGTGCCAGTTAATAGCATTTCAGAGGGAGTTTTCAGTGATTGGTTAAAGGCATCTGCAAACTAGAACAAGTAAAATAAAGGAGAATGCAGCATTTATAGCAGGTTGTTTCCCCTCTGCTCATGTTGCATGAAAAGGCAACCACACAAAACAAATCTTATTAGGGACAAATATTACAGAATTTGTTTACACAACACCCAGCTGTGTCATTCTGCTTATTATGTTATTACCACCCTACTATTTAGTTCTTCTCCTTTGTTTAACATAGAAGCACCGGTACATATGCAGTTTCTCTTACGTCTTGCCATCATAACACTTAAAAGGGGTTAAAGGGTTAAATTGTAACACCAAAAATTTTTTTTTACAGTAATGAAAATTAGGGATGCACCAAATCAACTATTTTGGATTCGGCCAAACCCCAGAATCCTTCCCGAAAGATTTGTCCGAATAACGAACCCTAATTTGCATATGCAAATGATGGGTGGGAAGGGGAAAACATTTACTTTCTTGTTTTGTGCCAAAGTCACATGATTTCCCTCCCTGGCCCTAATTTGCATATGCTAATTAGGATTAGGTTCAGCCAGGCAAAATGATTCGGCCGATTCCTGCTGAAAAAGGCAGAATCACAAACCGAATCCTGGATTCGGTGCATCCCTAATAAAAATATCATGTTCCGGTAAAACTGAGGTGTTTGCTTCAGAAACACTACTATAGTTCATATAAACAAGCTGCTTGTGTAGCAATGGCAGAAATTGAAAAAAGACTCTATAGCACAGATTAAATAGTGGTAACGGATAACACCATTATGTTCTACAGTGCTTATCTGGTGTGTAACCTGAGCTTTTCTCATTTGAATGTCTGCCCCATTGCCGCTTATTTACATAAACAAAAGTCGTGTTCCTGAAGCAAACAGGTTTACCAGTGCAGGGCAACACTGCATTATATTTTTATTAATTTAAGAAAATTCTATTTTTTGAGGTTATTGTTCCTTTTAATTGAACCATGCACAGTAAAATGGGGGGGGGGGGGGGTGTTTGAATCTGCCTGTTCATGTGACAAGAAGTCACATCCTGCTGAAAAAGAGCCGAATACTGAGCAGAATCCTGAATTCAGTGCATCGCTATAACATTCACTACCATCTCTTCAATCAGTTGTTCTGTTAGCGAGACTTGATAGGCTAGCTATTCCTTAGTGGTAATCTGTATTTCAAAATTATAAAAGCAGAACTTCCATTTTAAAACAAGGCAAAGCATAGACATGTCTTTAATAAATCTAAAACGCAACTTTTTGAGATTTCCTAACAGGAACCTTTTTATTCTACCGTTTTTTGACCACGTGTCAAGCACGAGAAAATCTAGCAATTGAAATCCCATCTTAAACAGATTAGGAGATGCATAGGTTTGAGCACATCTAATGAACAAAGTCAGACTAAAGCACCAAAGAACAGTCACTATACAGGTAAAAATCTTTTAAATAAGTTAAAAGCATAAACCCAGGTGTTTCTTTTAATAGCTATATGCTTACATAGCATGGCATCTTGATCCTGACAACTGTACCCACGAGATCATCAAAAACTACACTTACTGTGAGGTCTCAGTATTTTATAAACCAGATTTAAATAATCAGCCATCCTCACTGCATCAAAATAATGACAAACTTCTATAAATAATTAAAAGTTACGTATGACAAAGACATGAACCAGCAGATGCAGCAGAGACAAAACCAGGTCATTTATTTTAAAAATGTATAAATCTTTGAAAATTTCATGTTACAGAAAACAGCCCAATACTTGAAAAATGCACATTCTGCAGTAACAATTGTCCTTTAAATGTGTTTACATTTGACTACAGGCGCATTACCTTTCAATTCCTGGTATTTTCGGTTTAGTATAACAAAAATTAGCGACCTCCTAGTTACTGTGAAGCCCAGAAATCAAATATTTTAAAGGACAAGGAAAGGTTAAAAGTAAGTGTTGTAAATTCTAACTGCATCTATATACAGTTTTCAGAACACCAAGGAGCGGATTTCCTAAATTCACATGAAGGATTCGAAGTACGATCGAATTTTCAAATGTTTTTGAAGACCACTTCGACCAGTGAATTTTGAAAAATCAATCAAATGATTCAAATAAAAATCTCTTCGAATATTCGACTATTCGACAGTCAAAGTACTTCCCCTTTAAAATTTTATTCAACAGCCTAGTTCGCCAGATCAAAGCTATCGAATTGGGTTTCATTATTTTTGATCGAATAAAAAAATGGTTAATGGTAAATGGTTAAAATTGTTCGAATCGATCAAATTTTTCCTATTCGATCGTTCGACCATTAGATTTGCGGTAAAATCCTTCTAATTCGATATTCGAAGGATTTTACTTACCTGAGTATTCCCATCTCATGGTCAAATTCGAGGGTTTTTAACCTTCTAATTCGACCCTTAGTAAATCTGCCCCTAACTGTTTCTCCTGTTGGTGCTTCCCGTCGCTCCGTATGCTGCTCTGTTGAAAACCTGCCTGCAGCATTACAGTGAAGTCACTAAATTCTTTACACTCCATCCTCCCTCTGCCCGAGGCAGGATTTTCTATGCTAACATTATGTGAGCAGCCTCAATCCACTGATAAGCACTGCTTTACTTCCTTGATTGATGACGTGCCAGGGAGTTGCATACGCAACAGGATACTGGTACTCCAGCCCTATGGTGAATGGAACTAAGAGACTTAGGAAGGTAGATTTTAACTATCCAACTGCCTATAACAAAATATACCTTACCGGTTCAGCACATTATAAAGTGGAACTTTTACTCCTGCAAAGAATATGGAGTAAGCTTTCCTTCTCCTTTAAGACAAAGATGGGCATTGGTCAGCATTCCTGATTCTGCAAAGCTATAGGACACATTGCTAAGAAACTATTTGTAGCAACAGATCAGCAGATACAAAGTCAAATGGACACATCACGTTCATGAAAACAGATGAATTTTATGAAAATGCTTTCCAATGCTGCCCTAGAATTCTTATCTGCAACTACAATAATTTCTGAATGCAGACATGACCTCAGCAAGGCTCCAAAAGGTACAATATATCACTTGCCATCTAAGAAGCTTGGCTGTTTTCCCTAGAATGTGCAGGAACAATTAAGATTGGAGAGGCAGGCACTTAAAGCTTTCCAGCTAAATTGGCAAACAAGTAGTATATCTTCTGGCAATTGAGGCAAGAAAAACTTAGTTCTTATATTGTACATATTATGTACCCCTTAACCACTAAAGAAAGTATTTAGGCACATTATATATAAAGGATAAAAAATTTACCGGATAAATGATTAATACTTTGTTATTTTGCAGTACAATTTAGTACCAGTTTTGAAGTAATAGAGAAGGCCTTGAAATGCGTCATAAGGGCAGTGACAGACGAGAAGATCCGGGGACAAATTTCCTATTCTTCGGGTGACTAATCTCCCCGAACTGCATGCGCACCGGCTAGGATCAAAATCACTGGCGGGATGCCACTCTGAGCACATTGTTTGCCGAAGTCGCCTCGAGGTAACTTCGGGAAAACAAATCGCTCAGAATGCCACCCCGTCAGCAATTTAGATTCTAGCTGGTGGGGAAGCAATTCTGGGAGACTAGATGCCTGAAGAGGTGGTGATTTGTCACCTTTTGGTGACTAAATCTCCCCAAATCTCATCTGCCTCTGCCCTAAACCATTTATCATCCCCACACAAAGCAGCAGCATCTTAACATCATTCTTCCTTGCTAAAAACATTACAATAATATTCCGGTTTCCTAAAAGTAACATGATAAACAGAAAGTGACAGAGAAATGAATAGACACTTGAAGCAATAAGCATAACTAGTCTAGTTCACATGAAAAAAAATTGTGATATCCCTTTTGAGAGAATGCAGACATTTAAAAGACTAAGCAGCTTATAATCATTATGTGTGTGTGTGCGCAGGTGCAGACACCAGATTATAGCTAATCTCTACAGTGACTCTTCAGTCTGTGGTATGAAACCTGCCGCCAAGTGTACATTAGAAACAGGAATTAAATAAAAATATTCTAAGCAATGTTGTAAGCAAAGGTGTCCGTAAATGTTACTGCCCAGTTTACCCTTTGTTTTTTTTTAAATTTTTCAACCATTTCTTAAAGTTTAAATATGGTTGCCACCAAAGTATCATAAAATCACTCTTAAAGGACCAGTAACATCAAAAAATGAAATGGTTTTAAAGTAATAAAATATAAAGCAGTGCTGCCCTGCACCTGCATTGTTTATATAAAGAAGCTGTTGGGAGCAGCCATTCAAAGTAGAAAAGGCTCAAGTTACACAGCAGATAACATTATGTTCTACAGAGCTTATCTGCTATCTGTTATCCATTACTTATCCTCTGCCATATAGCCATTTTTCAATGACCTGTCCCTCATCATTCAGTCTGTCATTATTCTGTCATTGTACACCCTCAAACCAAGTTAGCTGTCCTATCACCCAGTCAACTAGATCAGCATGCCCATAATACTTTCAACAATAACAAGTTCCAAGCATGTGACTAGTTGCCCCACAGTCTATCGTATACATGGTTTGTATCCATTTTACAATAGACAGCTATAAGCTCTCAGTTATCCTTCAGTGCCTGCATCTGTACACGTTTCCCTGTATTACACAAGAAGACTGACACGGAAGCAAACCTACATTTGAATGGGCACAAACTTAAAAGTACAGGACAATAAGGGAGTTAAACCATGCTTGAAATAGGTGCCAATACACAAGAGGATCAAATGGTAGTAACCGTAAAGCTGCACATTTGATTTAGGGAACATGTGCTAGATGCATCACAAGCACACACAGAAACCATGTGAAAGGGAAGCAAAATTGTGTGTGGAAGTGGAGTATGTGAAACTATCACAGTAGAGGGCATAAATTACAGCCCTATAAACTATCCTCTTTTCATCCACAAAACATACAAATTTTTCATTCTTATATTTTCACCCTATCCATACGTACCTTTTTAAGGCTGGGGACAGACAGGGAGATTCAGGGAGATTCAGGGAGATTCTGTCGCCTGGCGTTTAATAGCAGGCGACAATCTCCCCGAACGTCCTTCTTCCTGTCCGTCGCTAGTTGAATTGACAAAGCGCCAGCGCTGTGCACATGCGGCACGGCGATTTCCGGAATCGCCCGAAGTTTCCTCACGAAGTAACTTCGGGCGATTCCGGAAATCGCCGCGCTGGCGCTTTGTCATTTCAACTAGCGACGGACAGGGAGAAGGAAGTTCGGGGAGATTGTCGCCTGCTATTAAACGCCAGGCGACAGAATCTCCCCAAATCTCCCTGTCTGTCCCCAGCCTAAAGGAACAGTTCAGGGTAAAAATAAAAACTGGGTAAATAGATAGGCTGTGCAAAATAAAAAATGTTTCTAATATAGTTAGCCAAAAATGTAATGTATAAAGGCTGGAGTGACTGGATGTTCAACAGAACACAACACAACATCCTGCTTTTCAGCTCTCTAAGGGCTGGGGCAGACAGGGAGATTCGGGGAGATTCTGTCGTCTGGCTATTAATCACTGGCGACAATCTCTCCGAACGGCCTTCTCTCTGTCCGCCGCCTGTTTAAATTAAAAAGCGCCAGCACCAATACACACACGGCACGACGATTTCCGGAAATCACTGCGACAGAATATCCCCGAATCTCTGTCTGCCCCAGCCCTAAATCTGAGTCAGCGACTTGAAGGGGGACCACATGGGACATAACTGTACAGTGAGTTTGCAATTTATCCTCAGCATTCAACAGCAACAGTTATGTCCAATGTGGCCCTCCCTCAAGTCACTGATTGGTTACTGCCTGGTAGCCAGGGTAACCAGTCAGTGTAAACAAAAGAGAGCTGTTATGTTAGACTTAGTCACTCCAGCCTTTATACATTGCATTTTTGCCAAACTATATTGAAAACATTTTTTTATTTTGCACAGCCTATTTACCCAGTTTTTATTTTTATACTGAACAATTCCTTTAAACAACCAGCCCCATAAGCATATACCCACACTCCATCTTTCCCTATAGTTTGTAAATCTTCCCACTGCCACCTGCATGTTCTATCCATGACTCACATGTGCATCTTTTCCACTAATATTATTAGTTCCCCATCCACCTATTTGAGTACCATTTGCTTCCCAACCTTTTGTATTAGCCTTTCAAAATATGCAGATTATTCACCAGTTGCTTCCCACCCTGTGTTCCTAATACATTATTTTACTCCTAACCAGTGCCCCCCATTTAAAATAAAGATATCCCAACCCACCTATGCTCCATACTGGTGATCTACCAAACCTTGCCCCTTGTACATTTTTTCCACCTACGATCCCCAAAATGTACTGTTCATGGCACATAATTATCAAGTCAGCAGAAGCCACAAATGTCAGCATTCAGAAGATATCAGAAAGAACAGAGCATTTCTGTGAGTATATATGGTAAGAGTTCACAGGATATAAAGGAAAGGGAGGTCTGCATGCCACTTTTATTAGAAAAAGATTGTGTATTTTTGGGAGGCGGTTTATCAGAAATTGAAGTGGCAATTTTTCTAGATGCAAAAGTATTTTCCAAAATTTCTGAATTTATTAAAAGGAAAAAAAGAACAAAAAATGTTGTCGGAAAAACAACTATTTTTTCCAGTTTATTATTAGAGATTCTCAGCCTCCCTTAAAATGAATGGGGCAATAAGATTATCGCTGGCATGCGACTTTCTACCAAAAAAAAAAGTGTGTGTGGGGGGGGGGGCAGTCACTCGGATGTACACCAAGGTAGAGTCCTGCGCAGGTCCATTTTTTGGGACCCGAACCCGACCCGTACCCGCAACCCGAGACCCGCATTTTTACCCGCTTGGACCCGCGACCCGAACCGTACCCGCAACCCGGACCCGCTGACCATCAAGAATCAGGAAGTGCTGTCATCATAAACAGGAAGTGACATCATCAGAAGTAGCCAGGATCAGAAAAAAAAGGAGTAAAACAGGAAGTGCTGTTATTGTAAACCGGATGTGACATCATCAGTAGTGGAAATGCTCAGAAAAAGGAGTAAAAATCCCTATAGCGAGGATCCGCGACCCGACCCTCAACCCGCCAACCTGCAGGACCACCGGCCCGCTTCTATACCCGCACCCAGAAATTCTACGAGCAACCCGCAGGGTACCGCGGGATTTTGCGGGTACCCGACCCGCTGCAGGACTCTACACCAAGGTCTTTTAAACATTATTTTTTTTTTAGTTTAGATTATTGAAACCCAACTTTCTACACATCTGGATCACATGATTTGTAACAAGATTGTTACATTTTCATTTAACACATTAATTTCATGTCAACTACTTAAAGGGGTGGTTTACCTTTAAAGGGGTTGTCCACCTTCAAACAACTAGTTGTTTTCAGATAGATCACCAGAAAGAACGACTTTTTCCAATTACTGTCTATTTTCTACTTGTAACCGTTTTTACAATATTGAAGTGTAAAGTGTCATTTTTCACCTTCTTCGCCAACCCCCCCCCCCAAACTGTTCTAAACTGATACACTTAATGGATACATTTCTTGTCTTTGTCCCTGCTGAAGCAGAATCTCTGGGTATCATTACAGGCAGCTGTTAGAATTGATACAATAGTTGCTAATACTCCAGAGATGTTGCTGTGAAATGTATCAATTAAATGTTGCAAAATTGTATCAGTTTAGAGTCTGCACCTGAATTACTGAGCTGCCAGATTCAAACACCAGAGACGCCAACATTTAACTTTAAACTTAGATTTTGGAAAAACAGTAAAAAATAATGGAAAGTTATTGAAAAGTCTTTATTTATGGAGAACAATCTGAAAACCACTGAACAGAAAAAAAAAAAAAAAAAAAAAAAAAAAAAGTGTTTGGAAGGTGAACAACCCCTTTCAGGTAACTTTTATTATGTTATACAATGGCCAATTCTAAGCAACTTTTCAATTGGTTTTCATTATTATTTATATAGTTTTATAGTTATGTCTTTTTCTTCTGGTTCTTTGCAGTTTTCAAATGGGCGTTGCGGCCCCTTCTAAAAAACAAATGCTCTGTAAGGCTACAAATGTATTGTTATTGCTACATTTTATTGTTGATCCTTCTATTCAGACTCCCTCCTATTCATATTCCAGTCTCTTATTCAAATTAATGCATGGTTACTAGGGTGATTTGGGCCCTAGTTACCAGATTGCTTAAAATTCAAATTGAAGAGCTGCTGAATAAAAAGCTAAATAACTCAAAAACCAAGAATAATAAAAAATGAAAACCAATTGCAAACAGTTATCAATCCCTACATCATTCTAAAAGTTCTCGAAGGTGATCAACCCCTTTAATTATGAATTTCAAATAAACAGTACAGAAAACTGAACAACTCTTTATGTACATGACAAAATGCAGAAACCCTTTTGCAAAATGCAGAAAACCTCCAAGTGACAAGTAAAAAAGGCCCTGAAAAAGCCAGCACTTACTAGAATGAGAGCTTTCGTTGGTAAAGCAAAGTCCGTGTCACCCTTACTGTACATTTGACAATAGTGGATATTCAGTCCACACAGAAAATACATTTCTGATTTAAACAGTTTATTGCACAATTGTCTGATTGATAAAGACACAGTTGTTCCCTGAGCGCTGTGATCACTGTGTTCTTGCACGGTATTAGGTAACCTGCTGGCTGGGTGTATGGTATGGGGGTAGGTTGGTGGGTATAAGCAGGTTTTACTCCTTTACTTTTTTCTTCCTTTTTCAACCCCGGCCCTTCCCTGGTGATGTAATTTTTAGTTTGCACCAACAGCAGTCTAAGTGTGGACCCTGGGGTTTCCGGATATGGTTTTATCCATATATATTGGAGCACCAGGACTAAAATGCAATGTACATCATTAGAACAAAAAAAAACACAATTATAATTACAAAGAAGAGGCTAATCATTAAAAAAAATTAAGAACTGTGTGTTTAAATAGCATTCAAAGGGAAACAGCAGAATTATATTTCAGAGCTTTCTGAACAATAGTCCCCAAGCCAGGAGGCATTTTAAAGGACATGGAAAGAAAACTAAAGAAATAGGCTAGAAATGTTATACATTATGTTTTGGGCTTCTGTACCGGCACCAGGCAACCATGAAACTTTAGCAGTGAAGATCTGTGTCTCCAAAGATGCCCTTGTAACTCCTCATGGCATGTTTTAGCCATATTCTTTTTTTTATGGTTTAGTTCTCTTTTGGGGAGTTTAATTGCCTGGTGACAAATCTCCCTGAACTGCCTCCCCTGTAAATAGTCAGCGAGATGGCACTCGGAACGCTATGTTTTCCGAAGTCGCCTCAATAGGAAACTCTGGGGCGACCTTGGAAAATGAAGCACACGGTGTGCCATCCCGCCGGCGATTTAGATTCTAGCAGCCACTAATCTACCTGAATCGCAGCGTGTCTCTGCCCTAAGAGATAACCCAGGATTTCCTCATAGAACGTATTTTATTTGATGTGATTCCAACTGCTGAATGGGCATGTACCGTCCAGAACTTCAACAATAGAAGAGGTTTCCCACAGGGTGATTAAAAGTCCCATATGACATCAGAAACCCAAAAAAAACCAAGGATAAATAAAAAAAAACAACAACACTGCAATAACAAAAGTTTAAAAAGGTTTAATTAAGGCACACTAGAAACTTTAGTAGAATATTTTATTTAATTATGGAGGAGACGGGGAGCTGTTTTGCATAGAGGTCCCACAAAAAGGAAACAGATGGCTAAGTAACATCTCTAAACTATTATTATCGAAACCACTGCATTCCTGTACTGTCTTGTTAGCTAATCTTTAAAATGTACCATAGCTGAACTTGGAAACAAAGTAACAGATAAGAGACCAGAAAAAAAATCAAGCTGTTCAGTTACTTGGGAAAACAAACCTCCATGGGAAAGTGAATTTATAAAAATTATAGAGGCCTGGACACAGCATTAACCATGGTATATGTACGTTGCCCTTAATGTTTCAACCATTTGTGTCCTAAAATAACTTATTTCTCAATACGGGGTTGACAACTCTTTACTTATTCCTTTTTGAGGCATGCTAAGGGCTAGTCCACACGGCAAGATTCAGGGAGATATATTGCCTGGTGACTAATCGCCGCTTCTTTGGGAAAACGCAGGCGACATTTAATTTTAGTGGGCGGGAGAAACCGGCAAGCAATTCCGGGGGATTAGTCGCCCCAAAGAAGCGGCGATTAGTCGCCAGCCGACAAATCTCCCTGAATCTTGCCATGTGGACTAGCCCTAAAAGTGCAGTTTTATTCATTTGTTGGCAATTTGAAGGCGGAGAGCAGTAGATTACATATTGGTGATAATTGCTTATTTCTGACGAGGAGAAATAAAAAGCACAAAAGCAGACATTCATATATTTTCTTCTATATATGGCCACTTTACCTTGACCATGGGGCTGAAAGTGCTTTATATGCATCAATCAGTGTGTGTGAGAGATCAGGATTAATACACATTTTACAGCAGTTTCAATAGCGATGTTCGATATGCGTTTCGGCTTCCCTGCTATTGCATTGTTACAGTGGTTAATTCTCTTGCATACCAATTCCTCAGAGCAATACAAACCTGGCATATAAATCAATAAGTCTGCTAAGCAACCAGTAGTGACAGGAGCAGACCTTTAATGGCAGCAAATAAAAATCAGCTTCAGGCTAGTTACACCAAAAACATGCATTTCCACATGTAAATGTTCAGGAGTGCTTACCACATTATTGCTCCTGGTCACTTGCTTTTTCATATTCTTTCCATTCAACTATTTCCCTGCCCCCACCCCATCTACATTCCCCAAGCATTGTTATTTGTCTAACTTTTCCCTACACAAATCTTTGTATAGCTTTAACTTTGTTATCTTTGCATTTTTTTTTTTTTTTGGATAAGGGACCTTTTCCTTAGGGTAGGGGCAGACGAGCAGATTCAGGTAGATTTAATTGCATCTTCCGCCCGTCGACTCAACTGCCTTCTTCCTGCCTTCCGTGTGCTACAATGAAGAATCACCTGCACTAATTCATTCGCGCCACTTCGATTTCAGAAGTCGCCCCGAATAGTTTTCTTAAAGGGATTGTTCAACTTCAAACATCTAGTTGTTTTCAGATAGATCACCAGAAATAACGACTTTTTCCAATTACTGTCTATTTTCTATTTGTAACTGTTTTTTTTAATAATGAAGTGTAACGTGTAATTTTTCACCTTCAAAAGCAACTCTAGGAGAGTGGGTCGCCGACCCCCAACTGTTCTTAACAGATACATTTAATCGATACATTTCTTATCTTTGTACCTGCTGAGCAGAATGTCTGGGTTTCATTACAGGCAGCTGTTAGAATTGATACAATAGTTGCTCATACTCCAGAGATGTTGCTGTAAAATGTATCAATTAAATGTTGCAAAATTGTAAGTTTATAGAGTTTACACCTGAATTACTGAGCTGCCAGACTCAAAAACCAGAGACACCAACATTCAACTTTAAACTTAGATTTTGGAAAAAACTGTAAAAGATAAATAATGGAAAGTAATTGAATAAAATCTTTATTTCTGGGGAACAATTTGAAAACAACTTTACAGAAAGAAGTGTTTGTAAGGTGAACAACCCCTTTAAAACGGACTTTATACAAGATTTCTTTCCCGTAATTCTGAGCTTGTGACCTAACGTATGATTTGTTGGGTTGGTTTGTGTGTGTGCACCATGTATCCTAAGATCCCAGCGAGGAGCACTTATTTTTTTTTTAAAATGCCAAGTTTTCTATTTAGGCTTACCAATGGCACATACTACTAAATAAGTATATTATGAAAATTGTTTATTTCCGAGAAGCAGGGTTTTACATGAGTTGTTTTAAGTAATATAGTTTTAGAGACCTACATTGTTCGGGGGTATTGTTTCCTTTAACAGATCAAAAAGAATCCTGCTTGCATTCTAGGCTAGTGTTCCCCCAAGCAGTGGTTTGTGAGCATTACATTGCTCACCAACCCCTTGGATGGTGTTCCTAGCGGACTTAAAGCAGGTGCTTCTTTTTTTAGTTCTTGGCTTAGGGCAAGTTATGGTTGCATAAAAACCAGGTGTAATGCCAAACAGCCTCCTGTAGACTGCCAGTCCAGAGAGGCTACCAAATAGCCAACTGCAGCCCCTCCCTTGAACTATTTTCATGCTTGTGTTGCTCATATGCTGCATTTACATTTGAATGTGACTCATGGGTAAAAAGATTGGAGACCCACCTCTCTACACAGAATGGTAGCACTCAACAGGCCTTAATTAGTCTGCCCATCAGGAAAAGGATGGGAAACACTGCATTAGCATTACAATGTATACAGGAAGGAGTGCATACTGTAGATGCAAATCACACAACAAAACGTTGATGCTTTCTTATTCACTAATGTTTGCACTTTTTTATACAATACGCACCTTTACACAAAGCAAATGCAAAGTTATACAAGGGTTGGAAGTACCCCTTGGGCAATATTAAAGCCCACAACCCTGAATTCCATAGACTAGACAATTACCAAAATCCTTTATACGGCAACAGGATGTCGAATTTGTATATAGACATCCGGTATATACAGCTGCACTCATAGGTTTACATAACCTGGCACAATTTATGATTTCTTAACCATTTTTCAGAGAATATGATGGATAACACAAAAAGTTTTTTCGCTCACGGTTAGTGTTTGTCTGAAGCCATTTATTGTCATACAACTGTGTTTACTCTTTTTAAATAATAATCACTACATGATCTACCCAAATGACCCTGATCAAAAATTTACATTTTGTTGTTAATACTGCGTATTGCCCCCTTTAACATCAATGACAGCTTGAAGTGGTAGTTCTGGATGAGGCTCTTTATCTTCTCAGATGGTAAAGCTGCCCATTCTTCCTGGCAAAGATCCTCCAGTTCCCATAAATTCTTGGGCTGTCTTGCATGAACTGCACATTTGAGGTCTCCCCAGAGTGGCTCAATGATATTGAGGTCAGGAGACTGAGATGGCCACTCCAGAACCTTCACTTTATTTGGTTGTAGCCAATTACAGGTCGACTTGGCCTTGTGTTCTAGATCATTGTCATGCTGGAATGTCCAAGTACGTCCCATGCACAGCTTCTGGGCTGATGAGTGCAAATTTTCCTCCAATATTTTTTGATAACTTACTGCATTCATTTTGCCATCAATTCTGACCAAATTTCCTGTGCCTTTGTAGCTCACACATCCCCAAAACATGTTCAACAGTAGGAACTGTGTACCTTTCATCCTCTCCAAATGTAGAATTTATGGTTGTGGCCGAAAAGTTAAATTTTAGTCTCATCACTCCAAATGACTGTGCCAGAAGGTTTGAGGCTTCTCCCTGTACAGTTTTGCAGGATACTTCATGGCATTTGTGTAGTAATTGCTTTCTTCTAGCAACTCAACCATGCAGCCCATATTTCTTCAAGTGCCCCCTTATTTTGCATCTTGAAACAGCCACACCACATTCCTGTATTTCACCTGAAGTTATTTGTGGGTTTTTCCTTGTATACCAAACAATTTTTCTCTGGCTGAAATTGTAGTTTTATTTGGTTTGGTTTTAACAGAACCCCCAATTTCCAACTTGTTTATTAGAGATTGAACACTGCTGATTGGCATTCTCAATTCCTGTGATATTTTCTTAAAACCCTTTCCTGTTTTATAGAGTTCAACTACCTTTTCCCATAGATCCTTTGACAATTCTTTTGACTTAGAATCCAAAAAACATCAGTGCAGCACTGGATGAAGGATGCAAAGGTACGTCAGGACTCCAGAAAGTCATTGACCTTTTATACACACCCACTAATTATAAGCAAACAGATCACAGGTGAAGAAGGTTACCTTTAATAGCCATTCCAACCCTTTTGTGTCAAGTTGTGTGCAGGTTATCAGGCCAAATTAACTGGGTCATTTGGGTAGTTTGTGTAGTGATTAGGATTTAAAAAAAAAAAAAAATTTGATTTGACAATAAATGGCTTCAGACAACCACTAACTATGAGCGAAATAAACATGTTTGCGTTATCAATCATATTAATATGAAAAATTGTTAGGAAATCAAATTCTGCTACGGTGTGTAAACTTATGAGCACAACTGTAGACATCCAGTATATAGACATCAGCAAAATTCAGACAAACAATGGGATTAAAAAAAAAATTTCAAGCACCAAAAAAAAAAAAAAAAAAAAAAAAAAAAGCCACCCTAGATAAGTTTGAAGCAACATGCTGCAACATGCATGTGACACTGCTTCCATACTCAAAATGACTCTGCTTCGCCAAACTTCAGTACTTACATGTGGTCAGTCCAGCAGCTCAGTATTCCTTTAGCCTGATAATAAATACCTCAACCCAGCCTAAGTAAGTATTTAGTTTGTTAGCTATTACAATGTCGTATGTGAAGCAGCCCCTGCCTATTAGAACTGAGCACTTTCTGTTCTGCAAGTTTACAAGGTCCCTAGCATACAGATTTATTTATGTATCCATTAAAAAAGTAATTAAGCCCTGTCTAGATATAGATAATTATATACAGAGAGTTAGATGTGGTTGTTAATAAGTAGTAGTTATTTTTACTATAATGGTTAATACTGAGCAAGATATGTATTAGTAACAAGTTATTTCTGAAAGAGATTTCAATTTTATTTATGTCTGCATGGAGAAACTAATTTCCTCGCACCTACATGACAGATTCTACTTCCTTTCTGGTAAAAGCACTTTCTTGCTCTGTCAGGAATCTTATGTTTTTGTCTTTCTACACATATGATTTACATGTCTTTGCAACTGGAAACACTGCTTGCATATAAAATCGGAAGCAAGGAGCCATTCAGACAGGCAATTTTTTCAGTTCCACAACCTCACTCATTCACGAGTCCAGGAGCTCACCGCCTCACTTCCCAGAGATCCTTTGGGGGTTCCCAGATACTCCCACTCGGCAAAAACTGCTTTTAGCACATAACCAGTACTCTCTGCCCGGGATCCACTGCATGCTCTCACAAAATAGTCATTTCTTTATTTCATCCAATTAAAAGCTCATAGTAATATGCTACATTTACAGTATCAAAACTGCCTTTTTTCAGTTACAAAGTAGAGAAAAATAAAATAAAAATAGCTTGTTTCTACTTCCAAATAGTGTAAGTTCTACTCTTTCAATAATAAATACCATCTATAATAGCTTTGAGGAATAATAGCAGATCCATATTAGTCAACTTAAAGAGCCTTGATATGAGATTTAACATTCAGAATGCTCAGCATACTTTTAAACATTAAAGAAACTCAGTATGATTGTTTTGCCTCAAAAATTATAATTAATTATATTTTAGCTGGGATAAAGTACTAAAAAAATTGTTTTTTTTAAACTTGAATTAACTGTTTAAAATTGAGTCTATGGGAGATGGTCCATTCAGAGCTCTCTGGATAATGGATGGCATACATGTACTAATACAGCAAATATGGAAATCCTTGCTGCTTGCCATCACCGTTACATGAACACGATTCCTCTTTGGGTTCTACTCTTACCCATGTATCCAACAAATCCAAGCAATTATAATGAAATAGAACATGTGACTATTCTCATATCCCTGCTGTAAAGGGGTTTTCCTGAGGCAGACTGCAATATGGCATGACCCTTAGACACTAGAATACATCACAGCCAATTACCCACTAATCCACACTGATGTTTTATGAGAATGGTAACATATACCTATATAAGAAAAAAATCAAAGACAAACAAATAAACCATATAAAAATACAAAAGATCTATAAATATCCTGTAAATTAAATCCTTATAAATGGTTCTTAGTGATGTAATTTCTGCTGCATGACTTATCCCATAAGCATGCAATCTAATGTTGGGTTTTGCCAGTCAAATAAAAGTCCACATCAATGGTTAATGCATCTATTGTAACAGTTGAAGCATAAAATAGAGATAAAACTATTGCTGCCACTATATTCTCTTTTTTTCGTCAACAATGTGGG
Source organism: Xenopus borealis (assembly GCA_024363595.1). Classification (NCBI taxonomy): domain Eukaryota; kingdom Metazoa; phylum Chordata; class Amphibia; order Anura; family Pipidae; genus Xenopus; species Xenopus borealis. Next base: position 51,288,294 of record CM044444.1, read on the forward strand.
TACTCTGAAACCCACCATTGCAATCCATGTTATAAAGCTGGTTAAAAAAAAAAAAAAAGTATTCATGTGAATATGCAAAACAACTTCTCCTTGCTTGGAGCTGCACTTAAAAGATTCAATACATAGAGGTCAGATTTTCACTGTAGCTTTGAAAACAAATGGAAAGGAAATGAATGTAACTGCTATAGGAACACCTCTTCTAATTTTGATCTGACAGCAAAACAGGAAAGGCAGAAAAATAGACCAGGGAACATATCCAGAATAATTAAAGCATCAAACAAAAAAAGTGAGTGTATCAAACGATTCCAGAGAAATCCAGGTTGTTAATGGAGTGCAGGCTTTCTTTATAACAATTTGGAGCATTTAAATAGTCTACTGACCCATATGACCTTGGGACAACCAATCAGTACAAAGAAATGTCATTAAAAATAATTTACAAGTGTTCCCAAGATGACAACGACTCAGATAACTGCAGCTAGAAAACCAAAGAATTTTTTTTTCTCTAAACAGGGCACATTAAATAAATCATTTTGAAAATATTTAATTTTATTTGTCAATCCACAGCTTGTGAATAGCCTGCCTCGCTTTCTTAATATAATAATCATTATCAGGTTGACTGAGACAACAAGACAATTTTACCCCACAAACGCTTACTAAAAGGCAGTGCATAATTTAATATCATACAGCAAACTTGTCTATTACTTAACATTTTTTTTTTTTTGCTGAGACAGTATTCCTTTACTGGTACTGCAGTCAGCTGAGTTTGGAAAAAAACAAATGCATTTGATGTCCAGAACATGTCCAAAATCACCTACTGAAATAACTTTAATAAAAATGTCTAAAGACAACAAGACGTAAAAGGAAAGCTTGTTTTCATATTTAAGACAAGTACAGATGTAGTAAGGTAAAAAAAATGAACATCAGATGGCCTAGATTCCAAGACTTGAAATATACCCTCCCAAACCAGCTGTTGTTGGACAGACAGAAGTTAATCTTTAATTTCCAGCACAATAACCAATCTAGCAGTTAGTATGATGTGCTGTAAAAAAAAAAAAAATCTGAAAACCCAAAGAGCAATATTTTAAAATATCAAGGAGAAAAGAGAACTGATCGAAATATCAACCTATATCGATTAAGCAGCCATCGAACAGAGGTCATAGGGTAGATGTTGTGATTTATATATATATATATATATATATATATATATATATATATATAAATTCCAGAGGGACCCATGCACCTTATCAGATACAGAGAAACTCAAGATAAAGCAGAAAAGGCTTTACACATTCCTTCCAGCTTCAGCATAATTATTTAATACATGTAACTCCCCTCTCTACCAAAGGCACAACCAGATAGGATCAGCATGTCCTTCCCACTTGGTGAAACACACACTATCAGATCACATACGGTTAATAGTGCTTCATGGCTTAGTGTCTAATCCACCCCCCCCCCCCCCCCATAGGAATAATCAGCCTTTCAAAATCCCCCCCAAAAAACCCTTCTCTATTTAGAGGCACATTACATTCAGTGAGTGTATGAACTGGCAGAAGCAGCAGCTTTCAGATCCTCTATCTGTTCCAGGGAAAAAAAGGGAATCAAGTGGCAAGTGGGTGGGAGTGGAGCCATAAAGGATATCCTGAGACACAAATGGGAAGTTAACCATTGCCTTGCCAAGGTAGCAGGGCGCAATGATTCCTCAACCTAGGATTAATTACGCAGTGTGAATAACACGCCGCAAGAAAGTTTAACCATGGGCAACATCCCTCAGTAATGTCGTTCGCAGCAATGTCAGTTTGTGCAAAGCTCCCGCAGCAGGACGGGTCACGGCGCAGGCTCCCCAGCAACAGGATTTTGCTTCTACAGGAATCCGTACAGATGCTACACAGGTATGTCACAAGGATCAGGTCACCGAATTTCACCCCTTTGATAATGTCTCAGCATATCCTACCGCATAGCTACCATTGGTTTCAAAGTTGCAAAGCAGTGATTTAGCAGATGGCCACAGACAAATAAAAGGCTTACCTCGATATAACCGGCTAACACAGGGACTAATATCCCAGCTATGACAGCGAACAGCGTAGGTGGGGTCCCCATGTTAATGTCTCCCGCTCCTCTCTCCTGAGCTTCCACTACCAGACTGAAGAACCTTACCCAACCGCAGCGAAAGCACCAGCGCGCATCCGGAATTGACGTCACCAAACCCAGCTGCCGCCCAGAACCACGCCCGTTCTCCCAGAAAGTAAACACACGCCCACGGCGCTGCGGATCCTGCCATCTTCTGTTCATCCAATGGGAGAGCAGGTTATGCCTCCACTTTCTTCTGCCACCCCTGTTGATGGTAATTTATCAATTTGCCCATCGAATCTGGCCCTGCCCCTTCACTTGTTGCGCTAATGTCTCGGTATGTGCTGTTACTCATTTATCAATGCTCTCCCCAGTCCGTGTTTGGACGATTCAACAAAGGCTGCGCCGCGAAAACCACTTCATTGTTTCAAGAATTCAGCTGCGGTTGAAAGGGCGTAAGGAGGGTTACTTGATGCTGGAGTCTGTTACCCTGCAGTGCAGTTTTCATTGTTCTATCTGAGAAAAATCATTTGCAGGAGGTTCTAGAATGTAAATACCAAATACCACCTGATGAATGTTGTAACTGCCCTGGCCTTAAAGAATATTCTCATAAGGACTGTCTAAAATCAAGAGTGCCCATACTTTACTAATGTGAGTTCTACATTTAGTGATGTTGTCCCATTATGATCGCATCCATAAAAGTATTAGCATTCTGTTCCATTCAAAATATTATTTAAAGGGGCGCGCCACAAAAACACAACTTAAGCTTTTTGAAAATTAAACATAATTTCAAGCAACTTAATCAATATACATCAACATCAAATTTAAAAAATTCAGACTTTTCATGGTTTTTAACAGTTTCTGGCATACCTCTTAAAAGTTTTTTGCATGTAGCAAACCTAAATTCTTTACCACACCCATTTTTGTGACCACAACTCCTAATTATCGTGTTCATTTTACAAAATTTGGCCGGTAATGAACGTTTGGAAATATTTCTCCTTATCTAAACTGTTACAATTACTTATTTTCTTATCTCAAAAGTGTTACAAAATATCTTATTTGCACCTGTTAGCTGTTCTGGGCTCTCTACCAAAAGCCAATTAAGTTAGAAACTTTGTTTCTTTTTCTGGCTGTTCAGTGCAGAGAAAATAGGGACTTTCCAGTGCAAATGAGGGACTGCGGGTTGAGCTGTCAAAAGAGGGACTGTCCCTCTGAAAAAGGGACAGCTGGGAGGTATGGTTTCTGGCAGTTCCGAAATCCTAGTCCCCTGCTCGCTTTCTGATCTTTCTGACTACTGTAACTTTGTATCAGCAGACAGCTGTCCGCAGCCTGCATCCTCCAAACCCCACTATTCCCAGCACATTGAAATGCATTGTGGGTTATGTAGTTCCTGCATGCTGCCTGTAAGCTGTGGACAAGTTGATACAATTTGTAAAATCAGTATTTGAGTCCCTCCTTCCCTGCCAGGATTTCAAAAGATTCAGAAAAAGAAGAACTGTTAGCTGGATTCCAGCATAGAAAATGGCATTTATTCACAGGTAACTGTGATAGGTATATTAGGGATCTCTGTGTTATGTGGGCTCTTTATCAAATTTTGGTTTGGAAGCCGGAGTTCCCCTTTAAATATTTAATTGCTTTATGAGAGAATTCAGATTGCATAGAACTCCATGGGCGGTTTCAGCACGATCCGACTCGATGCGACAAAACGCCGGCGTCGCATCAGAACTACGGAAATAAGGTAAATAATGGGAATGTCGGATGAAGTTGCAGCAATCGTCAGACAGAACACAACTGTCGGATGCAAATGCTGCACGCTGCGTCGTCATTAATGGGAATGTCGGATGAATTTGTAGCAATCATCAGACACTATACAACTGTCGGATGCAAATGCTGCACGTTGCGTCGTCATGTTGTGTCGGATGAATGCTGCAATTTCATCCAACATTTCTATCTCTTACATTATTTCTGTTGCTCCGACTTGACACTGATGATTTGTCGCAGCGAGTTGGATCGCACTGAAATTTCCATGGAGTTCTACCCTTAGACACAAAGTCAGCCAGATCTCGATCGGGCAGGTTAAAAAACCTAGTCGGATTGCGGGCGCATCTGTGAGTGTACGCAGATCCGACCACCCGTATCACCCACATTATGATCCCGATACGCCCACTACAATGTGGGCACATCGGGGAGAGATCCGCTCGTTTGGCGATATCTCACTGTCTATGGCCACCTTTAGATTCTTAAGTGAGTACTATTCTATGACAAAGATGCAGGCTGTGAGATATGATTTAAAACATGCGTTGTGCTTGTCTTACCCTGCTGCCCAAGATAACACTAGGGGGCAGATTATAAAGGGTCAAATTGAAAATTTGAATGTTCACTTTTTTATGGTCAAAACTGTCAAATTTGACTAGGGAATTGTCCAAATTCTATTTGAGATTTTTTTTTTAAAAAAATGTGAATTTGATTTTCGAGAATTATCATACATTGGCAGTTTGTTTTTCTATAGCGCCAACATATTGCGTAGCACTTTAAGTTTGTTCAAATTAAAGTTGAATTTCATTCATTTTCGGGTTGTTTAAATGTGTCCAACTTTTAAAATTCCATTTTTTAAATAAATCTCCCTAAGTCAAAATTCGAATTAATTTGATTTTAAGGGAGATAAAAAAAAACTGCCATGAATTTGAAATTTGCCCGGGAGCTGATAAATAAGGTAAATAAAGTAACATAGTACCTCACTCAATACAATACGTGTGAAAAAAATCCACATTTATTGAAAAAATCAGACGTTTAGAACACCAACTGTGCTCTTTCTCAAGGAATAACAAACCAGACTGTGACCAAAACAAACCACTAAATACCGTCCCCCAGAAGTGAATAGCGCAAAAAAAAAAAACAAACACTGGTTGTCATGGCAACTACTGTATACAAACAAGTGGAACTGTGCTAAAGTGATACTGACACATTCCTATAAAAGTAGGAACTTGTTGGAATCAGTGAAGAGAGGCTGCACGCTAAATATAAGCAGCTGAAAGTCTCCCAAAGCCGCCCCCTGCCCAGTAAACCTTATTCATGGCGACCCTCTGACTATTAAATCATCTTGCTGTGTTGTTTCAGTTACGCTGGGCTGGGGGCGGTGCAATCACTCCATAGGCTGGAGTCTGTTTCCATTTGTAATTAGCCTATGGAGTGATTGCACCACCTGCAGCCCAGCGTGACTGAAACAACTCAGCAAGATGATTTAATGGTGTCAGAGGGTTGCCATGGATAAGGTTCACTGGGGTCGCTTTGGGAGGCTTTCAGATGCTTATAATTAGCGTGCAGCCTCTATGTTATGTTATATGTTACAGCCACTACATTGCACTACACAAGCCCAGGAAACCTTTAATTAAAAAAATTAATTTGTCCTATTGCCCTAAACATGTGCCCCCTGTATAGTTGAGTTGCCATATGTTAGGAAATGTAGGGGGGAAGGAGGGCAACCTCATAAAAATTTTCCAAAAAAATAAAAATCTATTGTATTGAACTTCACCTGGTCTGACCTGGCGAAGTTATGTCTAGCGTAAGTGGTAACGTTCAGTAAAATGGTCATTTGAATTTGCGTAATTCCGATCTTTCGTCAGTGCGCAACTTCATCTGGCATAAGGGTGCGAAGCTGCACTAGTCTATCTACTTTGCTAGCGAAAATTCGCCAGAGTCGGTGTTAGTGAATTTGCGAAGTTACGATTTGACGTCACGCTGGCGAATTAGCGCTTTGCGCTTCAGTGAATTTCCCCCTAAAAATTAATCTAAAGACTGCAGAAGCAGGTTGTAGAAAACTAACTAGATGTGTAAAACCAATACTTTTAGAAAATGTATAGCTACTTTGTTTTGTGAGGCAATTATACTTTTTTATTTGCTGGGTCAGCTGCAATTAAAGTTTAACAGGTTTAGGTTGCAACAGAAGAGGCAAAGTGCAAACTACCATTCATTCCAATACAATGAATTTTAATTTGGACATAGAACTAACTCATATGGTAATGCAGACATCAGTGAAGAAACAGTTTTTCAATTACTGCATAACCCTCCTTCGCTGGAACCATGGAAGTTTGTCCCAGCCAGCTCACCCACTATTAATGCACAAATAAATCAAAGTGAACACATTTATGACATTCAATATTTCCATGTGCCTTGAGGTTATATCCGAAGGCTGTGTCACATTAGTCCATTCACTAAAAGAGCTGACATCAAAATGGAACACAGTAAAAGTTGGCAGATTTAGTTATAGCCAATTTGCTGAGCTACAAGCACTTCTCTAATTGCAAATTTCTGGTTTAAGAAAATGTTTCCTCCCATCATTACATTGTAGAAAATAACACTGAGCTATTTTGCAAGGTTCACTAATGCCTGTTGCTTGTTCTCAAAACTCATTTTATATCCAACACAGTACTTTATTGATTTCAATTTGACCTGGAAAGGATTTGCAGTCTTCTCTGGATATATCAGTTGAGTCTCTTGAGGCATACAAGCCAAGAAATGAGGATTCATGGTCAGTGGATACAAAGCTAAAGGGAAATCATGGACTGAAACTGCCAAAGGATAACCTGGAGAAGCAGAGATCACAGTTCTGGACTGAGATTCAAAATAGGCCCTGAAATTTCAGGTACACAAAGGCCCAAAACAGCCCCCACCAGCCAACTTAAATGTCTATGGCATCTTACACCAGCCCCTCTGGCATTTTCCAGAATCCATAGATTGCAAGTCCTGTCCTGAGGGAACACACCGTTGTTAGTCAACGTCTCCAGCGATTCTTCGCATGAGAAAAAGTCCTGAAAGACCTGCAATTACCTGATTATCAGAATCTCAGGCTTCTGTGCAAAGAGCCTATTTAAAGTCCTTTCTTTTAAAGGGAAATTCAACCCCATGTGTTAAAAAACCCCAAACAAGCTTCCAGTCCTGAACAACTGCGCATTTGTTCAGGACTGGAAGATTGCTCCAACTGCGCATGCACCAACACATCACTGTCATTCCGAAGATTACCGAAGAGAATAAGATGGCTGCTGTGAACTCCGCTGGAAAGAATTTGCATGGAGGGGTAAGTAAAGAGTTAGGGGAATTTGCAGGTAGGCTGAGGGGGAGGAGGTCTATGTAGGGTTGGGGCTAGGGTTTTTTTTAACACAGGGGTTGAATTCTCCTTTAATGTGCACAACATTCAAAGTCATCTAAAATGAATAACAGCCTTTAACTTTTTAGCTGCTGAGTGTGTGTTTTTCCTGAAAGAGTGCAGTATTCCACAAATGGGCAACTATGAGTACCATGCAAAAGCCTGGACTTATGACCCATCTATGTGGTCTGAATGAAATGGGAACACAAATCTGAATATGCTAGTTGCAATCTTGATAAAAAAATCCTAAAAAGCTTATTGAAGAAACTGAAAAATGTACAAGTAACTTTTATAGGAAAGTTTAGCCATCCATAGAATTAATCACTGAGATAGTTGGTGAAGAGTCTGACAGTGGTATTCTGAGATTTTATATTTTTATCAGAGACAAATATTGATTAGTAATTTTATGCCCTTAATGATATTGCTTTAAATCATGACTTGGCAGATGGCCTAAATGATTTTATTACAGAGAATGAGCTCATCAATAATATACAGAGTTTTTAAAGGAAAAAGTTCCTGGGCTAAATGGGATTACCATTGAATTTTATGTGCAGGTTTGGGAAATTTTAAAGGATGATCTTTTAGCTGTTTTTATGATAAAAAGCTGTCAGCGTCTTGTAAAAGGTATAATTCCTTTTAAAGAGATAAATCCTTTTACAATAACTGTTCTAGCTAGTGAATTGCTTTATGACAGTATTTATAAATGACCCCCATTGTTTCAACCTAAAATGTGATGTAAGACAAAGTTGCCCCTTGTCCCCATTGTTTGTTTCTCTCTGCCATTGAACCTCATCAGACCAGTACCTGGATCAACTTGTACTATGAAATATCTTCCATAACCATGTATTTCCCCATTTGCTAAAAAGCCACCCAACCCCTTCTTAAAGCTATTTAATCTATTAGCTATCACAATAGATTTAGGGAGACAATTCTGCATCTTTACATCTCTTACTGTAAAAAAACCCTCCTGAATATTTAGCAAGAACCTCCTTTCTTCTAATCAGGAATTGGTACACACTTGTCAGCTGGAAGGACCTACTGGTAAATAAATCATCAGATATATTATTATTTGATCCCCTATGTATTTATACATAGTTATCTTATCACCCCTTACACACCTCTTCTCCAGTATGGACAACCCCAGCTTGCCCAGTCTTTGGGGGATGGAGAAGGCAAGCAATGGGGGCAGCCATTCAAAGGAGGAAAGGCTCAGTTTACACAGCAGATAGCATATAAACTCTGTAGGACACAATGGTTTTATCTCTTACCTGCTATTTAAGCTGTGCCATATAGCCTTTTTTCAATTTTCGCCATTGTTACACAGCAGCTTTATAGCTTTGTTTATAACTATAGTAGTGTTTCTGAAGCAAACAGATCATTTTTACCAGTGCAGGGCAACATTACATGATATTTTCATTATTTCATTTCATTATTTATTTTGCGTTACTTTTCCTTTAATGAACAAGTTAAATAAAAGTGGACCGAATAGAGACAGGGGCCCAGGGACTGGTGTTGAGGCAAAACTTTTTGCAAGGACCGAGGTGGTCGAGGTGGTTGTCTGCGGGTGTTGCCGTCCAATTCGGGTGTGCCATCGTCTAATTCAATTTGGTGCAACTCGCCGGCCCAGATAAGGACTGTCTGCGGCTCTGGTAGGTACCATTCCAGATGAAAAAGGGTCTAAGAAAATCAGAAATAGAGGCCTGTGTAAAACTGAACAAAGCTCTCTGGCCCCATCTGGCCCTGGCGCATTATTCACATTAATGTTTAGTAAATCTTTATGAACCATATTCTGAATCAGCCACTGACTAGTCTGTTGAGTCAACAGTGCAGCTATGAGGTGTGTCATGGAACTCTGACTCCTCGATTGTATACAATACACTGAAGAAAAGAACTGATTTAACACATTTGCCTTTTCAGTGTCTGTTACAACCATACTGGTACCATTATTTAAAGGAGCTACGCTCTCAACCTACATCTTTTACTATTAATATATTTTAAAAGCTTTTTGGGGTTAGACTTCTCTCTGCCTCTGCCACAATGCCGTCCTCATTTTCTATCTTTACCAGATTGCTGTTTTACAACAGTATTATAGTGTTTATATTCATTAAATGCAGCTTCTGTCCCCACAGACTTGTAGTTTTTAAATGCTTTTCTCTTCTTTCCTATTAACTTCTTTACTTCTATATTAAGCCGCACTAGGGTGGTTCTTAGTGCTTTTACATTTACTTCTTAAAGGAATAAATTGAGAACAGTAACGATTTAATATAATTTTAAATGACAACCATTTCTGTGTTATTTCTGTTCTGTGTTTTTAGCTGAAAACAGTATGCCCCAATTTATGCTCTGAAGGGTAACCCTTAAGCTAAAATTTGCTTTTCTAAAATTCAGGGTTTTTGTTGTCCCAGTATATATTTGTTTTTAGCACCAAACACTAAATGATATAACATTATGGTCACTATTACCCAGGGCTTCAGTTACACGAACTGTTCAGTTACATGTTCAGCTCATTTACTATTTGTGCTGGGTTACAAATAACTAGATCTAGTATAGTATGGCTTCTGGTTTGCTCTTTAACAACCTGTGCCATAACATTGTCATTTACTGTATAAACTTGTTCCCATTAACTGTCCTGACAGTACTGTTGCTCTAGCCAATATCTGGGTAAATAAAATTACACATTATCATTACTTCCCCTAAGCAAGCAGCGTTTTCTATTTGCATCAGGAGCATAGCCTCCTCCTATTCATTTACATTAGGGGGTCTGTAACATACTCCTACAATTGATATGCTGGACTTCACCCATAAGGGTTCAGCTTCCTTGTTAACTTTATTTGTAAAGCGCTGTTAAGGAGCCACAGCGCTGTACAGTGCATAAAAGTGCAATGTATATGTATGTATATTTTTATTTGTATAGCACTCCTTGAGGGCAAAGCACTGTACAGCAACAATAAATTAGTAACAAACAAGGGATCACTGCATTAATAAGTAACAATAAGGGCATTATTATAAATACAGTTTGCATAAATATAAAATATAATTACACAGTGTTGAGGAGACAAGATGATGGAGGACCCTACCCCTTGGGGCTTACAGTCTAAATGGGAGGGTAACTTACGGACACAATTTGGAGGGGTAATAAAGTGCTTTTTACAGTGGGTGAAACTGTCGTATATAAAAGTATAAATGGGGGAGACCAATCACATAATAAATATATACAGAATCATAGGACAAAGGGGTGGTTCACCTTCAAGTTAACTTTTAGTATATTGTAGAAGGGCCAATTCTAAGATTTTTTTCAATTGGTCTTCATTATTTATTTTTTAGTTTTTTAATGATTTGCAATTTTCTTCTGTTTCTTTGCAGCTTTCAAATGGGGGTCACTGACACCATCTAAAAACAAATGCTCTGTAAGGCTACAAATGTATTGTTATTGCCATTCTTTTCAGTCCCTCTCCTATTCATATTCCAGTCTCATATTCCAATAGCTTCTGGGTGTGATTCTTAGATTAACCTGTTCTTGACTTTACCTGTCCCTGACCTTGTCTAGTTTGCTGCATGTCCTGACTCTAGCCACTTTCTGACTACTCTCTTAGATCACAATTCTCTACTGCTGTACCTGGCAGTGTGACCTTGACTACTCTCTTGCCTCTTGATTTGGTACTAGGCCCGGGCCTAGGGCGGCATCGATCAAGGGGCGGCATGCCGCCCAGCCGCACAAGTAATTTTCTTCCCGGAGCACTAGTGCCGAACTGCTAGTGCTCCGGAATCAATATAAAAGGCTTTGCATGCATGCTATCTTTGGGAGGGAGGGGACGATGGAGGACGAAGGCCAACGGGCGCCCTCAGGGCAAATCCGGCCCTATTTGGTACCATTCCGTCTGATCAGTATAGACCCAGTCTGTTCCATGTCCACTCTCCAAGTACCCTGTCCTTCCTGCTAATGTTTGGTTCTCTTCTGGGTGTGATTCTTAGTGTGATTAACCTGTTCTTGACTTTACCTATCCCTGACCTTGTATGGTTTGCTACTTGTCCTGACTCTGTCCTGTTTCTGACCACTCTCTTAGATCACGATTCTGTACTTTTCTACCTGTGACCAGGCCCGGATTTGTGGAGATGCCACCTAGGCCCTGGCCTAGAGCAGCAGGATTTTAGGGGGCGGCATGCTGCCCAACCACAACCACATTGGTTCAGAAATTTTAATTTCCTGTGTGCCAATTCCCATTGCTCCATCCCGATGATGAAAATTTGAGCAAATAAAAGGAAGGGGCGACAAACGTCAGTGGGCCTAGGGGCGCCCGCTATATAAATCCGGCCCTGTCTGTGACCTTGACTACTCTCTTGCCTCTTGATTTGGTACCACTCTGTCTGATCGGTATTGACCCAGCCTGTTCCACATCCACTCTCCTAGTTCCCTGTTCTTCCTGCTAACGTTTGGTTCTCTTGCCTGCCCAGAACTTTCTCCATGGTCCCCTCACTTTAAGTACTGCAAATACACTGGCACACATGGCTGGTTCAAGCAGGGTATTACCCCTGTGTGTTTATTGTCAAATGCTTGACAAAGGGGTACACACTTCAAAACGTTGCATGTTTTGTCAATAAACACGCAAGGATAATACCCTGCTTGAACCAGCCGTGTGTGCCAGTGTATTTGCAGTACAATTGTTCTTGGAGGGGGCCAAGCCCTCTAACACTGTGCACCTGGTGAATATCTATTCGAAGGCCAGGGTGTATGGCCGTCCTTTAGTATCCCCTCACTTTAAGACCTGGTGGCATCCAAGTAGCAGAAGACTGCTCTCAAAGCAAAAGGCGGCAGTTATAGGCAGAAGTGTGAGCCGGCCGATACCTTAGGTTTTGTTTTGGGTTTGGGACACCATATGTACCCCCTCCTCCTTTTCTATTGCTTCTGTCTCTCCGAAACAAGGTATAGCTGTTGATAATAACTGCCCAGTCATGCCACTGATTCAGCCATGTTTCAGCAACGCCAATCACATCATATTTCCTCTCCAGTGCCAGCATCTCCAGCTCTACTATTTTTAATGCAGAATATTAAGGGAAATAAACATGACATATGGTTATAAAAGGAGTAATTTAATGGACTTTACAGAAAGGTTTTATTGACTACGCTGGTTTTAATACCTGTGTTTTTGTATAATGCTCTTAACTATCTACTTTCTTCCAACCTTTGCTGTCTTGAACTTTCTATCCAACTTTGAACCTACACTGCCTGCCTCTGACCTGGAATTATTGACCAAGTTCCCCTTTCTCCTCCTTGGTACCCCACTTATCAGCCTCGCTGGCGTCTCTCCACTCATAGTCCCCCATTCAACCCTTGGTGAGATTTGTGTTGTGTAAGTCGCTTGTGGGTCATTATCAGCTCTGCAGGGTCCCTCTCCACTGAACCACATGTAAACCTGACAGGGGATTATAACCAATGAACCCATTCATTATAACCAATTTATTTTCTATGGAAGCTACAACCTCTTCTTCCATCAACATTAAATCCAATTCTATATCTCCTTCTGGTCTGTGACAACTGACCATTTTCCTTTTTTCCAGTATCAGTTACTATGCCTCAAGACAAACGGGTCCAGTAGTCTGCAGCGTCATCTCTCTGTTTTTGACATTCAGTCTAAAGATTAAGATTGGGAGAACTGCGCAAATAAAGGTAACTGGAAGGATAGTTCTAATCATGAAGATTGGAAAGATCTGGAAGATACCTTTTTTTTTTTTTACTTTTTGGTTCAAGGGCCAGTCAGTGGCTCAGTTTCTGTCTGTTTCTGAAGTCATTCAGCCTCCAGCTCCTGGCCCTCCACTCTTGGCCTGTTCTTGTACTAGTCAGTCAGTCAGTCTCCTGTCTCTCTTCCTACACTCCAACCTGTGCCTATGCTTGTTCCAGTCACCCAGCCCTTGCTTGTTCTGTGTTGACACTGATCAGTTATCTGGACTTGTTTTTCAATATACCATTGTTTTATCTGTTCATCTTTATGTAAATTACTTAATAAATTATCTATTTACAGAGTTATTTTATGCCTACAAATCAGTTGCACAACTGTGGAACTTCCTAAAAATAACAAGAAATGGACGTTATACTGAGAAAAAACTTTTAATTGTTAGTGCTGATGCACTGGAAAAAATTCACTGAGTTAATCTCATTAGGAATGTATGTGATAATTACTTTATTTTGTGCATGTGGAGTAGACTACATTCTTCTACCTTGTGACTGTATTCATCTATATTGTATTGCTGAGACACTGTGTGTTTCATATAATGTTTATGCTCTTGAGGCTATGTTGAACCTGATTATTGTGCTTGTGTAAATACTTGCTCTCATTAAATAATTATAAGTCATAATTATAAGTACTTGGGTATATAAAAGGCCAGTCGCACAAACAGCAATTTCAGGTATTTTTTATATTAGAAATAGAGCATGGAGATGATTAAAGGAATTCTGTTTTTTACAAAAAGGGTTTTTTTTTACAAAATGCTTTTTAATAGCTCTCCGCCAACAGAATCCTGTGATGAAATCCATTTTTCAAAAGAGTAAATTTGTTTTTTTTAATATTTTATTCTAAAATCTGTTGTTGGGCTAGCCATGTTCTTAGTTTTCCAGGTGCTCCCAGTCCCAGCCATGTGACTTGTGTTCTGACTTCAGTCACTCTTGCTGCACTGCAAGTTGGAGTGATATTGTGCAGAACTATAGGTTCCATGCAGGATGCTGCCACTCTGCAGAGTGATTTGTCTAAGTTGGGAAACTGGTCAGCAAACTGGAAAATGAGGTTCAATGCAAGGTTATGCACTTTGGCAAAAATTACATAAATGCAAGTTATACACTAAATGGCAGCGTGTTGGGAGTTTCCATAAATGAGAAGGATCTTGGGCTTTTTATAGATGACAATGTAAAGGCTTCTTACCCTGGTGTTCTAGTGGTGCAGCGGGGACGACCATCATGCCATTGGCAGGGACGCGCCGCTCCTCTTTGTGGTGTTTATACAAATGGCCTGCAGGTGGCACTGTGCATACATAGGACTTTCTGTACAACTTGAAAGTGAAAGTAAGACTTTATGCTGTTATGTAATGGCTGCATGACCTGCTAATAAAGCATTGTTATACTCTCCTCATCCTCGGCTACCAAACACAACAAATGGCGACAAGGATGTCTTTTCTACCTCTGCAGCAGCCTGCACCTTTTCTACCAAACCCTGGTGAGCCTACCATACCTTTTACTGCTTGGATCCGTATATTTGATAATTATATTATTGCTGCTGACCAAGGGGAGATTTCTGCAGCTAGAAAGCATGCTTTACTTATTCACTGCCTGGGAGCAGAGGGACAGCGTATATTCTATACATTACCATTACCTGATGATACTTATGAAACTGCTCTTACTGCTATAAAGAACTTTTTTGTGCCAAAAGTAAATGTGGTTGCTGAAAGATATAAATTCCGCCAACGTGGACAACGTGATGGCGAATCCACAGAACATTTTGTAGCAGCTTTGAGAGAGCTGGTTGTCACCTGTGAGTTTGGGAATATAACAGATGAAATGCTAAGAGATCACTATTTTCCAATAGTGGAAAAAACAAACACCACGCATTAGAGAGAGACTGCTCCTAGAGCAAGATTTAACCCTTGCAAAGGCTATTACAGTTGCTAGCCAAATTGAAACAGCTGTGGTGGAGGCTAAAACTCAGTCAGGGAACTGCTGGGAATGTACAGATTGTGAATTCAAAACTGTGGCCTAATAATATGCAGTCACAGGAAAAATACAGTGCTAAGGAAAGGGATTCACTGCAAAACCGTGCAGCAAATACAAATAAAAAATACTGCTTTCGCTGTGGTTCAACAAACTATACTAAATTTCCTGCCAAAGCTAAGTGCCGCAAATGTTTAAAGCCAGGTCATTTTGCTACGGTCTGCCGTAGTTCTACTAAATATGTTCATGAACTTACTACTACAAATGTTACAGTATTAAGTGTGGATAAAGCTGGTACATTTATTCCAGACAAGTTTATATGCACTGTCAGTGTCAGTACTGCTTCTGCTGACAAGGGACACTACATTAACCTGATGCTTGATACAGGTTCAGCTGTTTCTATACTACCAAAGGATATTTTCTTGAAATACTTTGCAAAATATACACTTGGTGCACCTGCCCTGAGACTGGTCAGTTACTTAAAAGATCCAATCCCTGTGCTTGGTTGCTTGCCAGTGACTGTACAATTTGAATCAAATACTGCAAAATGTGACTTTTACATTGTGAATAAGGGTACTGCTATACTTGGAAGGGATCTCTTTGCTGCATTAAACCTACAATTAGTTGATGGTCTTATTACTACAGCACCAGTGCCTGCCACACAGCCTGTGTCTAAAATTTCACCACAAAGCAACACATCACTGGGCTGTGCAAAGAACTTTGTACACAAAGTAAAGTTGAGACCAGATGTAAAACCAGTACGCCAGAAATTGAGGCGCTTGCCCTACTCCATAAGGGAGACTGTCTCACAGAGCAACATGCCATGCAACAACCCAGTCATCTCCAGCTGAATTATTACATGGCAGACAGATGCGCACTAAGTTACATGTTGCAGACGTCAAACTTCCACCAAAGACTATTCCTACAAAATCATCTACTGCTGACATTGTGAAACATCACCAAGCCAAATGCAAGGCTTATACTGACAGAAAACGTGGTGCAAGAGAAGTGCACTTTCAGCCTGGATCTTTAGTCAGAATTAAGAAACCAGGAATACTGAATCAAGGACAATCTAAATTTTCTACACCACTTGAAGTGAGACTCCAGCGAGGACCATACACATATGAACTGTCTGATGGACGCATATGGAATGCAAGTCGTCTTGCTCCTGCTAGATATGACTTTGGAGATGTTCCATTTGATGAAGGACCTTTCCCTACTCCTGATGCCAACTGCAATAGGGCAGAGGAAAATGAACCTATAAGGCATACTGAGAGAATAAGGAAACTACCTGCATGGACCAAGGACTATGACATGTAAAGAATGTATATATTGCTTTAAGATACATACGGTGTGATTGTTACTGTTTATATATTTGTCTAAATGCTTTCCTACTATAGGGGGAATATGTGGTGTTTATAAAAATGGCCTGCAGGTGGCACTGTGCATACATAGGACTTTCTGTACAACTTGAAAGTGAAAGTAAGACTTTATGCTGTTATGTAATGGCTGCATGACCTGCTAATAAAGCATTGTTATACTCTCCTCATCCTCGGCTACCAAACACAACACTCTTCCCGGTCTGCCCCTTAGTGCATGCGCCATGCACACTTCCGCCTTTTAAAGGCGCATGACTTCAGCGCGCAAAGGCGCCAAATTTGAAAATATAAAAGGATCCTTGAAATAAAGCTCATTGCCCATGATAGGTTTTGTTCCTGGTGCCTGTTAGCTTTGCTACTTTGTCTCTGAGACCTGTTTGATTCCTGTTGTTGACCCCTGCCTGGTTTTTGACAATTCCACCTTCTGTATCCTGATTACTGCCTGTTTACCGACTCCGATTCTGATTAACCCTCTGATGACTTCCTGGTTTGACCCTTTGCCTGCCTGACTACATTTGTTCTCTGCCTGCCTCAACCCGGCCTGATTTGACTACGAATCCTTTTAACACCTTGTACTGCGAGCTTCTGTCCAAAGACTTTGCTATTACAGTCGTGTCCCATTGCTGGCCAGAACTCCTGCCATTTAAGTCCAGGTGGCATCTGAGTAGCTGAGGGCTCCTCCTGAAGCCAATCACACTACTGGTGAAGCAGGAGCTGAGATCAGCATGCTTGGCATTTGTTCTGGTGTTGGGTGCCGATCGTGACAAAAAAGTTGTCTAATTCTAAGCAGTGTCATTCTGTAGCTACTAAAGCAAATAAAGTTCCGTCTTGCATAAAAAAGGACATAAACTCAAGGGATGAAAACATAATTATGCCTCTTTATAG
>CM044444.1:51307443-51321881 GCA_024363595.1 Xenopus borealis
CTCTCTCCCTGGAGCTTCCTGTTTCACAGAAACAGCACAGGAACTGCCTGACGCCTCCCAACCTGTGTTCTGGCCAATCAGAGGGATGTTGCCTTTCCCTGTCTAATCGAGGGAAAAGGAGGGCGGGATGTAAGGCAGCAAACAGATTTGTTTATATTTCATTTTGAAATCTGACAAGGGGCTATTTTGTCAATTTCCCAGCTGCCCCAAGTCATGTGACTTGTGCTCTGGTAAATATCACCCCTCCCTTTTTCCCCAGCAGCAGCCTAAAAACAGAACAATGGGACAGCAACCAGATAACAGCTCCCTAACACAAGATAACAGCTGCCTGGTAGAACAGCACTCAATAGTAAAAACCCGTGTCCCACTGAGTTCCCTCCTAAAGTGCTGGCACAAGTCACATGACCAGGGGCAGCTGGGGAATTGACAAAATGTCTAGCCCCATGTCAGATTTCAAAACAGAATATTAAAAAATCTGTTTGCTCTTTTGAGAAATGGATTTCAGTGCAGAAGTCTACTGGAGCAACACTATTAACTGATGCATTTTGAAAAAAAAAATTTTCCTCATGACATTATCCCTTTAAGAGGGATATAAATGAGCTGGAGAGAGTGCAGAGATGTGCAAATAAGCTGGTTAGAGGGATGGAAGACTGTCCAGGCTTAGGTTCTTTTCTCAAGAAAAGAGGCACTTGCGAGGGGACATAATTACACTTTACAAATACATTAGAGGACATTACAGACAAATAGCAGGGGACCTTTTTACCCATAAAGAGGATCACCACACCAGAGGCCACCCCTTCAGATTAGAAAAGCACTTTTATTTGAAGCAGCGTAGGTGGTTCTTCACAGTGAGGACAGTGAGGTTGTGGAATGCACTGCCGGGTGATGTTGTGATGGCTGATTCTGTTAATGCTTTTAAGATGGGCTTGGATAATTTCTTTGACAAACATAATATCAAAGGCTATTGTGATACTAAACTCTATAATTAGTATATGGCCAAATAAAATTTATGTGAAATTATGGAGGGGTGTGTTTATGGATACTGGGTATTCATTTGTAGGGTTTGAAATTGATGGACTTTGTCTTTGTTCAACCCAATTTAACTATGTAACTGATATCACCCTCCCCCCAGCATCCTACATTGCTAAAAATGCTCCCATGTCCCACCTTGTGACATATATGAGTATAGCACTCTTTAGTTACACAAGTAGTAGAAACTGTAGAGCACAGTGACTTGAGATGTCTGCCTACACACCAGTATTAACACTAAGAAATCATGTAGTCACACCAAATTGCCTTATCCTGCAGTTTCACATCTAGTTTCCCCTAACCTAATGCCAAAAGGTTGGGTTGGGCTTTACTTTTCCTAGCCCATCCCTTTAAATGCAAAGGAACAATTCCCTGCTTCTGTACTCTAAAGGGGTGGTTCACCTTTAGTACATTTTTAATATGTTTAGAAAGGCTAATTCTAATCAACTTTTCATTTGGCATTGATTTTAAATGATTTGCCTTCTATTGACTCTTTCCAGCTTTTAAATGGGGGTCACAAAAACAAATGCTCTGTAAGTACACACATTCATTGTTATTGCTACTTTTTTATTATTTATATTTCTGTCCAGGCTCTTCACCTAATCATATACAGTAACAGTCTCTTATTCAAATGAATGCATGGTTGCTAGGGAAATTGGGGTCCTGGCATCCAGATTGTTGAAATTACATGAACAAAAACCTTAACATTAAAAACCATTAATAATATAAAATGAAAACCAACTAGATTGTCTAGCAGCCAGGCAGGTTACATATAGACTTAAAAGGTTGAATTTATTGGATGTGTCTTTTTTCAACCTAACTTAACCATGTTATTATGTTAGAATATTATTCTTGTAGGGATGTGAAAATTTAGACACTCGCACAAATTATTTGACAGGCACATCTCTAGTAATATGGACGCCTAAATGGGTCCTGATGGGGACCTTGTGCTTATGTAAGCCCCTGTAGTTCTCACAGTGTGTGCTAGATGGCACTGTGTCATAGTATAAAGGTCTTGGGAACCATGCAGTCTGGGTCCATTAGTTTAGCCCAATCTGTCAGCCTGGAAGGGAATGGATGTGGTCATTAGGAGCAAAGGCCCTAGTAAAGTGAAAGCAAAACTCTGTCATAGATCACTCTAGGAGTGATAGAAAGGGTAGAAAGAGCAGCTCAAAGCTCCACCGAGGAGAAATATAGGATCCCAGGTACAAGTAACCCAGAAGTAGGGACTAAGTGTCTAGGTTCAGGGAAATAAGGGTATCCTGACATCACTTAGGGAAAAAGCTGAATATTATTAAGACAAGTTGTGTATCACCTCAAAATCTTGTGTGTGCTCCAGAATGGGGATCTAATGCCAATACACATTGCATTACACAATTATAGAATGTTAGGTGGGAGGGGGGAATGTGAGAACTGCAGTGACATCTAGGAAATGCTGAATGGAAAGTGAAAGTAATTGACTGCTCCACCCCTGTGTCTCAGGCATAGAGATGGGGCAGGTAATATTTGATTGACAGCTCAGATATTTAAACACTTTCATGCATGGATGCTTTAATGAAAAAACAAAAAAGAATTTGGGTTCCACGTTTAATTTTCCAATGATTTTTATTAAATATATATTAAATAAATATTTTTATGTGTAAGTGACAGGTCCACTTTAAAATGTATATCATGTGTATAGTAAAAATGTCAAGTTAAAAAGTATAGCTTATGAGAAACAATTTGAATTAGAAAAACTTCCAAAGGTTGGGAAGTTAGCCATTGTTCCACAAGGTTTTAGGGGCCTCACCCACCACCCTCACCAGTTTCTGCAAATACATCTTTTATGGTAGGCACATTGCTTTTACCGTTGTTCCTGAAGCATTGATCAAGACTTACATCTTCTGCTTTACGTCTTTTCTAGTCCCATTTTGCTTTCTATTTTGCTGTCCTTCTATTTTCTACACCCCCTTTCAATTTCCCTTATCCATTTTTTCACCTTTCTTTTATGCCCCCCTGTCTTTTCCTTATACAGTTTATTTTCAGTTTTTTTCTGCTTCTCCATGTCTTCCCCTTTTTATTTTGGCATAAGCTGACACCTGGCAATTTAACAGATGTAAGTACTCAGGAATTGCACATGCTGCACAAGTGAATTAGCCCTCCATTCTTTTATTAACTCTGCAGTACCACAAATATTTTGTTAAAGAATGGTTGTAGCTTTCTGATGATTTTCATAACACACACTTATGATCCAATACATGACATTCCATAAAAATTAATCATTTCACAACTAACAAATCCTACATTTCATTTTGTGCAATATTACTAGATATCGTTTTCCCTCTTTATACTGTACCTACCAGTAAATATAACTTAATACTTTGTGCTTTGTCTCAAATAACTATTCAATCAGGATAAAAATATGATAGCTGGAACATTGATATTTATGATCCCCTCCCCCCTTTGAGAAATTGAAAATTCAATATTCCATCTGAAAATTATTGATAGGCAACAATGACTTAAAAGAAAAAGCACTGAAATTTAGGATATGCTTCAACTTGAATTCAACACATAAACAAATATTGAGACACCTTTTGCATGGAAATGAATAAGTACATAGCATGCAGTAGCTTCTGAAGGTTACTGTGCATAAGGAAAGCAAATGCAACACTAAGCAGTGGCTTTATTGTGTGTTCCACTACATGAAAACTTTTGTATGAGGCCTGTACTGAAGGGAGTACATGTACAATTTTATCTGTGTTCAGCATGTATATATTCATATAGAATTAGTATTCTCCAAACCAGTCCAGGCTCTGTGCAATCTCAGTCACTCCATATGAGAGATCATACAAAATAAATATGTTTATGATTAGTTTTTTTAAACAAGTTGACACCATATTAGAATGCCTCATTTGGTGAACCTGATTAAGTATCTGGGGGGTGCTTACCTTACCTGTTTTATGCTCTTGTTAATCTTGCTAATAAATATAAAGAGGGATTTTTGTCTTACCTGTAAAATCCTTTTCTCTTCTCTTCGAAAGGGGGACACAGGCACTGGAGGTTTAACATTACCTTCCGGGAGGAAAGGACACTAACTAGAACTTTGACAGTCCTCCCAGGGGGCCGGCCCACCTATCCCAATAGACCACACCCCCTCAGGAGGCTGTCACCCCCCAGAAGGTTAAAACATTTCTAAAAGAGATAACTGGAACTGCCCAAGGTTACACCCTGGGATAATTAGAAGACATTTCCGGTAGGGCGGGAATGTTGCACCCCATAGGACTGGAGATGATACTATTTTGCGCAGGTACTGGCAGTTTCGATGCCTGCCTGGCTTGATTACCACAATGGGACGGGTGTGCTTGTGTCCCCCTTTCGATGAGAAGAGAAAAGGATTTTACAGGTAAGATAAAAATCCCTCTTACTCTCTCATCTCAGGGGGACACAGGCACTGGAGGGACGTTCAAAAGCAGTCCCCAAAAGGGAGGGATTTATCAAGCCTGAGTCTGTACCGCAGCCTGAAGCACCTTCCTGCCAAAGACTACCTCTGAAGAGGAGGCTACATGAACCTGATAGAATCGGGTAAAAGTATGTATAGAGGACCAGGTGGCAGCCTTGCAGATTTGCTCCACGGATGCCATGTTTCGTGCTGCCAAAGAGGCCGCGAATGATCGAGTTGAGTGAGCCGTAACCCTGATGGGAGAGAGCTTTCCTGCAATCTGGTAGGATCTGGCAATTGTGGCCTTGATCCACCTGGTGAGGGTGTTTTTAGTGGCCTATCTCCGAAAGAAATTAGAACTGTGGACATAGTACTGGAATGCTCTCACTACATCCAGGGAATGGAGCACCATCTCCTTTGGACCCTTGGGCTGAGGACAAAAGGACGGGACCACAACGTCCTGGTTTAGGTGGAAGGCCGATACCACCTTGGGTAAGAAAGAGGGGATAGGTCTGAGCACTGCTTTGTCCTGATGAAATATCAGGAAAGGTGAGTGGCAGGATAGTGCGGCTAGCTCAGACACCCTTCTGGCTGAGGTGATCGCGAGGAGGAACATGACCTTCCAGGTGAGGAGAGTATCTGAGGACTGAGCAAGAGGCTCAAAAGGTGGACCCTAGAGGGCTGTAAGCACCAGGTTGAGATCCCAGCACGGGACAGGTGAGCGAATGGGCGGGGCAACATGAGCGACCCCCTGAAGGAAGGTCTGGGTAGATGGTTCTTGTGCCATCTGGTACTTGAAAAGAACGGACAAGGCCGATATTTGAGCTTTGAGGGAAGACCTTTGTCGAGACCTTGCTGCAGGAAAGTTCGCGTCAATTTGGCGCATTTTTCTTTTCCCTTGATCCCCCTCTGGCATGCCACTGTCCAGGTTGTTGCACCCTTTAAACAACTTTAAAACAATTTTTCTGGCCAGAAATGTCTTTTTTAGCTTTTAAAGTTCGCCTTCCCATTGAAGTCTATGGGGTTCGCGACGTTCGCGAACCGTTCGCGCGCTTGTCGCAAGTTCGCGAACGCGTCCGCGAACTTTTTTGCGGCGGTTCGCGCCATCACTACTGAGGATTAGGGTCTCAAGAGCCAGGCTGTCAAATGGAACTGTGTCTGGGGCATGGCACGAGTGCTAACATTTCCTAAGTGCTAATATTTCACAAGTGCTTAGAAGTGGCAGTTACACAAGGCAGTTCCATGAACTCACTGCTATCTCTTCTCCTTCCTACAGGTAATACATCCCATCCATATACCTGCAACTGCTATATACTGCTTTGACTGCTCATTCTGGTAATGCATCCCATCCATATACCTACAACTGTTATATACTGCTTTAACTGTTCATTCTGGTAATGCATCCCATCCGTATACCTGCAACTGCTATATACCGCTTTAACTGTTCATTTTGGTAATACATCCCATCCATATACCTGCAACTGCTATAGACTGCTTTAACTGCTTATTCTGGCCTACTCTGCTTTAGTGTCTCTGACAAATATCTCAAACAAACATCTGTGTCCACTCCTCAGTGAACAAGAGATATTTTTATAGCCCCAAACTAGGGTCTGGTGTCTGTAGAACTCAGCCCTCTGATAGCATGTTAATTGATTAATTAGTCAATCAGGCTCTGTTTTTTTTTTTTCCCAATCAGCTAAATATAAATTCAGGCCTAGTATTAGGGATGGCACTCATGTCTGGAGGCATGGCACGAGTGCTAAGAAATGGCAGTTACACAAGGCAGTTCCATGAACTTACTCCTATCTCTTCCTACAGGTAATACATCCCATCCATATACCTGCAACTACTATATACTGCTTTAACTGTTCATTCTGGTAATGCATCCCATCCCTATACCTGCAACTGCTATATACTGCTTTAACTTTTCATTCTGGTAATGCATCCCATTCCTATACCTGCAACTGCTATATACTGCTTTAACTTTTCATTCTGGTAATGCATCCCATCCATATACCAGCAACTTTTATATACTGCTTTAACTGCTTATTCTGGCCTACTCTGCTTTAGTGTCTGACAAATATCTCAAACATCTGTGTCCACTCCTCAGCGAACAAGAGATATATTTATAGCCCCAAACTAGGGTCTGGTGTCTGTAGAACTCAGCCCTCTGATAGCAGGTTAATTGATTAATTAGTCAATCAGGCTCTATTTTTTTCAGCTACATATAAATTCAAGCCTAGTATTGGGGATGGCACTCGTGTCTGCGGGCATGGCACGAGTGCTAAGAAATGGTAGTTACACAAGAGTTGGACTAGGCATTGACAAGGCAAAAGGAACTGGATTATCTTCTATCAACTTTGAACCAGCTGGGATAAGAGGAAAACAGATTTGTTTTTACCTACCAGTTTGTAACTTCTTACTCAAATGTTTTATCTTGTTTTTCTCCTCCTTTCACTCTCATGCTTCATAAAATATTTCTCACCACCTACCCCATTTAGTCCCAATTCTATACAAATCTCAGCCTCTCTAATTTCCTCTCCTTCACTCTCCACACATGAAGTATACAAAGTACTCTGTTTAACTAGTCAAGGGAATGCCTCTTTTTCATACAAACTAAGAACTTACAAATCCTGCTCTCACTTAGTCGATCTCTCCTTTCTATTGCTGGCAGCTGGGGACATTTCCCCAAACCCTGTCCACTACCCCATCCGAGTTATATCACGGCCACAGGCTCCTTCTCTTTGCTGCAAATTCCAACAGTACAGAACTCTTATTCCTATACCCAAAAACCCAGTTAATCTTTCCTGTGCTCTCTGGAATGCCAGATCGGTTTGCAACAAACTCACCGCTATACATGACCATTTCATTGCCATTTCCTTTAACCTACACGCACTTACAGAATCCTGGCTTTCTCCCACTGACACTGCCTCACCTGCTGCCCTGTCCTATGGGGGCCTACACCTTACTCATACTCCCAGGCCTGGAAACATGGGGGTGGGGTAGGATTGCATCTCTCTCCCCGCTGTACTTTTAAAGTTCTTCTACCTGTTCCTTCCCTATCATTCTCCTCATTTGAGGTTCCCTGCATTAAGCTCTTTCCCCCCGTTTCACTCTGCATTGCTGTCATATATCGGCCACCTGCACAATTTTTGTACTTTGCTGCCTGGCTTCCTTACTTTCTCTCATCTAAAACCTGGTGACTTTAATACACCTGTTAACAACATTAACAACCCTTCTGTCTCTAAACTTCTTCTACTAACCTCCTCCCTAGGCTTATCTTTGTGCTCAGACTCACCCTCTCACACCAATGGTAACGCTCTGGATCTAATATTTACCAGACTCTGTTCAACCACCAATCTTACTAACTCACCATTTCCCCTCTCTGATCACAATATGCTCACATTTCAACGCTCGCTAACTCCTTCCTCACCCCCTGCTATTCCCCAAACTCATACCTACTGTGACCTCCATGCTCTAGATGTCACATCTCTCTCCTTCCTTTTGACTCTCTTTACTCTGATATCTCCACCATCTCTTGTCCTAATGTGGCTACTCTGTCTACTACAGCACTCTCACCATTTTGCTCCTACAAAAACTAAACTTGCTAGACCCAAACCACTTCAACCTTGGCATACTGCTCAAACAAAAGCACTCCAAAGACAATCACTTGCACTTGAGCGTCGCTGGTGTAAAGCTCGCTCAGAATCAGACTTTTAGAGCTATAAATCTGCCCTGCGCTCCTATAACACCAGCCTCTCCCAAGCCAAACAAACATACTTTACTTCTCTCATTAACACCCTTTCTAAAAAACTGGCACAACTTTTCTCCACCTTTAACACTCTCCTTTCCCCATCTCCACCCCCTCCATCTGTCTCTGCTCAAGATATTGCTGAGCACTTCAAAAACAAAATCAACACTATCAGAAGGGACATCACACTACTCAACCCCCCTAGACTCCCACCACCCTCTCTCCACACTCCCCAGTCTCTCCTGTGCTCCTTCACCCCTGTCACTGATGAGGAAGTCACCTTACTACCTGCCCGCTTGATCCAATTCCTTCAAACTTCTCTGCAATAACAATCCATGTCTAATCAAAGCCTTAAATCTATTTAATCTCTCGCTCTCAATTGGATTGTTTCCTTCTCAACTAAAACATGCTCGTCACCCCATTCTCTTGATCCTTCCAATCTTGACAACCTCTGACCTATCTCTCTGCTACCTTTCATCTCTAATCTACTTGAGCGCCTAGTCTACAACCGACTAACCTCATTCCTCTTTGACAATAATCTGGACCCCCTACAATCTGGTTTTAAACCACAACACTCCACGGAAACTGCCCTGACCCAACTAACTAATGATCTTTTAACAGCTGAGGCCAACAATTATTTCTCGCTACTAATACTACTTGATCTCTCAGCTGCATTTGACACTGTAGATCACCCTCTCCTCCTCCAGTCCCTCCATTCACTTGGCCTTCGTGACACGGCCCTGTCCTGGTTCTCTTCTTACCTCACTAATCGTTCCTTCAGTGTCTCCTACAATGGAGTAGCATCTTCTCCCCTACCTCTTTCTGTTGGTGTTCCTCAAGGCTCTGTCCTGGGACCCTTATTATTCTCCCTCTATACTTCTTCCCTCGGCAAATTAATCAACTCATATGGTTTCCATTACCACCTCTATGCTGATGATACTCAGATCTCTCATCTCCTGATCTCAAACCAGAACTCCTAACTCGCATCTCCTCCTGCCTGTCTGCCATCTCTACCTGGATGTCGCAACGCTACCTTAAATTAAACCTCTCTAAAACGGAAATGGTTCTCTTTCCTCCAACTAACACCAGTAACATACCTGAAATATCCATCATAGTTAACAATTCCATTATCAACATGTCTCCCCAGGCCCCGTGCCTTGGGGTTATCCTAGATTCTGCCCTGTCATTCACTCATCATATATCCAGTCACTTATCATGTCACTTCCACCTAAGGAACATATCCAAAATACGATCATTTATCACCCAAGATGATGCCAAAATTCTTATTCACTCTCTCGTCATTTCATGTCTAGACTATTGTAACTCTCTTTTAATTGGCCTTCCCGCCAGAGACTGTCACCTCTACAGTCCATAATGAACACCGCCGCAAGGCTCATATACCTCAGCAACCGCTCCTCCACCACACCATTCTGCCAATCCCTCCACTAGCTTCCACTACCCTTCAGAATTAAATTCAAATTAATGACCCTGACATTCAAAGCACTTCATAACTCTACCGCTCCCTACATCTCTGATCTCATCTCTACTGACCTGCTACTTAACTCTTCTCTCATTACCTCCTCACATGCTCGCATTCAAGACTTTGCAAGGGCTGCACCCCTCCTCTGGAATTCTCTCCCATGGTCTGTACGACTTTCTCCCAATCTTTCAAGAAATCTCTTGGAGAAGCCTACACTCACTATTAACTACCCAATGCAATACCGCTTACAGTACTACATCTCTCACCCACTTAACTGATCATGCCCACTACCACACCTTGTGTATCATTCCCTTCCCTTTAGATTGTAAGCTTTTTCTGTACAGGGCCATCCTCACCATCTGTACCAGTATTTATTGTGATGTATGTAACTCCTTATGTTCTATGTATGAAATTCATGTGATTTAGTATAATCGCATTCGATTTACAGCGCTAAAAAATAAGTATATATGCTCGGATTCAAGACTTTGCAAGAGCTGCTCCCCTCCTCTGGAATTCTCTCCCATGGTTTGTCCGACTTTCTCCCAACCTTTCTGCTTTCAAGAAATCTTTTAAAACGCACTTCTTTCGAGAAGCCTACCCTCACTCTTAAACTACCAAATTCAACACTACATACAGTACCACATTTCTCACCCACTTAATTCGATCTTGCCCATTCCCACATCTTATGTTTAACTCCCTGTAAGCTCTTTCTGTATAGGGCCTTCCTCACCTTTTTATCTGCATTGATCGTGATTGTATGTAACTCATATGTATGTAATTCATGTAATTTAGTTGTATAAACACAAACACATTTACATTTACGAAACATGTTGGCGCTATAGAAATACATGTTGTTAATAATAATAATAATAATAATGGAACAGTTGTATATTCGGGTGGAACACTGGACCCTGACTGAGAAGATCTTGATGAAGAGGGACGGGAAAAGGCTCTGCCTCTGCAAGATTTGAGGTCTGCGAACCAGCCTCTTATGGGCCAATAAGGAGCCATGAGCAGGGTCCTGGTCCTTTCTCACTCGATTCTCTTGAAGATCCTGCGAAGATGAGGTGGGGGGAGACAAACAAAGCTGAACGGCCATGGGGCTGTAAGCGCGTCTATCCCTATAGCACTTGGGTCTCTTGATCGAGTCAAGGTGTTGGTCCTGGACGCCATCAGATCAACCTCCGGCATGCCCCATAGATCGACAATGTTCTGAAACACCTCTGGATGTAGGGACCACTCCCACTGATCCAGAGTTTCTCTGCTGAGAATGTCCGCTGTCCAATTCTCCCCTCCTGGAATGTGTACTGCAGAAATGGCTGGTACATACTTCTCTGTCCAGATCCTGGTGATTGGCATATGCCACTGCAGTGGCATTGTCTGTCTGGATCTTGATGGTCTTGCCCATCAGGAAGGAAGTCCAATGTAGGAGAGCTAGACGAATGGCTCGGAGCTCCAGGACATTGTTTGGAAGGGCTGTCTCTGAGGAAAACCATTTGCCCCGTACAGTCTTGTCTTGACACACCGCACCCCAACCACAGAGACTGGCATCCGTGGTGAGAATGGTCCAGTAATGTATTGCAAATGGCTTGCCCTTGATGAGGTTGGTTGGTTGACACCACCGCTCTAACGATCTCCTGGTCTGGGCGGAGAGGATGATTAGGGAGTCCAGAGTGAATTCCAGTGTGCCAGGATAGCCCTCTGAAGGGGGTGTGTGTGTGAATCTGAGCAAAAGGAACGATGTCTATCGTTGAGACCATGGAGCCCAGCACCTTCATGCAGGATCTGAGGGAGGTGCATGGGAGCTCTGTTAGGGACTGAATGCGGGTCATCAGGCTGTGAACCTTGTCCAAAGGAAGGAAAGCGCAGCAGAGTTGGGTGTCGAAGAGGGTCCCAAGGAAAATAATTTTCTGACCTGGTGTCAGAGATGACTTCTTTTAGTTGATGATCCAGCCTTGTTGCTGCAGGGTCTGGATCACAAGAGAAAGGTCGGAAAGGTTTCTTTGGGCTGATGGAGCCTTGATTAGAAGGTCGTCCAGATAGGGGGTAATTGAAACCCCCTGGGATCGCAGAAGGGCCATGACTGGGGCCAGAATTTTGGTGAAGACCGGGGAGCCGTTGCCAGACCAAAGGGGAGTGCCACAAACTGGAAGTGCCTAGGGTGGCAAAACGAAGGAAGCGATGAGACCTGTGGATGGGAATGGGCAGATATGCGTCCCTGATATCAACGGAGGAAAGAAACTCTCCAGACTGATCTGATGGACTCCATCCGAAAGTTCTGAGGCATCGCCAGAGTTTCTTGTGGTCCAGAATGGGACAAATCCCTCCATCCTTCTTTGGGAGACAGAAAATAATGGAATAGAATCCCTGCTTTTCTTCTTCCTTGGGTACTGGAACAATGACTCCCGCCTGTTAGAGAGAGGTGATGGCCTGTTAGAAAGCTGCTCTGCATACTGGATTAGACGGGGGAGGAGAAGAAAGAAATCTCTCCAGAGGAGGGTGATGGAATTCGATGGAATAACCCTGACTGAGAACCTCCTGAACCCAGGCATCTATGAAGGGGTGAGACCAGACCTGTCAAAAAGATAGGAGACACCTGCCCTTCAGGGCAAACCTTCAGGATGTGGATGGTTTGTCACTGGAAGTCTTCTGAGGCCGTCTTCGAGCGGACCAGGTTGGTCTTTTCCACTTTCGTGTAAAGGAAGGTTTTTTTTCCACTGTTTGGAGAGAAAGGAGCGAAAACGAGAGAAACAGTGAATAAGTGTCTGATGCTTTTGTTTGTTCTGCGGAAGCAGGGTACTCTTGCCGACTGTGGCCTGGCTGATAATCTTTTCTATCTCCATGCCGAAGAGTACCTTCCCTGTGAAGGGGATAGAGACCAATGACTCCTTCAATGTTAAATCCGTTGATCAATGCTTAAGCCTGAGGAAACATCTGGCAGCAATAGAGTGGCAGAAGCTCTGGAAATCATCTTGGCAGAATCCAAAAGCCATAATGTAACTAAAAGTAAAAAATATAGTTTGGGTGCCTGTTGTCAGGTCAACAAATGCCAGAAGTATTAGACAAAGATCAAGTTCAGACACATTTCAGGACAGGTAGCAGATCATCATGCTGTATACAGGTACAGACCATGAGTTAGTAAACTGAAGTGTACTTCTAGAAAGACTAGACCTACAATCTGTCAAAGGCAAAAACAGAAAGCTGCACTGTTACTTTACTAGACCTGAACTGTTGTGGTAACTCATAGAACAATGACACATGGGGGATCGTGATACAGTATAATTGTAGCAATGGACACTGCCCACTACCTACCACATATTCTCTTGCATGTGTAATTATTACCTACAATGCACAAGAAACTGTGTATTTTACAAAAAATATGTGCTTTGTCTGGATATGCTGTTTTTTACTGAACCAGTTAGCATGTATAGTAAAGGGATTTATTTACTATTACTGGTCACTGGTAGTCTCAGAAAAAATAGGTTTGTTTAAAATAGAGGTTTATTTGTAAATATAGGTGCCAAAATGAAGTTTCTATTATTTGGCCATTACTTTTAATTAAGTTGGAAAATAAAAACAAATATTGGTTGCTCTTGGTAACCGCCCAGTCTAAATCAGCCCCATAAATGTTTATGGGAATGATTTATTATAATTCATAATGATTATAAGTATTTGGGAGGCCTTTGTGTTTTCAAACTCCACAGTATCCTTTCAGGACTGCTATGTCATAAGGAGCTCCTAGAAAATATACTATTATGTCATTATTAATTTAATGGGGATCTCTAACTAAATAATTATGAACAAAATGCAGTTCTAATCAATGTTCCAATATGTATTGTTATATGTTATTTGTAATTGCTGTTGAAAGCATTTTAACTGAGTCTGCAGAACTGGTTCTGACTCCTGAAACTGTAGAAAAAGCCAGCAGACTAACAAACTTGGAGGAAAACTGCCTTTTACTACAATGAGGCATATTTATTCTAAAAATATTGATTCTAATCTAATTCTGCCAACAGGGTCGGACTAGGGGGCAGGGACGCACTGGGGCTGTTGTCCAGGGGCCCCTCTGCCCCCCACTGTGGCGCGGCAGTGAAGTGCGTGTGCACATGCATGCATTATGTTTTGCCGCTTCACAAAAAAGCGAGGTTGGGGCAGGAAGTATCCTGAGAATCTGGGCCAGCTGGGCCCACAAGAGCGGGGGGCCACCAGGTTTTGTCCCGGTGTCCCCCCGCCCAGTTAGTTATGTTCTCCAGTAAATTTGCAGAAACTTTGTGTATTCTTATCCTAGTAAATTGCCCATTTTTTTTTAACATTTCTTTAATTGTGCAGCTGTAGTTACGCCACTGATTATATAAGGTAACAGATGTACATATTGCTAATGTTGTATATTACCTCTAACTCTTATTAAAACAAACAATAAAATACATTGAAATAAGAATAATGGTGTCACTTTCTTTCCTATCTCGAGCATTGTACCTCTATCTTGCAATAGGAAAGAAGGTGACACCATTATTCTTATCTCAATGTATTTTATTGTTTGGCACAGTAATCTGAATCATCCTGAGATACCTGCAAAAGTCACTTAGCAATCCCTCATCTCTAACCAATGCCCAGTTCATCAGACTGGTTAAAAGAAAATGTAGTGGAATGTGTAATGTGACTATATTGGTAGACAATTCCCTATCATGTGTATAAAATCTGTAGGGATGTAGCGAACGTCGGAAAAAAAGTTCACGAACATATTCGCGAACTTGCGTAAA
>CM044444.1:51324872-51396020 GCA_024363595.1 Xenopus borealis
AGCGCGAACAGCCGATGTTCGCGCGAACAAGTTCGCCGGCGAACAGTCTGCGACATCCCTTAAAATCTGCTGGGGCATGCCGACATCTAGAGAACTCTGGATTCAATTTAGGATTAACTTTGTTTAACCTTTGGGGAGTAAAGGTGGCCATAGACGCACAGATAATATCGTACGAAACGAATTTTCATACGATATTCGGTGCGTGTATGGTGGGAAATGAGCCGACCGACATCGTCAGAGGATTAAGATATCGGTCGGCTGGTTGATCGGACTGGACGGAAAATTTTGATCGGATGCCTTTGAAAGCTCCCTGAATATCGGCCATTGTTAGTGCTGAATCGTCAGATACAAGTAGAATTCTATTGTTTCTACCCGTTTATCTGACGATTCAGATCTTTTCCGAGAAAGATCGTAATTGTTACGTCTATGGCCAGCTTTAGGTATAACTATGCAAATAGTTTAAATGAGTCATTCTGTCCTTGCTACTAACTCCTTTAATTGTAGTGTCAAGGATATCTTCCCAAAGTTCCTCTGCAATCTGCGGGACATCATCTGGCATGCCACTTACCAAAAAGAGTGCTCCCTACTTGTATTAACATAGAAACGTGACAGATGCTTTTTAAGCTCTGAATTATGTACTCCAAGTTCCAAACCTCTCAGTGTTATATCCAGAGGCACGAATTAGGTTTCCATCACATGCCTCAGCTGTAGGTAGCGGAAAAACATATGATTAGGGAGTGAAAAGGTTTGTTTAAGAGTTTGGAAAAGTACTAGTTTACCTTCCTCCATCATGTCCGCCATATATTTAATATTATACCGTGCCCATATTTGTGGATCTGGTATAATGCTTGTTTTAGGTTACACCACAGTGTAACTTGAGCAGTATTGTTGTGGTCTGAAGGGCTTTTTGTCAGGTTCTTACTGTGGCTACCATAAGTGGACAGCACTTTTAATATATTTAGTGCCCCGGTACAATACATTTTCTAGCTCCTCCAGAGATCCCAATGCCTGAGCTTTAGTGATGGGCGAATTTATTCGCCTAGGTCGAATTTGCGGCGAATTCCCGCGATTCGCCGCTGGCGAATAAATTCGCGAATCACCAGTGAAATTTCGCATTAGCGAAATTTCGCCGAAAAACGAGTCGCGCGTCAGTCGCGCGTCGTTTTTGACGCAACGCGACGAAAACGACGCCCACCGAAAACGGCGCGACGCGCGCCGAAAACGACGCGACGCGTCAAAGTTGACGCAACGCGCGACAAAATCGTCCCGCGACTCGTTTCGGGAATTTTTCGCCGATTCGCAAATTTCTCTAGAAATTCGTGAATCTCTAGGCGAAGCGAATCGTGGGAGATTCGCCCATCACTACTGAGCTTCTATAAGGGTCACTGCATTAGTTAAGGATAGTATTGCCTATTGCTGGACCACTGCTATTTGTGTTGCCAAATAGTTTTCTACCTTTTTATGTAAGGGGCTGCTAAGCCTTCTTGATTATTTGGCAATTCTAAGGTGTACAGAGCGAGTCTAGGGGGGCCCCATTCCAGAATATTGTAAGCATGAGACTTTTTAGTTTTGCAAATGTTGCTTTTGGCATTTCGGTCAGGGCATGTCTAAATATATAGGTTTGTTTTGGCAGAATCACCCTTTTAAACAGATTGATACGTCCCATAAGGGACAAGGGAAATCAAGCCCAGGCTTCTCTTTTGCTTTATATGTACCTAAGGATCGGGTAGATATTGAGTTAAAAAAAAAGTCAAATCCTTTATGCATCCAGACACCTAGGTATTTAAAGGTCTCAAACCACTGCATACCATGTAAGGTGTGTGCGTGTGTTTGGTTGAAGAGGATCAGTTGGGAAGAGCACTGACTTAGACCAAATCATTTTCAGGCCTGAGTAGTTTGTATGCATATTAATCATATTTAGGGTCTGTTTTAAGGCTCGGTCGGAGTTAGCTAGGTATCAGAGTGTGTCATCTGCATAGAGATTAACTCTTTTACCAGGCCTAATCTCAACCCCTATGCATCTAAGGAGCACCTAATGCAACATGTTATAGGTTCCATGGCAATCACAAACAGGAGAGGTGACAGGGGATATCCCTGCCTTGTGTCCCTGGTAATCGAGAAGGTATCACACACTTCGGTATTAGTCCTCACTTTGGCAACTGGTAGGTGATACAGTTCTTTTACCCATTTAATAAAAGTGGAGTTAATTCCCATCTGCCATCTGGTAGCCCAAAAGTATTCCATTATCTAATGAGGAAACTATTATATTGCTAGGATTGTCAAGAAAAGAAATTAGTCAGCTCTCAAGATTTGACAGTTTCCCATGCGGGAAAAGAAAAACATAAATCAACAATGGAGCATTATACAAAGTAATAAATCTTTGTCTCAAACCATTTAATCTAGGCCATTTGGTCAACGCATTACATGTACATCCACACATGTCCATACGGTTTGATATATGTGGGTAAGGCTTGATGTATGTGGATAATCATAGGTCTTCAATTAAGAAAGCATTTTCGACCAGGGGATCAGACATACCTTTGGCAAATCACTTTCTAACACTGGGACACAGACTGCCTACTTTTAAATTCATGTGCATGGATATGGTGCCTAAGCCAAACACAGGTGGGGACTGGGATCATTTACTGATGCAGAGAGAAACCTGTTGGATAAGTTACCTCGATACAGTAGCCCCACTGCGATTAAATGAACAATGTTCTTTTGTACCATTTTTAGAACCAAGATAAAACTAAGGTTTTTTATTTTTTGTAATTATGTT
Source organism: Xenopus borealis (assembly GCA_024363595.1). NCBI lineage: Eukaryota > Metazoa > Chordata > Amphibia > Anura > Pipidae > Xenopus > Xenopus borealis. The sequence continues at coordinate 51,327,652 of CM044444.1, forward strand.
TCTACAAAATTAGTGTAAAATGGCCTAAACTGTCTTGTGTAATTTGTTTTGTCATTTACCAGAATGCCCTATGTGAGGAAAGAGAGGGGTGGACTGGGGGTGTGGTTCACAGGAGGGTGAGTGTTTAAAGGGGTAGTTCACCTTTGAGTTAACTTTTAGTATAATGAAGATGGTGATATTCTGAGATAATTTGCAATTGGTTTTAATTTTTTATTATTTGTGGTTTTTGAGTTATTTAGCTTTTTATTCAGCAGCTCTCTAGTTTGCAGTGTCAGCTATTTGGTTTCTAGGGTACAAATTACCCTAGCAAACCTGCATTGATTTGAATAAGAGACTGGAAAATTAATAGGAGAGGGACTGAATAGAATGATAAGTAATAAAAAGTGGCAATAACAATACATTTGTAGCCTTACAGAGCATTTGTTTTAAGATGGTGTCAGTGACCCCCATTTGAAAGCTGCAAAGAAACAGAAGAAAATTGCAAATCATTAAACTATGAAAAATAAATAATGAAGACCAATTGAAAAGTTTCTTAGAATTGGCCATTCTACAACATACTAAGGGTTAATTTGAAGGTGAACCACCCCTTTAAATGTTTGATAAAGATATAATACAGATGGACTCTGAAGAAATAAAATCCTGTGCATCAGCTTTTTACTATCTATCTATCTAAATATTTTTCTGTTGTACAAAAAGGGTTAAATGCTTTTTTTTGTTTGCCTGCAGCCCCAGAAGTGAGATTCCTGAAAGCATAATTCCTCATACTGTGTTCATTGGTGGAGAAAATGTGAAATCATTGTGCTACATTACACAGCATGGAAGCCTTCACTGCCCCCTAGGTAATACCAGCACTGTCAGAACTTGTCTTATTGGGGAAGAAGAACAGGTAATAGTCTGTAGCAGTAATGTACATTAAAAGAAAAAATCCATTTGGCCTTGCATTACCAAGCCACCATGGTAAGTAAGGCAGATGCTTGCATTTATACAGGCCTGTAGCAATTGTTATTATAAACCAATTGTGAGAACATTTGTGAGTTTTTGAGTATCCTATTCAAGTATGTTACACTATCGTAGCTTAACTAAAGATGTAGATACATTTATGTTTCTGGTTTCTTTAATATATAATTGCCCATCATGCAATCTAACCAGTGGTTTCTGCAGAAATTTAATAAAATGTAATAAAATAATGTAATAGGTGACCAGTGAATGGTACTTGCTTATTTGTTGCATCAGTGATTAGACCTGTAGTAAACTTTGCACCTTTTATTGCATAGCCCTCTACAAGTGTAGAATTATGCGTATTTAAAGGAAAAGGAACGTTACTGCCAATAGAGAAGTCATAATAGTGCAAGCTATAACACTATATTTATTCTATAGTATGCTTTACAATACCTGAGTAAACAGCTCTAGTTCTCTGTTTGTTTAGGTCAGGATCTCATCTGCCATATTAACTTGGTGTGACATCACTTCCTGCTTGAGTCACGCCCTTCTAACTCATAGCTCTGGGCTCAGATTACAGCAGGGAAGGGAGGGGAGATGGAGATGAAGAAAGGAGCAAAACTGAGCATGCTTAAACCCATGCCCTGGAGGTTCAGCTGAAAGGAAGCCTGATCCAGAAGTCCATGTGTCCTGCAGCGGTGTAAGACCTGCCATGCGCCAACGCATAAACGCTGGCTCATGTCAAAATGGACGCTTACGCCAAAACACCTAGGAGCTATGACCTCTATTTTGGGCGCCTAGCTTCCTATTGGTCCCTGATGTGTCTGTCTTCCTCAGCCTGCTCCTGATTGGTTCCTGTCCCCTTAAATACCTTCCTCTTCCTCCTTACATTGCTCAAGCTGGCTTCAGTTTCTACTGTTCCGCTAAAGCCCTGGTTGTCCGTGTTCCTGTTTTTTTGACCCTCTGCTTGTTTTCCTGGACCTTCAAACCTTCGCTGCCTGAAACCAACCTTTGCCTGAATTTGACTACGCTTTCGTCTGATCCCTTTGGTACCTAGCTTCTCTGACTTCTGGAACTGACCTTGCCTGAACCTGTCTACGTCCTTGCCTGATCCCCTTGTACTACGCTTTGGTAACATGCCTGGCTCCTTTGCTGTCTCCACCGCAGAAAGCCTGGGGCCCCAAAAGGGCATCGGTGAAGACCGGAGCCGTAGAGGAGTTCCTGTTGCCACCAGTCCTCCGAGGACCAGCCGTCCTCCTACGGGATCCCAGGTAACAGAACGCTACAGTTAGCTTGTGCCATGTGAGGAGGAAGAGGAAGGTATTTAAGGGAACAGGAACCAATCTAGAGCAGGCTGAGGAAGACAGACACATCAGGGACCAACAGGAAGCCAGGTGCCCAAAATAGAGGCCATAGCTCCTAAATGTTGTGGCGGGAGCATCCATTTTGACGTGAGCCAGCATTTATGCGTTGGCACCTAAGTTGACGCGTGCCAGCGTTTATGCGCTGATGCGAGGTGGGTCTTACAATCGGGTCAGGTACCGGCGGTAGCCTGCGGGTTGCAGGTAGAAGTTCCAGGTGTGGGTATAGACACAGGTTAGCGGTTCTGTGGGTTTGCGAGTCAGGCCGCGGGTCTTCTCAATAGTGATTTTTACTAGTTTTTTCTGATCACGCCTACTTCTGATGATGTCACTTCCGGTTAGAATAACAGCACTTCCTGATTCTTGATGGTCAGCATGACAGCACTTCCTGATTCTTGATGGTTAGCAGGTCGCGGGTCCGGGTTGTGGATAAGGTACTTGCGGGTCTGGGTCGGGTAGCAGGTCCAGGCAGGTAAGAATGTGGGTTGCAGGTCCAGGTTGCGGATACGGTTCGGGTACAGTTTGCAAAAAATGTGCCCACAATTAAAGGAAAGAAATGTGGTGTTTCTTTTGAGAGAGGACTTTGAAGGTTTACCCTTGTAACTGGCTGCTCGCTGCCCTAGTAACAAAACAAATAATAAGTTTAAAACACAAAAACCCATATACACAATTATCTTGTTGTAATCTTTTTTTTCCTACCCCCTGGGGTTTTCTGCTAAAAAAAATATATCATGGGAGACATTGTTTCTAAGCAAACTTTAAGACTTGTCAATGAGATTTTTTCTCGCCTGCAGAAAGCTTTTACTGAGTAAAAACAAAGTTATAAAAGCCAGAAAATGTTTTGCTTTTAGGTACAAATAACTGAAAAGTGCATTGTTTTTGCACAATTTAAAACCATAATTTAATTTAATTTATAGATAAGATTTAAGACTCTTGGGTCTAAAGCATAATATTTAGATAATTACCCAAAGAAAAAATAAAATAAAGTGGTGCCATTCAAGAATTTTCATACCACTGTGGACCAAGTACTGTATGAGCTGTTTCATATGTTTGAGGGTCATAATTACATTATAAAACAATCTCATACAATGTCCATGGAGCTCCTGGGAATTCCTAGGCCATAACTAGAGAAAAGTGTATTGTTTGTGGGGAATATTTCAGAATGTAATATATAGATTTGCATATCTATTAAGAATTGAAATCTATATAAATATGGATGACTTGGTGTGTAACTTTGAAGTCCTTATTTGACTGAAAAAATTGTAGTGAATAACAATGACCATAATTAATCTTAACAAAGCCATCAGCCTCTTTGTTTATAAAACTTAACCCTTCACAAGCCTGTCACGTTAAGGCCATGGGCATGACATATTTCAGTATTAGTAAATGAACCCAGTACTATCTATAAGAAGTGACACAGATTGTAGAATCTCCAACGTGTGGAAAATAGGACCTAAATACTACACACTGTAGTTTCTATGATCTGCAGCACTTCTGAGTGCTGAAGCATTTCAGTAAATTTTTTTAGCTGATAATCTACTTTTGATTCATGGCATCAAGCAGAAGATGGGAAATGAGAGGCCCTTGTGGCACGATCACCTTAATGAACAGCAGACAAGGAAAATTCTTTCACTGCTTTTGGCCCCCTAAGTGGTGCCACCCTTTGCCATCTCGGTCCCATTTCGCTTCGCCAAAAAATTCACAAAACTGCAAAAAAATTCACGAAAAAAATGTAAGCAACAATTTTTCTTGCTACAAAGTCAATATGTGTTTTTTCTTATAGCGAATTTTTTGCATTGAAGTCAATGGGCGTTTTTTGTTATGGCAACTTTTGTCATAAGTCCAGCAAAAGAATTCACTGCTGTACACCACTTGCTTGCTTGTAGGGTGCATTCAATTCCCAGACTGCGAAATCCAGACTTTGCAAGGGGAAGAAGAACACTAATTCAAACAGGCTTAAGCCTTTATCTTTTTATTGTTGCAGAAATTTGTGCCACAAGTCACTGGGCGTTTTTTCATACAGTGAATTTTTTTCAAAATGCATTAAAGATAACGGGCATTTTTTCTTATGGGTGTTTTTCTCAGGGAATTTTTTTTTTTTATTAAGGTTTCGATTTTAATGGTTTTGGAAGTTTTTGAAACCACTAACTCTAAAACCATGATTGTCATTGAATCAATTAAAAGTTATGACTATAAAAAGGACGAAGGAAAAAAAAACTCAAAACATCTAAAATTTTAGTTTTTCAGACGATTCTGAAAAAAAATCAGAAAACCTCTAAAATTCTGATTTAAAAATGGTCCAGTTTATGTAAGTAAGTAAAAATGTATTTATATAGCACCTTTCAAAGCAAAGCTACAAAGTGCTTTATAAACACAAATTAAAATAACATCAATTGCTCAAAAATCCATATAATAATCATTCAAGCCCACACATCACTGATAGTAATTACATTACAATACATTAACTCATACTAATTAAAATCCAAAATATAAAAATTAGTCTTCAGTTGACTTTTAAAGTCTGGCTTGTCTAATATACAGTGGCAAATTATTCCAAAGTCTTTGTGCTTTTGCCGCATAAGCTCCATCACCTTTTCCCTTCAATCTAGTTCTTGGAATTTTTAAAAGTCCATAACTAGAGGACCTTAGCAATCTAGTGCCATTTTGAACAGTCAGTAACGCCGACATATTTAGGAGCTTCATTATTTAGAGCTTGATAAGTCATCAATAATATTTTAAAATCTATCCTAAACATCACCGGTAGCCAATGTAAAGCGGCAACACTGGACTAATATGATCAAATAGTTTTGATTTTTTTAATAACCTAGCAGCTGTATTTTGAACCAACAGAAGCCGAGCCAATGATTTTTGACTCTGGATTATTTTAATTCATTATTTACATGCCTAACGAGAAGAAACAAAAGCATGAATAATTCTTTTTGTATCCTGAAAAGAAAGAATGTGTTTTATTTTAGCAATATTTCTCACCTGAAAAAAAAGCATGACTGAATTAACTTGTTTATATGCATGGAAACATTTAACTGGGGATCAAAAATAATACCCAAATTCTTTACTGACATGCTCACTTTAGACCAAAAAAAAACCAAGATCCACATGCAAAGCCTTTGTGATCTTTTCAGTACCAATAATCAGGACCTCAGTTTTGTCTTCATTTAGGTTTAAAAAATGACAGTTCATCCAGGCTTTAATCGTGGCTATGCATTCCAAAAGATTTTTAGAGCATTTTGATAATTCCTCTTAAAAGAAAAATAAAGCTGTGTATCATCTGCATAGAAATGGAAAGCAATATTGAACCTACAAATGAAAAAACCAAGGGGCAGCATGTATAGAGAAAATAACAGTGGACCAAGGATATATCCTTGAGAAACCCCACAAGAAAGATCACAAATTGACGATTGGGAGTCATTTACCGCTACTAGAAATTTTTGATTTGATAAATAGGATACGAACCATCCTAGTGCTCACCGAGACCCAACCCAATTCCTCAACCTCTCTAACAAAATACCGTGATCCACTGTATCAAAAGCTGCTGTCAAATCTAGTAAAACTAATACAGAAACATCCCCAGTATCGGCCCTCCGTTTAATCGGTGTACCTCTCACTAACTTCTACAGCACTTTGACAACTTGACAAACTTGGTGAAGTTTGGCATTAAAGGCTTTTGTGTTTTTTTTCCACTTAATAAATATCACATTTTTAGAGCTTTTAGAAATAAGAAAATCACAAATTGTCCGTGATTCATGGAAAAAAACACAATTTGATAGTAAATGGGTCACTTAGGTACAGATCTATCAAATTGTGAAATTGAAGCTCACCACAGAAAAACTCTGTTTACATACATAGTTACATAGTTAAATCGGATTGAAAAAAGACAATCGAAAGTCCATTGAGTTCAACCCCTCCAAATAAAACCCAGCTTCCATACATACACACCACACCAGATTTTCACATAAATTATATATGCCCATATCTATACTAACTGTAGAAATTTGTATCACAATAGCCTTTGATATTATGTCTGTTCGAGAAATCATCCAGGCCCCTCTTAAAAGCATCAACAGAATCAGCCATCACAACATCACCCGGCAGTGCATTCCACAACCTCACTGTCCTGACTGTGAAGAACCACCTACGCTGCATCAAATGAAAGTCCTTTTCTTCTAGTCTGAAGGGGTGGCCTCTGGTACGGTGATCCTCTTTATTGGTAAAAAGATCCCCTGCTATTTTTCTATAATTAGGGTTGCCACCTTTTCTGGAAAACAATACCAGCGTTCCTATATTTTTATGTTTTCCGTATACATAACATTGGCATCAAGCAACATTTTTACTGGCCAGGCTGGTAAAATTTCACCAAGGTGGCAACCGTGCTATTTGTCTATAATGTCCTCTAATGTTCTTGTAAAGTGTAATCATGTCCCATTTTAAGCGCTTTTTTTCCAGAGAAAACAACCACAACCTTGACAGTCTACCCTCTAACCAGTTTAGTTGCATGTCTCTGCACTCTCTCCAGCTCATTAGCATACCTCTTAAAGGACCAGTAACATAAATTAAAAAAAAAAAATGTGCTAGTATACATTGAAAAAACCCCCCACCAAATTAAACTTTAAAATTTATTAAGAAATAACTTACTGAAACTATGTTCTTCCTTATAGGAGATAGCCAGGGAGGAGAAATTTAGCATCGCACAATGGATCGTCGCTAGAGTTGCCCCCTTTCCTGGAAAAACAAATACCGGCCTTATCTTTTTTCCCTATTTATAGCATTTGAATCAACCATCGTTTTTAACGGCCAGGCTGGTAAAATATCAGCCTGGTGGTAAACCTAATTGTCTCCCTGTCGCCTTTTCTGAAGAGGAGCGGAAGTGGAGTTTCTGTAAGTTATTTCTTAATAAAGGCTTTGTGATTTTAACATTTAATTTGTTTTGATGTTTTTTTTTCAATGTATACTAACATTTTTTTTAAAAACAAATGTTGATGTTACTGGTCCTTTTAAGGACTGAAGTCCAAAACTGCATTGCATACTCCAGGTGATGCCTTACTAGGTATCTAGAAAAAGGCATAAGTATGTTTTCATCCCTTGAGTTATTGCCCTTGAGAATATGCAGTACATAGTCCAATTAACAAAGGGGCTACCAAGTAATCAATTACAACCCTTATTGGGCTCCCCCTAGGAAAATGTGGCTGGCAGGTTAAAAAGGTTGGAGACTCCTATGTTAGGTCCACTTGTGACACAGAAAATGCAGTAAGGGTACTTATTTTGTAGTAGGCAAAGTTTTAGTCATACAAATCTATATGTGTTCTTTACATTTTTCAAGTCTCTACATGGATAATCCTTGCCTAAATTCCTGTCCTTCTTTTATTTCATGTATTGCTTTTATGTTCACCTGTTCTGTTTCTGGGCATTGATTTTCCATGCCTAATTCTAATCTTTCCCATGTATGTCTGCTGCTAAATTAAGCCGATTTATTGACCTTTCCTTCTCGTATTCTATGATTTGTTTTTGGCATTTTTTTGCTTTTTTTATTGCTCACTATGCTGACATTATTAAATAAGATGGCATTATTATATTATTAATATTAGTATTTCTTTAACCTATTCTGTGAAAGCAAAAGTGTCTCATTTGCTAAAACTCTCGATTGGGAGAAAATACATTTTCTTTATGGTAACATGTATCATATATAGTATTTATATGTATATGCAGTTAATCAGCAATGAAGATGTTCAATATATTACTTGCACTGACTAATCAAGATTTTTCATGCAGTATGCATCCAATTAGTCAATCGCAGTTGTGACATTTCCTGTAATGCTATAATCATATGACACTGTCGAAAGCTCTTTAACAGTACCATAATAATAATGAATCAGAACTGTACAAATGACTAAGCAAGTACTGATTTCCCCTGATTACTTTACCTTTTGCCCAGGGAAGTCAACACAAAAGTGAATCACAATCACAACACAAAAGTGAATCACAATCACAATCACATTTATCTTGAACAAAGTTCTGCTGTACGAAAAATAAAGGGGAAAGAAGGTGTCAGCTATAAAAGAAGGAGCAACACTGGACACAATAACATAACACTTGTACTATAGGAGCGGGCTGGTATATTGGCACATCAAGAGCAAAGCACAGTGTTCTACAGAGCAAGGGAGCACTGTATTTCACACAAGTTTGTATAAAACCTACTTATTATTAGAGCCCAGTTGCAGAGGAAATACATTTCTCTTTAGACCCTGAAAAAGGTTAAACAGCATAAAACCAAATATAATGTATAAAGCACACACTGAATTAACTTAAAGGGGGAGTAAAGACTACAATAGAATAAGGCTAGAAATGCTGTATTTTGTATACCAAACATAAACATGAACTTACTGCACCACACGTCTAATCAATTAAATGATTTATGGTTTCAAAGTTGGCCACAGGCGGTCACCATCTAGTAACATTGTTAAACATCTTTTCAAGATCAAGACTGTGCACATGCTCAGTGTGGTCTGGGCTGCTTATGGATTGTCATAAATTATCAAAACAGGGAAACAAACAAAGGTGCTTGAGTTCTACGTGGCTGGGAAGTAAGGTGGGGGCTCCCCCTGCTATTCATAAGTATGATTGTTTCCCTGCAGAGCAGTTAGGGATTGTCTGACAATTTCTATTCACAACAGTAAATGAATGGAGAATTTCACTTTGTATAAAAAAAGTACACATTTTTAAATTAAAGTGAATTAAATATTTTTCATTAAAGAAAATAAAAATGGGATTTTATTTTCTACCTTTACAAGCCCTTTAACAGACAAAATGGCAAGTATAGTGATATTATTGAGATGACAATGGAAATACATAGTGCCAAACACAAGAAGGAAGGGGAATCCCCTTGACAAAGGATAAAATAGCCACAATTAAAGATATGCCTGCTCCACAATGTAAGAAAGACTTACAGCGCTTAATGGAATGATACTTTGTGGGAAAATTTATACCCGATTTGGCACATAGAACACAATGCATAAGAGACTTACTGAAAGTAAATACTGACTGGGAATGGAATGAATATCACAATTCTGAGTTGGAAGACATAAAAAAGTCCTTAACAACAATCTCAGTACTACAGTATTTTGATCCTTCCTTGCCAAGTAAATTGTCTACTGAGGCATCACAGAAAGGCATTGGAGCAGTTCTTCTTCAAAAAGCGAATGACTCTTGGCTGCCAGTGGCTTATGCTTCCAGAGCACTGAATTCAACAGAAATTTTGTATGCACAAATTGAAAAGGAAACCCTTGCACTTGTATTTGGCTTCGAAAAATTTTATGAATATTTGTATGGTCGTGAGTTTCAAGCAGAGACTGATCACAAGCCACTTATTACTATAGTGCAAAAGGGCATAGGTGAAGCCCCACCTAGAATTCAGAGGTTATTACTATGGCTTCAGAGATAAAACTTTGTTTTGCACTATAAGCCAGGTAAGTACTTGGTTGTAGCAAACACACTATCACGTGCATATTTGACTGGGAACACTTCAGAAAATACCTTCACTGATGACATTTCTGCACATGTGAACTTAGTTAAGACAACTTCCAGAGTTAGTCATGCCCTATGGATTCAAATAGCCAAGGCTACACAACAGGATGGAATATTGATGAAAGTCAAACATGCCATTGAGAACAATAATGCAGCCTCAGGCGTTCCTGTTGCATACCTACAATATCTTCATGAATTCTCTGAAGTCGATGGTGTTCTACTCCGAGGCTCTAGAATTGTTATTCCTTCCTCAATGATCAAATTGATTTTATGAAGGCTTTATGTAGGAATAGAGAAAGTTAAAAGAAGAGCACGCACATGCCTTTACTAGCCAACCATGAATGAAGATATTGAGCAATTTATCAGTCGGTGTTAAGCTTGCCAAAAGTATCACAATAAACAACCAAAGGAACCGTACCTCGATATAGACTATCCCATCTCTCCTTGTCAGAAAATTGGTATGGATATTTTCACTTTTAGGGAACAACACTATCTAGCAGTTATGGACTACTTCTCAAACTATCCTGAACTGGCCAAGCTACAAGATTTGCAAGCTGAAGAGGTAGTCAAGCATGCCAAGACAATTCTAGCAAGACATGGCATACCTAGAGTTGTTGTTACTGATAATGGCCCTCAATTTGCCTGTAGAGTATTCAAGAATTTCGCGTCCACATATGAATTCATACATCAGACCTCAAGTCCAGAGCATCCAGAAGGAAATGGATTAGCAGAAGCAGGAGTACGCATACTAAAAAATATACTCAAAAAATCATGGGAATTGACAAAAGATCCCTGTTTGGCATTGATGGGCTACTGTGCAGCTCCACAAAGCTGTGGAAAATCTCCAGCAGAACTTTTGTTTGGGCATCAGATTGTCACTAGAGTTCCGACCACTCAACCATGGCCACCATACCAAGATTAAACAGTTGTGTACAAAAAGCTTAATTTTAGAAACAAAAGAAATGAAGTTCATTCCACACATTCCAGAGAACGTCCACCTTTGAGTGACAATAGTAGAGTTTGTATTCAAAGTTCCAAATCTTGGGAAGTGCCCACCAATGTGATTCACAGACTGAGCCCAAGGTCATATGTGGTTCGTACAGATACAGGGCAGACCCTGCGTAGGAATCGCAGTCATCTTTTACAAATTCCAGAGGAACAAGTACCTTCTGCCGAGGTTATTCAAACCAAGGATAGCACAACAGGTGCAACACAAGAACCCCCTCATTCTGTGGAGATGCCTTCAACAGGAGGTCTGCCAAACAAGAGCCAAGAGCGAGACAGTCGTGTAGTAACTTCATCTAGACGAGTTAACCATTGCGTCTAATTGAACAATGCTAACGTTTGCATGTTATAATTGTTAATGTTACAATATTTCTTTTTTTTCATCTTCTTATTTTCACAGGCTGAAAGGGGAAGATGTGGTGTGTTTACCTCCAGCCACTAGAGGGCTTGAGTTGATAATGTGTGTTTCTGTCGTTCTTACCAGACACTGTTGTTGATCCAGGAACTGATACAATGCGATGAGGCTCAACAGCTGTGTACTACAAGCTCCTTGAATAAAAGTCTGAAGTTCTAAACAGTGTGAGTTTATAAAATAACACACCGTGGGGATTATAAATGACTCCTCAGCTATTTTACAGAATAATCACAAAGGAACTGAAATACTTCTAAAGGTCTTCCTTAAAGTGTTATGGACTATACAATCACTAAATCACTAGAAAGAAATACCACTGTGTTTATTATATATATTAATACTGTATATTTTGCACATAAATTCAGATGTTTAGGTGCCTTTGATTCTTTTGATTCTTACCCTAAACACACTGACTAAAAGTGATATATTCTTCAAAGTGTTCAATAAATCATCTTGAGGAAGTATAATGAAAACAGTGCAAAGTTATTTATTTTCCCAAGCAAACATTAATTTAGAGGGATTTGTTTTTGTTTAACATGAGCAGCATACTGAGGAAGAAAGTTTGAATAATAAAGGCCATCCTAAACAAGGTATTCCTGTAACATTTACCAGGACATAATATCAGCAGCTGCTCCAACAGATTACACTGCTTGGAAGGATATAACATTTTGCAACCTCATTAATCTTTTTAATACCTAGAGGCAAAACAAGAGAGCCATTTTTATGACAAGTTAATCTACACCTCCTGTTTAAAGTTGCAACATCTTTATGCTCAAAAAGGAGAAAGAGTACAAACTGCAGTGCCAGAAGGCAATCGATTTAAAAAGTGAAGATTTAGAATGTATTTTATGAGCAAAATCATATATGAATTTCTCAAGAGGAGCAAACAAATATTACTCATCTAATAAATACTGCAGAAGATGAACACATGCTAAATATATTTTCCCACAAATGGTCAAACTGGTAATTGTGCCGCTAACATTATTCGAGCCACTGTTATTATTATTAACATGTATTTCTATAGCGCCAACTTGTTTCGTAGCGCTGTAAAGTGAATGTGATTATACAACTAAATCACATGAATTACATACATAGAACATAAGGAGTTACATACATCACAATAAATATGGAGTTACATACATCACAATAAATGCTGGTACAGGAGGTGAGGAAGGCCCAGTACAGAAAAAGCTAAAGGGAAGGGAATGATACACAAGGTGTGGGAGTGGGCAAGATCAGAGTAAAGTGGGTGAGAGCTGTAGTAATGTAAGCGGTATTACATTGAGTAGTTAACAGTGAGGGTAGGCTTCTCTAAAAAAGTGGGTTTTAAGAGATTTCTTGAAAGCTGAAAGATTGGGACAGACTGTGGGAGAGAATTCCAGAGGAGGGGTGCAGCGCTTGCAAAGTATTGAATGCGAGCATGTGAGGAGGTAATGAGAGAAGAATTGAGTAGCAGGTCAGTGCTTTGAATGTCAGGGTCATTAATTTGAATTTAATTCTGAAGGGGAGTGGAAGCCAGTGCAGGGATTGGCAGAATGGTATGGCAGAGGAAGAGCGGTTGCTGAGGTGTATAAGCCTAGCAGCAGTGTTCATTATGGACTGGAGAGGTGACAGTTTCTGGAGGGGAAGGCCAATTAAAAGAGAGTTACAACAGTCTAAACGCGATATGACAAGAGAGTGAATAAGAATTTTGGCAGCATCTTGGGTGATAAGTGATCGTATTTTGGATATGTTCCTTAGGTGGAAGTGACATGACTTAAAGGAACAGTTCAGGGTAAAAATTAAAACTGGGTAAATAGATAGGCTGTGCAAAATAAAAAATGTTTCTAATATAGTTAGTTAGTCAAAAATGTAATGTATAAAGGCTGGAGTGACTGGATGTCTAAGATAATAGAATACAACACAACATCCTGCTTTTCAGCTCTCTAAATCTGAGTTAGTCAGCGACTTGAAGGGGGGCCACATGGGACATAACTGTTCAGTGAGTTTGCAATTCATCCTCAGCATTCAGCTCAGATTCAAAAGCAACAGTTATGACCCATGTGGCCCTCCCTCAATTCACTGATTGGTTACTGCCTGGTAACCAGGGTAACCAGTCAGTGTAAACAAAAGAGAGCTGAAAAGCAAGAAGTAGTGTTCTTTTCTATTAGGTTAGACTTACAGTCATTCCAGCCTTTATACATTACATTTTTGCCTAACTAACTATATTGAAAACATGTTTTATTTTGCACAGCCTATCTATTTACCCACGTTTTACTTTTATACTGAACAATTCCTTTAACAAGTGACTGGATATGAGGAGTGAATGTCAGGGCAGAATCTAAGATAACCCCAAGGCACTGGGCCTGGGGAGACGGGGTGATAGTGGAATTGTTAAATACGATGGATACTTCCGGGACGTTACTGGTGTTAGTTGGAGGAAAAAGAACTATTTCCGTTTTGGAGAGTTTTAATTTAAAGGAGAAGGAAAATGTAAAATAGAATAGGGCTAGAAATGCTGTATTTTGTATACTAAACATTAACAGGAACTTAGTGCACCACAAGCCTAATCAAACAAATGATTTATTCTTTCAAAGTTGGCCACAGGGGGCTGTTATCTTGTAACTTTGTTATACATCTTTGTCTGACACTGGCACTGCACATGCTCAGTATGGTCTGTGCTGCTTAGGGATAGTCATAAATTATCAAAAAACAAAGCTGTTTGAGTTCTGCATGGCTGTAAGTAAGGCTGCCAGAAGTTAGGGACCGTCTGACAATTCCTATCCTCAGCAGTAAATGAAGGGAGAATTTCACTGCATACAATCAGGTTTCTTATAAAAATAGTAAACATTTTTTAATTAAAGTATATTGGAGATAGATTTCTTTTTCATTAAAGAAAGTAAAAATGGGATTTTATTTCTTTGCCTTTCCTTGCCCTTTAAGGTAGCGTTGTGACATTCAAGTAGAGATAGCAGACAGGCAGGAGGAGACACGAGTTAGGAGTTCTGGGTTGAGATCAGGAGAGGAGAGATAGATCTGAGTATTGTCAGTGTAGAGGTGGTAGTGGAAACCATACGAGCTGATTAATTTGCCGAGGGAGGAAGTATATAGAGAAAATAATAAGGGTCACAGGACAAAGCCTTGAGGAACCCCAACAGAGAGAGGTAGGGGGGAAGATGCTACTCCGTTGTAGGAGACACTGAAGGAATGATTGGTGAGGTAAGAAGAAAACTAGGACAGGGCTGTGTCACGAAGGCCAAGCGAATGGAGGGACTGGAGGAGGAGAGGGTGATCTACAGTGTCAAATGCAGCTGAGAGATCAAGCAGTATTAATAGTGAGAAATTTTTGTTGGCTTTAGCTGTTAAAAGGTCATTAGTTAGACGGGTCAGAACAGTTTCAGTGGAGTGTTGTGGTTTAAAACCAGATTGTAAGGGGTCCAGCAGGTTATTGTCTGAGAGGAATGAGGAAAAGTTGTGCAGTTGTTTTGGAAAGGGAGTTAATGAGTGAAGTAAAATATGTTTGTTTGGCTTGGGAAAGGCTGGTGTTATAGGAGCGCAGGGCAGATTTGTAGCTCCAAAAGTCTGATTCTGAGCGGGATTTGCGCCAGCGACGCTCAAGTGCACGTGGAGCGCTTTAGTATGAGCGGTGTGCCAAGGTTGAAGTGGTTTGGGTCTAGCACATATAGTTTTTACAGGAGCAAGCTAATTAAGGGCAGTGGTGAGTGTGCTATAGTAGACAGAGGTAACTGCATTAGGACAAGAGATAGCTGAGATATTAGAGTGAAGAGAGTCAAAGGAAGAAGAGAGATGGGACACATCCAGAGCTTGCAAGTCATGGTAGGTACGTGTTTGGGGATTAGCAGGGGGTGAGGAGGGAGTTAGTGAGAGTTGAAATGTGAGCATATTGTGATCAGAGAGGGGAAATGGTGAGTTAGCAAAGTTGGTGGTTGAACAGAGTCTGGTAAGTCTGGTAAATATGAGATCCAGGGCGTTACCATTGGTGTGAGAGGGGGAGTCTGAGCACAAGGATAAGACTAGGGAGGATGTTAGTGAAAGAAGTTTAGAGATATAGGTATTGGTTATGATTAACCAATACCTATATCTAGAAATCTCTTCAATAGGTTTTCCCAACAAGGAACTTATAGGGTCTTTTATCACATCTTTGAATCTGACCTTTGATATTATACTCTGGATTTCATTCATGATTGGGCATGTCCAAAACAGGTGATATAATGAGCCTTGGTCAGGGCATCCCCTCCAACATTGATTAGAGATCAGTGGATATATTTTATTAAGCCTCAGGGTGTCACATACCATTGCATCATAACTTTATATATATTCTCTCTTTGGTTTGACACATGTAACGCCTTTCTTAGCATTTGACCAAATAGCTTCCCAGTCCTCTAATGTCAGTGCGACATTGAGTTCCTGTTCCCAAAGGTTCATATATTTATGTTTTATGAAATCTGGTGGTGGTAGCGATGTCAGAATTTTATAAGCCTGCATTAATTATTTTCTCAAAAGTTAAGAGAGTCAGGATACCCTGGATGCTAAGAAAAAGTCTCACTTGAAGGATGATTGTAAAGGAACTTCAGGTAGCTTAGCTTGGAGATCAGCAAATTGAAGTATATTATGAGAGATCACATCATTAATCTTAAATAGATCCTTAGTCCCTCAATTACGATAAAAGGAAACATTTGTCCCTGGGTTGAATCTTAAATTTTTGAGAAAAGTAGTAATCAATGCAAAGGAAGAGCTTAGGTGTTGCTTATCTTTACATCTATGCCACACCACAATTATTGTTTTGGTAGATTCTAGCATTCTACCCATAGCCCAGAGTAAGGTGCCCATATATAGTGGTGCTATAAATGAACTCTCAATTTAAGTCCCTATCGGAATGACATCAGAATGGGACCATGCTGCTATCCAGCAGAAATGAGCTACATCATGATAACTTTGTATTAATGGAACTCCCAATCCCCCTTGCAATTTGTCCATTATTAATACCGACTTAAGCTCCCCATAGACGCAACGATCTTTCCCCGCAGAACGACCGATCTTAGGGAAGTCCGACCAATCTGTCAAATTATTGTGCGGTTAGTAGGATACAAACGATCGTTCATCTTACGATTTTTCGTCCGACATCGGTCTGATGATTGATCGGCCAGGTTAGAAAATCTTTATCGGTCCCCATGCGATCTACCTATGTTTGCAGGGCAAAGCAGGCTGCGACCCTTCAGTTTTGCTGTCAATATCGCCTGAAATGGTCTTTTTAGTTGATGGACACATCAGGCATTTAAATGATCGTTTTGAGACAATCGTGATCTCACGATAACCATTGGATCTTTCAAAAATCTTTACGTCTATGGCCAGCTTTAGAGAGTCTAGGGGGCAAATTCACTAAAGCGTGAAGTGTCTAACGCTAGCGCTAATTCGCCATCGTGACGTCATTTTGCAGCTTCGCAAATTCATTAACACCGACTCTGGCGAATTTTCGCTAGCGAAGTAGATAGACTTGCGCAACTTCGCATCCTTACACTAGGCGAAGTTGCGCACGGACGAAGGATCAACATTTTACTGAACGTTACCACTTACGCTCGATGTTACTTTGCCTGGTCAGACCAGGCGAAGTTCAATACAATAGATAGGAGGTTGAAAAAAATTTTTCTAAGTCCCAAAGAAACGCTGGCGTATTTTAGCATAGGAGGGCGATAGTCTGAAAAAGATCGATATTTTTTTTGGGGGGGTTACCCTCCTTCCCCCTACATTTCCTAACATATGGCAACACAACTATACAGGGGGCACATGTAGGGCAATAGGACAAATTTATTTATTTTATTAAAGGTTTCCTGGGCTTGTGTAGTGGAATGTAGTGGCTGTAACATATACTTCTATTATAACTTAAAGTTCCCGCCGTATGCAAATTAGGCTTCGCTAGCGTAACAGCACTCTGCCTATCGAATTAACACTAGCGCAACTACGCTACCGTTCCCCAACCTTAGCGTAACCCCGCACTTTAGTGAATTTGCATAGCGCTGGCGAAAATTCACCTGGCGAAGTGCGACATCTGGTATTATCCCCTGCTTGCCTTCCTGTAATGAAGTCCACCTGGTCTGCATGTATTAAGGTCGGGGCCAGGGTGGCCAATCTATTTTCTAGAATTTTGGTAAAAAGTTTCAGATCCGATCTGAGTTAAGTAATGCTATTGGCCTGTAACGACTGCTTAAGGCCGGATCTTTTACAGCCTTAGATAGTAGTGCTAGGTATGAGGTAAGCATCATGGGTGGGATAGGAGTTCCCATCAGGAATTGGTTAAATAAGGCTGTAAGTTGAGGTAGTAAAATACTTTGGAAGGTTTTTAGATATATATATATGGGGAAACCCATCAGGGCCAGGTGCCTTTCCATTTGGAAAAGATTTCAGTGTAGCTAAAACTTCTGCTGATGTAATTTCCGCATTAAGAAGATCTCTGTCTTCTGGATTTAATTTATTCATACTAGCCATTGTTAAAAATTCTTGAAGTGACATTGTCGATGAAGAAAGGAAGTTTGGGGAGCTCTCTTTAAGATTATATTAATTGTTATAGAACTGGCAAAAATCATGTGCTATTTCCTCTGGATTATGAGTATACTGTATGTTCCTTTTGGAGATTAAATTTTAATTATTGACGACTGGGCCTTTCTATCACATAATCTATTTGCTAAAAGAGTCAAAGGTGTATCCCCTTGCTCGTAGTAAGTTTGTCTAGACCATTTTAAAATCTATTTCATGTAGTCTATAATTTTGAAAGTCTTGTCTTGCCTGAGTGAGTTTTTTCCATGAATCAGATGTGCCTAGTAATTGATGATGACCCTCTGTAGAAGGATAATGGTGTCTGTCAATTTAGTCAAGGTGGACAATCAACACTTTTTCCTAGCCGAGGTGATGGCAATTATAGTTGCCCTCTTATCGTAGCCTTATGCGCTTCCCATAGAATTGGTTTGGAAGAGGCAGTTGGTATATTTAAAGAAAAATATTCATGGTCAGAGAGCATTATTTCATATGCCAGTGTGTTCGTCTACTTGGAGGGGAACTAGTTGTGATATCTAGTGACAATGGGGCATGGTCTGACCATGAAATAGGCAGAATGGTAGTTGTAAAACTGGATATGAGACATTGGCATGATAGGAAAAAAATAACCCAGTCTCAGATAAACCTGGTGCAAATTTTAATAAAATGTAAATCTCCAGGCATCTAGGAGGACATGTTGTCTCATTAACTGCCAAAATCTTTGGAAGAGAAGGTTAACATTCTTACCCGGTGAGGGATGGGAATCTCTTGAGAAAATGTTATATTGAATTCTCCCCCAATTATTGTATGTTGTGATAAATTTTGGTATTTCTCCAAGATTTGTTTCAGAAATGCTATTTGATTTCTATTTGGAGATTTTATATTAAGAAGGGTGAGGGGAGTGCCTGCAAAGGAGCCTTTAATTATCAAGCAGTGACCTTTAGGATCCTTGTAGGAGTCCAGTACCTGAAAAGGGCAGTGTTCGTTTATTAACACTGCTAGACCTGCCTTCTTATGTGGACGTGACGAATACAAAGCTGTTGTATATTGCCTAGATGTTTAATATTGGAATTAAAGCTATATCTGTAGCTTTTGCCCTTAGATCTTTAAGTAATAGACATCTTTTAGCAATAGTATTTAGCCCTTTGGCATTAATCAAAAGAATCTTCACCATTTGTATAATACCTTAATCCAAGCATAAGCAGCTAAGTAAAGAACAGAATCAAAAGAGAAATTTACAATTTTTTCATTACCAGCATTAGGTCTATTAGCTTGTGTAAACTTCATGTAAACCAAACCAAATATGAAGTAGATTACTTCAATAGTAAACAATAACATATTCAAACTTTAAGTAAAGAAAACAAATAGCAAAGAAATTTAACAAAAAAGGAAAAAAAAAAAAAGATTTCTGATCAACCCACTTAAGTCACAGAAAAAACACTATACGTGTGCCAAGATGTTAGGAATTATCCTATGAGTCCTTAGTAGACTCAAGGGGGCAGATTCACAAAGATCCGAAAATTCGTCAGCGTAGGCTTCACTAGCGTTTGCCGCACTTTGCCAGGCGAATTTTCACCAGCGCTACGCACATCCACTAAAGTGTGAATTTACGCTCAGGTCGGCGAATGGTAGCGTAGTTGCGCTAGTTTTACTTCGCTAGGCAGAGCGATGTTACGCTAGCGAAGCCTAATTTGCATACGGCGGGAACTTATAATAGAAGTATATGTTACAGCCACTACATTCCACTACACAAGACCAGGAAACCTTTAATAAATTATATAAAGTTGTCCTATTGCCCTACATGTGCCCCCTGTATAGTTGAGTTGCCATATGTTAGGAAATGTAGGGGGGAAGAAGGGTAACCCCCCCAAAAAAATTATCGATCTTTTTCAGCCTGTCACCCTCCTATGCTAAAATACGCCAGCGTTTTTTTGGGACTTAGAAAAAATTAGACATTTCTTTTTCAACCTCCTATCTATTGTATTGAACTTCGCCTGGTCTGACAGGCGAAGTAATGTCTAGCGTTAGTGCTAACGTTTACGAAAATGTTCACCTTAGTGAATTTGCGAAGTGTGCAACTCTGCCTGGCATAAGGGTGCGAAGTTGCGCAAGTCTATCTATTTCGCTAGCGAAAATTCGCCAGAGTCTGTGTTAGTGAATTTGCGAAGTTGCGAAATGACGTCATGCTGGCGAATTAGCGCTAGCGTTAGACGCTTCGCGCTTTAGTGAATCTGCCCCAAGGAGTATATGGAAGCCTCCAGGCTTCCTAGGGGCGTGGGGATTCAGATCCAGGCAAGAATCAAGTTATGTCACAATTATGAGCCAATCCCTTAAAGTGGACCTGTCACCCCAAAAAAATCCTATTTTATCACATTAGTCAAGCCAAATGAACATTAATTACACTATATAAATTATTTGGATCTTGTTTTCTTCAGTCTGGGAATTCATAATTATAGCAAGCAGGCAGGAGCCATTTTGTGGACACTGTTATTAAGGCAAGCCTTGCATCATCTCAGAATCTTTTTTGTGCACCAGAATGGGGCACCCGATATCTATCCCCATGTCCTGGTTACACAATTAAATGGTTAAGAGAACTGGGGGAATGTGTGGGGAGCAGTAGCATCTAGGAAGTGCTGAATGGAAAGTGAAAGTAATTAATTGCCCCGCCTCTATGCCTAAGGCATAGAGGAGTGGCAGACAATATTTGATTGACAGCTGAGATTTTTAAATGAGCTTAAAACAGCTATGAATGCTTTAATAAAAAATTTTAATTGGATTTTATGTTTAATTTGATAAGGACTTTTATTATACAAATTTTTGTGTCTGGGTGACAGGTCCACTTTAAGGCCCAGCTGGAACATTATATGGGGAAACGGAGAAACTTATCTGCAGCTTGTCCCAGACTCCTCAGGTTGGTGCTCTGGGTGGACTTTCCTCCAGAGATGAACGAGCACAGGGACTCTGTGTTGATGGCGGCGGAGTATGGGATGGAGACTGAATTGTAGACCATATTGGTTTGGGATCCATCTTGGGTGGTGGTGAGGCCTTTTTAGAGGCTTCAGATGTTCTGTGCAGGCCCAGCGAAATTAAGAATCTCCAGGATTTTGGAGAATATGTTGTTTGCCTGCTCTGCTAACTATTAAGCCTATGGAATACACTTGTCTCGCAGAACTTGGGCCACCGGGCGCAGTTATTTACGCCTTTGTAAAGTTGCAGGGGAAAGATCTGTAAATATAGAAAGCTTTACATTTTGATAGATCACCTCTGGAAGCTGGTGACTTTTTGCTAACACAGCTTCTTTTGTTTTGGAGTAATGAAAACATACCACTACATCACATGGTGGCTTAGAGTCCAGCAGTTTGGCTGTTAGTGAGCGATGTGCTCTATCTAGTCGGCATTTTTCTTCTGTCAAATTAGTGCATAACTGTATAAATAAACCCTTTAGTGTTGTAGAGTTTGTGGTTCTATCCCTTCTGGGAATCCCCCTGAATCTCATATTTTGCCTGTGTGATCAGTTTTCAATATCTTCACACTGTGCTTTTAACATGGCTGTTGCAACTGCCTTGTTGATGGAATTAGTCAGAGTCTTTTGAAGGCCCTGCAGCTGCTCAGAAAGTATTTGCCCCGTAACTGGCATATTTGGATAGTCTGATAAATCTGGGGAGAGTGTAGACGCTGCTTGTGACTGACCTGGAGAAACTGCAGGATCATGTCGGAGACAAAGGTGAAGTATATTTTCTTTCCATCTTGGCACACAAGGGTCTGCAACGCATGTGCTGATTTATACAGGAACGGAGTCAGTGTACCAGTTTGCTTACATTTCCCCATTATTAATGTGCAATTCTGGGACCCAAATCCACAGTTGGTAGATTAGTAAAGCTAATTTATCGATAGCTTAGGGGCCTGTTGGAACGGAGCTCAGTTTGTGTGTGTCCTGCTCAGATCATGGTTGGCCACACCCTCCCTAGACATTTTTTAATTTTTTCTATTTTTTAGTTATTTGTATATATAATACTAGTGAAAGCAGTGTTTGTTTCTGTCTATAATCTGCCCTGGTGGCTTAATACAATGTAAGAGAAGGCAGCTGATTAACAGACCTGTCTTTGCTGGGTAATGCAAACATTTGCAACACTGTTGAAAAAGTGAAAAGCAAGAGCTAGGCAAATGCTGCTTTCATTAGCAATTGTTTTTACAAATAACTTAGAAAGCAGTAAATATTTGAAATAAATGTTTATAATAATATAATATTGGATAATTGTTTATAATTAAGTTTACTTTTATTGGCCAAACTTTTAATTTGGGGTTGCAGTCTTAATTATCTGCATCTGGTGTTAGAGCTATTCCCTTTATTGTAAGGAGTACATGGCAGTATATACCATCCCTTTAAAAATCTCAGTTCTTTACAACAGTAGCCAGGATTAAATGGGTGGTAATGTTATAATGCCTTACACTACAGATACAAAAATTGCTTTTGTAAAGTTGTCCATTTTTTTCATGCCTGTGGCTCTGAGCCTCACTATGTAAGACTGCATACTGTGTTAAGTGACACTATATTACTTGCCACTGGCAAGCACAACTCTTGGTATTTTTGTACCAAGTGTAATTGGGACATAAATCATGATTCTAAGTTTACAGAGATGCTAATAACTGGCTGAATAAAAGTACATATCTTTTAATGCTGACAGCCTGCTGAGCTGTAGAATTCCAGAGTTATTTTTATTGTGAACGCTCTAAATCAGTTGATTTTATAACCAGATATGGCTTAGAAAATTGGCACAATACTTTATCTTCTAAACTTGTAGCAAAAAAAAAAAAAAAGATCTGTGGTATAATGTCATGTCCCTGCAGAACTTCAATTACTGACCAAAGAAACATTAGTTTGTGTTCTGGACCAATAATCGTTCTGCAGAGTTTGACAATCATGTCAGTGGGTAGTAGTGGTAATCTGTATTACTGTTGGACTATGCTTTATTTGTAATTAGTATCCGTGCAAGTGCGTTTATTTTCAAAAACAGTGGTTATTAGTTACAAAATTATGATCATAAAATTGGCAACCATGTTAAAATGGTGTTTCACCTTTCAGTTAACTTTTAGTATGTTTTCAATTGGCCTCCATTTTTTATTTTTTTATAGTTTTAAAATCATTTGCTTCTTTCTAGCTAAAAAACAAATGCTCTGTAATGCAAAACATTTAAGGTTATTGCTACTTTGTATTACTTATCTTTCTATTCAGCCCCTCCCCTATTCATATTCCAGCCTCTTATTAAAAACCAATCCATGGTTGCTATGGTAATTTAGACCCTAGCAACCAGATTGCAGAAACTATAAACCGGAGAGATGCTGAATAAAAAGCTTAATACCGTAACTCAAAAACACAAATAATAAAACATGAAATCCAATTGCAAATTGTCTCAGAATATCACTCTATATGTCATACTGAAAGTTAAGGTAAACCCCATAGGTTGATCCTAACTGATTATCACCTATCATATATTTCATTGGCTGGTCACTTCTGGTATGGTACCATTTCTTGGATAAAGTATGTCTTGGAAATTGGTTTCAGTCACAGGCTCAATCATCATCACCATTAGCTTTATAAACCAAGACCAAATCATTAGTCCAACAAGCTTAATTCTTACCCACTTGCAGCTTTTAATTTTAAAGGAGAGAGAGGTCACTCAGATCAACACTCATTTTTAAAGACATAAGACCACCACTAAAAAGGCACAGGTGAGGGCCCTACAACTACATTGATGTTTGGTACACAACAAGTCCCCCCCTGCACTGGAGTCTTCCTCCCAGTGAAGGTGACCTAGCAATCACAGGGACCTTTTAAAAAAAATTATTGTATCCCCCAAATGGAGTGTGAGTTCTATTAGACCGCATCTCCAGTGGGGGAAAGAAAATGGAGGTGACCCTTTATTGTATAACTTTCTACAGACTCAATGGTTATTGGACACTTTCATTTTAAGCCCCCCTTTGAAGTCAGTCTTTGGTCAATGCCTTCTTTAGCTTCTAGCAAGATTTAGTGACTGGCAGACATTGTGCTCTCCACTTTGTACCAGATTTTAAATTTAGAGTGGGGTGCTGAGTACAGCAAGGAACCAGTCCAGGGCATTAAAAATGAAGCCCAGTTTATTTTGCCTTACAATATTGAATTAATTTGCTTTCCCTGGATGTAAAACAATAGGCAAAAATCTACAATACATAATGAGTCAAGAGCCATGCAGTGCCAGGCCTAAAGTTGAGGGCATCCAAGACAATTGACTTCCCTAAAGTGCTCGTCTCCAGAGTACAACTCTGTGTATCGACCCATGGCCCTTCCCCATGCATGCCTCGCACATCAAAACGTGGACCTTCAGATGAGCAAAAATGAAGGGAAGGCAGGTAGACGAGGTGCCTGCTCAGCACACACCCACTGTTGTACCCTAAAAGTGTCTTTCTGTAATTTGGATCTCCATACAGCAAAGCTGGCCATAGACGTGCAGATTTTATTCTTTGTGCAGCAAATGCCCATTCGTTTCAGTCTAACGATCTCCTGTTAAAGGAGAAGGAAAGGGATTTTACACCACGGAGAGATCAACTTCCCTGGGGAATCAAAGCAGCAAGAAGTTGATTTCTCCATGGTGCTCGCTAGAGTGGTGCGTTTTTATGCTGATAGGAGCACCAGCCCGGGGTATCAAGTAGGTAGAAGTAGTCACTTGTGGGTGCCTAACTTTAGCACCCCCAAGTGTAAAATCCTTTCCTTCTCCTTTAACAATTCAGATTAAGGCTAGGGACAGACAGGGAGATTCAGTCGCTTGGCGTTTAATAGCAGGGCGATTTCCGGAATCGCCCGAAGTTTCCTCACGAAGTAACTTTGGGCGATTCCGGAAATCGCCGCACCGCGTGTGCACAGAGCAGGCGCTTTTACATTTCAACTAGCGACGGACAGGGAGAAGGACGTTCGGGGAGATTGTCGCCTGCTATTAAACGCCAGGCGACTGAATCTCCCCGAATCTCCCTGTCTGTCCCCAGCCTAAAAATAGTAGGTAAATTAACAAATCAGATGATGCTCTTGACAGACAGCAAGGGAACAAAAGTCATGCCCGACAAATAGGCATACACCAAATCCAGGATTCGGTTAGGGTTTGGTCTTTTTCAGAAGGATTAGGATTCAGCCAAATATATGCAAATATTAAATCTTTGAAATCTTTCACAAAGGATTCAGGGGTTCGGCTGAATCCAAAATAGTGGATTCAGTGCATCCCTAAATAGTAATGACAGTAAGATAGGCAATACATGCAGACTTCTTATTGGTAGCAGATATAAATCTTTGAACCTGTCTGACCGAACAGATTACCATGATATGAATAATGTTGGGACACTGCACACATCATCCGAAAATAATACGAATCTTGACCATATCTTTGCATCTTAAAAATGAAGGAAACAATAATTAAACCCAATTGCAATGATTTTCAATCCAATAAGGATTTTTTGTGAATTGTATTATTTGATTAAAATGGAGTCTTTGTTGAGATGACCGTATGACCTTTCTTTAATTTGAAGCAGTCTGGATAATAGCTTTTTGGATAATGGATCCCATGCCTGTATTTTAAACATTTAATTGCTTGGATTTTTCTACATATTGCTATATTTCTATCTATTCCACTCTCATAACAGAGAAGGTAAATGAAAGAGAAGAAAGGCCTTTTAATATTGAGGCCCTTCCAGATGCCACCCTCCTAAATCACACCAGGCTACTTGGGCCTTCTGCCCAGGGTCTTGTGCAAGGTGCACAGTGCAGCTAAACGCTTGAAAAAATTAGTCTTTGAGTGAGGACTTTGTGTTCTTAAGCTGGGCAAAGCTGTATTCATGAGGGGTGGATGGGAGTAGTCACGTAACTTGTATGTTAGAGAGGATGGCAAAAAGTAAGGGCTGGGCTGCTTGGGCCCTTGGGCGCAGGGTCTTGTGCAAGATGCACAGTGCAGCTAAACTCTAGACAGAATTAGTCTTTGAGTGAGGACTTTGTGTTTTAAGCCACTTAGTGGCCTTTTGTAAAGGGTCTATATAAATGAAGCCTTATGATTTCCATCAGACAGTCCTTCATACAGTGTAAGTAAGAAGCAGACAATTATTCCTTCATTACAAATGTATCTGGGCATATAGATGGTGGCTAAGATGTTTTGCTGCTGTGTGGGTGAGATAATAAACTCACCACAAATTTTTAGTGGTTGCCATAGGTTACTGCAAAGTGCAAATTTGCCCAGTTTTGATAAAGAACCATCAGATTTGTCTCTTATCTTATTATCTAGCTGTGTTTGCCAGTGACAGCAATCACAAAACCTGGTAAAGCCATGTTTTTTTTTTTTTAAACATGTATTTCTAACTTATTTTGTAGCGCTGTAAAGCGAATGTGATTATACAACTAAATCACATGAATTACATACATAGAACATAAGGAGTTACATACAGCACAATAAATATGGAGTTACATACATCATAATAAATACCGGTGCAGAAGGTGAGGAAGGCCCTGTACAGAAAAAGTTTACAATCTAAAGCACACATGTCAAACACAAGGCCCGCGGGCCAAATCCGGCCCGCGAGGCCTTGCAATGTGGCCCGCACCTTGCAATGTGACAGTCACGCGAGATTCAGGCATCCGGCATCCGATGTGGTTGTGCGGGTGAGCTACCTCAATTACAAGCGTTTTACAAGGAAAGAAGGAGAGGGGGCCGGGGCAAAATTGATGTTCTCCTGCTCGACGCAAAGTCCCTTGAAGATTTTTATTGTGTGCAGCAGCGTGTTCTTTTACCTTCTTCCCTTGCTGCTCGCTCCCCCCTCCCTTGTCACAGAGCTGCCGGATCGTATTACTTGAGCTGTGGCAGGTAGAGAGAGCAGCCAGGGAGCATCTGATTGGCCAGCAGCACAGATTGCAGCGCGGGAGAAAACAAAGCAAGGAAAGCCCTATCTTTTGCAGTCTGCAGCCTTGTACTCGTGAGTTCTGGGGGTATTTATGTCTGTACTTGCCCCTGTGCCATCTGTTTGTGTGTTCTGCTGGTATTTATGTCTGTACTTGCCCCTGTGCCATCTGTTTGTGAGTTCTGGGGGTATTTATACATGTACTTGCCCCTGTGCCATCTGTTTGTGAGTTCTTGGGGTAAAACATTCGGCCCGCGATTTAGGCTGGGTTTTAGATTTCGGCCCCTTCTCTGATTGAGTTCGACACCCCTGATCTAAAGGGAAGGGAATGATACACAAGGTGTGGGAGTGGGCAAGATCAGAGTTAAGTGGGTGAGAGATGTAGTACTGTAAGCGGTATTGCATTGGGTAGTTAACAGTGAGGGTAGGCTTCTCTAAAAAAAGTGGGTTTTAAGAGATTTCTTGAAAGCTGAAATATTGGGAGAAAGTCGGAAAGACCGTGGGGGTAAATTGCAGAGGAGGGGTGCGGCCCTTGCAAAGTCTTGAATGCGAGCATGTGAGGAGGTAATGAGAGAGGAGTTGAGTAGCAGGTCAGTAGAGGAGCATAGTAAGCGGTTGGGTGAGTATATATAGAGATGTAGGGAGGGGCAGAGTTATGAAGTGCTTTGAATGTCAGGGTCATTAATTTGAATTTAATTCTGAAGGGCAGTGGAATTGGCAGAATGGCATGGCAGCGGAAGAGCGGTTGCTGAGGTGTATAAGCCTAGCAGCAGTGTTCACTATGGACTGGAGAGGTGACAGTTTCTGGAGGGGAAGGCCAATTAAAAGAGTTACAATAGTCTAGACGCGATATGACGAGAGAGTTAATAAGAATTTTGGCAGCATCTTGGGTGATAAATTATCGTATTTTGGATATGTTCCTTAGGTGGAAGTTGTTGGCAGAGGTGGTCTTTATGATGATTACATAGGGAACACTCAGCACAGCAACTTGGGAAAGGATTTACTTGTGAATCACTCAGGGATAATACAGAGCACATTTACCAGTGTGGAAGATCAAGAACAATAAGGTGGAGACACAAAAAAGAAACAGAAACAACAGAGTGCAGAATAAAAAACAACAGCAAAGATCATTGCAGTCATACATTAACAATATTCACAGCGCCACCTTGTGACCATGTTTAATACTCCAGTGTTTAAGCATGAATGCTGTTGCATGTATTCCAACAGAAGTGACATGATTTAGAAGTAAAGAGGTTCCGCCTAAATATTCGGAAGGGGTTTTTTACAGTGAGAGCTGTGAAGATGTTGAATTCTCTCCCTGAAACTGTTGTACAGGCTGATACATTAGATAGCTTTAAGAAGGGGTTGAATGGCTTTTTAGCAAGTGAGGGAATACAGGGTTATGGAAGATAGCTCATTATAGCTCATTATACAAGTTGATCCAGGGACTATTCTGATTGCTTTTTTGAAGCAAGGAAGGAATTTTTTCCCTCTCTGAGGCAAATTGGAGAAGCTTCGGATGGGGTTTTTTGACTTCCGCTGGATCAACTAGCAGTTAGGCGGTTAAAATTAAAAAAAAAGTTAAAAAGGTTGAACTTGATTGACGTGAGTCTTTTTTCAGCCTAACTTACTATGTTACTATGACTGGATATGAGGAGTGAATGTCAAGGCAGAATCTAGTATAGGCCCTGGGGAAACGGGGGTGATAGTGGAATTGTTAACTACGATGGATACTTCCGGGATGTTACTGGTGTTAGTTGGAGGAAAAAGAACCATTTGGAGAGGTTTAATTTAAGGTAGCGTTGTGACATCCAAGTAGAGATAGCAGACAGGCAGGAGGAGACACGAGTTAGGAGTTCTGGGTTGAGATCAGGAAAAGAAGAGATAGATTTGCATATCGTCAGCGTAGAGGTGGTAGTGGAAACCATATGAGCTGATTAATTTGCCAATGTAGTATATAGAGAAAATAATAAGGGTCCCAGGACAGAGCCTTGAGGAACCCCGGCAGAGAGAGGTTGGGGGGGAAGATGCTACTCCGTTGTAGGAGACACTGAAGGAACGATTGGTGAGGTAAGAAGACAACCAGGACAGGGCTGTGTCACGAAGGCCAAGCGAATGTAGGGGCTGGAGGAGGAGAGGGTGCTCTACAGTGTCAAATGCAGCTGAGAAATCAAGCAGTATTAGTAGTGAGAAATTTTTGTTGGCTTTAGCTGTTAAAAGGTCATTAGTTAGATGGGTCAGAGCAGTTTCAGTGGAGTGTTGTGGTTTAAAACCAGATTGTAAGGGGTCCAGCAGGTTATTTTCAGAGAGGAATGCAGTTAATCAGTTGTAGACTAGGCGCTCTAGTAGTTTTGAGATGAAAGGTAGCAGAGAGAGATAGGTCAGAGGTTGTCAAGATTGGAGGGGTCGAGAGAGGGTTTTTTCAGAATGGGGGTGACAAGGGCATGTTTTAGTTGAGACGGAAATAGTCCAGTTGAGAGCGAGAGATTAAATAGAGTTTAGGCTTTGATTAGACAAGGATTGGTATTGCGGAGAAGTTTTGAAGGAATAGGATCAAGCGGGCAGGTGGTAAGGTGAGAGGAGGCCAAAAGTTTTGAGACTTCCTCATCAGTAGCAGGGGTGAAGGAGCACAGGAGAGACTGGGGAGTGTGGAGGGAGGGTGGTGGAAGCCTAGGGGGGTTGAGTAGTGTAATGTCCCCTCTGATAGTGTCAATTTTGTTTTTGAAGTGCTCAGCAGTGTCTTGAGCAGAGACAGATGTGCATGGAGGGGGTGGAGAATGGGAAAGGAGAGTGTTAAAGGTGGAGAATAGTTGTGCCGGTTTTTTGGAAAGGGAGTTAATGAGTGAAGTAAAGTATGTTTGTTTGGCTTGGGAAAGGCTGGTGTTATAGAAGCGCAGGGCAGATTTGTAGCTCTAAAAGTCTGATTCTGAGCGGGATTTGCACCAGCGACGCTCAACTGCGCGTTTTTGGAAAGCTTTAGTATGAGTGGTGTGCAAAGGTTGAAGTTGTTTGAGTCTAGCACGTTTAGTTTTTACAGGAGCAAGCTCATTAAGGACAGTGGTGAGTGTGCTATAGTAGACCGAGGTAGCCGCATTAAGACAAGAGATAGCTGAGATATTAGAGTGAAGAGAGTCAAAGGAAGAAGAGAGATGGGACATATCCAGAGCTTGCAAGTCACGGTAGGTACGTGTTTGGGGATTAACAAGGGGTGAGGAAGAAGTTGGTGAGAGTTGAAATGTGAGCATATTGTGATCAGAGAGGGGAAACGGTGAGTTAGCAAAGTTGGTGGTTGAACAGAGTCTATTAAATATGAGATCCAGGGCATTACCATTGGTGTGAGAGGGGGAGTCTGAGCACAAGGATAAGTCTAGGGAGGATGTTAGCGAAAGAAGTTTAGAGACGGAAGGGCTGTTAATGTTGTTAACAGGTATATTAAAGTCCCCTAATATGATGGATGGGGTGTTAGATGAAAGAAAGTAAGGAAGCCAGGTAGCAAAGTTGTCCATAAATTGTGCAGTTGGTCCAGGTGGTTGATATATAACAGCAATGCAGAGTGAAACAGGAGAAAAGAGCCTAATGCAGTGAACCTCAAACGAGGAGAATGATAAGGCAGGAACAGGTGGAAGAACTTTAAAAGTACAGCGGGGAGAGAGAAGCAAACCTATCCTACCCCCAGGTCTGTTTCCAGGCCTGGGAGTATGAGTAAGGTGTAGGCTCCCATAGGACAGGGCAGCGAGTGAGGCAGTGTCAGTGGGAGAAAGCCAGGTTTCTGTAAGTGCAAGTAGGTTAAAGGAATTGGCAATGAAATGGTTGTGTATAGCGGTTAGTTTGTTGCAAACTGATCTGGCATTCCAGAGGGCACAGGAAAGATTAACTGGGTTTTTGGGTATAGAAATTCTGTACTGTTGGAATTTGCAGCGAAGAGAAGGAGCCTATTGCCGTGATATAACTGGGATGGGGTAGGGGCCAGAGTTTGGGGAAATGTCCCCAGCTGCCAGCAATAGAAAGGAGAGATAGACTAAGTGGGACATTCACTAAGATCCGAAAAATCACTAGTGCAGGCTTCGCGAGCGTTCGCCGCACTTCGCCAGGCGAATTTTCGCCTGCGCTACGCAAATTCACTAAAGTGCGAATTTACGCTCTGGTCGGCAAACGGTAACATATTTACGCTAGTGTTACTTCGCTAGGCATAGCGCAATTACACTAGCAAAGCCTAATTTGCATACAGCGCGAATTACAAAATATAATAGAAGTGTATGTTACAGCCACTACACAAGCCCAGGAAACCTTTAATCAAAAAAAAAATAAAGTTGTCCTATTGCCCTACATGTGCCCCCTATAAAGTAGTGTTGCCATATGTCAGGAAATGTAGGTGGGAAGGAGGGTAACCCCCCCTCAAAAAAAACTATGTTTTTCAGACTATCTTCCACAATGGTAAAACACGCCCCAGCGTTTTTTGGGACTTAGAAAAATTTTCAATTTTTTTTTTCAACCTCCTATCTATTGTATTGCACTTCGCCAGGTCTGACTTGACATCTAGCGTAAGTGCTAACGAACAGCAAAGAGTTGATTTTAGTGAATATGCGTAATTATGATCCTTCGCCAGTGCGCAACTTCGCCTGGCGTAAGGGTGCGAAGTTGCGCAAGTCTATCTACTTCACTAGCGTAAATTCGCCAGAGATGGTGTTAGTGAATTTGCGAAGTTACAATTTGACGTCACGCTAGCGTTAGACGCTTCGCGCTTTAGTGAATCTGCCCCTAAGTGAAGGCAGGATTTGTAAATTCTTAGCTTGTATGAAAAGGAGGAGTTTCCTGGAATAAGTTAAACAGAGTACTTTATATATTTCATGTGTGGAGAGGGAAGGAGAGGAAAGTAGAGTGGCTGAGATTTGTATAGAATAATGGGGACTTAATGGGGGAGGTAGTGAGAATTTTTTTATGAAGCATGAGAGTGAAAGGAGAAGAAAAACACCTGTCGTGGGTACAACCTCATTGAAAAGAATGAGGTGCGTCTAGACCTGCGCTACCCTGCAGCTGAACGCAGCCAAACGCAACGCAGGTTGAAAACGCCCGTGTGTAAGGGCCCTTACAGACATACTTTTTTTGGGGGGGTTTAAGAGATGCAAGTAATGATATAAGCAGAATTACCAGAATAAGCAGTTGCAATAGAATGGTGTCTATAGCAGTGTATGGATAAGCAGAATTACTAGAATAAGCAGTTGCAATAGAATGGTGTCTATAGCAGTGTATGGATAAGCAGAATTACTAGAATAAGCAGTTGCAATAGAATGGTGTCTATAGCAGTGTATGGATAAGCAGAATTACCAGAATAAGCAGTTGCAATACAACGGTGTCTATAGCAGTGTATGGATAAGCAGAATTACTAGAATAAGCAGTTGCAATAGAATGGTGTCTATAGCAGTGTATGGATAAGCAGAATTACCTGTAGGAATGAGAAGAGATAGGAATTAGTTCCATGGAACTTGCCTTATCTGGGTTGGAGGCACTATATGGAGATTTGGAGTTTATGCAGGTGCCATGTCAGTTTTTGTTGCCATTGATATGCTGTGTTTTAGCTATTCTTCTTTGTAAAAGCATTGATAAAACATTATAATATTCACATAACCCTTCTACCATTTATCTAGGTGCCAGGTGGGTAATAGTGTGGTGACAAGCAGATAGTAATTAAACCCTTGCCTTGGAAGCCATGGCTCTTTGGTCCAGTTCTCCCCTTAGTTATTAGCGAGCAGCACAATGACTGATGTTATCTCTTATATGTTTATTCATAAAGTTCACATAGGCATTCTGCAGAAACAACAGGGGATTTTGGCTGTGTTGTTCATTGAAGTAGAATGCTTTGCACATTGTGCTTACGTCTCCAACTTATTCACACTGCACAAAATGCTCAGATTACTGTAAAATTGCACTTTCTGTGCACACTGCAATGTTGTGGCTCAACAACTAATCACATCCACCTACTATAAATGTTCATTGTAAAATGATCTAACTGAAACCAATATAGTACAGTTCACTTTTAGCTAGGTTGTATAGAACAGATTTTCTAAATACTGAACTAAGAAATCTAGAGGGATTCAAAGCAGCTCAATATTTCCTGAAGACCAAAGGGAAGTGCTTATTGAATTGATACATTAATCCTGTTTGTCAGAACATGCAATGGAATTCAGTGGGGGCTTAATAATTTGGTCGAAGTCATTTTCCAACTTAATATGAATTAGAAATGTGCCTCTTCCACGATGATATAAAGGCACAAGAAATGTAATCCAGTGGAGAACACTAAAATATAGTTTGTACTAACTGATCAAATATATAGGTAACAGGTGCAAAGCCCCTTAAGCACCCCTATATACTACCCAAACTAACCTTCATGTAAAGGACAAGATAGAATGTGATCTTTTTATACGAGTAAAACGTACTGTAGTTTACAAGGCAAGTATAAGGCAACATAATGCTTTGTCTCTGTCCACACAGAAAATAATATAACCTGCTGTGTAACTCTGGGGAAATATATAGCAAAGTGAGAGACATCTACTGGGTGAAACTGGTATTGTCAAAAATTAACAGGTCTCACTCATGGCCCTTGCATTTTCTCTCAAACATATGTGGTACACTGAAAAAGGAAATTTCCCTTTTATTTTCCAACTGTAGTTCCAACTTGTTCACATCAGCCATGTGAGTGCTGACAGACTGCATTCTTCTCCTTATTTTATTGCAACTAGCCTCTAGTGTAGCAAAATCTTCAACGGGGAGAGATGACAGCAATGTTGTACAAAGTATTTAGATTTACGTGAACGCAATAAATGTAATTTAACATAAATCTTTACTTACAGGCCTATTTGGATATGTAAACAATTTGTATACAGAGTATCAAGCAGCCCTGCTCAGTCTCCTTATGCTCTGTTCACAGCTGACTACACACTAGATTTAAAGGAGTCGTTCACTTTTGAGTTATCTTTTAGTATGGAGAGAGACAATATGCTTTGGTTTGGTTTTCTTTTCTTTTATTATTTGTATGATTAAGCTTTTTAATCAGTAGCTCTCCAATGTTCAGTTTCTTCAATCTGGTTAGGTATGGGATCCGTTATCCGGAAACTCGTTATCCAGAAAGTTCCGAGTTACAGAACGGCCATCTCCCATAGTCTCCATTATAATGAAATAATCCCAATTTTTTTAAAATGATTTCCTTTTTCTCTGTAGTAATAAAACAGTACCTTGTACTTGATCCAAACTAAGATACAATTAATCCTTATTGGAAGCAAAACCAGCCTATTGGGTTTATTTAATGTTTATATGATTTTCTAGTAGTCTTAAGGTATGAAGTTCCAAATTACAATAGGATTTGTTATCTGGAAAACCCTAGGTCCTGTGCATTCTGGATAATAGGTCCAATAGCTGTACCAAATTATGTTAGCAACCACCATGCATTTATTTGAATAAGAGAATATGCATTGGAGAGGGCCTGAATAGAAAGAAAAGTGATACAAAGTAGCTATAACAATGCATGTGTAGCATTACAGAGCATTAGTTTTCAGATGGGATCACTGACCATATGAGAGCTGGAAAAGTAAGAAGATGAATAAAAATAATTCAGTTCTATAGAAAAGAAGTCATGAAGACCAACTCCAAAGTTGCATAGTATTGGTCATTCTATAAAATGCTAAAAGTTAACTAAAAGATGGACCACCCCTTGAATTGATGCATACCAGGCCCTGGAAGGTGCCATCCAGTGGTTCAAGGCCTTTGGGAACATATCTTGGGATATTTGTGTATGGTGCAAAAAAATATTATCTTTTTTAATCCAAGGTTATATACTATTTGGTATGGGTGGTGAAATGTTCAAGTGGTTTGATTTAATGCTGTATATATTTTTTTTACATTATATTTTTTGTTATAGTGATGGAAATCAGTGGCGTACCAGGGGAGCAGGGGGTACAATTGCCTCCTCTTGGGGCCCGCTGGAGAGGCTAGAAGAACTCCAATGTGCAATTCATAGGGGAAGAGCCCTATAAGTGGGCCTGGGTGCCAATCCTGCACCAGGGCCCACCAACGAGTAGTTACGCCACTGGTGGAAATATGTGTGATATGTTAAATTATTGCGAACTCAAAATATCCAGTGCCAAAGTAAGATGAGATCTTGCATTAAAAACACAAAATATAACTGCAATAATAATAATAATAATAATAATAATAATGAACTTTACAATTGCCTGTGTATTTGAGAAACTGAACCTTAACAAAACCTGAAGCTGTTCTTATTGCAGTAAGGATATTTACAACGCCGCAAATTCACTAATATGCGGATTTTAATGAACCTGTTACCTCTATTGCCAGACTTGTAGTGATGGGCGAATCTCCCGAGTTTTGCTTCACCGAAAAATTCGCGGAAAAATTCGCGAAACGAGTCGCGGCACGCTTTTGACGCATGTCGTGTCAACTTCGGCGCATCGCGTCCTTTTCGTTGTGTCGCGTCAAAAATTACGCGCAACTCATTTTTTCGGCGAATTTTCGCCAGGCGAAATTTCGCTGCCGTTTCGCGAATTTATTCGCCAGAGGCGAATCGCGGGAATTCGCCGCAAATTCGCCCCTGGCGAATAAATTGAGCCCTAGCACTGCTTTGCTTGCTCTGCCGAACTAACACTATCGAAAATTTGCCAGCATCTGGCGCCTTGGACGCAACTTCGCACTTTAATGAATTAGCATTGTCTGAGTGAATTTTCACCTGGCGAAGTGTTGCTATGGCTGCAAAGGCGTCGCTGGCGAATTTGCACTCATTAGTGAATTTGCCTCTAGGAGTCTTAAATACCTATTTGTGACTCCTAGCTTGTAACCATACTTAGGGAATGAGTGTTCCTCAGTGTACAATTCTTCCTAGCAATAAATTTACAGTCTGATCTAATAACATTATCAAGCTTATGGTCAGTCTGAAGTATGAGAAGATTTGTTTAATACAGTTGAGCGATATGAGAATACATAAATAAGCCTCTAGTTGATATTACCCTCAACAACAGAACAATGGGAAGATAACCAGATAACAGATCCCTAATACAAGATAACAGCTGCCTGGTAGATCTAAGAACAGCAATTTCAGTAATGAACAGCACCTTTCTCTTCAGATAAAAAAACCTTTATTGTGGCTGAGACCAACGATACAGTTACGTTTCGAGCCGCATCCTGGCTCTTTATCAAACTAACTGATACATTTATCCAACTTCCTTTTAAAGCCATTCTCACAGCACCATCTAGTGTGCTTGAAGAGGTACTACATGTGGTCAATCTAAAAACATCCCAAAACAACACATAGTATTATACAATGTCAATTAGATAATATAAGAACAGCACACAATAGTTAAAAATCCATGTCCCACTGTGTTCCATTCAGTTACATTGAGAAGGAAAAACAACAACCTGCCAGAAAGCAGTTCCCTCCTAAAGTGCTGGCACAACTCAAATGACCAGGGGCAGTTGGGAAATTGACAAAATGGCTAGCCCCGTATCAGATTTCAAAACTGAATATAAAAGAATCTGCTTTTGAGAAATGGATTGCAGTGCAGAAGTCTACTGGAGCAGCACTATTAACTGATGTGTTTTGAAAAAAAAATGTTTTCCCATGGCAGTAACCTTTTAAATTTTGGCTTTTCACTAAACTGAGCATGATACCTGACTTGAAGACAAAATAAGCAGGAAGATGATCACTCTGTGGTGATTGATGAAAAATACCCTGGGCTGGTGCAATTACTGAAGTAGGGGCAAGCAGGAGGCTTATATACAGGTAGAGTCACTTGGATTTGTAAGATAAATGCGTCGTGACTCAGGGCTAATTGAAGAAACTGTGTTATCTAAAGTTATCTTAACTCATTTAATGCATTTAACCTTTTCATTAGCATACCAAAGCTCCATTGTTTTCAATGGTGAACTCTTTAATTGGATGGGATGCTGTGACACAATATTCTGTGCTAAGTGGGATAAATGAGATAGATGAGTTAAGTCATGACGCATTAAACTTACAATCCAAAGTGACTGCATCTGTACATTTTATTATAATTAACTGCTAATTATTATCTCTGTCCATTTTCTATGTGGGAGGAGATTACCCGCTTGTCAAAGAGCTAATTATAAACAGGAGAAGAGTTATTTATTCAAAAACAAATACTTTTCTTGCAAGTCAACTTAGGCTACTTAGGAAAGCCAAAGCGACTTGAATGTTTCCCCACAGGCAATTAACATAATTGCTGATGGAAAGGAACTAGAGATGCCCACAATAGCGCAGATTTATCACCAGTGACAAATCATTGTATGTAACTATATAAATATGTGTGTGATAGCTTAGATAAATATTTTCTGAGACATTTTTAAAAGTTCTTCAATTAATTATCTTCACTTTCATTAAGTTTCTCCATCACATCAATGCTCCCTCTAAGGCAGGGGTGCCCAGGACGTCGATCATGGTCTACCAGTAGATCCCTGTCATGTTCCTGGAAGACCGCGAGCTGGGGCCTGGAGTGGGAAGTGCACTGGCTGGGCTGACAGGCAGCAGAGGGGAAGAGAGAGTGGGGCTGATGTAGTGCTGATTCTGCAATCTCGTGTGATGAGATGTGTTACATCGGGCTTGGCTTTCAGACTGGAGGTAAGGAGCAGGAAAATAATGACTTTGCAGTACTTGTAAGTAGTGCTCCGGGACTGCAGGTTGTGTGAGGAAAAAACGGGTTGGGCTCATGGATAGCGAGACTGTTGGGCAGTGGGACAATTGCTGGGCAGTACAATTGCTGGGAACATGGCAGAGAGGCCAGTGCACACAACAAATTGTGGCGTCCACAAAGAAGTATGTGCACACAGATTTTACAAATGTGAACACAAGTTTGAAGGGATACCGTCATGGGAAAACATGTCTTTTCAAAATGCATCAGTGATGATCCAGGAGACTTCTGCACCGAAATCCATTTTTTTTAAAAAGCATTTTTTCAATATTCAATTTTGAAATCTGACATGGGGCTAGACATATTGCAGTTTCCTAGGTGCCCCCAGTCATGTGACTTGTGCTCTGATGATGTAAGTTGGATTGATATTACCCTCCTCCCTCAGCAGCCCATCAGCAGAACAATAGGAAACCAGATAACACAGCTCCCTGGTAGATATAAGAACAACAATAGTTCCACTGCACCCCTACTTGTTGCAAAGTGTGCTGAGCTGGGGTATTACTAGGGTTTCCACCTGGCTGGTATTTTACCAGCCTGGCCGGTATTTTTGATGGTTTATCACAATGTTATTAATAGGAAAAAAAGATGAATATATAGGAAGGCCGGTATTATTTTCAAGAAAATGTGGCAACCCTAGGTACTACACTGCCATCTACTTTCCTGTTGCTGGAATCTTTGCTGTGGTCCTGGGCTGTGCCTACACAAAGGAGCAGAGCAAAAGTTAACTTTTCATTTTTAAGATGCAATTTTACTCTACTGTCACATGCACAGCCTAGACAAGCCACAAGGATCCTGGCATTGGTGAGAAAAAGGCTGCGCTCAGAATAATAATACCCTGTGCTGGTGCATTTTGTCAGCAAAATGGGTCACTGGCCTGGTATTTGAAGCAAGCAATTATAATCACTGGGGGGTGCCGCCAGTGATTAAGCCTTTTTAAGAGCAATACAGTACTCAATATATGGTTCAAAAATTTGTGTAGCACAGACCTTCATTTTTCCCAGCCAGAGCAAATGCTATTTTCTCACTGCATGACAGAGATTTGCGTGGGGTTTCATGCACACAAGGGATGAAATTGATTTCCATAGTCTTGGTTTAATGATAACGGCAAATCCTTCTCATGGATAAAACAAAACGCTTGTCGTCAGAGGAGATTAGAGGCAGGGATTGAAGCTCTAGCAAGGATAATAACTAAAACAAATTACCAGGGAAATGTAATTAATTTCACGTTGCTACTATAAAAGTGCATGTTCATTTCAGAAAATAAATAGCTTGCTCTGGAAAAAATATATTATAAAAATAATCTGTAGAGTACTTGGTATGAATTCAGAATGAACAGCATTGAATGAAAAGCACCGAGGAGATGACGGATTTTTTGAAAAAATTATATGATACATAATAGCAAGGCTTAAAGCTGTAGATAGTCTGCCTGTCAGGTGGGCCTTTCCTACAGTGCTCATAATGGTTTGCAGCAAGGCTGGAAACAATAACCTGCCATCATCTAACTACTGCCAGATAGTGACACTTCATTATTTCTGGTTATTTCTGGGATGACTGTATTTTCCTAAGTATTTCAAATTTTTAAGCAATTTCTTCAAAAATTTCAGTCTGTCCATAATTTTATCAGCAATAGACTTTTCAGTATATTTACAGTGGTGTAACTAGAGCGCCCAGGCACCCCTGCTAAAAAAATCTTCAAAGAGGCCCGGCGCACTCTGATCCCCATCCTCCTGCCCACTTCCCATCATGCCTCCACCCACTTCCTGCCTCAACCCACCTGACTTACGCACCCCTTCCTTGCTGCAGGTAAGAGGGAGGGTTATTAGCTATAGAGAAACCAGACCCCACAGTCCAGGCCCCTCTGCGACTACAGGGTCTGCTTCCTCTATGGTAACATCACTGTTTAGTTACATTTTTATTCACTGTGAAGGGCTTTCTTTTCTGAAATGATAACATTTGCCATGCTTTTCACATTGTTATTCTTCCTATCGACACAAAAAATCCTGTTTATTTGATATGCATTTTTTGTTTTTGTTGGAAGCAATGGACTCTTGTATTATAGATTTGCTTAGCTGATGATATTCCTTTTTGTATCACCGGGTGGAAGAAAGGGTGTGCTTAAAAGATCACTGCATTTTGTACACTTGAGAAAGGGCACTAAGGGGCCAGAAACATATCGTATTGCATTGTTAGTCTGCAACTAAGTCCAAATGTAGCACTTACACTGCAGGAAGAGTTCTTCCCTCATTGCTGAAATGTAGTCATTATACTACAATCAGGCAGCTTCGCCTTGAGGGGATTGATGTGGGGATTGATGCATCTGACCTGAAGCCTCTATGGCAAAGCTCTTGTATAACTATATTTTTACTATATTTCCAAAATTCCAGCACTGAAACTTTGGTTACAGCACTTACACCAGTATGATTACAAACAGACCACCTGAGAATTACAGCAAATGCTAAGTCAGACTTTGAGGCACAGAAAAGAATTGGGCTTTAATAAAGATATTGCGAGGGACTTACTAAAGGCAAGTATCTCTGCACATCAAAATACACTAATAAGCAAAACAGATTCTTACAAAGGGGTATTCACATAATATGCACAAACAACAAGGTTACGATGTTCAGGCACCCATCAAAAATTCTCAGTCCTGCCTGATCGACGAGACAAGGCTTTTTACAGATATCAGTCTTATTGCCCACCACAAGCACCCATTATTGTACGAAAGATCATTAAATGTGAAACTTGTAAAAAGGAGTTTCATAAAGTTTATCCTAACTTTACTTTTAATGAAGGGGGTTTATTTTACTATACTTTGGGTACAAATTATATTCCCCCTAATCTATTTAGTTTGGTTACAGCAAATACGGTCACTAGTATTCCCCCAATAGGGTTTCAGTAATAAATCACATCTTGCAGCAATAGTAATGAAATCTATAAGGCATAAGAATTAGCACAGCAGCCCAATGCAGAGACAGATTATTAATTGCTATATTTATGTAATGCTGAAATATTCTTTGACAGAGAATATACCTCATTATCATGAGTCTCTTCCCCAATGGATTGGAATTCATCAGGATACATTTAATTGCCTGGAGGACACCCATGCAAGCACTAAATTATGAGACTTACAGTCATATCAAAAAGTTTAGGAACCCCTCTCAGCCTGTATAATAATTTACTCCACTTTCGACAAACACGACAACAGTTGTATGTCTTTCATTTCCCAGGAACATCTGTGTACTGGGGTGTTTAATGAATGTATACTGATTACTGGCAACACGACCCGCATTCTTACCCGCTTGGACCCGCGACCCGACCCGTACCCACAACCCGAGATCCGCAACCCGGACCCGCGACCCGCTGAACATCAAGAATCAGGAAGTGCTGTCATTGTAAACCGGAAGTGACATCATCAGTAGTAGAAATGCTCAGAAAAAAAGAGTAAAAATCGCTACAGCGAGGATCCGCAACCCGACCCTCAACCTGCCAACCTGCAGAACCACCGGCCCGCTTCTAAACCTGCAACCAGAAATTCTACGAGCAACCCGCAGGGTACCGCGGGATTTTGCGGATAACCCACGGGTACCCGACCCGCTGCAGGACTCTAGTTCAGAATCATGGTTTAGGAGAAGTCTACAAAAAGCTGTCTCAGAGGTTTAAACTGTCAGTTTTATATATAAGGAATGTAATCAAAATGGAAGGCCACAGGCACAGTTGCTGTAAAACCCAAGTCTGGCAGGCCAAGAAAAATACAAGAGCAACATATGTGGAGGATTCTGAGAATGGTTACAGACAACCCAAAGATCACTTCCACAGACCTGTATGAACATGCTTGCTGCAGATGGTGTATCTGTACATTGCTCTACAATTCAATGCAATTTGCACAAAGAACATCGGTGTGGCAGGGTGATGAGGAAGAAGCCCTTTTTGTGCTCATGCCACAAAGAGTCGCATGTTGTATGCAAAAGCTCATTTAGATACAGTCATTTTGGAATAAAGGGCTTTGGACTGAGGATACATAAATTTAATTATCTGGTCATAACAAAAAGCGCTTTGCATGGCAGAAGAAGAACACCCCATTCCAAGAAAAACTCCTGCTACTTCTGTTAAATTTGGTGGAGGTTCCATCATGCTGTGGGGCTGTGTGGCTAGTTCAGTGACTACTCCAAATTGGTGGCCAAAAGTTGAATTCTTAAAGTGCCAGAACATGATAAACTTTGAAATTCAATTTTTGAATCGAATTTTAACTATGCACTACTCAAATTACAATAATTTAAAGTCGCAAATTCATTTTTTTTAATTCGAAAATGACAACTAATTGCAGTTTTCACAGAATACCACTCTCTACATCATACTAAAAGTTATTGTAAAGGAGAACAGCCCCTTTACGTCAGGTGATGAGCTGTTGACCCCAAAAATGGTTTAGAACCATATATGCACATCATTTTAATAAAAAAACAAAGAAAGGGTAATACATTAGGGCACTGAATTATTTTGTGCACCCCCCCCATTCTATTAAGAATTCTTACCTTAAATGGTTGTGGCTGAAACCAAAGACAAAACTTTGCATTTTGCTACCTTTACCTACCGAAATTGGTGCCAATACTTCCTTCTGGTTGTGCGAGGCAATGGCAGGTTTTTTGCGTCCCCCTCCAGGTCCTTGACTTTTTTGTTTGGGGCTTAAAGGGGTGGTTCACCTTCAAGTTAACTTTTAGTATATTGTAGAAGGGCCAATTCTAAGAAACTTTTCAATTGGTCTTCATTATTTATTTTTCATAGTTTTTTAATGATTTGCAATTTTCTTTTGTTTCTTTGCAACTTTCAAGTGGGGGTCACTGACACCATCTAAAAACAAATGCTCTGGAAGGCTACAAATGTATTGTTATTGCCAGTTTTTATTACTTATCATTCTATTCAGTCCATCTCCTATTTATTTTCCAGTCTCTTATTCAAATCAATGCAGGGTTGCTAGGGTAATTTGTACCCTAGAAACCAAATTGCTGACACTGCAAACGAGAGAGCTGCTGAATAAAAAGCTAAATAACTCAAAAACCACAACCAATAAAAAATGAAAACCAATTGCACATTGTCTCAGAATATCACTCTCTACAGTATACTAACTCAAAGGGGAACAACCCCTTTAAGTGTCCGTGTGGGATGGCATATTTAGGCCAAACCACAAGACCCATTAAAACACGTCTCAATGAGCACAAATCAGTCATACGGAATTATAAACTTGCACTTGCACAATCTACACCATCTAATTTATCCAAAAAGGAAATAGTCATTGAGAAAAAAGAAATGTTGTTAGCAGGACACTTTTTCACTCATGGCCATAGTGTGGCGCAATTGTGTTGGCAGATATTAGAAAAAATATTTCCAAAATAAGGGCAGGATCTAAAAAGGCTTTTACATGAAAGGCAATGTTACTGGATATGGCGGTTACAGTCAAAGCAACCTAAGGGCTTAAATGAAGAATATAACTTATCATGTTTCTTATAACAAAAGTAATGTTTTTTCCTCTTTGCAGATGAATTATTTTCCTCAAAAAGGTATCTACAAGTTAGGACAGGGACAGGTACTAATTTGGTTTATTGTTTAGTTTTTCACTTTCCATAACACTGCTTTTTGATTTTAGGTTATTTGGATACAACTTGTGTATGGTGTATTTGCACACTCCTTAAGGACTATTATTTCACTGGAACACCATTACACAGGACTTACCTGGACCTAATTTGATTCAATTGTCTGCGTTGGCTATTAACCAATCAGGGTTACTGCACTAGTTTAAATATGTTATTGCAATTCACTTCTGTATGCTTGACAAAGGGGTGTGACCCCGAAACGTTGCACTGCACTTCTGTATTAAACGTGCAAGGTGATTCCTTGCTTGCATCAGCTCTGTGTGCCGTGGATAATTTGCTTCTATTGACCAGTTTGGTGGTGGCCAGACCTCTACCACTGAGCACCGGACAACTCTGTAAGAATTTTTTCAATTAGGGTGTGCGAGAGCCGATTTTTTTTCCCTGTTTGTAAAAACTCCCATAAACTCCAACTGAACTCAAAATTCGGAAAAAGAACCCCGGCCAATCAAAACTTTTCGGAAAATTAATAGGAATCAATATTAATCAAATTCTAATCTAATTTGATTTGAGTTTTTTCACCAAAAAAACTTGATTTTCAGGATGTCTCCAAACAACTCCAAGTTGATCCCATGATGATTGATCCCATTGGCTAAAACAGCAATTCAGCAGGAGTCATATTGGAATTCTTAAAGGGCCAATACATCAAAAATTTCGAAATTCAATTTTTTTAAAAAAACTAGTATTAAATTTTAACTATGCCCTAGCTGAATTACACTAAAATAAACACAAACATTTTAAATTCAAGAACAGACTTTTCACTTCGACCCTAGATAAAAATGGTTGCCCATAGGCTAAAACAGTGTTTTTCAACCTTTTTCGAGCCAAGGCACATTTCTTTCATTGAAAAAAATCCCACGGCACACCACCAGCTGAAAATGTGAAAAAAAAGCTTATATTAACAATATAAGTGTTATATTGTTAATAGAAGCTTTTTTTTAAACATTGAAGAATGACGTTATATTATAACATCTTGAATAGGAATCAAATAAACACAAAGAAAAAAGTATTTTATAATCTTTCATATTTATACTCACTCAGTGTGAAACCTGGGCCTGTTTGGATGAACACAGAGCTGATATCATGGCAGGAATCGATGAAAGACACACACAAAGCTCTTCCTCCTCCCTCAATCAAGGGAACTGCTGAAAAGTCACCAATGCATTGTGCTCCTTGTTCCATCTCTCACGGTGATGCTTCTAGGAGCAGCATCACTCGACTTTGCGCCCTACTAGACCACGTACTGACTAGTCCTTAACTTTCAGTCTAACTCTGGACTCTCAGCTAACTCCCTCCCTTCGCTGTTCAGCCCCCGTTTGCTTCCCTGCGCCACTCAGTC
Organism: Xenopus borealis; assembly: GCA_024363595.1. NCBI lineage: Eukaryota > Metazoa > Chordata > Amphibia > Anura > Pipidae > Xenopus > Xenopus borealis. The sequence continues at coordinate 51,372,033 of CM044444.1, forward strand.
CGACCTTTCCCGATGCGCTGCTCAGCCCGCCCTTTCCCTCCCTGCGCTGCTCAGCCGCCCTTTCCCTCCCTACGCTGCTCAGCCTGCCCTTTCCCTCCCTGCGCCCTTCAGCCCACCGTTTGCCTCCCAGTGCTAGGACCAACCTTCCGCCCTTCCCTTGTTAGTCCAGCCCTCCCGAGGCCAGGCCCCAATGGGGTGCGGGCCCGGGTGCGATCGCGGCACACCTGACAAGATCTTGGCACAGTGGTTGAAAAACACTGGGCTAAAACAACAATTTGGCAGGTTTTGGGGCTAGACTACACGGGAAGATTCAGGGAGAGTAGTCGCCTGGCATTTAATTGCCACTTCTTTGGGGCAAGTAATCTCCCTGAATTGCTTGCCCGTGTCTTGCTCAAGCTAAACTGTAAAGTCGCCTGCGCCTATTCACACGCAGCGCTGCGTTTTCCTAAGTCGTTGAAAATTGCCTCGTGAGACACAGGCAAGCAATTCAGGGAGATTAGTCGCACCAAAGAAGCAGCCATTAGTCGCTAGGCGACTAATCTCCCTGAATCTTCCCGTGTGGTCCAGCCCTTACCTGGCGAATGGTCAAAGTCAAATTTTTAAAGAAGCAGTACATGATAAATTTCGAATTTGGACTATTCCCTAGTCGAAGTACACAAAAATAGCTCGAAATTCGAATTTTCACTTCAACCCTTGATAAATCAGCCCCTTAAGGTATGAAGATCCAAACTATAGAAAGATGTGTTAACTGGGAAACGCCAGGTCCTACTGGATAAGAGGTCCCATTCCTGCATTCAAATGTCCAGCCCCACACAGGTCATTTGAGTGATATCACTTTCTGAAGTGCATCAATAAAAGTTTACTTTCTAAGTATATTCATTGTTCATAATTAAATAAGATGAACAGAATATTTACAGAACAGTGGGAACTTATAAAAGACACGGTTTGCTATTGCTAAGCAGCTATGATTAGAAATGTTTCACAATGGATTTCAAAGCACGCAAATTATATACGGTCACCTTATATAATGTCCCTCAATACAATACGCTAGCCAGCAGCTGGACAATGTAAATCACCTCATGCTGAATATTCCTGGAGTGAAAATTCTATTCCTAGCACTTCTCCAACAAACCAGTGGAGGCACTGTAAGCATCACTTCATTTTACGTAGTGGGGGAATCGTTTTTTGATTGGTCCGTAATCTTTTCCACGGACTACGATGAAGTCGTTCGAAAATTGATACAGATGCATAAAATTACAACAAAGGGCAGATTTAAAATAATAACTTCGTTATATTTTACGCGTAGCATATTTAGCTTTGCAAACCCATGACCTGTTTCGATTGAAAAGTCATGTTTTTTACTAAGCGTTCGAATAACCTGGCCAATCAACAACAGCAGTTCAACGGTTGCTAGGCAGATTATGTTAATACAGGCAAAGCCACCATCTCTGCAGCTACCATTCTGAGGTGAGAACAGGTTGGATATTATCATCTAAATTCAAAAATGTGAAGCGAGGAAGGATGGAATAGATGCATAGGCAGATCACAGACTCCCTGAGGTAAGACCGTGTAGGAGAATAACGAGGTAAGGGCTTTCCGTGTCAATTTGACATGATTCTGGTTTGTTAGCCGTCCCTATCTTGCTCAGTGCTATGGGTTGGAACAGGGGTTGTTGTCGTTTTAGTCCCACCCAAAATGGCGATTGTGTTTCCTTGTAGCAAAAGTCATTTTAATGCTTGACGATGTTATCAAGTATGTAATTGTTTAAGTATGAGCGACTATTGGCCCAAACTAAAGTGGTTGGAGCGGTGCCTTTCCCGGGCTCTCTTGTTTTTAATAGCCCCGGCAGATAGCCCTCGATGGTACAGTCCACCCCCGCCCCTTTGGAGCCGTTGGGACACTGCATCTTACCCTGATAAACTGGGGGGGAGTATGGTTGCCCTTATGGGTTTGACTGTAGAGTTTTTTATAATGGACATAAAATCCTTGGAAACAGCAGGCTAATAAAACACCAGTACTTGTATTTATTCAGAAAGCATAGTATAACCGCATTCGGCCGATAGATACTGCATGTTTTCTACTCCCCCCCCCCCTCCTCCTTCTTGGGTTGAGGCTGACCGCTGACTCTCTTACTTCGGGGTTCCCGCCAGTTTTGTTTTATAAAGTGCTGTCACTGTGTTTCGTGATTCTGTGTTGTAGAATGTGGTTAGTTTAGACCTCAGATACACGTGATATGCAAACTGCGTTCAGTCGTAAAAACCTTTTTTGGTAATTCGGAATCATATGCCATTTTTAAATACCTTTGAAATTCATCCATCTGCATAGATTAATACTTTTGATTTGTTTTGGGAGCATTTAAGTAATGTATTGTTTTACATTTAGAGCAATTTAGTAATTCATCCACTATAAGATCTCGCCATATGAGCTGGTCTTTTCCCTGATATTCCCACTAAAGGCAGGATGATATTTGGCTAATCCGATTGTTCAGCCCTAGGTTGCAAAGAACAATCAAACCTTTGCTTGTTCAATATCAGCACTGTTTTTTGGCCAGATATACGTCCTAACATTCTTGAAACGGACAAAAAGATTTGGCACGCGTAGCCTGTTAAATTTTTTGACCATGTCCCTTTTTGCGACCACACCCCCAATTACCATGCCCATTTTAATAAATTTGAAAGGTTATGAAACTTTGAACAACGATTGGATCACAATGGAGGAGATACTGGCAGTCGGATCACGGGACTGTATCGAACAAATTTTTAATCCCGTCCGATTGACATCTGCCTGACTTTCGGCCACCTTACGCTTTATCCAAAACTATTACAAATGACCCGTCACCCAAAAGAAATATTCAAAATCCTATTTTATTACATTAGTCTATCAAAATGAACTTTATTTACACTATATAAATGATTTGATTCTTGTTTCCTTCAGTCTGGGAATAAAAAATTATAACAAGCAGGCAGGAGACATTTTGTGGACACTGTTATTAAGGCAAGCATTATATCATCTTAGAATCTTGTTTGTGCACCAGAATGGGGGACCCAATGTCCATCCTCATGCCCTGGCTACACAATAAAACAGTGAAGAGAATGGGTGAATGTGTGGAGAGCAGTGACATCTAGGAAGTGCTGAATGGAAAGTGAAAGCAATTGACTGCCCCGCCTCTATGCCACACACATAGAGGAGGGACAGAGAATATTTGATATTGACAGCTGATATTTTTAAATGAGCCTACAGCAGCTATGAATGCTTTAATAAAAAATAGAAATTGGATTTCATGTTTAATTTGAAATGGAATTTTATTATACAGATTTTTGTGTCTGGGTGACAGGTCCACTTTAAGTATCTATTCTGGGCTCTCTGTCAAGTGAAACATTGTATCTTTTTTGGCTGTTCTGTGCAGAGAAATGGGGACTGTCAAGTACAAATGAGTGACTGCAGGCTGAGCTGTCAAGTCCCTCTCAAAACGGGACAGTTGGCAGGTATGAGATATCGATAGGGTGAGGCCCCTTCGGAATGCCCCATACATGGGCAGATAAGGAGAGGGTAGAATGTAAGAGTTTTCTGCAGTGGTGTAACTAGATGATAATGGGCCTCACAACAAATTCAATTTCCTGTTCATCCCCAGGTAGCATATTCAAAACGTATGCTGACTGGGGGAGCGAACCCATACATTTTGAATATGCTGCCGTGGGGATGACGAGGAAAGGAAAATTATGGTAAGTATGAAAACTATTTTCCCTTTTTGGGCCCCAAAATGTAAGCTAAGTTGACCAATTGTACCATGATATATTGAAATTGCTCACTGATTAGGGTCTTACTGGGCCCTTTTCATTCCACGGCCTCTCTGCAACTGCAGGGTCTGCTTTGTCTGAACACCCTGTTCAGGCTCATTTCCCTAGTTTTTAGGCTTATGGCACATAGGCTTTTTGCTTTGTAGAAAGAAAAAAACGGTCCGCACACACCAATATTGCAGTCGGGGATAGTGCCCCTTTCTTTTAATGCCACCAGTTGTCAACGTTTCGGGGGGAAAACACAGCCTCCCTTCTTCAGGAAGAAGGGAGGCTGTGTTTTCCCCCCGAAACGTTGACAACTGGTGGCATTAAAAGAAAGGGGCACTATCCCCGACTGCAATATTGGTGTGTGCGGACCGTTTTTTTCTTTCTACAAAGCAGTTAAGGAGACCTGGCTAGGTCAGCGGAGGACCAGCACCACCACGCAGATCAGTGGAAGGAGGTGTGCGGTGATTGAAATATACATAGGCTTTTTGGCCAGTTAATAAATGCATGGGAACTGTCACCCAAAAGTAATATTCAAAATCCTATTATATCACATTAGTCAAGCAAAATTAACTTTATTTACACTATATACATTATTTGAATCTTGTTTCCTTCAGTCTGGGAATTCAAAATTATAGCAAGCAGACAGGAGCAATTTTGTGGACACTGTTAATAAGGTAAACATTAACTCATCTTAGAATCTTGTTTGTGCACCAGAATGGGGGACCCAATGTCCATCCCCATGCCCTGGCTACACAGTTAACCAGTGAAGAGAATGGGGGAATGTGTGGAGAGCAGTGACATCTAGGAAGTGCTGAATGGAAAGTGAAAGTAATTGTCTTTCCTGCCTCTATGCCACTGAAATAGAGGAGGGGAAGACACTATTTGATTGACAGCTGGTGTTTTAAAATGAGCTTACAACAGCTATGAATGCTTTAATAAAAATAGAAATTGGATTTCATGTTTGATTTGAAAAGGACTTTTATTACAATGCAGGTCAGAAACACTGCAAAGTGTTTTTTCCCGGTTGCATAATTCTAAGCACAAGTGTCCATGTTGTTCTACCTGGAATGACCTAATCAAGTACCAGTTAATGGTGGTAATTTTTAGCAATTTGATGCAAGCTGGGCCTTGACCCAGCAAATAAGTCGATGCCACAGGCATGGATGTTGGGAGCAGCTGAGGACTTATAAAAATAACAATGTGCTTGCTGGGCTAAGCATCTTGGAACATGGGTAAAATACAACTGATTTCCAGCTCAGTGGGTAGGCAGCAAAGTGTCCAAAATTGCTGATGTAGACTTTAGCTCTATCAGTTATCACTCTGAACTTCGTCAATAAGTGTTTCAAAATTTGTTGGTGTGTCAGAGCTTGTGGGTGCACAAGCAGGGTCACAGCAATTATTGTTAAAGTCTATCAAGGAAATTTTAAGTATTATGCTGCCTGCCAAGCTGGAAATTGAGTGGACTACAAAATCTTCGAATTTGTTCTGCGCTATAGCTCTTAGGTTTGTGTTAACATGACATCTCCTTTATTTAGCTGATATTGTGTTGAAGGGTGGTATGTTCATTCTGTTCATTCTCATGAGTAAGCTACAGTAGCTATTTCTAAAATGCAGGGCATTTTATAGGCTAGTTATAAATTTAAAAAGCCAATGCTGAACTTTTCTGAGAGATTCAAGTATTTTAAAGGAAAATTATGCCCTCAAATAATGTAGGTCTTCATAAAACATGTATAATGGGTTTCTTGGTTTTTCCGCACCTTATAACCACCCATCACCACTGTTTAGAAGTCCTTTAATCTTAGATGTGCAGACAGCTCTTAAAAATGAACATACATTTGTACCCAAAAGAAAGAAACTGCAAAGAAGAGCTAACAAGGTCGCACAGCCTTATTAATAAAATAATTAGATTGTGTGTGTAACTTGGAAACCATGAAAGGAATGATTAATGCCTTTAAGGATAGTTTTGATAGGTGCAAATAAATTCATTCAAAATGCATTGTGTCCACACTTTGATGTGTTGTCATTATTATATGTTGTGATGAACAATAAAGCGTTAATAAAGTGCAGTAGTGTAAGGGGTACTAGTTACGTAAGCAACAGTTCACATTCCACTAGTCTTGTAGAAGAAGGAATCACTCAATAAAACATAACATTTAATAGTTCATTTAAAATCAGAAGAGGGATTTGATGAAATATAAAAACAATTAAAAATATGATGTATCCCGATCTGGTTTCACAGTTGTAAGGATTGCAGTATATCTGAGTAATGAAAATACTGGTCCCACCTAGATCATTACATCAGCCTATATGCCCTCTGATAGTAGCATGAGTTGGGGTGGGGTGCAGGAGGGTGTCTATAGTAAAAGAAATTAGGCGGCTCCCATTGTGGGAAAAATAATGGACAAACCAACACCTTGTATGCTGGACCTTGAAGTATCACACAAGTGTTAATTCCAAAATGGTGTGCAAGAAGAGTAAACTGACACTTTGTTCTCTCTAAGGCACCTAAGTAGGTATGGCCTATTCCCTATGTCTTGTATTAAAGCAACACCAAAAGTTTGGACATGAACACAATGGGTTAAATAACCAAAGGTAATGCATACAAACGGAGCACAGACCCAGTGTACTTGTAATGGCCTGCCTGGAGTTGAACCAGGGACCTAATGTTTCTGGGCTGTTTAACTTACCATTGCTCTATGTGAGCAGTCAGGTTTTGCCCTGGTTCACTCCCCTTGCTATACATGTAACTGCAAGTAAGGCAGGGCTTTGTTCAGCTGTTATCAATCTGGCCCCATGTGATCAGCGTAAGCCATTAGACTGCCTATAAAGACCCCTGCCCTGCACTGAATCATTGCCCAATATAGTTTCTGCTATTGTGAGTTCTTGGGTGTGTTTCTTCTTTATGCTAGTGTTTGACCTTCTTGCCTGTGACCTCGACTACGCTTCTGTCCTGATTTGGTTCTGTATTGTCTGATCCTGGTTATTGACCCGGCCTGTCCCTTGACTACGCTTCTTGTCCTCCGTTCCTGTACCACGTGTGGTTCCCTTGCTCGCCCAGAACTCTCCCCCTAGTCCTCTCACATTAAGACCTGGCGGCATCCAATTAGCTGAGGGCTCCTCCCGAAGTGAAAGGCGGCTGTTAAAGGCAGAAGAGTGAGCTGTGACCGGGACCTTGGGGTTTGTTCTGGGTTTTGGGATACCAATCGTTACAGTACTGTACCTTGCAGTATTATACAGGCATATATGTTTCCAATACGGTGTGCATAGAGTAACTGGCACTTTGTCCTCTCAGAGGCACCTGAGTAAGTGTGGCCTATTCCCTATTGCTAGTGCAAATGCAACACCGAAAATTGGAAACTGGCAAAGCCCGAAATTAGGTCTGTGTGAGTGCTGGTAACAACATCACTGGTCTGTCCAACATTACCTCCGCAGGGAAACTGCTGCCACCATTCAACCCACCCTCCAGAGTGCCTCCTCCCCACCCTAAACCACTAGATAGCACAAACGCCTGATGTACTTTTCGTCTGTATAGGCTTTCTCAAAGGCCTATGAGAAAGCCTATTGTGTTGGAATTAAAGAAAATTTTGGTCATTTTTGGGTACTTCGAATAGGTCAAAATTCGATTTGAAAAATTAGTTTTGAATTGAAAAATTCGACCATTCGAAAATCATAGTACTGTCTCTTTAAAAAATTTGAATTTGACCGTTGCCTTAAACCTGCCAAATTGCTGTTTTAGCCTATGGGGGACCTCCAATAACCTTTAAGGAGTGTTTTTGAGATTTTTTAAAAATCTAATTTTTTTGGAGGAAATCGTTCAAATCGAATCAATTTTAATTCTAAAAAGAATTTGATGGCCGAATTTCAAAGTTTTTTCACTAAGGGCAGAGTCACACAGGTCATTTTTATGTTGTGTTTTTGAAAATGTGCGGTTGAGTGTAAATAAGTAATGCCCTAGTGAAAATAATGTTGTGAGCCAACATCTTCCACAAGAGGCCGATATTTGTGTTTTTCAGCAGAAACTACAATAGGCTAAAGAAATGCCATATTATTGAACTCGAACGGATCCGCAGGTTTCGAAAAACACTTAGCTGAAATACGCCTCGTATTTTCAATATGGCAGCCAAACTTTCGCGAGTTGGAATGCACATGTACTGTACATATTTTGATTGTAGAAAAAGAGGTGAGGAAATTTTTTTTCAGCAATTTTAACCTTAAAGGGCAAGGAAAGGCAAAGAAATAAAATCCCATTTTTACTTTCTTTAATGAAAAAGAAATCTATCTCCAATATACTTTAATTTTAAAATGTGTACAGTTTTTATAAGAAACCTGACTGTATGCAGTGAAATTCTCCCTTCATTTAGTGCTTCTGGCAGGGAAACAATCACTTATGAACAGCAGGGGGAGCCCCTGCCTTACTTACCAGCCATGCAGAACTCAAGCAGACCACACTGAGCATGTGCAGTGCCAGTGTCAGACAAAGATGTATAACAAAGTTACAAGATGACAGCCCCCTGTGGCCAACTTTGAAAGCATAAATCATTTGTTTGATTAGGCTTGTGGTGCAGTAAGTTCATGTTTATGTTTAGTATACACAATACAGCAATTCTAGCCTTATTCTATTTTACACTTTCCTTGCCCTTTAACACACTGCTTCCATCCAGTGTACTATGTACTGTACGTATTTGTTTCTACTGGTGATGTAATTACAGTGTGTATTGATGATCAGTCTGGCTATATTTTACATGTAAATTGCTTTTGCCATTTTCACAAAAGTTTAATAAAATTCTTCCAAGCAGAATTGTGGGGAATAAGAAAAAACAAATTCATATTCTGAAAAGAAAGCTACAGGCTGAAAAATGCACATTGTCAGGCACATTTAGTTTCTTTGGCATATTTACATTCAACTGCACAGTTTTTAAAAATACCACACTAAAGCGCCCCATGTGACCTTGCTCTAAGTTAGGTGCACTCTCTAAACTGCTACAATCTGCTCAGCAGCATCAAAGACGTCTGCAATCAATTGTAACAGCTTACTCTAACCAAAATCAAGTATGGCTTAGTAGGTAAGATTTCTTTCTAGGTGAGCACAAATGTATTGCTTTTTAACCTACTTGAGGAGTTTATGAACATATGGAAAAAGCTTTCACTAGGGTTAAAGGAACAATAAAACGAAAGCATGAAAGTGTTTATAATTAATGAAAATATAATTTACTGTTGAGCAACACTGGTACATCTGGTGTGTTTGCAATAGAAACACCACTATAGTTTATTGTACTTCAATGGCTGCCCCCATGGCTACAGAGTAGTTTGTTTGTATAAACTATACTGAAGCAAACACACCAGCTTTACCAGTGCAGGGCAACAGTACAGTATCTTGTGATTCCTTTAAAACACATTTTTTTGGTGTTACTGTTACTTTAAGAAAACAATTCTGTTGTTGTCCCATCCCCAGAGACCCTTGCTTTGTAGCATGTGCAGGGCTGAATATCTCTATGAAAGAAGCTGCTTTATTTTAGTCCAACACAACTTCTCTCTTGCTCTTTATTTGGTCTCATGATGATTATGGATATGAACTAAATATTTTCACTCACTTTTGTTTGCACCATAGTTATTTTTTTCTGTACGTTTTTCTTTACTGTGTAGTGCAAGTGGTCTGGAAATAATTATGAAAGCTACAATTTATATCCATTAAGGCACACTTGTAGTTTATACAGTATAATAATTTATTTTTGTACTTTTTGTCTCTCCTATGTAGAAAGCAATACTCTTAAAGCTCTTATAAAGCATTTAACATCAAAGGAATGTTTGAGAAGGCATTTTATTAGCGTGTAAGAAACAGCAGGATCTTTTCTTGAAACCTCATTGTAAAAAATTCATCATGCGGCAGAACAGCACAGTAGTTTATTCCCTGTATCTTGCGATAATGAGTCACAGAAGCAGGTGCAAGTGGCCTTTTCTGCGTGGGAGGCTTCAGCAGCAATTGGCTGTCCTACATTTGACTATTGCTTCTTTACTCCTTCCTTTTTGTTTACATCAGTGATATTTATCAGTTATGTCTAGTTTATTCCATGTAGTGGGCTGAAAACATAGATAATATAAAACTGATGTAATTCAAATCAGTGGAGCAGTTGAGCAGAGTAGGGCCAGTAATAGGAAGGAGAACCAAACCTGTAAGGAAAAAAATATGTGTTTAAAAAAAAACCTTGGCACCAGCCCCCCCCCTTACAAATTGGAGCAGCAGAAATATTTTTTTTAAAAAACTTTGTCACAAAGGTCCCCCTTACAAGTTAAAAAAAAATTGGGGCCCCAAAAAATATAAAAAAAAAAAAATTGGTGCAGGGGCCTATAGAGTATTAAACTAAAACATTGGTGGCCAGGGGATTAGAAAAAAAAAACCCACATTGGTGTCAGTAGACTTGACCTCAAAGCTTCAGGACTTCAGTTATAACTCTTTTCGTGACTTCGGGTCTTTTCGTCGCTTTAGGACTTCAGTGTCGGCTCCTTTCATGACTTTGTTTCTTTTCGCTGCTTCAGGACTTAATTGTCAGCTCTTTTCGTGACTTCGGGTCTTTCCGCCGCTTCAGTACTTCGCGTCTGTTCGGCATTTCTGCATTTAGGACATCGGCATTCAGAAGCACGGCTTCTGCGCTCGCAAGGAGGGCCCAGCTCTTCGAAAAGTGCAGCACTGCTGGGCCCCCCTTCAGGCCCCGATGGTGGCCCTGGATATAGGGATATATTTTTCAAAGAGTGAAGTTAGAGATCGTCAAAGCCCTCAAGAGTGAAATTTGGCCCTTTCTGTGGGATTTTTAAAAGCGTATTTATCAATGGGTGAAAGTGAAAGTTTATTCTTTAATAAATAGTAGTCAAATCATAATGTATTCTGTTATAGCTTCTGTGCACTCTGCATAGCATTTGTGGCTTCCTGAGATTCTGATCTGATTCCACCAACCGATTTGTCTGAAAACCCACAAGCATATACCCTGTCAAAATCATGTTAAGTCATGTAAAATGATAGAAATGCAGTATTTTGGTGGGACCACAAAAACACTTGAGATTTCATAATATATGGCTCTAGGGTAGAAGCACTTGGCTTGTAAAGCTTTATGTGAGAATGTGAGAAATTTCCACTCCATATCAGCTAAAAGTTTTGAACTTGCGAGTGGGTGATGTTTTTTATTTTTTTTATTTTGTGCTTTAGCATAAATCAAATCTTATGTGCCAGCATCTTGTCCTTGTCCTATAACTGTAACTTTTCATTATTATTATTATAATGTATTTATAAAGCTACATATTCTTCTGCGCTGTATAATAAATGGGTGTATACACTAGGGATGTGCGGGTAGGGTTTTTCCCGACCTGCACCAGCCCAATATCCGCCCGATATCCGCCCTTCCTCCACCTACGCCTGCCCGAGTCCGACTTCCAGATTCCTTTTATAGACCCGTACCACATGGCACATGGCTATAAAACTAGAACCCTGAAGTTGGAAGCCGGCAGTGTAAAGTGGCGGGTGGGGAGAGCAGGAGGAAGAGCTCGACCCGGACTGAACCCAACCGACCCGTACATCACTTGTATACACTCCTACCTCCCAGCTGTCCTATTTCCTGTGGGACAGTCCTGATTTTAACAGCTCCACACGCAATCCCAGATTTTTATTAAAAAGTCCTGAGTTTCTCTTTATATCTTTTTCTAGTGTCAGTGTCAGTCTCTGAAACGTTAAACAAGAGGCTTTTTAGCAAGAGAGCCCAGAATACTGTACTTGGCACCTACGCTTAGTAGTGATGTGCAGGCTGGCCTGATACCAGCTGGACCCGCTCCTCTTTCAGGTCGCGAAAGGTCGGTTTGAGCTCTTCTGCCAGCTCTCCAGTTTCCTGTTTTATAGACTTGCGCATGCCCTGCCCCTTCACTTTTGTGATGTCATCAGTGGGACGGGCGGCAAAGGTCTATAAATGGAATTGGAAAGGAGGGGGCTAGTGCAGGTCGAGAAATAAATTTAAATACAAAGCAGCCAATAACCAAAACAAGCGGTAAAGCGGGCCCTGCCCAAAAGTATCTACATTATAAAAGGACAAGAGGGTGTGTGGGGATGGGCACGATTGGTAGTTGGTAGCAAGATGACAAATATGGCATTGAGCATTGCATTTATTACATAATCACTTAGCATCATATAGTGCACAGTGAAGCTATGCTAAGTTGAATGAGGATAAGCTTCTCTAAGTATGTGCAGTTTAGAGTTCTTTTAAATACAGAAAGATTGCAGAGATTGCAAAGTCTTGAATGTAATGAAATGGTAATGAGAGAGGTATTGAGGTGTAGGAAAGTACCCTCTTCTTGGGTGATAATTACAGCGCTGCGAAATATGTTGGTGATAAATAAATAAATGTTATTATTATTATTATTATTATTATTAATAATAATAATAATAATAATTAAGCACATTTTTCGAGAAATGCATTAGGTGAAAGTGACAAGAATTAGTAAGTGACTGGATATGAAGAGGAAAGGACAGGGTGGAATCAAGAATAACTTGAAGGTATCGAGCCTCAGAAAATGGAGTAATAGGCACTTGGAACGCTTTGGTTACCAAAGTCGCCTGAAGTTTCATCATGAGGCAACTTCGGGCGACTTCAGAAACCAAGCGCTCCTATGCCATCTGACGGCGATTTACACTCTAGCCAGCAGGGAGGCAGTTCGGCGAGATTAGTCACCCGAAGAAGAAGCGATTTGTCGCTGGGTGCCTAATCTCCCCCAGTAGCTTTGTGTGCCTCTGCCCTAAAGGTGTTTTAGATGCACACTGTCCCTTAAAGGAATTGTTCAGTATAAAAATAAAAACTGGGTAAATAGGTAGACTGTGCAAAATAAAAAAAGTTTCTAATATAGTTAGTTAGCCAAAAATGCAGTGTATAAAATTTGGAGTGACTGGATATGTAACATAATAACCAGAACACTATTTCCTGCTTTTCAACTCTCTTGTTTTCCACTGACTGGTTACCCTGGTGACCAGGCAGTAACCAATCCGTGACTTGAGGGAGGGCCACACGGGCCATAACTGTTGCTTTTGAATCTGAGCTGAATGCTGAGGATCAATTGCAAACTCACTGAACAGTTATGGCCCATGTGGCCCCCCTTCAAGTCGCTGACTAACTCAAGGTTAAAGAGCTGAAAAGCAGGAAGTTGGATTCTGGCAATTATATTACACATCCAGTCACTTCAGCCTTTATACATTACATTTTGTGCTAACTAACTATATTAGAAACATTTTTTATTTTGCACATCAGTTTATCCAGTTTTTATTTTTACACTTAACTGTTCCTTTAAACTGTAGTAGACCGTTTTGGGATGTTGTGGATGTTGTATGGTGAAGAGAACCATTAGAAGCACAGTAAATATATTTGAGTAGATTTTTAAAGGAGTTCTTTACCTTTAAAATAGTATGATGTAAAGAGTGATATTCTGAAACAATTTGCATTAGGTTTTAATTTTTATTAGTTGTGTTTTTTGAGTTTAACTTTTTATTCAGCAGCGCTCCATTTTGCAGTTTCAACAATCTAGTAGTTAGGATCCAGATTACCCTAAGAACCATACACTGATTTCAATAAGAGACTGGACTATAAATTGAAGAGGATCTGAATAGAAAGATGTGTAATAAAAAGTAGCAATAATAATGCCTAAGTAGACTTTACAGAGCATTTGTTTTTTTAAAGCTGGAAAAAGTTAATAGAAGATGTCAAATCAATTCAAAAACTATAAAAAAAAAAAAAAAAGATCATATAGGCATCATATGCAGGTTGGAACTAGGGGTAGGCAGCGTAGGCGGCCGCCTTGGGCGCAATCATGGGGGGGGCGCACTTTAGAAGGGAAATGTTTTTTTTTTATCTCTTTAAGTTTTAACTTCGCCCCTGTCTGCAGCAGCAGCGTTCTGCTCTACTTCAGACCCCACCTCCCTCTTACTTGCCCTTTGCCTGGCACAGATCTAGGGCAATATTTTTGCTGCTGCTCTGACACAGGCTGGTGGTACAGGTACAGACTTGGGGGGGGCAATGGCTGATGGCACATGTACAGACTTGGGGGGCAATGGCTGGTACAGACTTGTGGCACAGGTACAGACTTAGGGGGCAATGTTGGTGGCACAGTTACAGACTTAGGGGGCCAGCTGGTGGCACAATTACAGACTTAGGGGGCAATGGTTGGTGGCACAGGTACAGACTTGGGAGCAATATTTTGGATGCTGCACCAAAGATTGGGGACAATATTAAGGCTGCAGGCTGAAACAGATTGGGAGCAATTCGTACAGTTTGATTCATTAATGTGTTATAAGGTTTCTTTATTTAAGAAAAAGTGAATAGGTGGGAAATGGTCATACATAAGGAGGGGCACTGATTGAACCCCTTGCCTAGGGTTCCAAACTACCTTGGCCTGGCCCTGATCATATCAGCATAGAAAAACTATTACTGTGTCAACTGCTGCAGGTTAGAAATAATGTAACGACCTAGGCCTGAGGTGGCTTACAATGTTGCAAATGCAACAACTCCAGATTAACCTCCAGATAACCAAATCGGCTATGAACACTTACTAAAATTTACTAAATTTGTGTTTTCTAGCATTTTTAGATGAAATAAAAAAATTCTATCGAATGGTTAAAATTGTTCAATTCGAACGTTCTTATCGCTCGATCAAATTTTTTTAATTTGATTTTTTGAATTGTGCTAAAACCCTTCAAATTCTATATTCGATTTTGAAGGGTTAAAATTTGGCAACAATTCTATGGTCGAACCCTCGAATTCGACCAATAGTAAATCTGCCCCATGAAGTGTGTTAAAATATAACTTTTTATTATAACTTAATGAAAAAATATTTATACGCTGCCCTCCAACAAACAATCCACTACAGACAGCCCTTGTGAGTAGTGCTGGACAGTGTCCATAAAATTACACACACATTACAATAGTGTGGGAAGTAAAATCCTTCGAATTGGAATATCGAATTCAAAGGATTTTACCGCAATTTGATTGGTCGAACGATCGAATAGAAAATATTCGATCGATCGATAAAACCATTCGATCGAATTTTTTTATTCAATCAAAAATAATGAAACCCATTTTGGTAGCTTTGATCTTGCGAACTTGGCATAAAAATTTAAAGGGGGAGTAATTCGACTGTCGAATAGTTGAATATTCAAATAGATTTTTATTCGAATTATTGGAATCGTTCAATTCGATCAAATTTTCAATATTCACTGGCCAGAGTGGTCTTCAAAAACATTCGAAATTTCGAATTCAAATCTTTTTGAAAATTCGATCGAACTTAGGTGTTGGTTTAAGATCATCTTTTCCCCATGCTCTGTGATCTTGCACAGAACTAGTAACACTGTCCAGCACTACTCACAAGGGCTGTTTGTAGTGGATTGTTTGTTGGAGGGCAACGTATATATATTTTTTAATTAAGTTATAATAAAAGTTATATCTTAACACACTTAATGTGTACACAGCTCAACTGGTTATCTGGAGGTTAATATGGTGTTATATAAAAAGATCAAATGAAGGTCAGTTGAAAAGTTAATTAGAACTAGCCACTCTATAATACACTAAAGGTTAATATAAACATGAACCACCCCTTTAAGTCTTCGAACTTATGTTCTTCCAGCCAGGGGCATATTTACAGTGGTGTGAATAACTATTTGCCCCCTTCCTGATTTCTTATTCTTTTGCATGTTTGTCACACTTAAATGTTTCTGCTCATCAAAAACCGTTAACTATTAGTCAAAAATTACATAATTGAACACAAAATGCAGTTTTTAAATGAAGGTTTTCGTTATTAAGGGAGAAAAAAAACTCCAAATCTACATGGGCCTGTGTGAAAAAGTGATTGCCCCCCTTGTTAAAAATAACTAAGAACAAAAGTAATTGAGATCTATCAGTCTGGTAAAGGTTATAAAGCCATTTCTAAAGCTTTGGGACTCCAGTGAACCACAGTGAGAGCCATTATCCACAAATGGCAAAAACATGGAACAGTGGTGAACCTTCCCAGGAGTGGCCGGCCGACCAAAATTACCCCAAGAGCACAGAGACAACTCATCCGAGAGGCCACAAAAGACCCCAGGACAACATCTAAAGAACTGCAGGCCTCACTTGCCTCAATTAAGGTCAGTGTTCACGAGTCTACCATAAGAAAGAGACTGGGCAAAAACGGCCTGCATGGCAGATTTCCAAGGCGCAAACCACTTTTAAGCAAAAAGAACATTAAGGCTCGTCTCAATTTTGCTAAAAAACATTTCAATGATTGCCAAGACTTTTGGGAAATTACCTTGTGGACCAACGAGACAAAAGTTGAACTTTTTGGAAGGTGCACGTCCCATCTGGCGTAAAAGTAACACAGCATTTCAGAAAAAGAACATCATACCAACAGTAAAATATGGTGGTGGTAGTGTGATGGTCTGGGGTTGTTTTGCTGCTTCAGGACCTGGAAGGCTTGCTGTGATAGATGGAACCATGAATTCTACTGTCTACCAAAAAATCCTGAAGGAGAATGTCCGGCCATCTGTTCGTCAACTCAAGCTGAAGCGATCTTGGGTGCTGCAGCAGGACAATGACCCAAAACACACCTCTGAATGGCTGAAGAAAAACAAAATGAAGACTTTGGAGTGGCCTAGTCAAAGTACTGACCTGAATCCTATTGAGATGTTGTGGCATGACCTTAAAAAGGCGGTTCATGCTAGAAAACACTCAAATAAAGCTGAATTACAACAATTCTGCAAAGATGAGTAGGACAAAATTCCTCCAGAGCGCTGTAAAAGACTCGTTGCAAGTTATCGCAAACGCTTGATTGCAGTTATTGCTGCTAAGGGTGGCCCAACAAGTTATTAGGTTCAGGGGGCAATTACTTTTTCACACAGGTTTGGATTTTGTTTCTCCCTAAATAATAAAAACCCTCATTTAAAAACTGCATTTTGTGTTTACTTGTGTTATCTTTGACTAATAGTTAAATGTGTTTGATGATCAGAAACATTTTGTGTGACAAACATGCAAAAGAATAAGAAATCAGGAAGGGGGCAAATAGTTTTTCACACCACTGTATATTAAGGCCCCCGAGGGCCTGAGCTTAGCCACCCTCAACCATGGATTTCCATAGGAAATTGGGGGACTGAGCTGGGGGAGGGGAGGAATCGCGCAAAGTGACACACGACGGGCTCTAGATTATCTTTGTCTGAGCTTGTGACGTTAACTTAAATATAGTAAGCAGTTTGAAGTAGATTCAATGAACACACACACATATATATATATTAGGGATGCACCGAATCCACTATTTTGGATTCAGCCGAAACCCTGAATCCTTCCCGAAAGATTGGGCCGAACCGAATCCGAACCCTAATTGGCATATGCAAATTATGGGTGGGAAGGAGAAAACATTTTTTACTTCCTTGTTTTGTGCCAAAATGTCATGTGATTTCCCTCCCTGGCCCTAATTTGCATATGTGGCAGAATCCAAATCCTGCTGAAAAAGGCTGAATCCCGAACCGAATCCTGTATTGTAAATCCTGGGAGGTTAATAGCCACTAGATCGGGGTTTGATTGTTTATAGTAGAGTGTGTACATGGGCACCCACATTTAGCCTTTATGAAGAGTTTTATATCTATTTAATCTAAAGAGCACAAAAAGGTGTGCCTGTCAGGGATCAAAAACATGGCTCTTTGAACCAACCCCACCAATAAGTTCTGTAATGAGAAATCTAATCAGATTTTTTTGCAAAGGTGATCCAATAGACCTTCCTGTATTCCTCCTGTATTTCATAATTTATACTTTTAAGCTCCTGGAATGTTCTGGGTTCTATCCAGGTCAAGTCCTGACAACCACTTTACTTTCTTGAGCTGGCTGATGTAAAAGGGAAACTGCAAAATATCCAAAGAAAGATTTGCATGACTCTCTGTTAGTACTGGCTTGTTAGATGTTTAGCTCAGTCCACTGAGGAATATTACTAGATATAAATCTGAAAAACCATACTGAAAATTGTTCACATTTAGGGGATGCATGAAGACTTAGCTAGCTGAAATGTATAATGGAATATTTTGTTATATATGTTTTTCTTTTACCATTGTCATGATCTATGTATAATGTGGCTATACCTCCACTGAAACAACAATTTTGTTTGTGTAATAATTTTTTATTTTCTTTTTAGCCATATTTATCCACAGTCTGTAGAGGCAGAAACATTTTGAACAGATCAAACTGTGACTTTATCTCTATATGGGAGCATTAAGCTAAGCAATGATGGACACCAAGGAAGGAAGTCCACATGTGTGGTCAACTTCTGCAGAGCACCAGCCAAATACAGCTCAGGTAATCCATTATTTTAAAAGCTTTTAGCCTCCTTATGTTAGGAAATTATATACCATTTTGTTTTATGTTTGCCTGTTGTATTCTTCCTGAGGAAACTATGGAACTTGCAAGGCTTACGCATGAGCATAATTTATCATCTGACTCTTTGTGCAACAGCGTGTGTAATAATTAGATGGGATTCAGCATGGAGTAATTAAGAGCTGGTTTTGCTGGGCCTTGCACTTTAATGATCTTTGCCTCTTTCAATAATCTGCCTCTTTTTTTTCTGCTAAGAAATTAATATTTGTCTTTAAGATTCATGGACAGTATGTATAATTATTTATTTATGTATAATTATTTTATTTATTTAATTATTTCACGAAAATGAAAAATTTAATATAAGCTTCAGCATACTGAAATATAAAACTTTGCAAATACAATCAATTAAAAATTCAGCATTGTTTACAAAATATTCAAGTTTATGTTCCTATCCCTTTCCCTTCTAATTCATTCAGTCTTCATGCAGTAGTTGGGTGTCATTGACAGTCCAATATATCTTATAGAGGGCTTCCTTTCCTAGGAGATGTATTAGAGCTCACTCAAATAACTGATTCCAGTACAAACAAAAATCTAACAAAATAACTGCCTTTTGCACAAATTCTGCATGTAGAGAGACAAGATTTCTGGAGATTTTATTAGAGTGAGCTCTAATTCATCTTTTAGGCAAAAGAAGCCCTCCTATAAGATATATTGGATCTAACTGTCAATTAATATCTGACATAACTCCTGCATGAAGAATGAAGAGAGAATTAAGCGAAACAGATGTTGAGATGAATTTGATTTAATTGATCGTATTTATAAAGTTTCTTATTTCAGTATGCTGCGACTTATATTAAATTATAATTTCGCGATAGTTCACCTTTAAAGGAGAAGGAAAGCTATGGAGGCATTTTATTGCAAATAGATTAGCTGCAATAGTGCAAACTAGAATGCTATATTTATTCTGTAGAATGTTAAAAAGCTCTTGAAGCTCTCTGTTTATGATAGCAGCTGCTATATTAGCTTGGGGTGACATCACCTGTCTGAGTCTCCCCCTTCTCACTCATAGCTGTGGGCTCAGATTACAGCAGAGAAGGGAGGGAGCAGGGGGGGGGAAGAGAAGCAAACTGAGCATGCTCATGCCCGGGGCAAGAAGGTTTAAGTTGAAGGCAGGAAGTCTGATACAGAAGCCCATGTGTACACCATAGAAGGAAAGAAATGCAGTGTTTCTCAGAGCAGCACTATTTTGAGGGTTTACTGGTGTATTAAGGTGGACCTTTTCTGATATGGCTTACTTAGTTTTAACCTTTCCTTCTCGTTTAAAAAAACATATAAAAGCACTTGCCTTTGTATTTATGAGGCCTACTTACTTGCTGCTTAGAAAGCCTCCTGATGTGTGTGCACTGTTTGTTACCAATGCATTCTGAAAAACTTAAAAACTGGCAAATTGTTTATAGTTCATTTTTTAACAAATAATTTATATAGGAATATCTTTTAATGGTAATGGTTTATGATATATCTCAAGTAGTCCTGTTTCTTTAATATATGTACAAGCCCTTCACCTCATTACTGTGTTTAGTAACCACAATACTGCAATGGAAATAGAAAATATGGCAAGGATTTTTGGGCTAATATAGTTCTTATTCACTTTGTTGCAGGTACATTTTGTTCCTGATGCTGGATCTGTGGCTCAGATTGTGTACAGCGATGATCAAGATCGTGGCCAGCAGCAGGTCGTATACGCAGCGGATGCGTCATCATTTACATCTGTGGATACATCCGAACATACATTGGTGTATATCCACCCAGTAGATGGGTCACAGGTATAATTTATAGAGCCATTAGCGGTAATTTACAAACCACAAGTGCAATAGGATCACATGAAAAATTATATTATTTAAAGTTACTTGCATCAAAACCACTCTGCCCACTTCTTTAAAGTTGCAGTCACTACCACTTCTGCCATCTTCTCCTGCGAATCACATGCTGTGTGACCATTGAGATAGCGGAACCCTGGAGCCAATGTCACCCTCTAAGATAGCAGTAGCTCAAGGGTTGAAACTTTAAGGAGCTACCATATATACTTTTATACTATACCCATTTATTGTGACTGCCTGTCCATCAACCCACCGTATGTCCAGATAAAACATCAAGTGCAGATACACTTTTAAAGCAGACAAAGACCTGCCTCGCATTCCCAGATTCCCTCATTGTACAGTCAGTCCAAAATGAGGCT
Organism: Xenopus borealis; assembly: GCA_024363595.1. Taxonomy (NCBI): domain Eukaryota; kingdom Metazoa; phylum Chordata; class Amphibia; order Anura; family Pipidae; genus Xenopus; species Xenopus borealis. The sequence goes on from CM044444.1 coordinate 51,392,405, forward strand.
TGTTTTCTAGAGGCTTGAAATACATTAGTCCATATAATAAGGTTCTCAAAGTCCAATATGAATTGTGTGTTTGTATCTGTGTAACAGTTTAAAGCATATACTTATAAACATATAAGCACATAGCTTAATGACTGATAAAACATGGGGGGGGGGTTATTTATGTAAGTATATCCATTTGCCTCTACTGCATATTGTAGTTGCAGATTGTCGTTGTGTTTCATTTTTGCCAACCTTTTGCATTTAATTAACCATTATACGATTGTGCTTGAATACAAAATTAACATTATTTAATGTAAGGCTACAAATCCATGGGTAAATGCTGCATGGTTGTTAGGTTATCTGGTAAGGTGGCAGCGATTAACTCACAAGGAGATAGATATATGTTGTTGGCAGAAGAATTTGGTCCCACTAAACCATGTCTGTTTGGAGTCATGCTATTTATTTTATATCTAAGCTCTTTTTCCATGTTTTATGGAAAAAAGTGTTAATCCTAGGGAAATGTGGTAATCTAGTATTTAACTTCTATCCCACACGCTACACAGGGGCTAATCAATAAACCTATCCTCACAATTACCCAGTATAAAAAAGGTTGCTTCTAAAATCTTAAAAATGTTTCTCACCACGTACACCAGCTGGCTCGGGTACGCAACGCCCAAAACCTCTCACTTTTAAGGGGGGAGGGGAGACAAACTCCGCTGCTACAACTTTGTTCATACAGTTAGTTACTGTATATTCTTACCGGATTATTGTTTTGACCCGGGTGCAGCCGCCTGAGTCCATTGCCAAGAAAAGAACGATATAGCCAATAGTCAGTCTGTCTAACAGCACACTCCGGATCTCACAAGAAGAAAACACCAAAGTCAGGGTTCCATGTTAAAGGAAAACTATACCCCCGAACAATGTAGGTCTCTATAAAAAGATATTGCATAAAGCAACTCATATGTAAAATCTTGCTTCTTGTAAATAAACCATTTTCATAATAATATACTTTTTTAGTAGCATGTGCCATTGGGTCATCCTAAATTGAAAATAGCCATTTTACAAAATAAGGACAGCCTAGGCCAATTAACAGGCAGAGTCTTTTGCTTCAAAACTTCTTCCTGTTACAGTTAAAATATTTCTGGTCAGGTGATCTCTGAGGCAGCACACTGACCATCACGAAATGGTGGTTCAAGGCAAGAGATGTAAAAGGGCAATATTTACTTAAATATATATTCCAGTTTGGTAAGATTCTTTTATATGCCACTTAATTTGATAGAAACTATCTGTTGCTCAATATTAATTTTCGGGGTATACTTTTCCTTTAAAAAGATATAAGCTTTATTTGGAAATCAATCATGTACACAAGCGTCTGAGGTCTGATGCGTTTCGTGTCTACGCACTTCCTTAGAATGAATGTGGTAATCTTGGTTAGAAAGTTTCAAGTCTTTTTCTCCTTATCTTCGTCCAGACAAAATGTTGCCATTTGCTAAAGATATTAGCATTGACATTTAGCTGTCAGCAACTTTTTCATTTATTTGATGACTGAATAGCACTGCGCCCCTATTAGAATACCAATTTTCATAACCACATTTCAGATTTCACTGGTTATTTTTGTTTGCCTACAGACTCTCTTTACAGACCAACCTCAGGTTGCATATGTACAGCAGGATGCTACCACACAGCAGGTGACACTTTATTATTTATGTATCTGTCAACCAATAAATTGTGATTTTGATACAGTGTTTTAAACCACAGCTGCATGTTGTATGTTGTTTTCCCTTCATGTTTTCTGTAATGTAAAAATAATTGGCATTTATTGCTATTACCTTAGTCAAATAGATTGGTGGCTGACAATACTGCTGGGAATAGCAGTAAACCAAGGAGAAGTGAACCTTTTGTAACAAGTCCACTTTTTAGCCTACATTTTTTTCCATTGTTCCTCAATCTGGATCTTCAGCTTGCAATGACGCCCTGGGCACTAATTTGTGTTGTCATTGAAATAGTAGTGGGTAAAAGGTAATTCTTGGAAGACTAACAGAGAAGCAGGGCCAGGGAGACATTACCAATGCTACTGATAACCTTAGTAAACACTTAAAGGGATACTGTCATGGGAAAAACATTTTTTTTTTCAAAATGCATCAGTTAATAGTGCTGCTCCAGCAGAATTCTGCACTGAAATACATTTCCCCAAGTCATGTGACTTGTGCTCTGATAAACTTAAATCACTCTTTACTGCAAGTTGGAGTGATATCACCGCCTCCCCTTTTCCCCCAGCAGCCTAACAACAGAACAATGGGAAGGTAACCAGATAACAGCTCCCTAGCACAAGATAACAGCTGCCTGTTAGATCTAAGAACAGCACTCAATAGTGAAAACCCATGTCCCACTGTGACTCCTTCAGTTACATTGAGAAGGAAAAACAACAGACTACCAGAAAGCAGTCCCCTCCTAAAGTGCTGGCACGAGTCACATATCCAGGGGCAGCTGGGAAATTGACAATATGTCTAGCCCCATGTCAGATTTCAAAATTGAATATAAAAAAATCTGTTTGCTCTTTTGAGAAATGAATTTCAGTGCAGAAGTCTGCTGGAGCAACACTATTAACTGATGCATTTAAAAAAATGTTTTCCTATGACAGTGTCCCTTTAATATCGATTACCACTATTTTAATGTTCCCAGTGAATTGCCAAGGCCAAACGTGAATAGAACCAAATGTTGGCAGTTTTCATTTCTATACATCGCAGGCTGCAAATTGTCTTTAGCTAGCTGACTTTAGTACGTTTTAAAAGGATTATACAGTCCATATCCATTGCCTGCTTTCAAGCGATACATAGAAAGACAGAGATAGAGATAATAAGGAATGTGGAATATGACCAATTTTCATAAAATGTCTTGCAGCCATCTTTTTCTACTTTAGAGAAAAACAATTGAATAGCAATCACTTTTAATGGACACCCTGTGTCAAACGTACCCCTTTATTTTTCCGGGGGCCCGTCACCCAAACATAAAAAGCTGTATAATAAAAAAACCTTTTCAAATTAAACCCCTTTTTTTTATATTATAAACCAAATTGGAAAACGGTTGTCTCGTTGATCGGGCAGTATGGACAATTTTGATCTGACACCCTTAAAGGCTCCTGAACATCATAATGTTAATGCCGAATCATCAGACATATTTCTTTTTGTTTTTACCTGCATATCTGAAGATTCAGCTCTTAAAATTAGTAGAGTGGATGAAAGATCTTTTCTACCAATGGTCATGGGAATTGTAGCATGTATGGCCACCTTTAAGGATGGAAAAGATCTTTCCAAGAAAGATTGTTAGTTTCAACACACATGTATAGAGCTGAATTATATGATATGCAGATAAAAACATTAGAATTCTACCTGTATCTGACAAGTCAGCCCTAAACCGTGGACAATGTTCAGGTGCCTTCAAAGGGACCCAATCAACATTTTCTGCCTGGACCGATCAACTAGCTGACTAATATCCAAGCCTTCTGCCGATATTGGTTGGCTCATCTACTACCATACACTCGCCAAATATCATATGAAAATGTGTTTTGTACAATAAGGCAGGAGGTAGGACAAACAATTACTTTCACTTTCCATTTTGCACTTACTAGATGTCACTG
>CM044444.1:51408513-51438831 GCA_024363595.1 Xenopus borealis
GAGGGGGGGAGGAGTTTAGCATACGATGGGTAGACTTTTCCTTTGACATTAACAGTTACCATTTACCAGTTACCATGCCCAGTATGAAACACCAGTTTGCATTACTTGGGATGAATCATCTGACAAACATCAGACTGTACTATTCTGTGGAGGAGTATGGACATTCTTAAAGCTGGATTGTCCAGCTGGTAGTCTGAAGGTATATTGCCTCCAACTTGTCCTTAGACACCTTATAATTTTGTATATATTGTGGTTTTAAACTAGACTAAATAAACAATATTGTGTGTGGTTCAACCACCTTATTTAACCTTGTATGTTTTGTGCAAAGCAGTCTGGAAACCCTTGCCAGGGTTTTGCATAGACACACGGTAAAGAAATACAGCTGCTGCACCACTTTGAAAGGGAGGGAGTGATATCACTCCAATTTGCAGTACAGCAGTAAAGAGTGACTGAAGTTTATCAGAGCACAAGTCACATGACTGGGGCCACCTGACAATATGTCTGGCCCCATGTCAGATTTCAAAATTTAAATATAAAAAGATATGTTTGCTCTTTTGAAAAATAGATTTATTTTCAGAATTCTGCTGGAGCAAAACACTATTAACAGATATGTTTTGAAAAAAACATGTTTTCCAATGACAGTATCCCTTTAAGCTACAATTGAATTTCTGCCTTAGATATTCCTGTCTTTTTTCAGGTAGCATTGAACAGCCCTGTTGATTCGGAGGGAGCATTTCAGGAGGATCTTTGGTTTGAGCTATCCGAAGAGAGCCTTTGTAACTGGATGATGTTTGTACGGCCAGCACAAAATCACTTGGAACAGAACCTAGTAGCATATCAATATGGTCAACACATATATTATACCACAATTAAAAACATTGAACCTAAGCAGGAGCTAAAGGTAAAAGACAAGTTAATTTTGTTATTGTCATGGAGAGTTGGCTATTTGTATTATATGCCTACACTTATGTCGTTGTGACACAAATAAATGAGTTAACCACATTTTAAATTACTGTTTCTTATTTTAATAAAGTTGTTGGCTTCAGAAATGGGACTTAGTACCTATAGATTTCCAAAGGCGTTGCCTGCCTAGTGGTTGCCAAACAAGTTCATTGTTGATCATTCACTGATATGCGCACCTCAAGGTGGGCAATATTGGGCTGATCAGATCATCTGTTCCTCAGGCTAGACAGGCAGTTGAGAAGAGGACCTCCATCCAACAGTAAAATCAAACCTGCTGGATGTATAACCAGCTTTATGCAACATCCATACCACAGATGGAAAAAAACTTGTGTTTAATTATTTAGTGCTGTATTAGTGGCACTAATTTTTTACTATAAATATGATCCTTTCTGTAAACTTGTGCTATAAAAACTTAGAAAGGGAAGTACTGTAGCCTTTAACAACAACCAACAGTCTATATAATTTACTCTTAAAAGTATTCAGCTTCTTAAATGTATGTCCGCTTTACACAGAATTTTTCTTTCATATTTGCAGGTCTGGTATGCTGCCTCTTATGCAGAATTTGTAAATCAAAAGATTCATGACATAACACAGGAAGAAAGGAAGGGTAAGAATGCCAAATTAGTGGTATGGGGGGATGTTTGTATATTTCCTTCACAGCTCTGTGTGTAAAATATATACCTTAAACAAATACTGCACCTGATCTTCTCTTTCCCCACTATTTTAAACATAAATGACCCACAGTGTTATATATTGCTGCATTTTGATATTTTCCATTTTCAGGTATGCGGTCATTTATAGGGTTGTTGTGTTAAAATCTTGATAAAAATCTGTTACATTAAAATGACTTGCTTTTCTTATTATTAGTTCTTCGGGAACAAGAGAAGAATTGGCCATGCTATGAGTGCAATCGTCGTTTCATGAGTTCTGAGCAGCTGCAGCAGCACCTTAACTCTCATGATGAGAAACTGGACTTCTTTAGCAGGTAGTAAAACACAAAAGCAACTACCTGTATGGTTAGTTAGATAATATATATTAGGAGCACCTTAACCTGCTGTGATGTTAAAAAAAAAAAGTTAAAGGAACACTAACACTAAGAAAAATAAAAAATCGTTTTTTAACGAAAATAAACGAAAACAGAGCTAAATCTTTAAAACCACTAAGTTTTTAATAAGAAATTACTTACAGATTCTCTGCATGTGCTCCTCTTCTGAGATGGCGATATGGAGACTATCCGTCTTGCGGCGCTCTACTTCTCTTCCCTGCCTATCTCCTATAGAACGCAGGGAGGAGAAATAGAGCACCGCAAGATGCATAAGAGGCAGCATAAAGATTTAGCACTGTTTTCGTTTATTTTCGTTAAAAAATTAATTAAAAAAAAATTATGTTAATGTTCTTTTAACTGATCATTTCACTTAACTATTCTTATTGAATGTGCTTAATAATGGATAAGAAGGTTCTGGGATATCTAAATCCTTTAGTAGGGAATATGAATATGATGTACAATCCTTTATAAGCCCACAGCCATGTAGGTACTGGTCCTTCCAGAATGGATGACATGTTACTTAGCAGCACAACTGCAACATGTTATACATTGGTTCAGGAAAGATAATATAGATGGAAGCCATAAAATTCTATTCATATGCCGGGGGGGCAGGTACAACTGTGCTCATCAAATTTATTTACCCCAATGACCTGATCAATGCTATGTGTAAGGTTTGGAAAATGCCAATGACATATACCAAAGCAACAGCTCTCCCTCCCCACCGCCCAATCCACCATGGTACAAAAAATGATAATTTACCTCCGTTTCAAAATTTTGAGATAAAAAGTGCCACCAAACCTGTTTCTGGCATTTATAGACATTCCATGGATATCTTTAGTGGACTATTTAGAAAACATATGACATTACAGACCTATGTCATCACTATTGTATTCATGAAGGGCAGGCACTCAAAAAGCACTCTTCCAAAAAACCAAAGAAGAAACAATTAATAATTTATTTAAGTACAAATGAAGGTAGCATTGCGTGTTTTGGGTACAACAGACACTTAGGGGCAGATTTACTGAGGGTCGAATTTCAATCTAAAGAAATTCGAAATTCATCCATCTAATTCTTTTAAGGACATATACGATCAAAAATGGATCGAATAGGTCAGTTTTTGATAGAATAAAAATAGTTTGAATCGTTCGAATGCTTTGTTCCATTCCAACAATTTTGGAAAAAATCCTTAGAATTTTTAAAATTTTCAAAAACACTCCTTAAAGGTTCCAGGAGGTCCTCCATAGGCTAAAATAGCAATTCAGCTGCTTTAAGGTGGTGAAGTGTTGAGTTCGAACTTTTTTAAAGAGACAGTACTTTGAAATTCAAAAGCAGTCATTTATGGGACATGGTATCAAACGCTTTGTCAAAATCCAAGTAGACCACATCTACTGCTCCCCGCTGTCCAGCATTTTACTTACCTTATCATAAAAAGAAATCAAATCTCTCTGACATGACCTTTCCTTCGTAAGCCATGCTGATTACTACTCATAATGCCATTCACCTGTCACCTGTGTGGGAGATACTGCAAATTTTTAAAATATGACGCCCGAATACTGCAACTTTTTCGGAAATCCAGCACAAATCAGGATATATTCAGGACATCTGCCATTGACTTCTACATGAACTTGGCAGGTCTGAGTACTTTTTTATTTGGACTTTTAATTCAAGTTTTTTTTCTACAAAAAAAATGGTGGTTTTCCCCTTTAAAAGTCCAACCAAGAAAAATCTGACTTTGATAAATAACCCCATTAGTGGCTACATGAGTTGATACATTTCTTGGCAGTGTCTTTGGAATATTGACAACAATTGAATCAATTTTAACAGCTGCCTTTCATGAAACTCAGGGGTTCTGTTTAGCAGGGAAAAAGAAAAAAATATATCAATTAAATTAATCAATTTAGAACAGATACAGAGTCCACAATCCTGCCCATCCAGAGCTTCTTTAGAAGGTGAAAATTAAACTTTACATTTCAATATTAGAAAAACGATCATGAAATAGAAAATAGTAAGTGATTGCAAGAAGTCTTTATTTCTGAAAACAACTAAACTGGAAAAAGTTTTTGAAGGTGAACAACCCCTTTTTCATGGGGAATAATGTTATTTCAAAAACTGACATTGGGCTATACATATTGTCAGTTTCCCAGCTGCCCTATCATGTGACTTGTGCTCTTATAAACTTCAGTCGTTCTTTACAGCTGTACTGCAAGTTGGAGTGATATCACCCCCCTCCCTACCCCCCCCCCACCCAGCAGCCTAACAACAGAACAGTGTGAAAGAAACCAGATAATGGCTCCCTAACACAAGATAACAGCTGCCTGGTAGATCTAAGAACAGCACTCAATAGCAAAATCCAGGTCCCACTGCAATACATTCAATAATATTGAGTAGGAGAAACAACAGCCTGCCAGAAAGCAGTTCCATCCTAAAGTGCTGGTTCTTTCTGAAAGCACATGACCTGGCAATATGACCAGAGATGGCTGCCTACACACCATATTACAACTAAATAAAAATACCCTTGCTGGTTCAGGAATGAAATTTTATATTATAAAGTGAATTATTTGCAGTGTAAACCAGTGTAATTTAGAAATAAAAACTACATCATATCTCATGACAGAGTCCCTTTAAGATACAGACTTGGAAGATTTATGGTGGTGTTCTGCCTAGTTTAAATCCATAGGTAAAGCCCAGTTGAGCATGAAAAATCATAATATTGACAACAATATATATGACTGGAAAGGTGTTTAATGTATGGTATTAAAAAACAAGAACTGACACATCTGGTTTTTTTTTTTTTACAAGTTAAACAAAGCGCTGGGAAGTCATAGGGGTATATTTATCAGAGTGAAGTTAGACATCACCACAGTCCACTAGAGTAATATTCCACCACTCTCTATTAATTTCAATGTGATTTTTCACATTTCACTTTAACTCATTGATAAATACGAATACGTAATCCTATAGAAATTAATGGAGCGTGGCGGAATTTCAATAGTGGACTGTGGCGATCCCTAACTTTACTCTTTGATAAATATACCCAAAAGAGTGCAAGGAGGCAGAATAGTTTCCTTGAAGGAGAAGTAAAGGCTTGCTGCACATGCCAAATGTTAGGCACCCCCAAGTGATTGTATCTACTTACCCCGGGCCAGTGCTCCAGCCGACTTTTTAGTTAAAGCTTGTCTTTTCGTTCTACTGCGCATGCACAGCCAAGCAAGGAAGGAGGAAGAAGCGTTTTTCTGCTGATAGGAGCACCAGCCCGGGGTTTCAGATAAGTAGATAAAATCACTTGGGGTGCCAAACATTTGGCACCCCCAAGTTCAGCACGCCTTTCCTTCTCCTTTAAGTTAAACAAAAGTATTAAAAGCACCTTTGGTCAAACCCCACCATGTTCATACTCTGTATTAAATGAAAACTGTTCTTTCAACCACTACATTTGTCTCATGCCTCTGACTATTTTAAAATTGTGAACCAGTTAAAGCAAATTGTAGAAATTCCAGAGCAAAGTCCTTATCCCAGTTTAAACATTAAAACATTCCATAAATCAGTTTTTTTTGTTTTATATCAGATGTACCAAAATGCCATATGTATGCATTTTTCCCTGGTAAGAATCCTAAACTTTCTGCTTTATCACATTACAGAGCAAAAGCACGTGGCCGTACAAGAACAAAAAGGAAATTTGGCCCTGGTAGGAGACCTGGAAGACCTCCAAAATTTTTAAGATTGGATATCTCTAATGAGAATCGGGAGAAGATTGGTCTAGGGACCCAGGTAGTTGCACAACTTTATATTGTATGGAATAAACATATAAGGGCTCCTTTTGTCCTTTAGGGTGACATACACTTTGCACCAAGGGTTAGGTGCAAGTGCAGCTCAAAGAGCATTCTCTACCTTGTAAAGGATCCTATTTTTGTGGCTTCAGTTGCACTTTTTTGTGCCTCTGTAATCACATACAAATATTTGAGCCCAATGTTTTTAACTCTTTCCTCCCTATTTTTCTGGGGTACCTTCTGTGATCTGCAATTCTTCACTTTTTTTGTTGTTCCTTGTTTTTAATTTTTATCCACCAGGTTATATTTTATTAATGGTCATACACCAACTTATAAATATATGAAATATTCCTTCTGCTTTCTGGCAGGAACTGCTGCAGTTCCACAGTAAAGGTCCACATTTTGGGGACTCTGGACATTCAACTTTGAATGGACTAGAGCAATCAGAACTCACACTTGGTACATCCAATCAAGAGACTCCAAATCATCAGCCTGACACCCAACTTTTGCCTCCAAATGAGATAAGCACACCTGTGCCAACATCAAGCATTTTAACCGCAGAAGACATGAGAAGGGCCAAGAGAATCCGTGTAAGTTATATTTCCTGTAAAATGTGTCCATATCAAATAAATCCGGAGAAAGGATGAAAACAATCTTTACTTTAATTTTCTAATTGGTAGACCAATCAAAACCAATATAAGAAACTTTACTCATGCATGAAGCACATACTGTATGGTTTTAAATTAGAGGTCTGATGTATGTTTTCAATATTTCAGGATGTTAAAAGGATGTAAACATTTTTAGGATGTAAAAATTCTAAGATATAAGAGTCTTAGAAAGTTCTATGCTTAGCTATAGCAAAATTTGTTCAATAATGTATATGTTCTGTCCACTTTAGAAGCACAAACTGCAACATTTTGCATAAGATGCTATTTAGTATCTATATATGTTTCTAAGCTGGCAGCCTGATCATGCATGCCACAATGTTAATAGTGTCATGGAAGGAAAAATCAAGAATATGATTCTAAGCATGCTATGATTATGCTTTACCAGTCGTTTTGCAAAGCCTTTCTAACACCATTTATCTTGCTTAAACATCATTTTGCAGCTAAATCAATCTAGGTAACAAAACAGCTGTTTTCTAGATTAATTTCTTATTCTACATATGGTTAAAATCTGCAATATAATGCTTTACAGCAGTGGTCTCCTTTTCAGCTAATTGCAGCATCCATACTGTACGCTGCAACAAAATGTTTCCATCTGTAATTAGTTTGCTTTAGTAACAGTTTGTCTCCCTTTTACTGTATATGAACTGGCTACCCAGTTAATGGACAGCAAACTAAGTGGTTAGTCTACTAACAATTGAAAGGTGTGTTGTGTATGAGTTTTTACAGAACATATACAAGGGTTCACTTAAGATGTCCATGGACAGAAGTGCAAGAGCATGTCCGTTAGTGCTCATACTCTACTTCTGCCCAGGGACTGACTGCACCTTGCAGTGAGATGTAGAGCTCAGCTCATGCTAGCCCTGTCCTATATTACTTGGCTCTGTTGAGATTGCGTCTGAATGGCACGCTAGGTATCGAGAAGAAAGGAGGGAACCTACTCCCGCCCCTGGACAAATACATCACTGCCAAATGCAGACAGGGCTGTATTCATGGGGCTAGCTGTGAGTCTCTGTAAAACATAGCACAAAGACCTATGTCAATTGTTTTAGACAGGGTAATGGGGTGAACAAAAATAATTAATTGCATCCTTTTTTGTACTTTGCACCCTGCTTTCTTTGTCATGAATTAGCCCTCTATTCTGCCTTTTTGTGGACTATTTGCATGCACAGTGTAGTAAAATTTTTGAGCATACTGTGCATGTGCGGACATTGTTACTGTATTGTGCTTGCAAATGGTCCTGACCAACAACAAGAGATCCCTGAAAAAAAACATGAAGATGGGGGCATGGAGTTCAGGGTAAAAAGTAAGTGAATGTATTTACTGAGGGTGCCTCAGTTCTTTTAAAGGAATTGTTTAAATTGAGTAAATAGATAGGCTGTGCAAAATAAAACATGTTTCTAATAAAGTTAGTTAGCGAAAAATGTAACATATAAAGGCTGGAGTGACTGAATGTCTAACAGAACACTACTTCTTGCTTTTCAGCTGTCTTGGTTTCCACTGACTGGTTACCCTGGTTACCAAGCAGTAACTAATCAGTGACTTGAGGGGGGGACACGTGGGTCATAACTGTTGCTTTTGATTCTGAGCTGAATGCTGAGAATCAATTGCAAACTCACTGAACAGTTATGTCCTATGTTGCCCCTTCAAGTCGCTGACTAACTCAGAGCTGAAAAGCAGGTAGTGTTATGTTATGTTAGATAGCCAGTTACTTTAGCCTTTATAGATTACAGCCTAGCTGTTTATCCAGTTTTTATTTTTACACTGAACTGCTCCTTTAAGATTTCAACATATTTACTCTTTAATGGTATAAAAAAAAACATAGCCACCTCTACCATGGCCTACTCTTCAGAATTTTGTTTTGTGTATAATATTATATGTGTATATATATATATATATATATATATATACTGCTATAAGGCGCTGTACAATTACCTATCATAAGTGACATTGCAAGTTGTAATGTGTTTCTCTTCCCTCATGCTAATCACTCAGTTGGAGTTGCAGGTAGGTGTGTTACAGCATATTCCAACTGGTTTCCCTCTAATGGTCTGGGTAGGTGAGAAGCATGTATCTATTTAGGTAAATATTATTTTATTGAGGATTGTTTGTATTTGCTTATCATTGCTATTGCTTATCACTGCGCTAAGTAATAAGTTGGCGCTATAGAAATACATGTTATTAATAATAATAATAATCACATCTCCTGGATCCCACTCGAAACTCACTTGAAACTATATGTGAACTATAAAAAAAAAATGGAACAAGTTAGAATTTGGTCAATGAAATATTTGTGTTAGATTTCCATTGCAAACTTACTTTAGTTTGTTAGGGTACAATATTAAATTTGTTTTGCTTGTTTGGTCTGTGTGGGCATAAGGGTTGCTACCAGTCCGGTTTTGAACCAGACAGCCCAGTTTTCTTCAGACCATGCCTGAGCAGGTTTCAGTGATCTGAAACCTGGATAAAAAGCCACCTCTTCAACACCACTCCTTAGCCTTTTCTGCCACCAGCAAAGTTGGCAACCCTAGTGGTTGTGGGGATACGTTGATTATGTGTAAATTTTTTTTGCCCCATCAATGTTTTTATTTAAGTGGTTGTTCAAGGTTTTTACATGGAAGCATCATTTTAAAAACCCCACCTGGCACTTAACAAACCCATTCATGTAACATCTCAGGTCAGCTGTTTCTTTCTTGTGTCTTACTTTAAAGGGATATTTTCATGGCCTCTCTCACCTCATCTGTATAAAAACAAAACTCAACCTGACAAGCTATTGGGTTGTATACATCAGGTTGTATGCTTCACTGGGACAGGAACTAATGTGTATTAGGAAGAGTGAAGGGATGTGCAATATGCCTGATGCTGGTTGAGCTGAGCCAGGCAAGCACGTGGAGTTATTGTCTACATTGTACAGTCTGACAGCAAATGCATTAAGACCTTAACACCAATGAAGAATTTCTCTTCTCTTTGTAAAATTTAAAGGGATACTGTCATGGGAAAAAAATTTTTTTCAAAATGCATCAGTTAATTTCTCAAAAGAGCAAACAGATTTTTTTTTGTATTTCATTTTGAAACCTGACATGGGGCTAGACATATTGTCAATTTCCAAACTGCCCCAAGTCATGTGACTTGTGCTCTGATAAATTTCAGTCACTCTTTACTGCCGTACTGCAATATGGAGAGATATCACCCCCTCCCTTTTTCCCCCCACAGCAGCCTAACAACAGAACAATGGGAAGGTAACCAGATAACAGCTCCCTAACACAAGATAACAGCTGCCTGGTAGATCTGATACAGCACTCAGTAGTAAAAACCCATGTCCCACTGTGTTCCATTCAGTTACATTGAGAAGAAAAAATAACAGCCTGCCAGAAAGCAGTTCCCTCCTAAAGTGCCGGCACAAGTCACATGACCAGGGGCAGCTGGGAAATTGACTATGTCTAGCCCCATGTCAGATTTCAAAACTGAATATAATAAAATCTGTTTGCTCTTTTGGGATATGTATTTCAATGCAGAACTCTACTAGAGCAGCACTATTAACATATGTGTTTTGAAAAAAAAACATGTTTTCCCATGACAGTATCCCTTTAACATGCCTAAGGGCATGGATACTGTAGCTATGACATCCAGGAAGGTGCTAAGTCAAAGACTCTTTTCAGGACTGGAATGTCATTATAATTAAAATATATTTCAAAAGAAATACATTTTCATTATAGCACCTGTGTGTTTGTTTTATGCATGTTTATTACACATTTGTGTTTCCATGATGGGTGTTTTTAATAAGGCAGGCTTGCTGCAATGTAAGGCCAGTGATGTAGAAAGATGTAAATACACAAATGTTCATTTAGAGGGTGATGCCGGGAGCAAGGTGCAGCAGAGCCCCCTACATATTGCTTGCATATTGGCATGTGTGAATTCAGTACTGCTTTTCACCCGACAATGCTGCTGTTCCTTATGCTACATTTTTAATCCAACACGATGTACAGAGTGCAACAATGGCCAAGCCTCAAGTGTTGAGTGAAAAGGTTGCTCTGTTGCACTTGAGTCCAGGGCTATAGTAAATGACTCCTGTTGTATTACAAAGACTTATTATAACACCCTCAGTGACCACTAGTTAGTGAACCAAGAAATAAAAAATGATGTACAAAAAATTAAATTTCACATGGGGGCATATTTTATATCATAGTATAGTAATGCTATCTTATAAATGTCCATGCTATGCATTCAGCCAGATATGAAAAAGATTTGTAACTGTGCTGTTTCTCTCTAAGCCTAAATGTTGTGCACAAATAACAAAATACTAACTATGCTTTACGGTTATACATTTTGTTTAAGGAGGCAAATGCTTTGTGTCTTACAGAATGCGGCCTTGCAGCACCTCTTCATCCGCAAGTCGTTTCGACCTTACAAATGTCTACAGTGTGGGAAAGCTTTCCGAGAGAAGGAAAAATTGGATCAGCATTTACGTTTCCATGGAAGAGATGGCAACTATCCTTTGACATGTGACATCTGTAATAAGGGCTTCATAAGCACTAGCTCTTTGGAGAATCACATGAAGTTTCACTTGGACCAGAAGACTTATTCTTGTATCTTCTGCCCGGAATCTTTTGATAGATTGGACTTACTGAAGGACCACGTTGCTGTTCATATTATTGATGGCTGCTTCAGCTGCCCCACCTGCAAAAAACGGTTTACTGATTTTATCCAGGTAGAAATGTTCCTCATCTTCAGTATCATAAAATAGCTAAATTATACATCTTCAGTATCATAAATTGTAAATCTACAATTGATCACAGTAACATACAGCTATAAGATCTATATTATGACATTCCTGGGACTTTGGGATTTCAGATAAGGGATCTTTTGTAATGTGAACCATCAAACCATAAATTAACTAAAAACATACTCGAGTAAAAGGTACTGTCTTGTTTTTACAGAGGAAGGACAGTCAATCAAAAATTAAGAATTGTTTGCAGGAGAGAGTGTTTTTGGATAATATAGCCTTTACATATTTATTAAAATTTTGTGAGAACTGAACACTCCTGAGGGGCCATATATGAAATCCCCTGCTACAAGTGCAAGAGCACTAAGGAGAGAGTAGGTGCTCTCTTAATTTTGGATCTGACTTTTGTACAGGTTGGGGGTCGGGATATGGTACACCTACTTGCTGTCCCTCGTAAACACAGAACTGTTAAATTAGTGGTTCACCTTCAAGTTAACTTTTAGTATATTGCAGAAGGGCCAATTCTAAGCAACTTTTCAATTGGTCTTTATTATTTATTTTTCATAGTTTTTAATGATTTGCAGTTTTGTTCTGTTTCTTTGCAGCTTTCAAATGGGGGTCACTGACACCATCTAAAAACAAATGCTCTGTAAGGCTACAAATGTATTGTTATTGCCACTTTTTATTACTTATCATTCTATTCAGTCCCTCTCCTATTCATATTCTAGTCTCTTATTCAAATCAATGCAGGGTTGCTAGGGTAATTTGTACCCTAAAAACCAAATTGCTGACACTGCAAACTAGAGAGCTGCTGAATAAAAAGCTAAATAACTATAAAACCACAAATAATAAAAAATGAAAACCAATGGCAAATTGTCTCAGAATATCACTCTCTGCATTATACGAAAAGTTAACTCAAAGGTGAACAACCCCTTTAACTTTTATTTATTATTAACATGTATTTCTATGGTGCCAACATATTTTGTAGCACTGTATTCCTAAGCACTACAGCACTTGCACGATACTAATATAATCTGACTTTTCCTATACCCAGTGTGACTCTACACGGTTGCTGTTTCACTCTTGGCAATTGGTTTAGAAGTTCAGCCAATGACAGCTGGTCCTGTATAACACATAGGGGAAAATTTACAAAATTCACGTGAAGAGATCGAAGTTCGATCGAATATGATCGAATTCTGATCTTACGAAATCCACAGTGGGAAAATTTGCTGCAACGAACAAAAATATGTTGAGCTTCAAAATTGTTGCACATCAAAATTATTTAGATGCCTATTGACTTCAATGCATTTGGATTAAAATTCTCACTCGCGCCAAAACTGTTGCACATGAAAATTGTTCCATGTCCATTTTGCTCACCACTCTATTGTAATTCTGGGTTCTTATTTGCACAACTGTACTGTTCCCATGCAGTGGAGGCAGTCGCTAGAGCGAAAAGAGCCTGTACGGAGCCATAACACCAGCTGACAATACACCCCTCCCTATATGCTGCCTAACAGCAATGCAAGTGCCAGTGGTTGTTATATCACTTCCTTCCATTACAGCTGTATACACTATAGGATTGTGTGCATTACTTTAGCAAGATCCAGGGCTTCATTAGTTACGTTTGTCAGGTTTATTATAGGCCCTTGCTCTTCTCACCTCATCTGTATAAAAACAAAACTCACCCTGACAAGCTATTGGGTTGTACACATCAGGATGTATGATAAGCTTCACTGGGACAGAAACTAATGTGTATTAGGAAGAGTGAAGGGATGTGTAATATGCCTGATGCTGGTTGAGCTGAGCCAGGCAAGCACCTACATTGTACAGTCTGACAGCAAATGCATTAAGATTAACACCAATGAAGAATTTCTCTTCTCTTTGTAAAATTCAAAGGGATACTGTCATGGGAAAAATTTTTTTTCAAAATACATCAGTTAATAGTGCTGCTCCAGAAGAATTCTGCACTGAAATCCATTTCTCAAAAGAGCAAACAGATTTTTTTATATTTTATTTTGAAATCTTACATGGGGCTAGACATTTTGTCAATTTCCCAGCTGCACCAAGTCATGTGACTTGTGCTCTGATAAACTTCACTCTTTACTGCTGTAGTGCAAGTTGGAGTGATATTACCCCCCTCCCTTTCCCCCACTCAGCAGCCTAACATCAGAACAATGAGAAGGTAACCAGATAACAGCTCCTTAACACAAGATAACAGCTGCCTGGTAGATCTAAGAACAGCACTCAATAGTAAAACCCATGTCCCACTGCGTACTATTCAGTTACATTGAGAAGGAAAAACAACAGCCTGCCAGAAAGCAGTTCCCTCTAAATGTGCTAGCACAAGTCACATGACCAGGGGCAGCTGGGAAATTGACAAAATGGCTAGCCCCATGTCAGATTTCAAAACTGAATATAAAAAAATCTGTTTGCTCTTTTGAGAAATGGATTTCAGTGCAGAAGTCTACTGGTGAAGCACTTTTAACTTGTGTGTTTTAAAAAAAAAAACATCTTCTCCCATGACAGTTCTCCTGCTTTTGTTATTTATTGTGCTAGCTGACTTCTAGTCAATGAACTCTCCTCAGGTCATCTCGAAACAATATGAGCTAGTTTTATAATTTAGCCCCAGCACAATAGTATTTATTTCAGATTAGGAAAATATCCTTATGGTATTTCCTATTTATCAGACAGGCTAATCCATTTTGAGTCAATGATAAGGGTTTCTGTTTTACATTTTTGGGTGTCTCAAGGTAAACTTACAAAGCTACACAACAACAATTAACCTTTTGTATGTTACTGAGCAAACTGATCTAGAGCAAAACCATTTAACATAGTTTTTAATTGGTCTTACTTTGTTATGGATTTTGTATCTTCTTGAATTATTATGTTTCCTATTCTGTTTACCTCCAGCCTGCAACTGGTTGACTGGGTCTCTCACCTTAAACATTTTTTCTATTCAGTTTAAAAAGACGCAAAGAGTGAGCAATGCAAAATAGCTTAATAGTTATTTAGTTTATGAAAAGCACATTCAGAATAGTGACATTATATAAGTCTGTAACTATAAGTAGTGTTATTAGAAGCTAAACTGTGATAATTCTCTGTATGCATTGTTGATAGGGTTGCCACCTTTTCTTCAAAAAAAATTCCGGCCTTCCTATATATTCACCTTTTTTTCCTATTAATAACATTGGGATGAACCATCAAAAATACCGGCCAGGCTGGTAAAATACCGGCCAGGTGGCAACCCTAATTGTTGATGGTTTTATGTGTAGGCCCCACTCATGTGCATGACATCATTTTATTTAAGTGTGTCACATGATACAATTCAGAGAAAACAACACATAGAATTGAGGAGCATCTTATATATTTTAGTTTAATCTTACTTGTATTTTTTCACCGTATAGCTTGCTCAATGTCACAGGGAATACTAAATGACAGAACAGATTAGGAAGGCATGTATTTGTCATTTATTTATTCAATCATATATTAGCTGCTTTTTCCTGTAGAAAGGGACACTCAAGCAAAATACATCTGAAGCATACTTCTACTTGAGAATTCCTTTCTCTACATTACAGTCGATTTGTGCTTATTGTGCAGAAGTAGTGCATTGGGTACTGAAAGCATTTGGGTATATGGACTGGTACTAGGTTTGCTGTTTGAACTTTTTTTTCCTTTTATTAATTTCAATGGTATATATTTCCTATCATAAATGTGTATTCTTTTGGAAACAGGTAAAGAAACATGTCCGCAGCTTCCATTCTGAAAAGATTTACCAGTGTACAGAGTGTGACAAGGCTTTCTGTCGGCCAGATAAGCTGCGACTTCACATGCTCAGACATTCAGACCGCAAAGATTTCCTCTGCTCTACCTGTGGCAAACAATTTAAGGTGAGCCCTTTGACTTAGAAAGTTTGCTTTAAATGGCATGGTTTATATATGATTTGTAAACATTTATGAACACTGTGTTTATGTGAAACAAGAAATCTAAATACTTTTCATCAAACTAATTAAGCACACGAATATGATTAATATGCCAATACTAAAATTATTTATTATTTTTTATTTTCAAATGGTCAAACTAAGAAGCCTTGTTACGCACATTATTACTAAAAAGGTACCTGGTAATAAAATTGTAAAAAGTTCATACTTACTGTACATCGCATTCTAATCCAGTTTCCATGATGTTCTGGTCAACGTACATAACAAACCTCAGGATCACAACATCAACGTCAGTCAGTCAACAAGGAAAGTTATTTGTGAAGCGTTTTGGGCAGAGCACATCAATCAACGTTTCAGGGGTAACTCAAGCCTGCTGCTATAAGATTACATAAATGATCTGACAGTGTATTGTTACGGTGAACAAACCCTGTATTGGAGGTTACTGCAGTTTAAATGAAAATGTAGCTGGTTCTGTAATGTGCTTATTTGATAAATAGTAGATTTTGAAAGAGAGAGATGAGTGTACAAAACCATTGTATTTGCAATAGGAATATTCTATTTTTTCCTTTCTCACTCAAACCCACTGTCCTCTGTTTGTGGGATGTTAAAACAATGATACCTGTAAGTAGTTTGTGTGTTGTTAGAGGCTAAACTGTGATAATTGTCTATATGCATTATTGATGGTTTTATGTACAGGCCCCACCTCTGCAAATTACATCATTTTAAATTTTAGATGATTGCACATGTAAAAATTATTTTTTAAAATGGGTAACAAAAATCTAGTTGGCAATTTCAAGAACTTATGCCCACTTAAGGCAAGAACATGCAGACCTGTCTGATGTAACTGCTATAAATGTTTTCACATTTGTATTTGACTGCTGGGAACTAGTATATTGGGAGAATGTTTTTGGTTATATTTACCCCTATGGCTCATAAGCCCCTTTTCCTAGTGACATTTTCTCAATCTTTTTGGTTCTCCTTTACTGTTTACTTGGATTTAGAATTGTCTGAGGTAAGCAGAAACTCGAAATGAGATAATCAAATTTTAGGCTATGAAATAATCGGTATAAACCATTACAACTGTAGTCACTGTGCAAAGGCATCTGTGGCCATCTGGTTTCTTTGCTCTTGATAATATTCTAGGTAGTACCATAGAGAACTATGATTAAAAACCTGAGATATTTTGATTGATTATTAGGGGCAGATTTACTAAGGGGCAAATTTTAGAATTTCGATCAAATAGGTCCATTTTCGATCAAATAAAAAAAAACATTTGATTCAATCGAACGGTTCTCCGCAAAATCCTTTGAATTCTTGGAACTTCGAACATTTTTCAAGACAGGTTCTATGAGGTCCCCCATAGGCTAAAATGGCAATTCGGCAGCTTTTAGCTGGCCAATAGTCGAAGTCGAAGGATTTTTGAAGGGCAAGTACTTAAAAATTCGAATTTTTTAATTCGAATTTTCACTTAAATCCTTAGTAAATCTGCCCCTTAGTATTTATAAAGCTGCATCATATTAAATAATGCTATTACTATACTATAATGCATTTTGCCATGAGGTAGCGGGAACTTGTGAACCTCTTTTCCCTTAGACCAGCTAATTGGTCTATAATGCTGCATGTTTACCTACCACATTCCTGAATGTTGTTACTATACACCAGAAGTCAGAAGCTGGTGGATAAAACATGAGGGTGAGAAAGTAGTAAGAGGCTATAACAATAGTTTTTTTTCATCAAATGTAATATAACGCCTATAATATATAATTATCCATTATTAATGAGCCTAGCATTCAGAGGGTACAGAAACACAGAGCTGCTTCTATCTTTAGAGCAATGTCTTTTAAAATACCCCAAAAACTTATTACTTATTACTGAAATTGCCTGACCAGCAGTTGTCCGCTGTCAACAGCTGTCAGTGAAAGTGTACTGGAAAAGTGTACAGGTAACTATTGCCTAATATTAGCAGTGGCACAAACTTGTAAGGCAATTGCAGTATATGAAGGACATTTATGGAAGACAGTGTTGAACTGCAATTTTGACCTTCTTAAAACAGCGGCGTTGTAAAGCATGTATGGGTTCCATTACTCTTTTTATTTCAGCCATAGTTGTATAGAAGTAAAGTTTTCCAAGTCTTCTTAGTTCCTGTGTTCAGTGTAATAACTTTTGTAATATAATTAATTTTAGATAAGTCATCACTCAAAATTTTAAGACTGATTTTTTTTTTTTATTCTTTTTCCAGAGAAAGGACAAACTAAGAGAACACATGCAGCGCATGCACAACCCTGAGAGGGAATCAAAAAAAGTTGATCGCACAGGCAGAGCCAAAGCCTTTAAGCCACGTCTTGCATCAACAGATTATGAAAGTTTCATGTTTAAATGCCGTGTGTGTTTGATGGGATTCCGTAGGAGAGGCATGTTGGTCAGTAGAAGATGTTAATGCTGATTTTTTTTTTATGCATCATTTGCTTGCTTCATACTGAGCAGATTCATAACTGTTACTATTTTACTGCAGGTTAATCATTTGTCAAAACGACATCCTGAAATGAAGATTGAAGAGGTGCCTGAGCTCACTTTACCAATAATAAAGCCAAACCGAGATTATTACTGCCAATACTGTGAAAAGGTATGGCGGAAGTCAATTTAATGGGGATTAGCACCAAAAAAATGTTATTGTATTATGAAAAATATAGAATTCTATGCAGTTTTCTAATGTACATTTAGTATACATTTTCAATGGTTTTTAAAATTATTTGAATGTAGTTGAAGGTAAAAGTGCCTGTGTATCCTTGTTCTGCGGCTTTGACCAATGTAATAGGAGACTTTTAATCCGTTTTGAACAGGAGTGCAGATAATCTAAAAATCCAGACACATACTTTTTAAGTAAATTTTAATAAATTTAAAACGAATGGCAATTTATAAAGCATGTGTTTTACAAACACATGCCACTAGTATTTTCATTATGCAAACAATAGCTTTTTGATGGAGGACACTTTTTAAGTAAAAATTTGATTTTAGTCAAATTTAGTCAGCAACCCCTTAGCTACAGTCTATAGTATTTTGTATAGCTTTATTGCATATGTTCCTTTGTCTTTAAATTTGTCTTCTTCATTTAAATCCCTCAGAGTAATTAACACTTTTTTGTATTTGTTATATGATTTTCAACTTCCAACACGTAACACACATTCTACCTTGTTAGTATGGTAATGAAAATGCTATCTATTATAGCAATCATTTTAATTTAAGCAATAAGAATATTTTGGCACTTTATATGTTAAAAAAATACATTATTTTCATTTACAGCCAAAACACACCTACTTGTTTACTTAGCAATCACAGTGTTCAAGTACAGTATTACGTGTAGTAATACAGTATTACTGTATTAAGTAAAGCTGGCTATACAAGGTCCAGTTTTAGCTGCTGATTCAGCCCCTACAGTTCAGTTGCACATTGGACCATTATTGTTGTCTAACTGCCTGCATGCTTGACAGCCATTATTGGACGATTATGAGCCAGGTAGCTTGGGCATGTTTAAAAACCCACTGAGGACCCCAAACAGCCATTAATAATATGATATTACTGTATCAGAATGGCTCATTCCATTTTTTTTCACTTTACAGGTTTACAAGAGTGCCAGCAAACGCAAAGCCCACATCTTAAAAAACCACCCAGGAGCTGCGCTCCCTCCCAGCATAAGGAAGCTCCGTCCAGCTGGTCCTGGAGAACCAGACCCAATGTTAAGCACACACACCCAACTTACAGGAACTATAGCGACTCCTCCAGTCTGCTGTCCACACTGCTGTAAGCAATATAGCAGCAAGGTAGGGTTGCAATTATTTCCAGGATACAATGCAAGTCCTGATGTCATAAGACAGAAGTGCCCATACTTTACTTATACAGGCTCTACTTTTAGTGATGTTGTCCCATTATGATCTACATCCATAAAAGCATTGTCCGCATTCTGTTCCATGGAAATATTACTTAAATGTTATATTGATGTATGAGAGATTTATATTGCTATATTTAACAAACAACTTTTTCTTATGTAGCCTTAACATAATAATTATCTCAATGGAAATCATGAAATAGGAGGGTGATTTAGAAAAGCTGTTTGTTGATAGTGTCTTGAGATCTACTAGACCAGTTAAGGGTAGGGACAGACAGGGAGATTCGGGGAGATTCTGTCGCCTGGCGTTTTTAGCAGGCGACAATCTCCCCGAATTTCCTTCTCCCTGTCTGCCGCTTGTATAAGTGACAAAGCGCCAGCGCCTGTGCACACGCTGCGCGGCGATTTCCGGAATCGCCCGAAGATACTTCGTGAGGAAACTTCGGGCGATTCCGGAAATCACCGCGCAGCGTGTGCACAGGCTCTGGCGCTTTATCACTTATACTAGCGGCAGACAGGGAGAAGGAAATTCGGGGAGATTGTCGCCTGCTAAAAACGCCAGGCGACAGAATCTCCCCGAATCTCCCTGTCTGTCCCTACCCTTAAGGTCTACTGGTAGATACCAATCTACATTTTCGGCACCCCTGTCATAAGGGATCAAAATATAACGATTCAGTGAAAAAGTGCTCAGAAGGTGAAAGGTCAGAGTGATATAATTACAGTATGTGTATTGGGGAACAAGATTATCACAAGGTGACACCATGTAGAAACTACTGGGGTTACATTAAATAGTGCAGAGGGAAAGCCCAAAAGAGAATGGATACAAAAAATCGTTAAAACCTAGGAAGAGAATGGAGAGATTTTAAGTGTAAAAGGGGGAGGTAAAGTTTTTGATTTGCATGCAGCTGAAGTGTTTAAGGTTAGAGAAACACTTTGAATAGAGATCTAACTGAAAGATCTCAAAAATTCAGGAAGATTAAAGAAGATGAAAAAGAAAAAAAACATGGATTTAGATATTTATATGTATACATTTACCAATGTGCTGTAGCCCTCAGGGTAAATTGCTGCAGGTAAAACTGAACTTCTTTCATAATTGCATGAGAATTTTCTCATCACTTTTGCATCACATAGGGATTTATGTATGTTCAGGTACTTTGTTTCCTGTTAGGAGCAAAATATCTCAAGGCTGACAAAGTGCCCTGTCACCATTGCCCTTAAAGAACAATAAAGCTTAATTAAAGAAGTAGTCCAGAAATGCTGTGCATTATGTTTTGGGTTAGGGTTATTCCAAAGCCACCATAGCCTTTTAGTGGTGAAGAGCTGTGCCTCCAGACATGCCTCAGTAGCTCCCCATCTTATTTTCTGCTGATTCACTGTACATGCTCTGTGCTGCTGTCACTTACTGAGCTTAGGGACACACTAACAATAAACAGTACACATAGAATATAAATGTCACAGTATAAGGCTGATTAGTAATTAATACAGATAATTACTACATGGCAGCACATAAACCAGTGCAACTAGATCAGCATGTAATAATCAGCCCTGTAACATCAGCTTAAATTACAGGCCAACCTCATTTTCTGCTTGATAATTTGCAGTGACCCCTAAGCTTAGCTTCTCATCAGCTCAGAGCCCACTGAGCATGTGAGTGTCACAGTCACTTTCCAAGACGGTGACCCCTTGTGACAAGTTTGAAGTCCTGGATCATTGCTGCTATTGACAAGCTGAAACTTTAGGCGGCGCAATAAATTCAGTATATAAAATATAGCATTTTTAGCCATATTCATTTTTAGGGTTTAGTTCTCCTTTAAGAGTTATGGCACACAGTGAGATTTGTCAGCAGATTTACATTGCTAGAAATGCAAAGGTATTTTCTGGACATTTGTTGCCCACATGTAGTGCAGTTCTCACATGCGCAACAAATTTCCCTGTTTGGCATCACCCTAAAACTAATAGGACGCAGTATGGGTGGGGGTATAAGGGGCTTTCATATTACTTTAAATTGCAGTTCAGCGGTTGAAAATAGCTTATCAGAGCACACACACAAGACTGAGGGCATTTGGGAAAGTAAGAAAATAGCACGGCTTATCAAACTGCATAATATAAAAAATATAAAAATATTATTTGCTATTTATTTGATAAATCAGTGTTTTACATAAGGGCTGTTTTATGTGATATATTTTTATAGAGACCTGCCATGTTTAGGGGTATAGTTTACCTTTAACGATTATAAGGAAAACATTATTTTTCTTAACAGACAAAGATGGTCCAGCATATACGGAAAAAGCACCCAGAGTTTTCTCTTCTGCCAATCACAGTGCAAGCCCCTGTCCTCAATACTGGGCCTACAGTGCTTTCTGCTGATGGAACAAGTGGGGAGACTGTGGTAGTAAGTTCTGGAGAAATGAAGTTTACTCTGGGAAAATACTGTTTACTTTTGTAATCACTCACCATGCTGATCTATTAACTATTGGCATTTCCCATTTATGCCACAAACTGTTTTATGATAAGCTGTCATTTATTCCATCCTTTTGTCTTATGCTTTTATAACATTTGTTTTTAAGAGGATTATACAGTAATACTGCCAAATATTGCCTTGTATGATAACCCATAGTAACTTACCATGCTTTCTTTGATTACAACTGTACTGTACTATATGTGAAGCACAACCTGATTTTATTACACGATTACATGCTGCATTTCCAAAATCTTTCTAAATGGTCTCTTTCTCTATTTTAGACTACAGATCTTCTGACACAGGCTATGACTGAATTATCACAAACACTGACTACAGAATACCGCACCCCACAGGGAGATTTCCAACGCATTCAGTATATTCCTGTATCACAAACTACTGCTGGCATACAGCAACCACAGCACATACAGCTGCAAGTTGTGCAAGTAGCCCAGGTGAGTGTTTTTTTTCTATGCTTTATAAGTAGCCCTTCTAACAACAGATTGTTTGAAAAAGTTGTTTTGAAAAAGTTATTTGCTTGCTGTTGTTGTCATGGTTTGTTGCAAACAATCTTTTAAAGATCTGTTTTCTTATCAATTTACTGTATATGTGTCCAAAGAATATATCATGTGTTCTGTACAGGCACAGTCGCCTAATCAATCACAGCATTCCACTGTAGACTTGGGACAGTTACACGAGTCTCAAGGATATACACAGCATGCCATCCAAGTACAACACATTCAGGTGGCAGAGCCAACATCAGGCACCCAGTCAACATCTCAGGTAATGTTAATATATGGAAAGGCATCTAAGTATCCTGTGATTGGTTTTCCAGTCCTCTGTGTTTATATTAGTATACTTTTCAAAAGAGCAACTTCTTTTTTTTTTTTTATACAGTTACATTTATAATCTACTTCTGCTGTGGAGACTCTTTGTATGGAATGCCAATTTACTTCAACTTACTGGTTTTCAACCAGTGGTGAAAACATAATTACCCACCTTCTTACCATAATTCATACTCAAAAATTACTCAGAAACCATGTCTGTGAATAACTTAACATCTACTCAATGCATGATTTATTCATAATAGCCTTGTCTTTTATCTGGTGACAGGTAGGAGGACAGGCTCTGAGCCCCTCATCACAGGAAGCAGAGGAAGTAAACCCATCCCAGCTACAGACTACAGCTTCTCAGTCCCAGGCAAATTCAGCTGTACAACATGCTTACCTACCCAGTGGTTGGAATTCTTTCCGTGGCTACCGTAAGTTCTTAAGCAGTTTTGATGATTTGAATATTAAAATTTTATAATGTGTAATTATAAAGGTGTAAATGTTTTTTCTTTACATACAACTACCCATGCACCTAAGGATCTTCTGGTGTTTGAACCATTGACTATTTAGGTTCAGGCTGCCTTTGAACAGTTCAGTGTAAAAATAAAAACTGGGTAAATAGATAGGTTGTGCGATGGAAATCAAGAGAGCTGCAAAGCCAGGAAGTTGTTTTCTGGCCGTTATGTTAGATATCCAGTCACTCCAGCCTTTATACATTATATTTCTGGCTAATTAACCGTATTGAAAGCATTTTTTTTATTTTGCACAGCCTATCTATTTACCCAGTTTTTATTTTGATACTGAACAATTCATTTAACCTCTGGGCTGGAAAAGACGTAGAGAGATCCCTACTGAATGATGCTTTCATTGCACTAATTGCTGTATGCTAGTGGCTTTACAGTTACAACCATCCTTTTTTTAGGTTTTAGTCCATATAAACCCTTTCCAACTTCCTTGCCTGAGGGTTGTGACATTTGTGCCTAACTCACTTTGTTCTAGCTGTTTGCTGAGCAGAGAACTAAGAACCCAGGTCCCCTGCCAACTAAGTAGCACTGGTCCCGTGATTTCTTATTGCTGCCCTAGTCAGAAATCATTAAGCAGCAGAAAGTGAAAAGAAAATGATGCTGTAGGGCTGAACATTAATTCTGATGCATTCTCTGGTGTTTATACTGCCATGTGAATAAAATCTCTCTTCCTTCCTCTCCTCCTTGCACCCTGTTCAACCATTGGGATTAACTGAAAAATCTAAATGAATGATGCTTACTGAATTAAAATTTTATAAAAGTGTTATATACTCTGAATTGATTATTAATCAGTCTTGTATAGTGCATTTTATACTTTGAACTGCGAGTCTGCTCCTAAGATCATATGCATTAAATACATTATTAATATTTTGAACATTAATGGGAACTATGATTGTTAGTAAGGTGCTTTCTTTGTATTTCACTCAGGGAAAGCTAGCCAGGGCAAAATGCTGGCAGTTGTCCCTGTAAAAAGTATATGATCATTACTTTGGCATTTATAGGGATTTATAACCTCACATGTCTTAATTTTAAATCAGTAAATCCCTGCCTCTGCCACAACCATAGTGTTACAATATTTTACAGTTTTCCTCTTAAAATCAGCAGTCTACACAGTCTAATGATCCAGATAGCTTCAGAGAGCACTGGCTTCAAAACCGTCTCTTTAAAACCAACAGTCCCATTTTGGACCAGCACCAATCATTGCATTACTTGAACCAGTTTAGAAACAGAAGAATATACTGCAAGCAGAGGGACAAAAACTAGGCACAAATAAGCAATTGTAATCAATTCACATTCCCTGGTCCCGTCATATAAGTAATCTATGCAGATGCATGTGTACAAAGACAGGGTTTTTTTAGTTACAAAATTATGATCATAAGATTGAAAAGCCACCATACCACGTCAAGGTAAAAATAATGTGATGTGAAATAATTATCATTTGTAGCAATGTGTGTTTATTTTGCTAATAACATGCATAATGAATTGCAAAAACCTACTGTGAATATGGTAATCTGAGCGAAAGAATTCGATATTCGAATTCAAAGGATTTTCATTCCCCAACAATTCCCATGGTCGAATTCGAGGGTTTTTTTAACCCTCGAATTCAACGCTTAGTAAATCTGCCCCTAAATGTTAGTTTTTATAACAATGCCATGGAATGAAAGTTGCACATAATCAACAACCATCTTCAAATATGCTACATTTTTATACCACATATGAGCTCGTGCAGACTACTGCAAGATGTACAGTAACAGTTCTCAGCCTGCTCCTTCCTGTCTTTTCCTGCCAACTCTGCTGTGTGTGTCTTCACCTAGGCAATGCACTGCTTGAGAGCTCAGGCACACAAATGAACAAAGGCTAGCAGATAAGATGATTCTCATCCAGTGTGTATACACTGGATATCTGCACTTATTCTATAGTAGTTCTTATTCTGTGTTTTTATACGTATTTTATTGGCTTTGTAGTAATTATGCTATATACAACTATAATCTGCTCCACATTATAAATCTTTTATCTCTGCTATAGCCTCTGAAATCCAGATGATGACATTACCTCAAGGCCAGTATGTTATCGCAGAAGCAGCAGTAAGCACACCTGTTACCCCTGTTAGTAGTGGACAAGTAAAAGCAGTCACTCAGGTAATGTGAATCCATGTAAGAGATTTACTGTATTTCTCCAGTTAAATATTTTTGTGTCAATTCTATGTAATATATTCTTTGAAATGCCTCTATTTTTTCACTTTAGACACATTATGTTATATCCGAAGGACAAGGAGTCTTGGATATGAAAAAGAGCGCTTCTCTTGCAGAGGAGGCAGCTTCTGACCATCTGGAGCAGCCAGCCAGTAATTCATCTCAAACAACACAATACATAATCACCACAACTACTAACATGAATGGTAGTAGTGAGTTGCACATTAGCAAACCCTGAAAAGTATGAGGAACAGTAAAGAAGGCCTAAACATTTAAGGCTTGGAGCCACAAGTGGAAAGAAGATCGCTCTAATTTTTCTTACTACATAACTTTTCAAATGTGAGCACACGCCAGTCTTCATCTGCCCTTTGAAAATAATTTAAAAGTGTTGAACTGTCAAACTTGGGACAATGCAGAAGACAGAGAACACAAAGTGACGGGACAATTAGACATCTAAACATGTACATGTGCTTTATAGTTTTTCTGACCTTATTTTTTGCTGCTTTGAAAGTCTCCAGTTTCATGTACCACTATGGCCAGCACGAAGCTTTGCATTAAGATATCGATACCCCTTTAACTGAGAATTATGTCAAGTTTCTGGACTTACCCTAGCAGCAATTTATACTGTTGTAGGAAATATCATTGCAAACATGATTTGAAACATAAAAGCACCTTGAATTTATTTTTTTAAATGGTTCAACTGTTCATCATGTTGGTCACCCAACACATATTCAGAGGCACCTTTCTCAAAGAAGGGACACAACTTTACTATGAGTAAGGTAGATCCATATTATCTCTTACAGAGAAAAGAATAGATCTAAAGTGGCAGAAAACAATTGTCCTGTTCTCTAAAAAT
Source organism: Xenopus borealis (assembly GCA_024363595.1). NCBI lineage: Eukaryota > Metazoa > Chordata > Amphibia > Anura > Pipidae > Xenopus > Xenopus borealis. The sequence continues at coordinate 51,434,355 of CM044444.1, forward strand.
TCTAAGTAATTTAATTATGTTTTTTTATTTGAAACAAAATCTGTAAGACATAAAAGGGAATTTTTTTTTTTTACTTAATCACAAGTTAATGTTGTATTTGAAAAAGAAATATTAAGTTATATTATTGTGGCTTTTTAAAGTACATACAGGGGCAGTGTTAGCTTTGTTATTCATTTCCAGCAGTCTTAAGATTTGAGAGAATATTTCCTATATCCAAAGTGCTTACCAGGAAGCAAAAGTGACCATCACCACCAGAACTGGTAAAACCCATTATAGATAAAGTTAGTGCCTATGATTTAGCCAAAGTTTATAACAGTTGCAGCAGTGTTTATTGAAATGTAATAATCTGTGCAAAGAGAAATTCTTAAAATTATATTGAGATAATGCCTTTTGTAAGATGAGACTTATGTCAGTTTGGCTGAAAATTCAGTTTCCCACTATGTTTTTGCACCCATCCTTTATTTATGTAATGCCTATTTTTTGTCTTACTATTACATGGTTACCTCTGGCCCATTTACAGTCGCAATGCCAGAGCTATGAGTTTTAAGTAGAGCTTGGAGTAATGCTTTGTCCAACCTAGAATGAAGTAGGAACTTACAGTATGAGAATGGTTTCCATAAGAAAACTGAAGGCCGAGGCAAGTGGTCCTAGAAGAGAGCAAGTCATACTGACTTGCATTATGTTAAATCTGTTGGACCAGTGTTGGCATTTTTTCCTGTTGCCTACATTATAGTACTAATGTCTTGGTAGCTGAAGTATGACTGCATCTCAAAGTACTCCCATCTCATGTATATAACGCCCCTTTGGTTGTTTCATTTTCAAATATAGCAAAATGTTTGTTTCTTTGTGTTGAACAGTGGGTTATGACCCTTTTCTTAATTGTGAATGAAGATACCAATTTCTATGCTATTCATTTACAATCTCCTTAGTTTAAAGGAGAACTAAAGCCTAACTCAACAATCAGGCTAAAAATGTTGTACATTATATTTTGGGCTTCTGTACCAGCTCAAGCTGGGGCGATTTGTGCCTCTAAGGATGCCCCAGTAGCTCCCCATCTTCTTTTCTGTTGATTCGCTGCACATGCGCTGCTGTCGCCTACTTAACTTAGGGATCAACTCAAAATATACAGTACACATAAAATCTAAAGGTTGAAATATAGGGCTGATTAGTAATTCATACAGATAATTACTACATGACAACACAAAAACTAGTGCAACTAGTCAGCCTTGTAGCATCATCTTAAATTACAGGTAAACCTAAATTTCTGTTTTAAAATTTGCGACAACCCCTAAGCTTAGCTTCTCAACAGCTTCTCAGAGCCCGCTGAGCCTGTGAGTATTGCAGATATTTTCTAAGATGGTGACCCCTGGGTCATTGCTGCTGTTGAGAAGCTGACCCTTTAGGTTGGTATAATGAAGTCATTATATAAAATATGGAATTTTTAGCCAAATTCATTTTTAGAGTTTAGTTCTCTTTTAAGGTCACATATCTGCACCTTCAAGCAAATCAAAGGCCTCCATCTTCCTGGTCTGCATGGAGATTTACATTTGTTATTCATTCTTGTCTTTTGTTTACCTACAGTATTCCATTTTGCAAAATATATTTGTTTTTCCTCATTGTAAAACTTTCTAGAAGCAAAACTGTTTGTGATTGTACCTGAAGTATGGAAAACTGTCATAATGTAAGAAAAATGCACAAAGATGTAAGTTTAGGAAATTCACTGTGACTCAACAGCATACCACCTGTCCCTTATGGGAAATGTAAGGGTGATGCAATAACCACTTGAAATTTGAGTTTTCATAATAAGATTCAAAATAACACTAAATGCTACCACTTGTTGGTTGGCTAGTAGTGCAAGTGTCATGAAGTTCAGAATTTCACATTCTGAAGGTATTTTATTTATCATTTTCAAGTTTTATAGTGTAATTATGTACATAGTTATTGCCATTAACAAAGGATTTTATTTTGTGGAAAGAACTATTTTATTCCTAATTGTATCTAGGTCTTAAAACCCTTTTGTATTTATTATATGTATTTGTTTATAGTTGAGATCCTTCAAAGCAGCCTCCAACTTCCATCCGTTAGGACATAACAAATTATACCACAATTTCATCATTCCTTCACCTGAACAATTTTTATTATTATTATTAGTAGCTGGCTGTCAATTAGGGATGCACAAATGATATAAATGTTTCACTAGCTTCTATTACATTTTCTGTGTCTTTAGTCAATAGGCGTATTATTTAAGATTAGATCTACTCCTGTGTGGAAGTGCATTGTAATTTGTGCAGTGATATAGTCATTAGATCTGCTGGAACATTATAACAAGAGAAAAACCTGTTTACACAAGCCACAATTGTGGCAACTATTTACTGTTATACTAGCTGAAGATTCTGATTTGGGGACATAGCTTATTTCAGGAGCCAGAAGTGATTTATGAGGGCTATAAACCATACATTAAAATGACAAGAATTCTTACAGCACTGTGAGATTACTCTGACAAACGCGGCAGAAAACATCAGCTAAAGAAAATTATTTTACATGGGGGCAGATTTACTAATGGTCGAATTTCGAAGTGAAAAAACTTTGACATTCGACCATTACATTTTTTTAAAGGGCTTTTTCGATGGAAAAGGACCTATTTCGATTGAATAAAAATCGTTCAATTTAGTCTATCACATCATTCTAATCGTACTATTTGAACGATTATGCACAAATTCCTAGTACTTAGAAAAAATTCAGGACAGGTTCTAGGAGGCCCCCCATAGGCTACAATGGCAGCTTTAAGGTGCGAAGTGTCAAATTCGAAGGATTTCAAAGAATGTTTTCTATTCAAATCAAATTTTGGGCTATTCGATAGTCGAAGTAGCCCAAAATTACTTTGAAATTTGATTTTTTTAAATTTGAATATTCACTTCGACCCTTATTAAATGTGCCCCATAATGTTTGTGGTTCTCACAGATATATGAAAGAAGCCAAAAATCTAAAATTAGCTTTCTTGCTTGTTTTTAATCACTTCTCATATTCACTGATAATTGGATTCAATTCCGTTCAGAATAAATGGTCTGGAGTAGAACGGGAGCAGAATAATTGCACTTTATTAAGGACTCTTATCCACTGACTTGCATAAAAATTGCATGATCTACCAGATCACGCAGTATGATTTCTACCATGATACCAATTCTGGAATGTACCGTGTTGGAATAACCATGAGAGCAACAAGTTAGAATGTGCATTTGAATGTAATATCTGAGAATGTACATGATGTCATGATGTTTGTCATGCATTTACACAATTTAGATTTTTGATCTTATTTTACTTCAATTTTCCCAACTGTTATTAGATCAGTATCATCAGCATGCATCTGCACTGCATAAGTGTAGCAGAAAAAAAAGGTTGATGTTAGTTGCAAAGACATTTGCATGAGTAAATTATTCCACTGGGTAAAATGACAGCCAAACTGATTTATTTCATGTAATTAAATGCACCAACTATATAATTCCTGTAAACCAGGCTGCAGGTATTTGACACATTTTGTAGATGTTTTAATGTTCCTTTTTTTTTTAAATAGAAATTTGAAAGTGTTACTTTTTGTCAATGGTTTTAATTTGTGTAGAACATATTTAATAGCTGCCATTTATGTGTTTATTTTTTCAAGGAAAGTCGAGAACATATGGAGGTTGTATGTTAACATTGAAGTTATTGCCAATTTGTGATAATTTGCTGCTAAACGAGCAGTATTATTATGTATTTCTATAGCACCAACATAATTCGTAGTGCTGCAGTACTTGGGGTCCTCACATCTAATATTCAAGATTCATATTGATATTACTGTATGTGTGTATATATATATATATATATATATATATATATATATATATATATATATATATATATATCTTACACACACTCTTTAGGATAGGAAATACTGATAACATTCTAAGTAGATGCAACTTGTATCATCAATCTCACAAAATTTCTGAAGTTGTTGTCAAAACAATCTCTAGGTAATGAAACCTTTAGAATTCTGTAACAAGACTAAACATGAACTACAACACCTAACTTAGATCAGAACTGCAGTTCAGTTAGGCAATAGTAGTCCCAGTCACAACTCTAAAACAACACTGAATATGAACTACAACTCCCTTCTTTAAAATGTTGACATAGTAATTGACGATGTGCACCAAAGATGTAATACAAATTTTTTTTATACACCACTCGTGTTAAAATACCCTATCCTTTAAAAACAAACAAAGCACAGTAGTTTGAGGGGCCCCTCAGGTGAATACATATATCAAATGCCCATATATGGCAAAATTGCCAAATCATTGATTTCACAGCTGCAGCTGGTATGGTGATGTTATTAATTGGTGTCGGGTATCATATTGCTCAAAATCATTGTTTGCCTTTAACCCTTTAACTGCCAGCCATTTTGTCCAAAACCGAACATCTACTGCCAAGCAGTTTTTAGACATTT
>CM044444.1:51447836-51499392 GCA_024363595.1 Xenopus borealis
AGGGGGCCCCGACAATTTTGTTGTGCGGGGCCCCGTGATTTCTGATGGCGGCTCTGCCTACAGTGTAGTGTGGGCTCCTCTATAAAATATAAATTCAATAAACCAGCCTAAAACACTACTTTTTTAAGCACAATTCTTTTATATCTTAAAGAGATTCTGACACCTGAAATTAAACACTTTTTTACATCTATTATAATAACTGGCTTTGAAAGCTACTTCTAAATTTGCCACAAAGTATTTGCATGATGCTTTTACATTACCTGTCTCATCCCCCATGTTCCTGTATGAGGGGGCTGCCATATTTGTGCAGCAGGCATCTGTTATCATTAGAAACTGCTGAGATGGGACTGTTAGGTTGGCAAAGTCAGAGAGTCAGGCTTAGACGTTTCAGCTAACAGTTATATACAAAAACAAACCTTTCAGCAAAAAATGATCAATATGACATTCATATGTTAAAATAAATTTTTTTGTGTCAGTATCACTTTAATGCGTATTATGCACTGGTATGTTCTTAATTTTTTACACAAAATGTCTCTTTCAAGGGAAAAGATGTAAAAGGGCAAAATTTACAGATATCTAGATTACAGTTTGGTAAGATTCTTTAATAGGCAACTTGATATGATATAAACGGTTACTTAAAGGGGTTGTTCACCTTCAGTTGTTTTCAGATAGTTCAACAGAAATAAAGACTTTTTACTTTCTATTTTCTATGTGTCACGGTTTTTCTAATATTGAAGTGTAAAGTGTCATTTTTCACCTTCTAAAGCAGCTCTGGAGGGGGGGGGGTTGCTGACCCTGTAAAATGTTCTAAATTGATACATTTCTTATTTTTGCCCCTGCTGAGCAGAATTTCTGGGATTCATTAAAGGCAGCTGTTAGAATTGATACAATAGTTACTAATACACCAGAAATGCTGCTAAGAAATGTATAAACTTAATGTAGCAAATTGTAACAGTTTAGAGTCCGCACCTGAATTACTGAGCTGCCAGACTCAAACACCAGAGACACAAACATTTGACTTTAAAGGAGAACTAAACCCATACTTAAAACCCCCTGCCTAATTGTTAACCCAGTAAAGAATAGAAAGTAATTGAAAAAAGTCTATTTCTGGGGAACTATCTGAAAACAACTAAACTGAAAAAGGTGTTTGGAAGGTAAACAACCTCTTTAAGTATTCATTGACGATGTACATGTTTCCTTTAAAGTGGACCCTTCACCCAGAAAAAACAAATCTGTATAATAAAAGTCCTTTTCAAATTAAACATGAAATCCAATTTTTTCTTTATTAAAGCATTCATAACTGTTTTAAGCTCATTTAAAAATCTCTGCTGTCAATCAAATATTGTCTGCCACTCCTCTATGCCTTAGGCATAGAGGCAGGGCAGATAATTACTTTCACTTTCCATTCAGCACTTCCTAGATGTCATTGCTCCCCACACATTCCCCCAGTTCTCTTAACCATTTAATTGTGTAGCCAGGACATGGGGATAGACATCGGGTCCCCCATTATGGTGCACAAACAAGATTCTGAGATGATACAAGGCTTGCCTTAATAACAGTGTGCACAAAATGGCTTCTGCCTGCTTGCTATAATTATGAATTCCCAGACTGAAGAAAACAAGATTAAAATAATTTATATAGTGTAATTAATGTTCATTTTGCTTGACTAATGTGATAAAATATTATTTTGAATATTTTTTTGGGGTGACAGGTCCACTTTAACGTGGGCAGTCAGGAAATCGTCTGTTCACTGATACAAATCGAAATATGTACTCATTAAAGATTGTGAGCCAAGGCTTTTCTGGGGAGGTTATAGCTGGAACCCCCAGGAAAATAATTGTTTCTGCTAATGATTCTGTTAACGGATTGGGAGAATAGATTCCAGTGGCAGCTATTGAGCAAAACAACACCGGACGCAAAAATAAAAGCTGCTAGCAGCTCCATGATCTTTGTCCCTGCAGTTGTCCCTGGATCTTGTTCCCTGGAGTTGGAAACAGTAAAGGGGATGTAAAGGCAAAAATAAAATCCAATACAAATCTCTACACAGTCGCTGACTGCAAGCTACTGGAGTTCTGCATGGCTGGGAAATAAGGTGGGGGCTCCCCCTGCTGTTCATAAGTATGATTGTTTCCCTGCCCAGCATTTAGGCACCATCTGACAATTCCTCTCCACAGCAGTAAATGAAGAGAGAATTTCACTGCATACAGTCAGGTTTCATATAAAAAAAGTACACATTTTTTAATTAAAGTATATTGGAGATTACTTTTATTATTAAAGAAAGTAAAAATGGGATTTTATTTTTTGCCTTTCCTTATCCTTTAATTTAACCATTAACCTTCTATGTGACACTGTATCAAATGCTTTAGCAAAGTCTAAGTAAATCACATCCACTGACATCCCAGAATCGAGGTCTCTGCTTACCTTCTCATAAAAAGAAATTAAGTTAGGCTTGCAAGATATATTTTGCATAAAGGCATGCTGGCACAAATTCATAGCATTGTTATTTGCTATGAAGTCCAGTATCTTATCCTTTATTAACCCTTCGAAAAGCTTGCCTACCACCAACGTCAGACTAGCCGGCCTATAGTTTTGAGGCAGAGAACGGGATCCCTTTTTGAATAGCGGCACCAGACCTCAATGAATCCTGAAAAATTAAGTAAAGAGGTTTGGTAATCACAGAGCTAAGCTTGCTAAGTACCCTGGGATGAATACCATCTGGCCCCAAACCTCTGTTTATCTTAACATGTTCTAGTCTCTTTTGGATCTCTTCAAGTGTGAACCATGCATCATTAGACGTACTAGAAATGGGACTATTAATAAACCTTCATTAGCTGGTTCCTCATTTGTATAGATAGATGAAAAATATACAATCTGAGCTTTTTGCTTGTTCTCATTAACCAGCTGACCCCCCTCTGATATTAAAGGTTCCACCCCTTCCTGCTTCATTGTTTTACTATTAACATATTTAAAAAATAATTTTGGATTCTTTTTACTGCTTACTGCAATATTTTTTTTATAATTTTAGCTTGTCGGATAGCTTTTTTTTCATGATTTATTTGCCTCCTTGTACATTATAAATGATTTGGCTGTCCCAGCTAATGTGAAAGCCTCCAAAGCACATTTTTTCTTACCCACCTCAACCCCAACACTTCTATTGAACCAAAAAGTTTTTGCAATGATGTTCTCTGCTTACAAGGGGAATATACTGACGTATATTTATCAAGCAGCATTTTAAAGGCGTCCCATTTTCTTTCTGTGTTTAACCCAGTGAAAAACATTTCCCACTTAATATGTTGTAGAGATGCCCTTATAATGTCAAAGTTTGCATGTCTGAAATTCTGTGTTTTAGTTACTCCCTTATAAAATTGCCTCTGCAACAGAATCTCAAAGGAGTGTTATGATCACTATTCCCTAAATGCTCACCCACACAAATGCTAGATATGGGTTCAGTATTATTAGTTATTACAAGATCCAAAAGTTGATGAGCAAAAAGTTATTTGCAAGGCACTGGTTGGAGATCATGGAGATAAACTGTTTTACTGCTTAAAAAATTCACTAAGGAAAACTAAACCCTAAAATTGGTTGACAAAAATGCCATATTTAATATATATTGCACCAGCCTAAAGTTTCAGCTTCTCAATAACAGCAGTGATCCAGGACTTAAAACTTGTAACAGGGGGTCACCATCTTGGAAAGTGTCTGTGGCGACACTCACATGCTTAGTGGTCTCTGAGCAGCTGTTGAAAAGCAAATTTTAGGCATTGTTGCAAATTATTCTGTAATATAAGATCATGTATCAAGGCTGCTTATTAAATTCTGAAGAATATATACATAGTCAAAAGGATATGTCAAGGTTCCGGTGGTTCACTTCCTCTGCTGGTTTAAATAATGTCTGTGAAAGGGAATGAAAAACATAGTGTTTCAAAACATTTTAAGGATGCCCATGGAATGAATCTCACATGTCTAACTTACTGGGGTATAGAAGAGGTTAAAAACAGATGGAGAGGGGGAGACTTAATAAAGACAGCCTTACAATGTGAAAGCAGATGGATTTATAGGTTGGAATCGTTTCCACCCAAAGGGCTTTATGTGGGTATAAACCTAAGAGCTTTTTTTATAAACTTTTTTACAAACCTTTTTAAATCCTTTTTGTAATCCAGTTTCAGTGTTGTGATTGCAAACTTTGTCTGTGTAAAGTTTTTTAATGTTCTAGTTGACATAAAGTGTTAAATTATTGATATACAAGAATAATGTTTATATTAGGGATGTACCGAATCCAGGATTCTGTTCGGTATTCGGCCATTTTCAGCAGGATTCGGACAAATCCTTGTGCCTGGCCGAACCGAATCCAAATCCAAAAAATCATGTGACTTTTCGTCATAAAACAAAGAAGTGAAAAATTTTTTTGGCGTGGCATGCTTTTCCCCTCCACCTTGCTAATTTGCATATGCAAATTAGGGTTCGGATTTGGTTCGGTATTTGCCCAAATCTTTCGCAATGGATTCGTGGGTTCGGCCGAATCCAAAATAGTGGATTCGGTGCATCTCTAATATAAATGCAAAAAAAAAAAAACTGACCAATAAGAATTCTGATTCCAGCACCATGTCAGGCATCTTGCTGTTTTCTTACATATAGAGATAATGATATAATTTAACTTAATTATATTACACTGGAATCAAACATGGGGATAAAGAACATACTGATTCAGTGCTGGGAAACTGTGCTTAAAGGAAAACTATACCCCCCAGACAATGTAGGTCTCCATAAAAAGATATTGCATAAAACAACTCATATGTAAAACCCTGCTTCATGTAAATAAAACATTTTCATAATAATATACTTTTTTTTAGTAGCATGTGCCATTGGGTAATCATAAATAGAATATAGCCATTTTGAAGAATAAGGACAGCCTCCTGGGATCGTATGATTCAACGGTGCACACAAATATATCAAACAAACTATAAAGTTAGGTCACACAATTAACAGACAGAGTTGTGTCTTTTACTTCCGCACTTCTTTCTGTTACAGTTAGAGTTGAAATATTTCTTGTCAGGTGATCTCTGAGGCAGCACACAGACCATCACGAAATGGTGGTTCAAGGCAAGAGATGTAAAAGGGCAAGGTTTGGTAAGATTATTTAATATGGCACCTAATATGATATAAACTACCTGTTGCTCAAGTATTAATTTTTGGGGTATAGTTTTCCTTTAAAGCTTCCAACTCCAATTATAGAGTCAGATTGATACAGATCAGTTGGATTCTCATTGGAGGATTTTTTTGCATTTTAATGCAGCCACTGTGGAGATTTGGGGAAAAGTTTTGGAAAACTTTTATTGTGCAATATTGCTTTATGAATACAACCCTGATGTTGGTGGACTACAGCTCCCAGCATGCCTCAACCTTCAGTAAATGTTACATTATTCTGTGATTCTTTACTAGCTAAATATTTCTTTGAAGCAAAACATCACCCCTCACAATTGAGATGGAGAGTGTTGGATAAAGTAAAACCACTACCTAGAGGTGGAGATAGGGGTAAACTGCTGCTACAGAAAGAAAATAAGTGGATAAGGTTTTTGGATACAATGCAGTCAAAGGGCTTTAATGATAAACTTAAGCTGGCTATACACGGGCAGAAAAAGCTGCCGATATCTGTCGTTTATGGGGGTTTCCAACGGGTCTTCTCGGCCGGGACTTTCTTCCGACCAACCCGTTGGAAGTCCATTGCACTACTTTTAATCCGATCCCTTATGGCCGAACGTTCAGATTGCCCCGATATAGCCCTCCCAGTTAGTGGCATATCGATGTCACCAAACGAGTGGCTATATGCATATATGGACAGCTTTAGTTACAAATGTTTCTTATAAGTATCTAATAAGTATATAATATACCCTTATCTTTATACAGATCACAGAATTAAGAACAGAATACTGCAAATGTAAGTTTAGCAATCTTATAATGATTGAACAATCGTAAGACAGAAGTTTGTTGTAAGTGACATGTTTTTCATTCAGCTACACAGGCAGTGATCTGCAGTATCTAATGCTAATACTTATATATAGGCATAATGCAATGTCTAAAGTATTTTTTACCTTAGCAGGATATGTATGGTTTTCTATTTATAACATGATGGATTGCCTAACAAGGAAGGTGATGGACACATGGACTTAGTTAAACTTTTGTTGGTGACCATTCTAGATCACATGGTTTAATTGAGGGGAGGTGACTTTTGGTGTCTCCAAGGTATTTATTATGTATTCAACTGGCTTTTTTTGATCACTTGAAAAAGGGATGTATTCCTGAAACATGTCGTGATTTTTCATCAATAAAGGGTGAGTGCAGACAAAGTCTGTTTGGATTTCCATATTTATGAATACTACTACACGGTGGATGGTGTGTATACGAAACAAAAGGAAAAAAGAATTTCATTCCACTCAGAAAAATCGAGTTTCTACAGTTATTTGTAGTCCAGCAACAACTGAGTAAAGTTTGGTTGATCAATGCAGTGCATCAGGGTTTACTAAAGCTGATTGCTCCATGCCTGCTTGTTCCCCACCCCCAGGCAAAAAGAAGAAGTGCAGAACGAGTGGTGTCTGGGGAACAGAGGCAGGTCAGACCACCAGGGCGCCCCTAGGCAACCCCCTCCCTTTGCTGCCCTTGTACCTGGCTTGCACCATGCACACGTCCCTGGTGGGGCTCGCGCACACGGGCGCTGTGACACACATGTGTGCAGTGGCGCTCATGCGCGCCGAATTGCTGAAAGGTGCGCTGTCTGGTCTAGGGGTATGCAATAGTCATTGCGCCCTAGGCAGCTGCCTCTTCTGCCTACCCCTAGTTCCGGCCCTGCTGGGGAAAGATCACCTAGGAGTTCCAAGGCAGCAGCAGACATATGGAATCGTAGGTGTACTGCTGCTGTTGCATGTGCTTCCTGGACCCCAGTGCCGCCCCCCAGACCTGATCTGTCCAGAAGTCATCTTCCTCTTGTTTGTGGGACCCATCCAGACAATTTGCAATCTCTACCCCAGCTTAGGGTTACACTCACAAACACAAACTTTTTACACTAAAATACAGCTTATTCACTAACCACACTGTGCAATACTTTTTGTATGTTATTTTGGTGTTAATGTTACAGTTGATTTGGGTGATTTTGGGGCACTTGTAGCCATTTTATTAAATTTTCAGCTGTGGGTTGGTGTTTGCTTGATTTTCTTTTTTTGGTGCCTAATGCAGACATAAGATGCTAGAAAGTGGCAGGTTTGAGGGGATTTCCAGGTATTTCATCAGAATAATAAGATAAGGTTAGCCATTTTGGATTTGGCTGAATGTGTATTTTTCAAAATATATAATTTGGGGGGTCAATGTATTTTTTGTGTTTTTCCCCAACAAATATGCAGTAAATGTGGTGATTATTCAGTAGCTAATGGACAATAACTTAATTTTGTAGTCTCTAAACACCAGATACTTTGGTAATCCTATGCACAATGGGCATCAAACTGTTCAGAGGACCCTTGGTATTCATATTTAGGATATTTTCTCTTGGTGCCTTATGCTATGTGGGAGATAAGATGCTAGAAATCTGAAGCTTTGAGGAGATCTTCAGGTATTTAATAAAAAAACAACAAATTTGGGGAAGCATTGCAACTCATTAGCTTGGAGTAGAAAAGCATGGTTACCCATTTTTGATTCAACAGATTGTGTATATGGTTTCCTGGCATAAACCTACTGTTCCAGAAATCTCTGGCTTTTGGAATCGGAAGTATGCTATATTCTGCTATATTGCATTGAAAATTCAGTCTCTATAGGAGTCAGAAATCTCCATAAAACTATACATATCTAGCACTGACATGTTAAAGTCAATAGAAACTTTCTAAATCAGTTGAATTTTTGTGCATAAAATAAAATATTTTTCTGGTATAAACCATTACATCATAGAAAATTGTAATTTTATTTGGTATTTAAAACTCTAAATCTTGTTCCAGAAGTGGAAGTACATAAAATTCCCCCCTTCCCCAGGAAATGCCCCTAAAATGAGAGAGCACAAAATGTCCAAAAAACGTCTGGCACTTGGTGGAAATAAGATGCAAACTTTTTCTGGCACTTTAAGGGTTAAGGAATAGACCTAATGTATTTTTGCTATATTTAGGGGAACATTTACTAAGGGTTGAATTTAGAATATAAACGATCATATCCTTCAAATCAAACAATTCAAACTATTTTCCCATATAAAATTTTGATTTTTCAGCACTTAGAAAATTTGTCAGTAAAGCTTCCAGGAGGCTACTACTGCAGTCCGGCAACTTTAAGGTGGTGAATAGTCGAATTAGAATTTTTTTTAAAGAGACAGTACTTTGAAATTAGAATTTTAGAATTTTTTCAATTTGAATTTTGGGTTATTCGATAGTTGAAGTAGCCCAAAATTACTTTGAAATTCTAATTTTAAAAATTCAAATTTTATTCGAAAATTCTCTTCAACTCTTAGTAAATGTGCCCATTAGTGTACTAACTTGTTACAAATGTATAAACAATGCCTTCAATTACAGAGAACGCCTAGAGAAACATAGTGTCATTAATTTACCAGTGAGTTTCTTCATTCTTCTCCTGGACAGTCTCTTACTTTTGTAAACCTTTAACCAATGTATTATTGATCCTTTCAGGAGGATTGATTACATTGTACGACCAAGCTCTGGGGAGGAGAAACATATATTTCAGGAGCAGGTAAGCAAAGCAATTTCAGGTTATACTGCCAATCAGAGCCTGACAGGGTAAAATTACATTTAATCAGGAACCTTAACAAATGTATGTAAGATGCTTTCATAGAATGTTATCTTGTTCTTTTGTTGTTTTCTGTTTAGGTTTTATTATTTTGAAATAAAATATTGTTGCTTCATTATTTAAAATTGTAATCATTATACCAGAGCGGTGATTACTCAGAAAATCAAAATGACTAAAAAACAACTGTAGTTGGAGTCTGACACCAGTCAGAAAGAATACGTATATGGAAAGGTAGAGAAAAAGAAAGAACCCCTTCTACAATAGGCTAGTTTGCAAAAAGATAATTACCATATTAGTTAATATTCACAAATAGCTTCATTAAATGTCACCACTTTCAACCACCTAATGTGAACTTAAGATATCAGACAAATAGTGCTAATGTATAAAAGACTTTAAGTAGGTTAAAAATTTATTTAGAATGGGACATTCTCTTTAAAGAGTATCAATAGTAAAGTGCTGAAAGTGCTTAAATATCTCATATGTAATTCATTATACTAATAAATATATGGTAAAGATAATTATTAGTGAAATATTAGTTCATTAGCTTCCTCTGTCAGGTGTCAAAGGACCCTTGATTATCAAAGTGCAGTGCTCATCAGAATAAATAGATAAATACGTAGGTATTTCATGTGATTAAAAAAAACCTAGGATTTCATGATTGGTATGTAGAGTTCATTAAATAAATTAAGGCTAATTCCAGTTCATAAATAGTAGAAAAATAGGAAAAATTAGTAGGTGGAGTTGTCCCAAAGAGATCCCTATCTGATCAATTGGCTATCTTATGACACCACAAAGAGAAGAAGGCAGGGTTACCTGGACTGTGGTCTCAACAATTAAACTTGTCCTAAATGAAGGAGAAAACTAATTTGCCCTAAAAAACCACAAATCACAGGTCCCGTGTGTTTCCCAGATTGGGATATAGAAAATGGAGGAGAGAGAGAGAACTAGAACGCCAAAAATTACCACCCCCATGGCCCTCAGGACCAAATCAATACGGGAAGGAAAGGAGAAATGCAGAAAATAAATAAAGAAAATTTTTTTGCAAAGAAAACAAGCTAAAAGAGCTTAGGAAACAGCAGGTACGCCAACATGTGTTTCGCTAAATGCTTTGTCAAGGTGAATGGCGATTGCGTCGGTCTCTGAGTTTAAAACACTTCCGCGTCCTACGTCACATGTCCCGTCTCACGGGAGTTAAAAATCCCGTCTCGCGGGAGTTGAAAGATGCTTGCGTGCTGTCAAATTGACATTTAGTTGAGATGACTTGCTCCCACCCCTAGATTACGAAAAGGAGCATGCGTACTCATGATTAGAGACTGCGCCTCGCCATCACTTGCTGCTGTTTACTTGATTACACTATGAACTTATGAATGTACTGTCATTTTTTCGTTTTGAATCAATATAAGGTATTTAAATTACTTAAAACGATCTGAAATTAATTAAATAAATAAAAATAAAATAAAATAAAAATAATAATAATAATCTTTATTATGAGACTCATTAAAAAATGAATTATAGCTATAAAACGTGATAATTAAAATCAAACTGTTTCCTCAGTTATCTAAACTCAATATCTAGCAGTGTCTTAAATAAAAGCTGTGAATAAATTATTCTCATTTATCCCATTGGGAGAGATGGTATCAAGTTTGAAAATCCAATAACTCTCCCATTTGAGGAGAGGTTGTTCTAGATTGCCTTTTCGGATCCCTAAATTAATCTTCTCCAGTGCCCAAAATTTTAATTTGAAAGGATCCATATGGTGTAAAGTTTTAAAGTGATACGCCACAGTGGTTAATGTGGTGTCATTACCATTGTTAGTTTTGCCCGCATTCCGAATGTTACTGCAATGTTGTTGCATTCTTGTCTTAAGCATTTGGGTTGTCATGCCTACTGTATGTATTTTTTCTTGCATGGGCATTCAATACAGTATATAACTCCCTGTGTTTTGCAATTTATGTAATTCTTTATCTTATGTGTCACTCTAAATCTATCTGTAAAGGAGGAGATCTTTACTATTCTGTTACACAAGTTGCATTCCCCACATGGGAAGCAACCTCTATTTTTCTCCTGATGTTTGGATATCTGAAAATGGCTCCTAGTTAATAGGTCTTTTAAATTAGGACTTCTCTTATAACAAATAAGAAATTGAGCCTAAGGTGTTATCTTCCAATAGGACAGGCCAATGTTTGTTCATTATGTCTTGTATTTGGGAACTGTTGGTGTTAAAAGTGGTAATGAATCTCACAGTATTGTCTATTTGAGATCCTTTCTCTTTTATGGTTAATAGTTTCGATCTTTCCGTATAAAGTGCTCTATGGTAGGCTTTTTTAACCAATTTACCAGAGTATCCCCACTGCTTTAGTCTAAATTTAAGTTCCCGAGCCTGTTCCACAAAAAAAAATCTTGTTGAGCAATTCCGTTTTAACCCCCCGTAGGTACAGATTTCTTAACAGAGTGTGGCTGGAAACTAGAATAGGATAACAAGGATTTGGTGGCTGTAGGTTTTCTGAAATATTTGGTTATCATAGGTTTATATTATTCAACATAATTTCAAGGTCCAGAAAAGAGACATTTCTGTTAGAAATGTCCATGGTGAGTTTAATGTTAAGTTCATTATCATTGAGTTTGTTAATTAATTTTCTGGCTTCAATTTCAGTACCTTCCCAGACCACTAGGATATCGTCAATATAGCGTATCCATTTGGTAATTTTGGATTGGTAGGGTAGTAAATCCGCCCTTTTATCCACTGTATTTTCCCAAAAGCCCAAAAACAGGTTGGCATAAGACGGAGCACATGCAGTTCCCATCGCGGTTCCCTGTGTTTGGAGGTAAAATTTGTTATTGAAAGTAAAGTAATTAAAGCAAAGTATAAACCTCATCAATTTGCAAAGAAAGTCCACCATTTCGTTGGCCTCACCCATATATTCCAACAGGAAATGTCTTAAAGCATTGAGGCCTTGCTCATGTCTTATTGAGGTATATAAGGATTCAACATCTAATGTTAAAATTGTAATCATGTAATCCTTCTGTAAATATGGTAAAGTAACAGACAGTAGTATTTGTTTCAGATCTGACAAGTATTTTATATCTACCTTTCTGTACTAAGATACATTTCTAATAAATATTTTTTATTTACTAAAGTGCATTTATACAATACAATAAACATTTTTTTGTAAACAATTAGTTTATATGGATTCCACTTCGTATACAGGTGTATTTGTCCCAGCAAATCCCAACTAGTGCCAAACCAACTACAATCAGTATTTTTAGAGCACTAATTGTCCAATTAGGAACTGCTATACACCTAGCACTTTAATGCTTAGGGGCAAATTTACTATTATTCACCAAAAAATCCCTCGAATCTGTTTGAAATTCTAGTTTTAGGCTATTTTCTCCTTGATATTCGATTTCTCGGTGAAATCGTACGATCGAATATCGATCGTTTGATTTCACGAAAAAATCGTACTTTTTCCTTGGCGCGCTCGAAAAATTTGTATGATTCGAACTATCGAGGCGTTCGATCATACGAATGGTATTCAAGCAGGTGTTTGTAAAAGAAATTTTTATATTATTGAATTATTGAATTTAGTAAATTTGCCCCTTAGTGTTGGGGGTGAATCTTATCTGTTTCTCTTAGCAGAAAATTTGCCGAAAGGCATTGAAAACTATGGGTGACAAATTTTTGACGTGCAGCAATTTTTCGATCATCACTAATGCTGAGTAGTGGATATCATGATACCATGCTTCACCAATATGAACTTGTAGTAGAAAGTAACCCTTGGCAGGCTTTGTTGTCATAAAACTTACACCATTACAGTTATATAATACTAGACATTAACCCGTTAAATTAATGGGCGCTCGAACATATGTAGTCAAACATTTATAAAAACAGACTTGTTCCAGTCGAAAAAAAAGTGGACAACCATGGTGGACACCTAGAGTGCTTCTCAGTAGTTTTAAAAATACTACTGCTTCCTAAAGAGTTTGGGCAATGTTTGTTTATGGTATAGATCACACCAGTGTTTTTTTTCCACAAAAAAATGTTTGTCCTATAGAATTTCAGAGGCGACTCTGCCACAATGTTACTTTTAGAAAAAGAGCCGCCTGACTTTGTCAGCTCAGCATCCCTGTTGCCGTAGCAACGTCGGGGACATGCGCTGAGTGAGTGGGTCTCGCTTCTAACAACGCACGATTAAAGATAGGAACAGTTGGCACCGCCCCCGCCTCTTGATCATTCGCGCTTCATGTGCGCATGCCCATTTTCCGCCAATCATATTTTTTCCTTGGCGTCCTGTAGGCGGTGTTGAGTGAGTCAGAGAGCGGGAGGTACTTTCACAGCTATGGGAGGCCAGACAGTAGCTGGTCCTCTGTCACCCGCTGGCCAGCAACACTCTATCCCTCTGCCATTGGGCAGCACAACAAAGAGGGCGGGGCAGCGCACTGGGATTGGCTGCGGCTCTCCCGTGAGGGCGGGGCTTTTAGGCAATAAATAAAGAGGCAAGACGCTCTGTGAGGAGCTGGTGGTAGTATTTCTCTACCCCGACCCCCCATTTACCTTTACTGACTGAGCCGCTGACTCCCGGGTCACACATCCCACAGCTCGAGCTGCTCTGTCACATGGTGCTTGGGCATGTGTACAGCTGGCGGTGTAGCGGTGAGCAGAGGAGCGGCACACCGTTATGTATCGCCGGTCTTTCCATAGATTGAAGGCAGCAGATTATAAACCACTAACGGAAGTCTCTGCGCTCCAAGTGGGACATTCACTAAGATCCGAAAAATAACTAGTGCAGGCTTCACGAGCGTTCGCCGCACTTCGCCAGGCGAATTTACGCTCTGTTCGGCGAACGGTAACGTATTTACGCTAGTGTTACTTCGCTAGGCATAGCGCAATTTCGCTAGCGAAGCCTAATTTGCATATGGCGCAAATCCTATATAATAAAGTTCAAGTGTCTCTGCGTCCAGTCCCTTTGTTCGTGGGACTTCGCATGTGCCCCACGGACAGCCAGCGCGAAGCGTCTAACGCTAGCACAAATTTGCCAGCGTGACGTCAAATCGTAATCGCAAATTCACGAACACCGAAGCGAAGTAGATAGACTTGCGCAACTTCACACCCTTACACCAGCCGAAGTTGCGCACTGGCGAAGGATTGTAATTACACAAATTCACTAAGATCAACTTTTTGCTGTTCGTTAGCACTTACGCTAGAGCAATACAATAGATAGGAGGTTGAAAAAAAAATTGAAAATTTTTCTAAGTCCCAAAAAATGTTGTGGCGTGTTTTACCATTGCGGGTGATAGTCTGAAAAACATCGTTTTTTTGGGGGGGTGTTACCCTACTTCCCCCCTACATTTCCTGACGTATGACAACACTACTATATAGGGGGCACATGTATGGCAATAGGACAACTGTATTTTTTTTTATTAAAGGTGTCTTGGGCATGTGTAGTGGTTGCAACATACACTTCTTTTTCAATCTATCACCCACAATGGTAAAACACGCCACAGCGTTTTTTGGGACTTAGAAAAAAAATTTTTTCAACCTCCTATCTATTGTATTCTATCTACTTCGCTAGCGTAAATTCACCAGAGTCTGTGTTCGTGAATTTGCGATTACGATTTGACGTCACGCTGGCAAATTTGCGCTAGCGTTAGACGCTTCGCCCTGGCTGTCCATGGGGCACATGCCAGTAGTGCTATGCGACGGACACAGGGACTGGACGCAGAGACACTTGAACTTTATTATATAGGATAACATGCTGTTGTATAATTCTTAGCAATTTATTAGAAGTAATTTAAACACTACAGATACCCTTACATTGAGAGGGCAACATAGTTTAGCACATTTCAACATATTACTCGATCCGTGCTTCCTCAGGAGTGACTCCGGCACATTCAGCCTCATAAGGCCTATACACATCGGACACTTTCGAAGCATTCATTCGACACAACTGTCCGATGCAGACGGAGCTTGCAGCTGAATTTCAGGCAAAAAAGCTAGTCTAGTTCTACCCTAAAAGGGGTGTTTGACAAAGAGACATCGATAAACAAAGCTAGAAAACATTCACTGCTTCAGATCGTCCGGCATATGTTACTATTCTTTCACTTGGTAAGGATGCATGATTTTTTTTTTACTATTGCTTTTTAATTTATGTTTTTTGTATTTAAATTGAAGATGTAGAAGATAAAAATCAATCTTCATAATAAAGGTGTATTTTTACCAATAATAAATATATCTATAAATTAATTATACATGTAATTACTGTGTGTAAATATTTTCCAACTTATGTTGTTTCAAATATTTCAAATACTAAGGGGCAGATTTATCAAAGTGTGAGATTAGAACTGACCAGACAAAAACTCACTCACTTTCTATTCATTCCTATGGGATTTTTAAAAGCATATTAATTAAATGGTGAACTCCATTAATAAATAATATTCCAAAAAAATCTGATAAGATTGAATAGAAAGTGAGTGAATTCTAATTTCAAACTTTGATAAATCTGCCCCTAAAGCTGGCCATAGACTATAAGATCGACTCATTTGGCGACATTGCTAAACGAGTGGATCTTTCCCCAATATTTCTTTAACAATTAGGCTATATAGGGGGTAATCTGAACGTTTGACCCTATGGCCGAACGGTCAGCTTATGACGAGGGCAATGGGTTCCAACGGGTCATCTGGGGGAAAAATCAAACCTTCCCAATCGATATCTGGCCAAAATATCGATCGGATTAAGACAAGGGCAATGGGTTCCGACGGGTCAGTCAGGGGAAAAAAAATATCAAACCTTCCCGATCAATTTAGTTGCCAGAAATTGATTGGGAAGACCCATTGGAAGCTCCATAAACTGGCAGATAAGCTGTCAAATTGGTCTAAATGACCGATTTCGACAGCTTTATCTGTCTGCATATGGCCAGCTTAAGTGTGTATAATTTTGGCATCTAAATTGTTCCAGAAGTTGTATCATCAGTTATGTATAAATGACGGCAGCTTGTTTTGGGCAGCTCTTAAGTTACCTCCAGCATCATAGATGACTTCTTTGCAGGCTGAGTCATGTATTGTAAATGAGTCCCTGATGTTTTATATCTTTATTTGTTTTTTCCTAGCTTTTTTTTTTTTAGAGCATATTCACCAAGCTCAAGCAGCTGCAACAAAGGCCAAAAAAACCCTCCAGCAGAAGCCACAACCCCCAACCAAGATGGTAGCTCCTTTCCTTGGTACTTGAATTAGTAATTTTTCATTTTAGCTTTTTACCCATTAGGTAGAACTGCTTTCCCCACTCCAGCTAACCTTCCAGCCCAGTAAAAGTAGAATCTCTTACCCTTTGGTACACAGGGTGCAAATGAGGAGGTTAGTCCTGGAGGTCGCTATAACACAGTGAAGTGATACAGGTTTGCACCTGTGTTTTTTATAAACTTTTGTCCTAATGAATTATGCATTATTAGTATGTTTGCAGTGCCAAACCTGCAGATGCTAATGCATTATTTTCAAATGTAAGGACCCTGAGTTTTAGATATAACAACTCAGTCAGTTCCCCTTTATATTTGGACACCTAAGGGTCCTTTAGTTTACCCAGGCAGCTCTGTCCCTTTTCCTGGGTCCATATTAGTTCAAGGGCATTGTCCACTAGGTGGCAATAGTTTAAAGTACTGTATAAAAGGGTTTAGCCCCATGTGCTCAGGGTCTGTCCTGGGACCTTGCCTCACTGGGAGGTATTACCGGTCCAGGTTTGCCAGTCGAAAATTAGATAAGAACTATTTAATGATAGTGAATATGGTAATGTGTGCTAGTGAGCAGCTTCCGCTCCATTGAGGAGAAGTAGTGGGGCTAGGACTGTGTGTTTTGATGTATTGAAACTGATCCATGATCCCTGTTATGTGATAAATAGGCCCTACACCAGGGATGCCCAAAAGGTAGATCGGAATCTACCAGTAGACCTTTAGCTGTTGATGAGTAGATCTTAAAACTGTAAGGTGGTCTAGCGGGCAGCTTTGTCCACCGCCGCTCCATCGGCATGGAAGCCCACTGTGCTGCTTCTTCCCCTTCTGTCCCCAGTTCCACGAACTTCCGGGTAATGCGCTGGCGTGACGACATCATCGTGCATGGCATGAAATTCAAATTCTATAAGAGGGGAAATCAGTGTTCTGCAAGTGGCCCATTGTTAGGTTCAATTAATTTGTTCCTTGTGCCATTGCTATTTGATTTCTGCCTGATCTGCAACGTATTGACCCTTGCTTTGCCTGACTACTCTGATATCTCCAATCCTGATCCTAGCCTGCCTGTACTCTTCTCTGACCTCTCCAATTCTGAGCCTTGCCTGTCTGTGATTATTCTGCGCTCTCTAATCCTGGCCTGTCCGATGATTCTGCTCTGCTTGTGCTGGCCCAGCCTGCCTGTTCTGGCCCAGCCTGCCTGTTCCACTCTATGTTGCGTCTGATGGTGTTCTTCTATCCAGTATCAACGGTGAGATGATCGTACCCCTTTGCTCATCCAGAGCCTATTGCTTTGCTCCTCTCTCAAATAAGACCTGGCGGCATCCAATTAGCCGAGGGCTCCTCCCGAGGTGAAAGGCGGCGGTTATAGGCAGAAGTGAGATCCGAGACCAGGGAGCTTAGCTTGGGTTATGGATTTAGGGTGCCGTTTGTGACAAAAACACTGTCAACAAACAACTTAATAACCCTCCTGTTTAATTATTTTCATTAGGATATTTATTAAAGTTTCATAATAAATAGATGTTAGGTAAACTTAGCAATATACATTTGCTCAAAAATCAATACAACATTTAAGTAATGTTTTCAATGGAACAGAATGCTAACAATGCTTTTTATGGATGTAGATCATCATGGAACAACATCACTTAAAGTAGACCTCTCATTAGAAAAGTATGGACACTCCTGCCCTACACCATAGTATGAAAAACATCCTCATATCATGATGCTTGCAGCACCATGCTTCAGTGTACTGTGGCTCGAATCCATTGTTTGAGGGTCATCCTACAAACTGTCTAGGGACCCTAGACCCAAAAAATCTTGCTTTCATCAGTCCACAAAATGATCGCCATTTCTCTTTAGGCCAGTCAATGTGTTCTTTGGCAATATGTAGGGTTGCCACCTTTTCTTGAAAAAAATACCAGCCTTCCTATATAATTATCTTTTATCCTATTAACAACATTGGGATCAACCATCAAAAATGCCGGCCAGGTGGCAACCATGGCAATATGTGAGCTCTTCAGCAAATCTTTTTTCAGCAATGTGACTTTGCAGTGGCTTCTTGCCGATATCTTGACGTCACAAAGGAGTCTTCTAATTGTAAATGCACTCACAGGTAACTTTAGACCTTCTTAGTCTTTGCCATTTTCACTATATTTCTATCCATTCAAATCTATACATTTCTGTTTTCCTCGTCTTTTAGGTTTTGGTTGCCATTTTAAAGCATTTGAGATCATTTTAGCTGAGAAGCCTATTGTCTACAATTCTTTATATGCTTTTCCCTCTCCAATCAACTTTTTAATCAAAGTACTCTGTTCTTCTGAACAATGTCTGGAACAACCCATTTTACTCAGGTTTTCAGAAATGCACTATAACCAACAAGCACATTTGCTGCCTTCTTTCCATAAATAAGGACCATATGCAGCCCAAGTAATTCCATCCAGGATGCAGCATCCTTGCAGCAGAACCTTGACAAACTAGCAATCTGGGCAGCTAAATGGCAAGATTCAGTTTTGATAAATGTAAAGTCAAGCACGTGGGATGTAAAACTATCCAAGACACATTTTTAATGGAACTGCACTAGATAAATCCATAATGGAAAATTCCCTTCTAGTCCTTGTAGATAATACACTTGCTTGTATCAAGCAATGCAAGTCAGCCGGATCAAGGGCAAACAAGGACTTGAGCTATATGAAAGGGGGCATAGATTTGCGGGATGAAAGGGTCATTCTTCCACTGTATAAAGCACTGGTAATCTTACAATGTAAGAACACATAATAATAACAATAACTTATAATAATAATTATAAGAATGAAGGTGGGCACTAAATAGTTCACAGAGGCAAATAATATTAGCACTCCTAACAAATTAGCATTTATTGTCCTTTAATATGCTATTACCTGTAACTTAAAAATAAATATTGGAATGATGTTGGCAATGATATGTGATTGCATGAATTTTCATCTGCCTTTAATTCTCTTTCTTTCACAAAAAAATCAATCAAAAAATGTTAGGCCATGTTTTTGATCACTTTTCTGTTCCAAGCAATTTCAGATTTACATTCATGGTTCTAGGATCAGTGTCAAAATGTTTGTAATTTTAAACATAAATGTTGTAACAAAAATTAAAGACCAGTTGCAAGTTAACATAGAATACCACTCTCTAGGACTAACTTTAGAAATTTAAAAAAACTATTTGCTGCCATGTGGGTGCAACTAAGAGGCCAGAAAGTCTACTATACATTTAAGGTTTAAGATGTAGATTTGCAAGCGAATTACTTTGTGGTTTTGAACAAAATATGCACTTGGTGAATGGGGTAGTATTTGACCTATTTATCAAGCAATACAACACAACCTATAATACATTTTTTACAGGCTATTTATTTGCCTAAATCTGGATGTGAATGATCCGAATTGGTTCTACAGGTTGTGTTGTGTTCTTGCTGTTAAAACGAACATGGGGTTATAGTTGACTTTTAGTTAAATGTAGAAATTAGTTCTCCAACTTTCAGTTGGAATAGCAATAGCTATCTACTTCTTAGGGCTTTACTGAATTGTCGCTCCTTCTTAGGGCTTTACTGAATTTTCCCTCCTTTTTAGAGATTTACTGATTTTTTTATCCTCTACTTCTAGTTATTGTCTTTAATTCAATCAATTTTACAATCACCCCATCAGGTATGAATCTATGACCTTAATCAGTGTGCCTCAGGGCTTTTAAAGAAAAGATACCATGCCTGTAAGAAATTGTATTTATTTATAGGACATCTAATAGCTTATCTTTGCACAAGGCAATTTCTATGCACTTTAGAGGGCAGCCATTTTTCCTAATGAAGGCTAAAGTAAGCTCCATATTCTTCCATAGAACACCACATTTATTTACAGCAAAGCGAAGTTGCACTTTTTTTGTCACCTGGGAAATTAGTTTTACAAAAAAAAAACCCTTTCACTTGTATGGCAATCAGCTAGAATAGCTGGCTTTAACCACACTTGCAGGTGATTGCCATTCAAGTGACTGGAGCATTTTGTCTCCCACCAGCAGAGCTATTAATCATCTGGAGACAAAACAAAAATTGAAACTGCAATGTATGCCATTGTCTGAGAGAACATTGCTGAAGGTACCGTAACAGAATGTCCAGTAACTGGTATACTCCCATAGTAGTATGACAGGGCAATGCCAATTAGGTCAAAAAATAGTATTCTTTGTATACAATACTTCATATACAATGCTTTACTTTTCTTTGTCTTCCCTCTGCAATTTTACAGTAGTTAAATTAAAAGTAGCTGTAAGATACACATCTTGCTAATAACAAAGTGTAATAGTATCTTTATCATATCAAAAGCATATGTTTGAGTTCTTAGTCCAAAAATGTGTATATGAAAGTTTCACAGGTCCAGAAATATTTACAAGCTGCAGCAAAGAAGGCATCACAAATGATTCCCACAGAGACTAAGTAGTTTTCCTCTGTTCAGTACTTTGTTACTTTGGGAACCCACATTATTTAGACACATCTTTTTAGTCAGTTTATTGCTGTTACGTTTCATTCTTCATCTGAGCCAGCTAGAAGAGAGGCTTCCGCTTCAGCCTTCTTGGAATCTATTTTCATAAGGCTGTTATCCACAATGCCAGACAGCTTCTTGTGCCTATTTACACAACTGCAATAAAGAGAGAATATAGATATAATTACACATAAATGTTTGCTTCTTCAGTTTTTGTAAATAATCATATCCTTTTTTACACTTTATTTTATGTTATATAATTAGATCTGGCTAGTATGGAATCTGCACCTGTCACTGTGTCTACAAAAGGGTGTATATATACACACATACACACACATTAGTTGGCAGGTCAGAGAGTTTATAGTCTACCATGTATGGAGTTGTTTGTGCTATGTGCAGTGTGTATGTTTGTATGTATGTCATTGTACAGACGGTTTTAGATGAATGATTCTTTTAAATAATGATTTTTATTCTGACACAGCTGGAGGAGTTTGAGGCTATCTTAAGAGATTTGTCCTCTGCAAAAAGCACCAGTAAAAACATTGTGCCCTAAGGGCACAGTGGGAGCACGGACCATGTGAATGAGGCACATGTATGAGATTTGTTATACAGCTCAAAATTATGGGATGGTCATCTCCCCTAGATTCCATTTTAATCAAATAATTCTATTTTTTATATAGTCAGGGCAGCTTAGAAAGAGCATCACTTGGCTCCAACAAAGGACTGATTGATTGAAAGTCTGATCTCCCAGGCAATATCTCGCCAAATGACACCCAGCTGGAAGGGGATTCAGGTTGATATGCTTCAGTAAAGGGGACCCAGAAATCTTGTATCTCACTACAATATTTACCAAACTATTTTTGTTTTTGGTATTTGTGCCTCCAGATCTGCTTTCTACCTCCATGTCACAATTTTCTCAAACTAACGTGTGAATCAGTGTGCTAAGGGAGTACCACATACATGTTAAATAAACTTAAGTTCTATGGTTAAGAACCACTGGCACCCTTATTTCTTTAGCCACAGTATATAAGTTGTGGTTCAAGTATACCATCCTCCAATAATCATTGCAAGAACCCAGCTGATAGAGAGGGTGGCACAGTTTTCTGCCCAGGAGTAGACAGAAATGTGATAAAGAACAATAAAGGGTTATACAATTATAGAGGAGTGTGTATAGACACAGGTGCCTCTGTGGAACATTTGAATGAATGCAGACTTGCACCTGGTAAATAAGCTCTCTGTTTTGTACTGTCCTTACATTGAAACTCTAATACTAAAGAAACCCAAGAACTGGCTTGTAAGGATGGTTTTTATGGAACATTAAGGGGGTTATTTATTAAAATTCGAAAAGTTCTCCATTTCCTGAAAACTTTTCTGAAAATGTTTTGTGCAGGGAAAAATCCAAATCATGCTAATTTGTCGCCAAAACTGTGACATTTTCGGGTTTGACCTCCAAAACCACTGAATCTTGATGGATTCTTGAACGCTGATTATTGCAGATAATTATAATAAGATAAGTGCAGATCAGGATATACTGTAAATGTGACATCTGCTATTGAATTCTACATGAACGGGGCAGGTCTAAGTTGGAGTACTTTTTTATTCCAATGTTTAACACCTTCGGGGTTTACTAAAATTTACTTAAAAATTTGAGTGCTGTTTTCCTATGAAAAAATTATGTTTTTACGCTTTAAAAGCAAACCAAAAGCATACTATGAATAATGGATAAAGGAAATGTATTAAATATGTATTAAGGTTGCTTTTTCAAATGTCTGGTGCTTGCTGTGATCTAATTCTTGTGCTGTTTCCATCTATATCCGCTGAATCCATCCATATATTACATTTGCATAAAATAAATAAGAGGTGATTAGGCTAACTTTACTAGGAAAACTGCACAGTTCCTCTTCAGGTTAGTTGAATAATTTAGTAGAATACTGTATGTTGCCATCTATTGAATACAGTGATTCATTCTTACCATACTATTAAAATATTTTGGATAATCATTAATACTTACCAATAGACCAGAGAATAGTTGATAGCCATGATAAGCAAGGCCACAGCATAATGCCAGCAGAAGCACATGGTTATAAACATAACGTTATCGTGGTCAGTCTGGTTCCACTCTGGTGCTCCTCCAAGTGGATATAGCACAAACCCAATCTACAACAAATGCACACTTTATTATTATTATTATTATTATTATTATAATTAATTTATTTACACAGTATCCCATAGTAACATGCTGGATATGTTTTGGGATTTTTTTTAGCATTAGGGACACTAGGATCTTTATAGTGGTCCATAGTAGTAGGATGCATTTTTTATTGGGTTTTCATCAAAGTAAATCAAAGCTGCTGCTACCATTTAATACTATGGGGCAAATTCACTAAAGTGCGAAGTGGCTAATGCTAGCGTGAAGTCATTTCGTAACTTCACAAATTCACTAACAATAATTCTGATTGGCTAGTGAAGTAGATAGACTAGTGCAACTTCGCACCCTAACGCCAGGCGAAGTTGCGCACTGATGAAGGATCATAATTACGCTAATTGACAAAGATGACCATTTTACTGAACATTACCACTTACGCTAGACATTACTTCAGTTCAATACAATAGATAGGAGTTTGAAAAAAATGGAAAGTTTTTCTATGTCCCAAAGAAACGCTGGCGTCTTTTACCTTTTGTAGGGTGATAGTCTGAAAAATAGCGACATATTTTTTGGGGGTTGCCCTCCTTCCCCCCTACATTTCCTAACATATGGCAACTCAACTATACAGTGGGAACATGTATAGGGCAATAGGAAAACATTATTTTATTTATTAAAGGTTTTCTGGGCTTGTGTAGTGTAGTGGCTGTAACATATACTTCTTTTATACTTTGCATACGGGGCAAATTTCAAACTAGGCATCGCTAGCTCAACTATGCTACCGTTCGCAGACCGGAGAGTAACTTCTCACTTTAGTGAATTAGCATAGTGATGGCGAAAATTAGTCTGGCGAAGTTCAGCGAACGTTAGTGAATGCAAAGCGAGCGCATTTTGCCGCTTAGTGAATTTGCCCCTATGTACAGATTTGTCAAAAGAATCTGAAATCTGCAGAGAAAAGTCTTTGTAAGCATCTTTGCAAAACAGCACTGCTGCAAAGGCTTAATGCCCCCCATACACATGGCGATAGAAGCTGCCCACAGACCGAGTTGGCTTATTGGCCAATAAGCCAACGTGCCATCCCGATATTGGCAACATCGCCAAACGAGCGGATCTCTATGTCTATGGCAAGCTTAAGTCATCTTGGGATCTGACCCAATAGTTTGGAGAAGATTACCTCCAACATCTATTGTTATAGGCTTTTTTGACGGAAAAATGCAAGTATCTATTAACTTGAATGCCAAGCAGCTTTTTAACCATTATGATGGTTTCTGATGTGTATATATTATTTGATTTGTTAATTAAAGGATAAAGCAGCATTTAAAAATGATCATATTGCTTTAAAGGACAAGGAGAATAATTTATTCATCATAGGTTCCCTCCATCGTCAAATGCACACTCCCCATTAGTGACCCATTGTACCTTACCTATTAATAAAAAAAGATGAAGTAACACAGTCGGATTGGCTCTCATCGTGTCAAGCCAATTCGCATCCTCTCCATCTTTGACCTGCAGGATGTTCAATTGCTGCCTATTTGGTCTTGACTTCAATGCACATGCACTTGGTTGGCAGTCTTGCTGGAGAAAGGATTTACGTGAGCCAGATAAGGCAACCACCTATCCCGATGTGCTACTCTGCCTTTTATTAACAAATGCAGGCACGCAATGCAGTATACTGGGGGCTTGTATGGGGCTTCTGGAGTGCACATATGATGTATAAATGGCTTTCCTAGTTCTCTACACTCTAATTGAAAAAATGAAGTGTAATTAAAGGAGAACAAAAGCCTTGCATAAAGTACAGTATTTCCTGAGAGGCCTCCCTTCTGTGCTGTACCTGTTTGACTTAAGGCTTTTTGGTTCAGTAATGTACCAACTGATTTGTTCCATTAAAATATTTTTTTTAATGGGTGCCAGTTTTGATAAATTACCAAACTAGCAAATTTTACTTCCTGATTACATAAGAAGCAATTTATTCTCAAAGTAAGCCTAATAAACAGGGCTTACATTGAAGAATGCATATTGTCCCTTAATACTAATCAATATAGAAATGGTAGATTAGGCAAAAAGCTTAATCTAATTGCTACATATAGAGTTTATATAGAAGTGTATGCATATTATATAATTAAAAGAGAATACAGTGCTGGAATGCTAAAACAGCCTTCTTGAACTATACAGTACGTTAGTCCATGAGACTTAGAAGCAGAATAGACAATATATAGTGGAAACTATATAGTGGGAAATAACCTAGACCTTACCTGCCAGAACCATGTTCCCTGAAGAATTGTGAGACTGGAACGGAATAACTCCAAAACAACGTAATTTCTCATAAATACTTCTATCATTATACTTATAGCAGCTCCAAAAATGGCCACGAGTAGCAAAGAATGAATGTGCTGGTCAAGTGCTGGCCGATTATGGATGTGATAGTAGAACAGGAGACCTGCAGAAATACAAAAGAAATTGACATTTAGTGAGAATTTAGGGTGACTTAAGACCAACTTCTATATGTTCACATTTATTTAAAAAAAAAATGTATATATATCTTTTAATGAATCCTCCCTCCCCAGCCATACCAGTTTTGGTGGGGAGCTGGAGATCAGTGGCGTAACTACTCCCTGGTGGGCTCCCCTGTCAGGCCCTTACCTCTATAAATCGCATGCTGGAGTAATGATGGCATGTGTGCTGTAAAATCTCCCTCTAGATAACCACCTAGGGGTGGGGGCCCTGGTGCAATTGCACCCCTGTTAGTTACGCCACTGCTGGAGATGTGAGATAGAGGGCGAATGGGCAGCAGAGGAGGAGAATGGGCAGCCGGTAGTGCAAAATCCTTACATTTTTTTTTTTGTAACCTGTTTCCCCCATACATTTTGTAACATATGGAACATCAGTTTACAGTGGGCTCATATGTAAGGCATAACAACTCATTTGTCTTTATTAAAGGAACAGTAACAGCAAAAAATAAGTGTTTTAAAGTAATGACAATATACCAAAACTCTGCTTGCGCTACTCTTCAGAAAAGGCAACAGAGCTTCCATCAATCGTACGGCATTCGATTTGTCCTCCCTGGCTATCTCCTATAAGGAAGGTAGGGAGGAGAAATCGAGCAACACATGATGTATTGCCCTGCCACCTTTCTAAAGAGGAGCGCAAGCAGAGTTTCAGTAAGTTATTTCTTAATAAAGACTATCGAATAGCCCAACATACGATTTGAATTGAAATAATTTTAAAATTCGAATTTTCAAAGTACTGTCTCTTTAAAATCCTTCAAATTCGACTATTCTCCACCTCCTGGAAGCTTTACTGAAAAATTTTCTAATTCCTGGAAAATCAAAGTTTTTTTAAAAAAAAATCGTTCAAATCAAACGATGCATTTAAACTATTTTTATTCAATCAAAAATGGACCTATTCGATCAAAATATGTACATTTTCGATCAAATATAGCATTAAAAATTTTTTGATGGTCAAATTCCTATGTTTTTTCACTTCAAAATTGACCATTAGTAAATGTGCCCCTAAAAATGATGTATAGGTCATGTTTATCGTTTTTTGCGGATAGTTCTGCTTTTGTATGTAATTGTTAGTTAAAATTCCTAAACCCGACTATTTTGCCAACCTGACTGTCCCATCTCAGGCTAGAGTTTCTAATACTAACGGACTACTGCTGCACAAATATGGCAGCCCCCTCACAGAGGTACCTGAGGGTAAGAAACAATGTAAAAGCATCAGGCAAATTATTTTAAGGCAAAATTATAAACAGCATTTAAAGACAATGTTGTGATAGATTTTAAAAAATAGGTTATTTTCCTGTTGTCAGTATCTCTTTAAAACTTGATAAAAGATGCAGATAAAGAAAGACAATATTTAAATGCAGTTATAGTTACACTCTTACCTTCAACAATCACAGCTATGCCCAAACTGAGACGATCAAGGCCCCGTGGTAAGTGTAAAGGAAAATAAGTCAAGATGTCCACCACTCCTGATATTCCATAAAAGAGGTACATAGTAGTATGTTGCCAGTTCATTAGCTTCACCCAGCTGTGGTCCTCACCATTAACAAGGTGCATATGAGGCCCATCAGGAACAAACTGCTCTGCCATTATCCCTAAAACAACATAAGCACATTTCATTGCATGTCTTGTCATTTTCTGCAAACCAACCATGCAATTTTTTTAACAAAATTTGTTTAATATTCTCTTTCCCCTTCAGTTTTGCTATCTACTGTATATCCTAACTGCCACCTGTAAACTTCTTTTACTTTACAATGACTTATTCATGTTTATATTTATACTGTTCTCATTGCAATCTGTTTTCTGTAAAATACAGTTTTCACCATTTACTGTCCTTCTGAATATTTCTGACTGTTTCTTCATATAATCATGTTGGTGTTGGGCAAAAGATAAAGCCTTCTGAATAAAACTCTCATATAATCAGTAATCAGTCAGAGCTGTTCCAACTGTATTCCCACAATACGGGTTTGCTGCATTACAGAGACATGCTCGTTACTGCTTGGATTCCAAATAGAAGAAATGCTCCTTTGAGCAAAGGGAAAGCAAGAACATTTTAACTACTTTTGCAGAAATATAGACATAGTAGAAAATGAATTTCTCTTACTACACTAACACCTGATCTTAATAAACCACCATGTAACTGGCAGGCCCAGAATTAGTGGTAATGCCCACTCCCACTTCAGTCATAATCAAAACTTGGTTCTGATCAATATGAAGCAGGACTACCCATGTTTTGAAATAGTATATATGTCTGGAGCTGAATTTAAAAAAGTCAGCCAGGTGCAGTAAGGCTATAATATTTCTGGATATGTATTACATAGAGGCACATTTATCGAATGGTTACATTTTGAGAAGATTTTCCTCTAAATTGATTTACCGAATCAAAGGGGGTTATTTATCAAGGTCTTAAAGGGGTGGTTCACCTTCAAGTTAACTTTTAGTATATTGTAGAAGGGCCAATTCTAAGAAACTTTTCAATTGGTCTTCATTATTTATTTTTCATAGTTTTTTAATGATTTGCAATTTTCTTCTGTTTCTTTGCAGCTTTCAAATGGGGGTCACTGACACCATCTAAAAACAAATGCTCTGTAAGGCTACAAATGTATTGTTATTGCCACTTTTTATTACTTATCATTCTATTTGGTCCCTCTCCTATTCATATTCCAGGGTCTTATTCAAATCAATGCAGGGTTGCTAGGGTAATTTGTACCCTAGAAACCAAATTGCTGACACTGCAAATTATAGAGTTGCTGAATAATAATCTAAATAACTCAAAAACCACAAACAATAAAAAATGAAAACCAATTGCAAATTGTCTCAGAATGTCACTCTCTACATCACACTAAAAGTTATCTCAAAGGTGAACAACCCGTTTAATTTATCTAAAGTTAGATATCCGAGCAACTCCGATTGCCCAAATGGACCTTACTTAAAGTCATCAAAACTAGGTTCGGGCAAAAATCTGATAACTTTGTAGCTTTGCTCAAAAAGTACGAATCTTTCGGACCTTTTTGTCCGAAATCATCGAATATCTGTATGGACAGCAGCCCAGACACAGGGACCTTCACTATTGACTTATACAGGACCTAGAGAGCTTTGAGATGCCAGATTTTTTGGAGTTGGACTTTTCAGACCATTGGATTTTAATAAATTACAAAAACTAAAAAAAAAAATTTTTGTCCGACAACTAAAAATTATTTGAATTTCAGATATTCGAGGTTGATAAATAACCCCTGAAAACTTGATTTGAATTTTGATTGATTAGACTAAACTCGAATCCAGTTTTTTCTCTGAAAAAAACTTGATTGTTAAGAAGGCTAGTAACGTTCAAATTGGTTCCTGGAACTCTCCCATTGACATTTAGGGGTTGATTTAATAAGGGTCGAATAGAGTCGAAGTGAAAATTCTAATAAAATTCAAATTTCTAAGTAAATTTGGGCTACTTCGACTATCTAATAGTCCAAAATTCAATTCGAATTGTTAAAATTCGAATTTCAAAGTACTGGCCCTTTAAAAACCCTTTGACTTTGATTATTCGCCAGCTTAAAGCTGCCGAATTGCCATTTTAGCCTATGGGGGACCTTACAGAACTTGTCCTGAAAATTTTTCTAAGTTCTGGGAAATCAAAGCATTTTGGTGAAAATCATTTGATCAAATCGAATAATTATCATTCGTTTGAATATGGTAGTTTTTCGACTGAAAATGACCCCTAAAAAATTTTGATGGTCGGATTTGCAGTATTTTCCACTTCGATATTTGACCCTTAGTAAATTAGCCCCTTAGTGTAAATAAATTTGGCAGGTTTAAGATTGCAAATAGTCGAATTAATCTTTGCCGTTTAAGTTAATTTATATTGAACAAGGATGTTTCTTTATACTAAATAAGGATTGATATACAGTTACACATTTATTGTGGATGCTTAACAATGAAATATATATTTATGTAACATTTACTAAGGGGCAAAATGAATATTTAAAAAATTCGAATTTCGAAGTAATTTTGGGCTACTTCGATTATCGAAGGTGGTAAGTAGGTGGTAAATGAATGGGAATGTACCTGTATTAGATAAGTTATTTGGAAACCAGTTAACCAGAAAGCTCCAAATTACAGAAAGGCCATCTCCCATAGAATATTTTTGAATTCAAATAATCCAAATTTTTAAACTGTATTTCCTTTTTTCCCTGTAATAATAAAACAGAACCTTGTACTTGATCCAAACTAAGATATAATTAATCCTTATTGGAGGCAAAGCAAGCAAATTGGGTTTGTTTAATGTTTAAATGATTTTATAGTAGACTTAGGGGGCAGATTTACTATGAGTCAAAGTAATTTTTGACTACTACTAATATGCCAAAATTACATTCAAATGTAAAAAGATTCTCAAATCTTAAAATTCAACCATTTGAAAATCAAAGTACTGTCTCTAAAAAATTCAAAACCTGCCGAATTGATATTTTAGCCTATGGGGGAACCTCCTGGGACCTTTAATAAAGACCAGACATGGAGTTGTTTTAATGTCCCCGTTTAATAAATGAAAATTAGATTAATTTAATATAATCTTTTGAGATAACACTTTTATTACCTCTGTGTAAAAGGTTTGGTGAATTGTCAGGTATTGTGTATGTGATAACACACAGTTCTATCTGATAATCAGGTGGACTGACTTTACTTTTTATTGATGTAATTTATCCTGGACCATAAGAAAAAAAAAAAAACACACACACACTTAAGTAACTTACCTATTAATGCAAAGAGGGCTTTAAGTATCCCTTCAATAAGCTCCAAACGGTCATAGCACTTGTTGGACCTACAGTTTCCTTTTACTTTACTGTTTAAGTATCTAAGTGGGTACTTCACAGACCACCATAAGCCAAAGACAAGGAAAAAACTGCCCGGAAGGGCATGACCTTTGAAATTCGCCATCTATCCTTATGCCTGAAAGAAACAAAAATAATGGAATGTAGTTACAATGTATGTAAACATTTCTGCTGTATACCAGTTTCTTCTAGTTTTATCTCATAACATATCAGTCATCAAAAGCAACTGTCAGGCACGCTTCCTGTTGCTATGCTGATTAACATACACTCATTCCTGGCTTACCTGTTATATGTTAGACTTCTGCATAGTACTTAAAGGAAAACTATACCCTCCGAACAATGTAGGTCTCTATAAACAGATATTGCATAAAACAACTCATATGTAAAACTCTGCTTCATGTAAATAAACCATTTTCATAATAATACACTTTTTTAGTAGCATGTGCCATTGGGTCATCATAAATAGAAAATTGCCATTTTTAAAAATAAGGACAGCCTCCTGGGATCCTAGGATCCAACGGTGCATACATACAAACATACCAAACAAACTATAAAGTTATGTAACATGAGCCAATTAACAGACAGAGTTGTGTCTTTTGCTTCCACACTTCTTCCTGTTACAGTTAGAGTTGAAATATTTCTGGTCAAGTGATCTCTGAGGCAGCACACAGACCATCACGAGATGGTAGTTCAAGGCAAGAGATGTAAAAGGGCAATATTTACTTAAATATATATACCAGGTAGGTAAGATTCTTTAATATGTCCCTTGATTTGATATAAACTATCTGTTGCTCAAAAATTCATTTTCGGGGTATAGTTTTCCTTTAAGCATTTATTATTTGCCAAAATAGATGTTAATAGTCATGGTGTGAGACAAATTTTATGTTAAAAGACATAAACTAGTTCCCACAGTATTAGTAGTAAGTATTAAATTAACTGGGCCCAAGGGTTTGGGGCCCTTGTTTCCCAAGGAACATGTCCTCTAACACAAATATATATATATATATATATATATATATATATATATATTTATTCCAAACCCTCTAGTAGCCACAGAGTCTGCTTCCTCTTTTGTAATACTATTTTCATAAGATGAATTATCTGCTTGTACAGGTATGGGACCTGTTATCCACAATGCTCTGAACATGGGCTTTCAGGTAATTTGGATCTTCATAACTTAAGTCTACTAAAAAAAAAAAAAATTATTTAAACATTGTAGTCTTATCAAGTACAAGAAACTGTTTTATTACTACAGAGAAAAGGAAATTGTTGGAAAAAAATTTATTTGGATAAAATGGAGTCTATGGGAGACAACCTTTCCATAATTTTAAGCTTTATGGATAAGGGGTTTCCGAATAACAGATACTTTACCTGTATCATGTTCAACACTGAAACTTAATTTTTTTTAAATTCCCCTG
Source organism: Xenopus borealis (assembly GCA_024363595.1). Lineage (NCBI taxonomy): Eukaryota > Metazoa > Chordata > Amphibia > Anura > Pipidae > Xenopus > Xenopus borealis. The sequence goes on from CM044444.1 coordinate 51,479,189, forward strand.
TACTTGCCTGTTTTGGTGCCTCTTATTATGTGAGCCTTTTTAAATACTTCTGGATCAACAGGATTCTGTTACAGTGATTCTGACAGGCCACAGACTGGATAGAGTTCATCCAGATACAGAATTTTGATCATAATTGATGCATACTTGTTACTTAAAAAAAAAAATAACCCTGTAAAATTTAGAACAGTCAAGTATCACAGTCATTATTTTATTATACTATAATGTATTAATTATGTTACATTATAATTGAGACACCAAAAATTCCCTAATTACCTCAAATTATACTTAAAGTGCAAGGAAATACAATCACTGGGGGCACCAATTTATTAAAGGAAAATTACACCCCCTGAAACGATACTATAGTTTATACTATAACCTACACCAGTGAATAGAAGGCAGACCCTTCCCTTTGCACTGTAGATACTCCTGCAGGTTTAGCAGCAGGAAACTAGGTTAAAGATCCCAATCCAAATGTTTTATTTATTCATAATAAAAATATAAAGTTACCATTGTAGTGGACAACGTTACTTTACAATAACAAAACCACTAAACTGAATAAGTGGTTTTATATATTATATTATATATATATATATATATATATATATATATATATATATATATATATATATATATATATACAGTATATATGCTCAACTTACTAAATGCAGCCATTCTTGGGATGATTTAGGGGTTATTTACTCTGGGAAGGCCCTTTACTTCTGCAGGCCAACTGGAATTCCTTTAAGATTTACAAAGTTCAACCTGTTCCAAGAAGGCCAAACCCTTTATTTATGGGACCAAGTTCATGTAAGGTTTTGCTAGTAAAAAGAAATATTTAAATAACAGGCAATGGAAACGTAAGATCAGGGATCCCCAACCTTTTGAGGCCGTGAGCAACATTCAGAAGAAAAAGGAGTTGTGGAGCAACACTAGCATGAAAAAATGTTCTATGGGTGCCAAATAAGTGCTTTAATTGGCCCTTTGGTAGCCCCCATGTGGATTGGCAACCTGTATTAAGGCTCTGTTTAACAGTAGCCCTGGTTCAAAAATAAACTCCTGCATTTAGGCCACTTGGAGCAACATCCAAGTGGTTGGAGAGTGACATGTTGCTCACGAGCTACTGGTTGGGGATCACTGCCTAAGATAATCACAGAGATTCTGTATTGCAATCATATGACTATATTCCATTGGGATTAGCTTTCTGGTTGCCCAGTGTTGCTTTCTTTGGCTAGCTGCCAGCCCTACATGTGTTGTTCTTTGCTTTCTAATATTCTGTGCTAGTCCAGTGCACTCAATATTCCAAGCAGCCTTGTGTAAAGGAAGAAACATGTTGCCAAATGTCACATTTAAACCAATAACAGACTCTGCTTACTCGGTATCTTAAGATTCTCAGTTCTTTACAGTGAGAGGCAAATTGTTTATCTCAGGTGCACTGGGGCTTAACAGTTAATGAGTTGAATTGCAAGATTCACAAATTAATCTCATGAGATTTAACAAGACCAGGAAAACTATTTAATTTACTGTTTCCAAGAGTAGTTCAAGCATTGAAGTGGCAGGCAAAAAAGAACAAAACCATAATTTTTTTTTATGTTTCACATAATATAATACATATGTATTAGAGTACCTGCTTGAGTTTCTTACCATTGAATCTGATCTAATTGAAAAATTATGAACCTGGTGATGAGCTATCACAGAGTGAGTCAACCTAGAAGGCCTGGAAAGTGCAACTTTTTGACATATTCACTGGCAGCCACACTAACTGATAAGATAACATGAATTGATGCCTTAGATTCCAGCAATTATCTTGAAGTCTGAACACCCAAAAGGAAGCTTACAGGGGTAGAAGCAATTAAAGGGGTGGTTCACCTTCAAGTTAACTTTTAGTATATTGTAGAAGGGCCGATTCTAAGAAACTTTTCAATTGGTCTTCATTATTTATTTTTCATAGTTTTTTAATGATTTGCAATTTTCTTCTGTTTCTTTGCAGCTTTCAAATTGGGGTCGCTGACACCATCTAAAAACAAATGATCTGTAAGGCTACAAATGTATTGTTATTGCCACTTTTTATTACTTAGCATTCTATTCAGTCCCTCTCCTATTCATATTGCAGTCTCTTATTCAAATCAGTGCAGGGTTGCCAGGGTAATTTGTACCCTAGAAACCAAATCGCTGACACTGCAAACTAGAGAGCTGCTAAATAACTATAAAACCACAAACAATAAAAAATGAAAACCAATTGCAAATTGCAAATCATACTAAACGTTAACTCAAAGGTGAACAACCCCTTTAAATGTTAACATTATACAGAATCTATTAGAATAAAGCCAGAGGCAACTGAACTTTTAGGGACAGATTTAACAAGGGTCGAATTGAAAGTTCGAAGTACATTAAAAGTTCAAGCTATTTTTGTGTACTTCGACTAGGAAATAGTCCAAATTTGATTTGAATTTGCAAAATATAAAAAAATTTGAATTTCAAAATTAATCATGTACTGTCTCTTCTAAAACCTGCTTAATTGACCTTTTAGCCTATGGGGGACTTCCTAGAACCTACTTCAGGGTCAATTGGTGGTTTTTGATTTTTATTTGGAAAAAACTGTTTATCGAAAGTGCTATTACTTCGAATTCAATTCAAAAATGGACCTATTTCATTGAAAGCTGACCTATTTGGCATTAAAAAACTTTAACTTAATTTCGGTTGGTCTTTTTTAATTTGAAATTCAACCTCTTTCAAATTCAAAATTCAACCCTTGATAAATCTGCCCCTAAGGTTAAGTTTCACTACTGGAGTGGTAGGGAATTCCCTGGCAATTTAATGCTTACTGGGCTGCTATAGATGACAGTTGCAAATCTTTACAGATTTGGCAGAAAGTGAAATTCTGTTGATTAAATAAAGAAGTTATTGTTTATTAAATCTGAAATTATGCCTAATTAGTTTTAGGACATACCGACATCCCAAACTCAAGTGCAAGATCATGAAGGGATGTAAAGGCATATACACAAACAGTCTGACCTTACATCCCTATCTGCTCTTTATAATTACAGGGAAGAAAACAGGTCTCGAATGAATGAAAGTAAGATAACCCTTAAACTATGATTACATTACAGTAAAAAAACAAACATGCTCGTGCTTTACTTTAGTGCAATTGGATCTATTTAATCCTTTCCTTGACTCATGGACAACATGATAATCACAATTTTTACAACACCAGGAACAGCTACAAAACAATTACACTAATTACTCAGACACTGTTGGATTATTTGATGTAAGATTAACAACTACTAAAAGGGAAAAGAACTCCTCCAGACCTGTACACTTTCAAAGGTTTCCACTACAATTTTTAGATACAAACTCCTGGCAAATGTTTGATTTATTTATGTCTGAATTAGATTCAGCTTCCCAAGAAAGGGGTGGAACCAACTGTTTTTTTTAAGTTGTTGTTGGAAAGCTAGGCCTGTGCCTACATTATAGGCAAACATCCAAATACTTAAAAAAACTTGTTTTCTGTGTTCCAATCCCACCCTTCACAGAATTTTACTATGCTGGTCCATCAGAAAGTCAATATAACCAAGCAGCTGCCTGTTCGATTTTGAAAGGAAAAATGTATTTCTGTGCTTATATGGAGGCAGCCCTTTACACTGAAAACAGGGTGGTCGTTAATAACAAGGAATAGAGCAAGCTTTGTATATTAAAATGTGAATATGAAACACCCTATTATACTAATCTCAATTACAGGTCTTTTTATTAAAACAAAAACAGTGCCATATCAGGGTTCAATTTTGCAATGTAACAAATTATAAATCACTTTATATCTATTTTTGTTTAGGTCTGGGGTTTTTAACCTTTTTGGAAATCAAGGGACAAGTAGGCAAATTTGCTTTCCTCCTGAGAATTGAAATTTAAAAATAGCATGTGAAATTAAATAGTAACATTGCTACACAGAATAAATCGATAATCATGTTTATGACCTACACACTCAGAGATCATAAAGAAGTATCTGCCATTCACTAAATGTTTGCAAGAGCCCATAATAACAGTTATATTGTATTTAAATTGGAGAGACAGAGACACATGCATTACTGAACATATGTAGGTGCTTAGTTTGAAAGATAAATTGCAGGATATGAATCCAGAACTTGTAGGACTTACACTTAAATGGTAACTGTTAAAAGGGTGGATGGAATTTCTGGCACCAGTGAAGGTCCATATTGATATATATTTATCCTAGAAATTGTGCATTCTATACATATGTTGTACAGAGAGTGTACTTATAGGTATGTATTTTTAAAGCATTGCCTAGTTATATAAACAATACATTATACATCAAAACAAGAACCAATAATATATGCTCTCTACTACCCTCCTTTATTGCTTTTTTAAATCCTAATGTGGTATCTCTCACCTGAAAGCTACAGGCAGCCTCAGCAAAAGGCTCTGCAGGTACAGGTGTCTGCTGAATGGAGTTCTGCTTCTGAGAAGGGAGGAGCACCAGGCAGGTGCACGCTGACTGACTGGTAGTGCAAGGTGTGTATAACCTTTGCTCATGTTAGCACAGCAGAAGACATAATAAACAGGATTGCTCAGTTTGCATATCTAGCCATTGTCTAACTGGTTTCTTTCTTGTTTTAAAATGCAAAAAGCCATTGTTACATGCTGCTGCTGGAGGGTTTATCAGAATGCCACAGTTAAAATGCCTATTGTACGATACTGAATAAAATTTGCATATTCAGTTTCAGTCAGTCACTGTATAATTACATTTTTTTAACTACTACATGATTATGTTTGACTGCTATATACAGGCCTGGCATGTCTAATGAAAGTTGGAAAGTTAACTGCATGTGGTTTAAAATGTGTTTCAGTTTTTAGCAATACCCCAATGCAAACACACTTTTCTTATTCATAGAAATGTTTCTTTCTACAAGAACAATACATCGCTCTGACTATGCAGAAAGGAATTAAGGGAAGCAGACCCTCTGCATGGAGGGCACAGAAGATATATGGGACCCCGTCGGGACAAAGCAGCTTCCATATTGGTTCAATGTTGGTTTAAGAAAAATGTCTTATTTACAATATTTAGGCCCTAAAATACTGCAGGGCCCAGTAACTTTTAGTTGCAACTCTGCCATGCTCTGAGGGTTATTCACTTGTCTTGGCTCAGGTGAGCCATAAATTAATGTTAAAGTAGACTGTTTCTTTACGCTAGGAAATCATCTAACGTCAAATTCACAAACATCTTATCACCAATTAAAATATTGGAGTAACAGTCTTTCTGAATGTTAGTATTGTAAGCAATATAGAGTTGAAAGTGTGGTTCACCTTTCAGTTAACTTTTAGAATGTTATAGAACGAAGGGGTCACTGATCCAATTAAAAATTTGCTATGTAAAGCTGCACATTTATGGTATTGCTATTTTTATTGCTCATCTTTCTATTTGGTTCTTTCCTATTCACATACCAGTCTGTTATTTAAATCAATGCATTGTTGTTAGGGAAGTTTGGACCTTAGTAACCAGGTTGCTGAAATTATAAACTGGAGAACTTCTGAATAAAAAGTTAGTATAACGCAAAAACCACAAATAATAAAAACCAATTGAAAACACCACCCAAAAATGTTTTTGCCTATTGAAATAATGTCATTTTATGCATCATTCCAATATAAACATTTCAACAGATTTAAAGTTCTTTATATTAGTTGAAAAGCAATATTTGTTTGTCTTTTTCTCCACTATTGGTTATGACTCTTAAAACAATGCAGCTGAAGCCAGCTCTACTCCTTCCAATACTCAAAATCAGTGCTGTCCAACTTCTTTGGTATGACACAGGGAGCATAGGCCAAGCAGAGTATGGCACACACAGGAAGCACAGGGCAGGCAGACTATGGCACATACAGGTAGCATAATGCAATCATAGTATGGCACACACAGGGAGCATAGGCCAGCCAGAGTATGGCACACACAGGAAGCATAGGCCAGCCAGAGTACAGCACACACAGGGAGCATAGAGCAACTAGAGTATGGCACACACAAGGAGCATATGACTGGCAGAGTATGGTACACAAAGGGAACATGGTATGGCATACACACGGAGCATAGGGAAGGCACATGGATGTTCACAGAAAAATTTCCAGGGGGGGGGGAAAGAAAGCTAATATCACATAGGGTAGTATCCCACTGAAGATAAGCCTATTCCTGACATTTCACAAAACCTAATTTAAATTTGCATTGGCGTGGAGAGTTTAAAAAATGTTCTGTGTTATTGGGAATTAAATTTAAAAACAATTTCTTGGAACTAGCTGGAGAAGTCAGGGTGGGGAACTGCCCTCTCTTACCCCTTCTTTGGACACCCATGGGATGGCAGAATACAGCAGGAGACAGTGAAACCATCACCAGGACTCTAAGATGAAGATGGAGATGTGACCAAGACATATATGGTATGTGTGATGTTTGGAAGGAATACTGAAGTAAAATATTAGAAGCTATAGCTGAAACCACATATATTGCAATTAACAAGAACAATATACCATTAATCTTGTTGAATACAGTAACGGAAAAAAACAGTATAATGTCTGTCACACTTACCCTGCACTTGTTAAATGCAGCTAGACCTTTAATTCCAAGACATTGGAAGACAGTATCCCCCCCATAATACAAGGTGTGGCAACACTTAGAAGAAGAAACTAGAAAAATGGAAGAGATGACACGTTACACAACTGCTGAATTTGGTTCAGTTTCCATACATTAAACGGATAGGCAGCCACCAATTATTAGAAACCAAAACACTTTTATATTATATGCTGAATGGTGCATATTTCTTTGGCGGGCTCTTTCAAAAGTATGCTTCAAACCACTTACTCGAAACAATGGGTGACCCTCGTGTAGAAACCCCAAGTCCTGCTCCTGGGTTCACTTATGCCTAAACCGTATCAAGGGTAATATTCAAGAAGGAACTCACCAGATCAGATGGGTGGCCCAGGTGCATCACCCCAGCTATAGGTGAGTCACAGTCAATAGAAAATATTTAACAAGCACTCCATTTACTTCTTTTAATCGTATGGGTGAATGGAGTGCTCGTCAAATCTTTTCTATTTCCTCTGGATCACCTAGCAGTTAGGCAGGTTAAAAAAAAAAAAGTTAAATGGTTGAACTTGATGTATGTGTGTCTTTTTTCAACCTAATTTACTATGTTAATTAGGTGTGAACAATGCAGAGGGGATTACAGGTATGAACAATGCAGGATTTTACAGTCTTAATATAAAGTGTAAACAACGCAGGGACAGTTAATCTCAGTACTGATACCTTTTAAAGCCTGCACAAGGTAAGGAATAACAGCAGTCAGACTTTCATTGACAACCCTGCTGTAAGTGGTTTCTGCTCTCTATAAATTACTACAGTTTTTGGCACCACATTTCAGATCTGCTGCATCCCCCACAAATAAGTGCTTAGTCAGCAGTGTAGTGGGGAGGGGAGGCACATAGGCATCCCCTCATCTGTCCTGACTGACCCCTAACTTGCTCATTATTCAGACATGCAAATTTTGTTAGGATTTGACTACATTTTATCTCTTATACTGTAATTTGATCTCATAACATGAGCTTGACAATGTACTATTGCAATTATGTCATGTATGCAGATGAATCTGATAGAAGCTCTCCATATGAATAACTTTGTACAACTGTATGTGATCTCTTGAAATGCTCAACTGAAAATAAAAAAAGGAGAGAAGTTAAAAAGATGTTCAAACAATGATTAGCATTTAAGACATTAAACTCAAAAGCCAAACAGACCAAAGAGAAAATAATTTTACAAATTTTTTTCTTTTTTCCCTGTAACAATAAACAATTACATTGTACTTGATCCTAAGATATAATGAATAAATATTGGAGCCATAACACTAATAGTGGGTTTAATTAATGTTTACATTTTTTTTAGTAGCTTTAAAGTATGGCGATCCATACTTTATAATTATAGAAAGACCCTTAACAACAAACACTAACAAAAAAATAAGAGAGACAGGATAGAAGAAACTACTAGAATTCTGCATAATACAAGACAAAGTTTCCAAAAATGTCCTGGAACTGGAAAATCTGCTTTTATCTGGATCTCCATGTATATGCTGTAAATGACTTTGTAACTTGCTGATATTTGGTCTACCAACAGTGGGCCACAGGCAATGTTATGAGATAATGAGGAGGATATTTTATTACCATAACATATTTCTGCAATAGAAACTCAGGCCATATAGCTAATGAGAAACGTGCTATTGCAACTGTATATATTTGCATTGAATACATAAATACAGTCCACACCTTGGCAGTAAAAAAAAATAAAGTGCTTGCTTAAATTTCTCTACTTGTTTCTGGATAATTTATAGTGTTGCTGTGATTGTAAAAATGAGCCATTGTCATTGGCCAAACTCATCAGCATTGACAAAAATTACTACTATATGGGGCAAATTTACAAAATTTGTGTGAAGAGATATCGAATACCAATCGTACGAATTGTATCGAATATGCAAATTTGGCCTCTTCGATCATCGAATACCGAATATTCGAATTATCGAATAGATCGAATGATCGAAGGATTTCAAATAAAAAATTTATTCGAATGCCTACTTCGCCAGATTGAACCGACCGAATACCAATAGAAGCCTATGGGAACCCCCCCCCCCCCATAGGCTTCTTTTGCAAAGACCTGCTCGAATACCATTCGTACAATCAAACGCCTCGATCGTTCGAATCGTACAAATTTTTCGGAGGTTCGAATGAAAAAGTAAGAATTTTTCGTGAAATCGAACGATTGGTATTCGATCGTAGTATTTCATTGAGAAATCGAATATCGAGGAAAAAGCCTAAAACTATTTGATAAGCTTTCGATAGTCGAATGCTTATCGAATTTCAAATTGATTCGAGGGATTTTAAGGGAATTTTAGTAAATTTAGTAATGGCTTTAGTTAGTTATATGAAGGAATTCACTGACATACAAGACATGCGTTAGCAGGGCAAGCCCTGTGCAATGTTTCATGGACATGCCTCTTTATTATTTGATTCATTAGTTTTTCTGCTGTAATTCTACAACTTAAATCTGAATGGTTAGTTTTAGATTGCTGCATTAAAACCAGGGGCAATTCTAAGGTAGGAGCTCCAGCAATGGGCCCCCCAGCAGGCACGGGGACTACATTGCTAGTTCAGAGAGTGCAATTGTGCTCTCTCACACTAGAATCTCTGTTTTTTTAAAAAAGGTATCAGGAGAGGCTTTTTTTGCAGCAATATGCTGCATTCCACCCCTGTTTAGCGCTTACATGCATCATTTTCAGGGCACTCTATTAAAGAGGAATTGGATGCATCTGAGCCTGTGTTCCTCTGAGGTTGAATGAATTATGTGTAAAAGATGAGATAAAGCAAGGTTAAAGTGATACTGACACAAAAAAATGATTGTTAACATATGAATGTACATTAAATGTTACCTATAGGTCATGTTGATCATTTTTTGCTGAGAGGTTTGTTTTTGTATATAATTGTTAGTTGGCTGACCCATCTCAGCCTGTTAGTTACAGTTTCTAATGCTAACGGACTCCTGCTGCACAAAGATGGCAGCCCCCTCATACAGGAACATGGGGGATCAGACAGGTAATGTAAAAGCATCATGCAAATACTTTATGGCAAAGTTAGAAGTAGCTTTCAAAGCCAATATTATAATAGATGTGTCAGGTATCTCTTTAACTCAGCCTCACCGAATCTGATGTTATAAACTCTAGAAATGGAAATTAGGCACTCCAAATTAATTAAAGTGATGTACTAGAACATTGATCCCCAACCAGTAGCTCGTGAGCAACATGTTGCTCTCCAACCCCTTGGATGTTGCTCCCAGTGGCCTCAAAGTAGGAGCTTATTTTTGAATTCCAGGCTTGGAGGCAAGTTTTGGTTGCATAAAAAACAGAGCCTTAATGTAGGTTGACAATCCACATAAGGTCTACCAAATGTCCAATAACAGCACTTATTTGGCACCCCAAAAAATTTTTTCACGCTAGTGTTGTTCCTCCCCAACTCCTTTTACATCTGAATGTTGCTCATGAGTTAAAAAGGTTGGGGATCCCTGTAGTAAAATGACAATTTAATTCTGAAGTGTACAAAAACCTCATATGGAGTAATGTTTGTGTTAATCTGATGTTCTTTTAAGCCCAATACAACTACAATAATATTTCCTACTCAAAGTGCTTTGTTTTGGAAAGGGTTAAAGCTCTAAACCTTATACAAGTCTTTCATGCTGTCTTTGTGTAGAACTTGATGCAGGCCCACTGTTTATTACACACACAGGAGTGGGCCAGACCCCAGCTCCCTGTGCAGATCTACTCAGAAACCAGTATACAACATGTATTTAAAGTGCCAATTAACCATACACATTATATATGTTATTTGTGCATATTGGCAACTCTCAGTTTTCCTACTTTTAAGTTCAAGACAGCAAAAGGTCATTAGAATTTTTTTTGTCTCAGCACACCCAAATTCTTAATAAGCTTACAGATTTCAAGGGAAATTTTGTGTGGGGGGGTGTGATGCTACTAATGAAAGCACAAAACAAATGAGTTGTTAAATTAAAATATTAGAAGATGAGTTACATTGTACCTGCTGTTTGTTTGTCAAAAACAAATCTTCTTATGGAACAAATTCCGCTATATCCATTTCATTTAACTTTCCACTGTACTCAAAGAGCCTTTTGGCCTTGAGCTGCTTCAGAAAGATTACTAACAAGCTGCTGTGCAGCCATGGGGGCATTCAGACTGTGTACGGAAAAAGCAGACCAACTTTTTCTGGCAAAGCCTTTATCTCATTTTATTGCAGAAATTTGAAGCACAAGCTTTTGAGGATCAACCCCTTTCCTCAGGTTCACCACACATTAGCAAGCGAACAAGCGAACCGTACAAGCAAGAGGAATGGAGAATAGGAGTGTGGTCACAGGACAGGTCGAGTCAATGCCAAATCAGTACAAAATTGAGAGACAGGAGTGTAGTCATGGTCACAGGCCGACTCAGAATACCAAAGTAGCGGGTTCAAGTCAGGACCCTGGAGGATGGTCAAAGTAGATTCAGGACAGGCAGCAGACAAGAATAAGTACTGGCAAGGTAAAACAAAGATGATAAAAACTAGAAATCACACCAAGGAACTACCAAAGTAGACATATGTTGGGCAACAAGTGTGTAGCCGCACCACCCCTTGACCATCAGGGATTTTCACACTAAGGGACAGATATACTAAATTCGCTCTTTGTTACTTGAAATTCCTAAAGCTGACTATTTTGCCAACCTGACTGTCTCTACTAAACCTGTCAGTTAGACACTCAGTGACCACACTTTTCTTCCCAAGATTGGATGTCCTTTAAACATTATTTCATTACTCCCTGCAGCAGAGCTCATGGGGCTTATATAGAACTAACTAGGCATATATGAGTCAATTATAATGAACAAAGGTGGCTGCCCATATGACATTGTTAAGACATTTAAAAAGGTTTTTTTTAATGCATACATTGTTTTAACATATTAAAACTGACATCATAAAAATCACGAGTGCATCTCATTTTCAAGAGCTAAATTTTGGTTGCCACCTTCTTGATGCCTGGAAACAATGATGTGAAAACATCTAGGTCTATTTCTTCTTGTACAATATACCGAAAACTACCTTGCAAAACCATAGGCGCAACTGTCTATAGTGAAAACTTGACCATTAAAATAATATTTAGATTTAAAGAGCCTTTCAGTTTACTTTGTCTTACTGATTTTCAATAGCATTTTTTTATTTTCCCAGTTGGTACAAATATGTGGTTTATTCATCTTCCTGTATATTTGACCTGGCCAGCTGCTGAGAAAAAAGGATAAAGAACTTTATGGCATGCTGTCCAGCAGCTGCAGTCATGTTTTGGCTGGAAATGACTTGATAGGCAGTAACATCTAAATTAATTTTATACACAGCACTTCTCCCCAAACTAGTTGTACGTGCAGTTTTGAACTGCAATAGTCATAACAACCACTCATTTGCAGCTGAAATTGATTATTTATGCCACTAACTTCCAGAAGGCAACTGATATTTTCACTGATCCACCTGTTTTCCTGAATCTGTCTTCTCTTTAACATGAACATTTGCAATGTTATGATGCTTTTGCTAAAAAACAGGTAACCATTTTCCATGTATACTTTTTTCCAAATATGCAGCTAGGTCTGCAGGGAATCAAATGTAAGCTGCAAAGTTTGCTTTGTCATTTTCTGAGGCTGAAATAAATGGGTTATATACCTTTGTATAAAATAGTATGAGGGTCTTCTGTATTGGAATCATAGAATTGCTTCCAGCAGAAAGAGTATAGAGCTCTGACAGGAACAGAATCAGCTAGCCAGCACAGACACTAAGGGGCAAATTTACTATTATTCAGCTAAAATCCTATGAATTTATTTGAAATTCGATAAGCATTCGAATATTGAATGCTTCTTGAATAGTTTTAGGCTATTATTTTGCTCGATATACGATTTCTCGATGAATTCCTACAATCAGATACCGATCGTTCGATTTCACGAAAAAATCGTGAAATTTCCTTCGAGTCTCTGAAAAATTTGTTCGATTTAAACAATCGAATCGATCGTACGAATGGTATTCGAGCAGGACTTAGCCAAAGAAGCCTATGGGGGGTTTCCCATAATTTTCTATTGCAATTCGGTAGGTTCAATCTGGTGAAGTAGGCATTCGAAGGTTTTTAAAATTTTGATTCCTTCGATCATCGAATGATTGAATTATCGAATATCCAATCATTCGAACTATTCGATAATGCGGTATTCGATGATCGAAGAGGCCAAATTTGGATATTCGAATATCCGATTAAATCATACGATCGTAATTCGATCATATTTGATCGAACTACGATCTATTCACGTGAATTTTGTAAATTTGCCCCTGAGCACTTTTAACCATAATTTATTATTTCTGCTGCAAAATGTGCTCTGTGTTTGTGCACCAGTGGGCTGATCCCATGTTTGTCAATGTAATTAAATTCAGGGAATGGACCAGCTTTTTACCACTGGCTATTAGGACTAAACTAGATGGGATATTTTGATCAGATTTTGTGGGTCAGATTTTATCTGATCTTGTCATGCAACACCATGCAAGAGCAAAACATTTTGTAGAATCTTACTAAATCTGATACCCACAGCTGTAATGTAATGTTGGATCAGATAAAGGGCAGAACTCCACAAGTGTTTTTCATAAGTTTGACGCCCGGTGACAAAACACACGCAACAAATTGGATGGAGACGCAGGCGTCAAATTTCTAATTGGACTGAATGTCACAAATTGCATGGAGACGCAGGCGTCAAATTTCTAATTGGACTGTCACAGGTAAGAACTACATTAGATCCGATGCAACACGACTGTCGGATGTGGACACAGTTAGCAGCGTCTTCATCCGACAGTTGGACAGTTGCTACTCCGTCCGATTTGTCACCCTGCCTTTTGTCGCCAGGCATCGATCTGACGAGAAACACTTGTGTAGTTCTACCCAAAGTCGGATAGTGTGTTTTGTTTATGTATCTCCATCTGACAGTCAATGAGTAGAAAAAGTTTGTTAAACACCAGCAGATTTGACCTGTTCGATGAAGATGCAGTATGTGGAATTCGCATTTGACATATGAGTTGTGTCAGATGGAAAATTTTAAATGTAGTTTACAAGTCAGATTTTTCTCCATCCCATTATAATTTGACCCATGCAACTACATCCAACTTGTATTATGCTTAATGACGATCCAATACTGTCCAAAAAAAGCTGACTGGTAGATCGGCAATTTCCTTCCATTTTGGCACATGCGCAGTTGTAGCAAACCAGCAAGTTGCTCCAACTGCACATGTGACGCCACGCCGTTCTCCAAGTCAGCTTACTGAAGACCTGGAAGATGGCTGCTTGGAATTCTGCTGCCTGAATCTGCGCCGAGGGGTAAGAATAAAGTATGGGGCATTTCCCCAAAACATGGGCAATTAGCCTTCCTTTTAACATGTTATATATAAATATATATATTTACAGTTACGTTTACAGTTGTTGCTGTAAATAAAATACCACATAGTTAAAATATAACAAACAAGGGAAAGTTGTGCTCACCACTAATTTTTAAAAACATTAAGCGGGGGTACAATGAGGTTGTGACCACAAAATTCACATAGACAAATACCTTGACAAAGGTCTCAGGGCAGACTGAAACGTTGGAATAACAAATAAACTTTATCTCTTTTCCACCATATTTTAAGTCCTGTGAGTGTTTTGCTTTACATGATATTTTATGTGATTTTTCTGCAGGGTGCTCCCAGACTTTTTCTTCAGTAAGCGAGTGTAGCTATTTTATTTATATTGTGACAACCTGGTGGCTTGAACATGTAATTTAGGGGAAATTAGCAAATGGTAGGGCAGGCAACATAGGAAAAGGAGCATAAACACAGGCTCTTCAAAGAAACTGGTTTATTTTCCCAGTAAGTCATTCAAACAGAGGTGACCATTTCAGCATTTATAAAACAAAACATAAAAATAAATCCTTGCCCACTGGGCACTACCTTCACTTTGAAGTGTTCCCTCACTATACTGGGCCCCTTGTGGACTACCAGTCAAAACATAGGTTGGGTCACCCCTGTACTCACAGTCTTTGAAGGAAGACTCCTGGCTATTCCTCAATGTCCTACACAGATAACAAGATCTGGCTCTTACTCACAGCCACAGTGTGAGGCTACTCACGCTGCTAGGCGCAGCGTCCGGTTCGGCGCGTGCGCGCGTGCATTTCGGCGCGCAGATGTGCGGGTGTGCGCGGGCGTCGAGTTGCGTTCTGACGATGTTGGTTCGTGCGCGCGACCAGTGCGGTGCTGCGCGACTCGTTTGGCGCCAAATAGGCCTATTTAAAGGACTTTCTGCTCTTGCTCTATGCCTGGTTATTAGGTTAATTCCTGAAGCCTAGCTGTGCATGAATTTCTGCTTTCCTGTTGAGACCCTGCTACTCCGGACTCTACGCTGATCGCTTCATACCCTGACCTTCTTGCCTGTCCCTGATCTGATACTTGCTGCCTGCCCTTGACCTTTGGATTGTCTGACTACGCCTCTGCCTGATCCCTGGTACCTCGCCTCCATTAGTCTCACCGGCTACTCTCCACTCATTTTCCCCCTGTTCAACATTCGGGGCGGATTGTGTTGTGTGAGGCACTTGTGAGTCCTTTCATCTCAACCTTCCTCGCTGGATTCTGACTGTAAGCCTGACAGAATAACCAGGCCATGGATCCAGCCGAAGGGGTCTCTCCGTTCACTGCTCTCACCGATCAGATTTCTATCCTGACTCAAGCTGTCCGTGAACTTCAGAGTGGCTACGCTCATATTCAAGAACATTTAAGTGTTATGCCAGCACTTCCTCCTGACCCTCCTGCTGCAGTCCCGGTTCCAGTACCTCCTCCCTCTGGTGCCACAGTATTTTCGGAACCCAAGATGGCTCTCCCAGACAAGTTTTCCGGGGATCGCAAGACCTTCCGAAATTTCATGAGCAACTGCAAACTTCTGTTTTCACTGAAACCCCGTACTTATCCATCTGAGCAGGTACGAGTTGGGGTTATTATTTCTCTACTCTCTGGGGAACCCCAATCCTGGGCCTTTCGTCTTATGGATAAACATGACGCGGCTACCTCGAGTGTGGAGGAATTTTTCAAGACTATTGCTGTATATTATGATGATCCTCATAGGACCTCGTCTGCAGAAGCCCTGAGACAAGGTTCCCGTCCAGCAGAAGATTATACTGTGGAATTTCGACAATTTGCAGCTGACACTGACTGGAATACGGCTGCCCTCAAACATCAATATCGTTTAGGACTGTCCAACTCCTTGAAAGACGAACTGGCTCGTACGGGTATTCCAGAGACTTTGGAAGATTTCATTCTTCTAACTATCCAATTGGATCAACGACTTAGAGAAAGAAGGGCGGAGAGAGCTGGTCAGAGTTCACCCACTTGGATGCTTCCTCGGGCTCCTCCTCCAGTGCAATTGCCTTCCGGACCATCGTCTAATGATCCCGAACCCATGCAAATTGGTACTCTGCGAGCTGCCTTATCCTCCGAAGAGCGCCTTCGACGCCGCAGAATGAATCTGTGTCTCTACTGTGGTCTCGCTGGTCACCTGCTTCGAAACTGCCCTACTCGCCCTTCCCCTATGGGTAAAGACTGCTCCAAAACTAATTCTAAGCCCTACTGTCCTACTACTCCTTTACTTACCGTTCCTCTTACCT
The DNA here is from genome assembly GCA_024363595.1 of Xenopus borealis. Taxonomy (NCBI): domain Eukaryota; kingdom Metazoa; phylum Chordata; class Amphibia; order Anura; family Pipidae; genus Xenopus; species Xenopus borealis. The sequence continues at coordinate 51,495,463 of CM044444.1, forward strand.
TACAGTGAGGAGACAAGATCATACACCTACAAGCCATCCTTGACTCCGGGGCCTGCGGGTGTTTCCTTGATGAAGATACTGCCAAGAGACTCTCGATTCCACTTCAACTTAAGAAGTTTCCACTGAATCTACGAGTTGCTGATGGCTCCCTAATTAACTCTGGTCCAGTGGTGTCCGAAACACTCCCTCTCCTGGTGTCCCTCAATAAAAAGCACTTTGAAATTCTAAAATTCAATATTGTGGCCTCACCTTTTTTTCCAGCCATTCTTGGGTTACCCTGGTTACAGAAACATAACCCATTGGTTAATTGGACTACTAGCGAAATTATGTTTTCCTCACAGTGGTGTCAATCTAGATGTAATCGTGGCCTTATCAGTCCATCTTCCACTCTCTGCCTCCTTCCTTCTTCCAACGAAATATATGATCATCTTCCCGAAGCATACTGGGAATTTGCAGACATTTTTAATAAGATTGGCGCATATACTCTTCCTCCTCATCGTATCTATGACTGCCCCATTGATTTACTCCCGGGTGCTCAAATTCCTTTTGGGCGCATCTATCCGCTATCCAAACCCGAACTCTTGGAGTTATGTAAATATTTGGATGAAAATCTGGCCAAGGGGTTTATCCACCAATCTACTTCTCCTGCTGGAGCGGGCATATTCTTTGTGGAAAAGAAAGACCATACTCTAAGACCCTGCATCGATTACAGAGACTTAAATAAGATAACTGTGAAAAATCGTTATCCATTGCCCCTCATCTCCGAATTATTCCAGCGATTAACCAGAGCTAAAGTCTTCTCTAAATTAGACCTTAGGGGGGCCTATAACCTTGTAAGGATCCGCGAAGGAGATGAGTGGAAGACTGCTTTTCGCACTAGATATGGACATTTTGAATACACTGTAATGCCTTTCGGCCTTTGCAATTGACCCGCTACGTTTCAGCACTTTATCAATGATGTTTTCCGGGATATTTTGGACATTTTCGTTATAGTCTACCTAGATGACATCCTGGTTTTTTCTAACTCCCTGGATGAACACCGAAACCATATGAAGAAGGCCTGCATACTCATCAACTCTACGCAAAGATTGAAAAGTGTGTTTTTCAACAAGACTCAATTGAATTTTTGGGGTTTTTCATCTCACCTAAAGGGATCGAAATGGATACCAAGAAGATTTCTGCAATTCTTGATTGGCCGGAACCCACCTCTAGAAAAGCTGTCCAACGTTTTATAGGTTTTGCTAATTTTTATCGAAGATTCATTAAAGATTTCTCTAGAATCATTCAACCATTAACGGACCTTACACAGTCAAATATTAGGTTTTCTTGGACTGCTGTTGCACAGAATGCTTTCAATTCTCTCAAGAAACTCTTCACTTCTGCACCCATTCTTCGTCATCCGGACCCTTCTATCCCTTTTACCCTGGAAGTTGATGCATCCGAGTCAGCGGTAGGAGCTGTTCTTTCTCAGAGATCAGGCTTTCAGGAGAGTCTCCACCCCATTGCTTTCTTCTCCCGTAAACGTAACAATTACGAACGTAACTATGATGTGGCAGATCGGGAACTGTTAGCCATAAAAATGGCCTTAGAAGAGTGGAGATGTCTCTTAGAGGGTGCCAAACATCCAGTTCTTATTTTTACGGATCATCGTAACCTAGAATACTTACGCTCTGCGAAGAGACTGAAACCCAGGCAAGCCCGATGGGCCTTATTTTTTATGCGTTTCAACTTTCATATCACTTATCGGCCTGGATGTAAAAATGTCAAAGCAGACGCCTTATCACGGATGTTTTCTCCTGAAGAGGAAGATTCATCTATTCCTGAACCAATATTGCAGCCCAGTAACTTTCTTCTTCTGCAAACTGATTTTCTGGATCAAATTAAGAGAGCCTCTACGGTGATCCCTGAGTCCTTGTCTTCTTTGGAAATGACTCCTAAAGAAGGGTTTCTCATTTTTAAAAAAAAGATATTTGTCCCGGAACAGTTTCGCCTGCAAGCGCTTCAGTCCATCCATGATTCCAAATTGGCTGGCCACCCTGGGATTAAGAAAACCATTTTGTTAGCTAGAAGATACTTTTGGTGGCCTGGAATCGTCAAAGATTGTTCCAAGTTCGTCTCCTCCTGCGATGTAAGTGCCAGATCCAAGGACTCCCATTCTAAGCCACTTGGTCTTCTTCAGCCATTACCAGTTCACAACTCCACAACCACCTGAGCGACGTTTTTCCCTTTACAGCACAAAAAGTGTCTGACCGTGGCCCCCAGTTTACTTTGCAGTTTTGGAAATCCTTGTGCAGTTCTCTTCAGATTAAAGTATCCCTTTCTTCGGCATTTCATCCACAGACTAATGGTCAGACTGAAAGGACCAAGTATTTAAGGTGTTATTCTTCCTACTTACAGGATGATTGGATGGAGTTTCTTCCTTTAGCAGAGTTTGCCTTCAACAACGCACCCCCATTCTTCAATCAAACAATCACCTTTCTTTGCTAACTATAGTCTGAATCCTGCTATTTTTCCTTCCTCCTCTGTGGATACACTTGTTCCTGCTGTTCAGGATCGACTGTCCTTTTTGTCTGAAAACTTTAAAAAGCTTCAGGAAACCATGTCTGCTGCCCAGCAAAGTTTTAAGTACCATGCCGATCGAAGAAGAGGTGGAGATCCAGGATTCAAGGTCGGTGATCGTGTTTGGCTGTCTACTGTCAACTTGAAGCTTTCCTGTCCTAGTAGGAAACTTGGGCATAGTTTTCTGGGACCTTTTCTTATCATCCGACAAGTTAGTCCTGTTGCCTTTCAATTGAAGCTTCCTGTTTCCTGGCGCATTCACCCTGTGTTTCATTCTTCATTACTTAAGCCGGTTTCCCGTTCTTCGTTTCCGGGACGTTCTTCGCCACCCCCTCCTCCTGTCGTGGTGGATTGTCAGGAAGAATTCGAGGTTGAAAAGATTCTGGATTCACGTCTAAGGGGTCGTCAATTGCAGTATCTGGTCAAGTGGAAGGGTTATGGCCCTGAAGAAAATTCATGGGAACCTTCGGGAAATATCCATGCTCCCCGGCTTCTGAGATTGTTCCATAGAGCCCATCCGGAGAAGCCTTCTGTTCCTCGCGTCTTGAGGCCGCTCCTTGGTGGGGGGCATTGTGAGGCTACGTGCACGCGTGCATTTCGGCGCGCCGATGTGCGGGTGTGCGCGGGCATCGAGTTGGACGCATGTCGCTTTGGACGCGCGTGCGTTCTGACGATGTTGGTTCGTGCGAGCGACTAGTGTGGCGCTGCGCGACTCGTTTGGCGCCAAATAGGCCTATTTAAAGGACTTTCTGCTCTTGCTCTATGGCTGGTTATTAGGTTAATTCCTGAAGCCTAGCTGTGCATAAATTTCTGCTTTCCTGTTGAGACCCTGACCTTCTTGCCTGTCCCTGATCTGATACTTGCTGCCTGCCCTTGACCTTTGGATTGTCTGACTACGCCTCTGCCTGATCTCTGGTACCTCGCCTCCATTAGTCTCACCGGCTACTCTCCACTCATTTTCCCCCTGTTCAACCTTCAGGGCGGATTGTGTTGTGTGAGTCCTTTCATCTCAACCTTCCTCGCTGGATTCTGACGGTAAGCCTGACACACAGGCTCCCTCTTCTTCTTGCAGTAGTAGGCGGCACCTCCAGCTCCTCTGGGAGTTCCTAACACAGCCAGGTCTCCTACCTGCTGTGCCCTGCTGAGAGACACACTCTCCTATCCCAATTAACTTTAAATAGCCTTTCCACAGGACAGCTTTCTTGTGGAAGGCAAGCTCAAATCTCCGGACTGGCTCTGTGGAATGGAGTACCTGACTACTAAACTTAAACAGAGAATATGTTCTCTGTTAAAAGACAACTCTCTTCCTGGATAGGGATGGCGCGAACAGTTCGCCGGCGAACTTGTTCGCGCGAACATCAGCTGTTCGCG
>CM044444.1:51502656-51520752 GCA_024363595.1 Xenopus borealis
TATATTGTGGTAGAGTGACTGGGGAAAGGTGGAAAAAGGTCACTCTAGCCTTTAATTTCTCCTCGAATATATATTTATTTGATCTATTCTATGCGACCGAATATTCTGCATAAGGTAACAACTGGCTCACTGACACATTATTCTCACATGGGCTGATCCCATTTCATTAATTGGAATTACTATGTGCATTTTGCTTTATGTTTTTTTTACTGAGGTTGGATATTAGGCTTGTGCTGTTTTATAAGGTAAATCATTTTTTATCATCCTTTTAATGACACAAGTGCTCCGGATTCAGAACACAAAACCTTTATGGCTTGAAAGATGGTAATATCCCACAAAATTTATGAAGTAACAATTAGGGGCACATTTACTAAGGGTGGAAGTGAAGTTTCTAATAAAATTTTCATTTTTAAAATTCAAATTTCGAAGTAATTTTGGTCTACTTTGACTATTGAATAGGCCAAAATTTTATTCAAAATTCGAATTTCGAAGTACTGACCCTTTAAAAAACTTTGAATTCAACTATTAGCCACCTTAAAGCTTCAAACGGATTCCAGTTGTAGCCTATGGGGGACCTTGATTTGAATGATTTTAATTGGGTCGAAAAAATGGCCGTTTTCGATCGAAAATGATCCCCACAAAAAATGTGATGCTCGAATGTCGATTTTTATTCGAATTTCGACCTTTAGTAAATCTGCCCCTTGTGAAGCCAGTGTCTTCAAGAATAAGGCCTCTGGACCAGTATAAGATGACAGGCATCTCTGAAGCTAGTCTCTTAATTTCTCTACAAGAACTATCCTTAGATATCCAACCATATTGTTATATCTGACAAAAACTGATGACATGTACTCACAATGCAAGAACCTCAACGTACTGTACATGCCATATGATGCAGAGCCTTTGAACAAACTTTTACCCTAACATTGGTATACTTTTGCAAATTTGTTTTGCACTTTTTTTTGTTTTGTAAGAGACCCAGTTGCTTTGTTCTAACATTTTGCTTGGAATAGTAAAGAAAGCAAAACACTTCTGAACATGGGGCTATGGCAGCAATAGGGTATGAATTTTATTGCACAGTATGTGGATGAGGTTTTCTTGTCTGAACAACAAGCTAAGCTATTGTATATATATATATATATATATATATATATATATATATATTAATACACACACATACAATTACAACTTACTTCTAAACAAGGTTTAATTTGCATTAGGAAGATAATATATAAATGTTCGAGTTAGGATTTATACTCAATTAAATGTTACCATATTTTTTGTGCCTAACACTCATTCGAATCAGGGTTTCCAAAATAAAAATGTAAACTCTAATGCAAAATTCATGTAGAATTTAATGGGAGTTGTCCTAGGCAAAATAAAAGTGATTTTTTTTTTCAGTACATTTTTTCAAATGTTTTTGCAGACCCATTAAAGATGACGAGTAGAATATGAATTCAGTGTATTTTAGCCTTTTTTCATGGTTTTATTCAATCATGTTTTTTTGGATTACATATTTCAATAAGTAAGCAAACATCACAGTTTGGTAAAGATTTGAATTTATTTGAATAAAAAACTCTAAAATTCACAAATTAACAGTAGAGGAAAGAAAGCATTTTAAGCCTATTTACATTTAGGGGCAGATTTACAAAATTCACGTGAATATTTCGAAGTTCGATCGAATTTAATTTAAACTCAAATCTTTGAATATGCAAATTAGTCAAATTCGACCATCGAATATTCGAATCTGAATGATTCAAATATTCGAATAAAATTTTATTCGAATAGTCGATGGTCAAATAACTGTAAATTTTTATTCGACCACCTACTTCTCCAGATCAAAGCTACCGAATTGGGCATCATTATCTTTGATCAAATATAAAAAATTCGATTGATCGCTTAAAATCGTTTGAATATTCGATTGATTGATCAACATTTTTATATGCGATCGATCGAATTGCGGTAATTCGAAGGATTTTACTTCCCCACTATTCCCATGGTCGAATTTCAAAATTTTTTTTATTCAAATTTCAACCATTAGTAAATCTGCCCTTAAGTGAATTTTGATGCAAAATAAAAAGTTTTATTACATACAGAAAACACTGATGCAAACTATATATATTACACTGGCCGATGGATTGCTTAATAATTATGCTAAAGCTAGATTAAATTTGTGCAAACAAAAAAAATTATTTGTACAAATAAAATGTATTTGCATTGTCCATCTTTTTTCCAATAACTTTTATTAAATGTACCCATATTAGGGTTACTAGATCACTTGAAAATAACACAGGAACACACATAATAAATATATTCAAGTTACACTGAAACTATTGCAGCCCTTCAGAAACTGAAGATACTGTATAAATGGAAAATATAAAATTTTCTGATTTTATTGCATTTTATATATCTAAACCATCAGTGTAATGGTAACAGTATATTTATTATTTTGCAGGGTATCAGTGACATTATTTTTGGTGTAAAGGCTTGTCCACAACACTATTGTTATACAGTGTGTGCACTGTGCAACAATATAGTAAGCAACTACTCAGGGGCTGTGTATGTAAAACAGAAGAATGCATAAAGCTTTGTAGTTGGGCTGATTGTACACCAGATGGCAATACAGACTTAGCATTGATGTGGTATTAGTATCCAATCATCTGTTGTTCAGGTAAAAAATCACTAAGGTGATTTTTGACAAAATATGTTCTGGTGGAAACATTTAAAACATATTTAGTATTAAAAAGATTTACTTGAGAAACAAACTTCTAGAATATTAGTGGACATGGTAAGGATTTTATAGAGATGTTTATATCTATATATTCAAAATCAACAATAGCTGAAAGGATGATTCCTGTATAAAGCTGATTGCTGCTTTGTCTGTTGATAGGTAGGCCAATGTTACCAGCAATTACAGGGAAACCTAAATTTTACATACCCTGATTTTAAGTTTTCCTGCATTTTACCCATTTTCTGTGGTCCCTCCAATATATAATGGATAATATAATGGATAATATAATTCCCTGATTTTACATTTTCTTGGATTTTTCCTCAGTAATTAGTCCTACTGAAAGAGTTTACAAAAGAGTTACATAAGAGACATTGAAGAAAAAACAGTGAAGAAACCAAAATATCCATCTGCAATTCTATCAATATGGAACAAATTGCCTTGGTGAGTTTTAGATTTAATACAGTGTCACATACAGCAAGTGTACAGCGATACGAAATAAGTTGGCACTATAGAAATACATGTTAATAATTGTTCAATTCCAATGCATTTTTGGAGAAATTAATTTCTCCAAAACAAAATGACAAATCATTGTACGCTGCTACAGGTCTAGAAAACTCAGTGATATGGCAACATCCTTTTCAACAGTGTTCTATGAAAACAATAAAATACATGATGTTATCAGAGCAAGCATTCTGGCTAAAAACAAGCAATCCAATTTTTTTTTATCAAGGCATGCTGCTCCACATTATAGAAGCAATCCTTTATCCTAATCTAAGGCCTCCCCAGCAACTGCTCTGGTTGTGCCTTAAAATTGACTAGGCGTGTTTAAAGGAACAGCTCCAAATAAAAAATGTTTCTAAAATACAGAGTAGTTAGTTAGCCAAAAATCTATAATCTGCAAAGGCTGGAGTGACCAGATATCTAACATAATATCCAGAACACTACTTTTTGATATTCAGCTCTCTCTAACCTGTTATTAGTCAGTAACCCATCCATGACTTGAAGGGGGCCACGTGGGAATAATTCAGATGCAAGCTTAGGAGCTCATTTACTAACAATTGCAATTACATTTTTTTAAGAATCTTGAAAACTTTTTTCAATTCAACATTTATTAAATGAAAAATCATAAAAACTTCTAATGCAAAAATTCAACAAGTTAAAGGTCCTATATAAGTAAGTGGGGGTCATTTATAAAGTTCGAGCAGTGTATTTTTTTTGCAAACGGTTGCATTGCCCATTTTGTTTTCCTATTGGTAGGGGCTACCAATAGCAAACCCATATATGGCACCTGCAGGACCGTTTTGCATGCCTATGTTGTTCTCAAACTTTTTTCTACAGTTGAATGTGGCTCATTGCTAAAAAAGGCTGGGGACCCCTGGGTTAGAGAGATGCAAAGGACTTTAGGAGTGAAACTGGATTTCCATCCCAGAATTCCTTCTGCTTTGCATATAGGTGTGATAAGAGAGTCTCCTTACTACTACCATTATTAGTCTACTTCCCTGTCATTGGGTAGACCATTGTCTAAGAAGCAAATAAAGAGGAATGCACTCTGGTGTAAAAGAGTTGCAAGAATATATTCCATAAATATGTTGCACAACAATGACTGTAAGAAAAACTCACCCTGGCGGTCTAGTGGTGCGGCGGGGACGCCCGCCGCGCCGCTCCTTCCCCCCCTGCTGCCCGGCTCCATAGTGTGCGCACGGCGCGCACTTCCGCCTTTTAAAGGCGCATGCGCGCTGACGTAATGATGTCAGCGCGCAATGGCGCCAAACTCAAAAATTTAAAGGGGTATTTAAAGAGGCTGTTGGGAATTGTTAGTTGCCCGTGATAGGTTTATTCCTGGTGCCTTGTACCTGTGCTGTAAAGCTTCTGTTTGATCCTGTTTGCTGTGTTTGACCCTGCCTGACTCTTGACCACGCTGCTTTCTGTATCCTGACTCGATCCTGTTATCTGACCACCGATTTTGCCTCATCCCTATCTGATTGATTTCCCGGTTTTGACCCTCGCCTGTCTGACGTTCCTTGCTGTCTGCCTGCCTCGATCCAGCCTGCTTAACCACGTATCTGCCTAACTCTTGCCTGTACCGTGACCTTCGGCCTCAATAGACTCCTTCTACAGTTGTGCCCCATTGCCAGCCAGAACTCCCGCTCTGCACCTCTCGTTTAAGTCCAGGTGGCATCTGAGTAGCTGAGGGCTCCTCCCGAAGCCAAAGGCGGTCACACTACTGGTGAAGCATGAGCCGAGACCAGGGTGCTTGGCGTTTGTTCTGGTATCGGGTGCCGACCGTGACAATGACCTCTCAGAGATACATAAATGAACTTTTGCTTTGGCTCATGGGAAGGTTGATTTATCAAAATATGAGATCAAGAAAAAGAAACGTTAGCATTTTTTTTCTCAAACTCCAGCTTATTTAAGAAAAGACTTAAAACAAATAGTTTTACAAACTGGAATATTTTTCCCTGTTTTTAAATGAAGTAACAATAAGGTGTATATAACTTTAAATGTTCTACAAGAATGGGAATTTTGTCTATAAAGTTTGATTTTTTAAAACAGGAAATTATACTCTGAGGAAGTGTCCCTTAGAGGTCATGAAACGCGTCAGCAGAGTGTTTATTACAAGCACTGCACCATTTTGCCTAAGTGTAATGATCCTAATGGATATCAATAAAGATGAGAGTACTTATGAAACATGGTTGATCCTATGGGCTACGTGTTTACTGAGTGTATTGAAACAAATAGTTGTTTGCAATTTTTTGCGGAGAAAAAACTTCATGTCAGCAAGAATCACATTCCATTATCAGAGACAAAAATGCTTTAATGAACTCTAAAAGAAATAGATTTAATTGCTTGAGACTATTCCTATTTACTTCTATACAGCTCACCAACTTTTATTTGCTGAATCCATAGGTTTTTTTTTTGCCATGTTTTATATCAAATTAAGAAAAATGCAAACTTTTTTTAAAACTAATTTTTTGATAAATGACCCCCATAGTCTGAGCAGAAGTCATCTCCCTGGGTGCACACAAGACAAAACAAATTATGCATGTTTCAGCATGCATGGCATATTTGTTTTGCCCATCTGATCTGTATATGCATGATCATTCACACATATGTATCTTTTTTGTAATACAGGCATGGGATACATTATCTGGAAACCTGTTATCCAGAAAGGTCCCAATTATGGAAAGCCTGAATCCTATTTACCTGAGGCAACTTTGAGCAACTTCGGAAAACGCAGCGATTAAAGCAGATGGAAGGTAGGGGGAAGCGGTTCGGGAAATCTTCAAGTGCGGTCTAACCCTAAAAGCTATGAAATGTATCAGTCAGTACAACTGATTCAGAGAGAGAGAGAGTTCCACATCTTCACAGTTCTTACTGTAAGAAATCACTTCTGAATACTGAATACTTTATAACCTCCTTTCTTCTAATCGGAACGGGTGCCTCATGTCAGCTAGAAGGACCTACAGTATTTATATCATGTTATCATATCTGCCCTCAAGCACCTTTTCTCCAACGTGAACAGTCCCAACTTGGCCAGTCTTCCCTCACAGATAATATTTTCCATACCTTTTACCAGCTTTACCAGCTTAGTTGCCCTTCTCTGGACCCTCTTAATTTCAATAATGTCCCAATTGAAACTTGGAGACCAAAACTGTAAGACATATTTTAGATGGGGCCTTCCTGGCACTCTGTACAGTGGAAGAATAACTCACTCCTCCCACAAATTTATGCCCCTTTTAATAATACTCAATATCTTAATTGCCCTTTCATCTGCTGACTGCCATTGCTTGCTACAGCCAAGTTTATTATCTACAAGGACTCCAAGGCCCTTTTTCATTATGGATTTATCTAGTACAGTCCCATTAAGAGTATGCTTGCATATTTTTTACATCCCAGGTGCATGACTTTATTTATTGTCATTGAATCTTATGTGCCACTTAGACTTAGACACCAGACTGCCAGTTTGTCAAGATCCTATTGCAAAGGTACTGTATCCTGGATGGAATTAATTGGGCTGCATACTGTAGTTTTGTGTCATCAGCATACATTACTGATAATACCCTCCCCTAAGTCATTAATGAACAAGGTAAATACAATTAGACCCAATACCGAGCCCTGAGGGACCCTACTAAGAACCTTACTCCAAGTAGAGAATGTAGCATTAACAACCACCCTCTGTACCCAATCCTGTAGCCAATTTCCTATCCATGTGCAAACTTAATTTAGCCCAACAGACCTTAGTTTAGAAAGCATTCATTTGTGGGGCACTGTATGAAACTTTGGCAAAATCCAAATAGATCACATGTACTGCTCCGCCCAATGTCCAGCATCTTACCTCATCATAAAAAGTAACCAAATTTGTCTGACATGACCTATCCTTCATAAATCCATGCTGATTACTGCTTGTAATGCCAGTCACTAGGACAACATTTTGAATGTGATCCCATAACAAGCCTTTAAATAGTTTGCCCACCATGGATGTCAAACTTACTGGCCTATAATTGTCAGGCTGAGATCATAATCCCCTTTTAAATATAGGAATGATACCAGCTTTCCTCCAAACCATAGGTACCATATCAGAGGAAAGTCAGACAGAGAAAAACAGAAATAGAGGCCAGTCTAAAACTCTTAGAATCTGGGGGTGTATACCAGCTGGCCCTGGTGCCTAAATAAATTTTTAACAATGCTTTAATGAACCATATCCTGAGTCAGCAACTGACAAGATTGAGTTGAGGCAACAGTGCAGTTAGTGGTGGCTCTGGGAACTCTGCCTCCTCTATTTTATACACTGACGAAAAGAACTGATTTAGCAGATTTGCCTTTTCAGTATCTGTTACAACCATGCTGATACAAAGGCCTTAAAAGAGAATTCAACCCTGCTGGCGCTAAAACCCCTCCCCTCCCCCTCCTGTAGGCCCCCCTCCCTCTTTCCCCCAGCCTACCTTTCCCCCTGGGCTATTGCCCCTAACGTGTAAATTACCCCAATGCGCAGGTCCCCTTCTGGAAGGTTTACGCATGCCATCTTCTTCGTTGTCCCGAAGGCGTTTGTGGCCCATGCACAGTAGGACATATTTGCCGGTTGGTACTAATGCACATGCGTCTGAAGTTCACAAAGTTTTCTGATTAAGGTATAGTTTGGCTAGCGCTACACAAATTCACTAAAATGTGAAGATGTGCTCAGGGAGGTGAACAGTAGCAAAGTTGCGCTACCGTTACTTCATCAGGCAAAATCGAAAGTTACGCTAGTGATGCCTAATTTGCATACAGCGCCAAGTTAAAGTATAATGGACACATATGCTGCAGCCACTACATTACACTACACAAGCCCAAGAAACCTTTAATGAATAAAATAAAGTTGTTCTACACATCTGCCCACTGTATAGTTGAGTTGCCATATGTTAGTAAATGTAGGGGGGAAGGAGGGTATCCCAAAAAAAATTGACACTCTTTTTCAGCCTATCACACATAAAAAAGTAAAAGAAGCCAGCGTATTTTGGGACTGGTCTGAGGTGGTGAAGTCAAATCTTGTGCAAGAGGTAACGTTCAGTAAAATCCACATCTTAGTGAATTAGCATAGTTCGCCTGGCTTAAGGGTGAGAAGTTGCGCTAGAGTCTGTCTACTTATCTAGCAAAGTTACGCCAGGGACAGTTAGTAAATCGGCGAAGTTCCGAAATGATGTCACACAAGTGAATTTGTGCTAGCGGTAGCCTATTCACGCTTTAGTGAATTTCCCCCATAGTGCTTTTTTCTGCCAATCACCCATTTATAAGTTTGTTAAACATATTTTAGACTTGTACATTTATGTACAATGATGAGTATTATGAGTATGCTGTTTATGAAAAAGATGCAAGAGTTACTTGTGTTGGTGTAACAATGAACAGGAGGGAAATTTAAAACGCACAAGACAAATAAGAGCATTTCAACCATACATTAAAATCTTGGAATTCATTGGGGCATCTTTAGAAAGTAAATTCTTTGTGTTCATAACAATTTATACTTTGTGCGCTACATTTATTAATGAGCAATGTGATGAAAGGGTTATCAGCCTTGCTAATTAGCACAAGAAACAATACCATGCTACTTGCTACATGCCACAGTACATCATTGGTTTGTCCTCTTAAGCTTGTATTACATCCAGGACCATAAAATGGTTTCAAAAATAAATGACACAGTTGTCACCATTGCAAGGGCCTCTATTTTTAAAACACAGAGATTAGCTGAAAAAAACTATGATGACAAGTTTGCACCTCTTGTCATTTCCCCTATTTTGTTTTTCATCAACAACTTAATCATTTTTCAGAGATATGTTACAGATCTGGCTTCATTTTAGGAAAAAACAAAACCTTTTAAGATTCAAAGTGACTCATTTGAGACAGGTAGAAGAATAACTGGGTTGTGCTTGGGTTTTTTCTTTGAGAAAAAATTTAATTATGGTATTATGTTGTTTTCCATATTGTTGATATTCTAACAATTTACCTTTACAACATTAATAACAGCCTAATCAATATATTTTGGAAAATCTTTGGAAAATTTCACCATAACATTGAATATCTTTTTTGCATTGAAAGGGTTTAAACAAAGAAAGGTGAGACGGCATCAGCAGAAGAGGGAGAGAGATTAATGCACTAATGGTGTTTTGACGTATTGTTTCAGGAACAATTTGTGTGACTCAGGAGATTTGAGAAACAGCTGTTGAGCTCTTGAAGCAGAAGAATGGAGTTTGGGGGGGAGGGTACCTATTACTATGCTACCGGGAGAGGCATTTATAATGCCTTGTCATATTGCTCTGCACCCTGTGTTAATATTGTTAAGTGGAAAAAAGACAAATGGAAAGTGAACAACAAAAAGGTGTAAATGGACAAGAGAGACGAGTGGTTTGATTATATTTAGAATGGCTTTGGAAAAAAAAAACTGCTGTGCACGACAGAGAGCTTGGTTCATGACTGCAGGTTATACTGTGTTTCATTGTTTCATTTGCTGGCATTAGAAATGTAATGGTAACCTTATGAAAGTCCTCTTTGAGAAGCTGGAATATGCTACTGTGTGATTATACATAAACTTTAATGGCTGCTGTGCAATCATATCAGTCATCAGATTTTTGCTAGCAGGTGGATGTAATGATATGTGAAAGAGGAACAAAAATCAAACAAAATAGAAAAGGACAATTGCAGTTTGTCAGAATGCAGAACAGTTCAAGGCTTGTATGTGGATAAACATGTCTTAAAGGGACAGTACTTTTTCATGATACCAATAAATGGCTGAGAATTGTACAAATAGAGACCTTCATTTTAAAACCATCCTGCTACCATTATTCTTCTGTGCAGTTGTGGGAGGAGGATGGAGTGTTCAGTCTTATATTTCTTCCAAGTTAATCCTCCTGTATAATAAACTTTTCCTTACTTATAACTCACTAGACTAGCATTTGGTAAGAGAAAAGGAATATAATATATTTTCCATAGAGGAGCTAGTTACAATAAAAAATATGTAGTTTATTCAGTTATATGTTAGTAGATATTTAAATGATACCAAGAAGATGGATTTAGGAAAAGAAAGCCCTGGAGCTATAAATGCAGGGGCTGCATGACAAGGGATCCAAATGACCAGCAGCCAGATTTAGTTTATGTTTGTCAGATGTAGTCAGGGGCAAATTTATACTAAGGCCTATTTTTTCCTTCTTTTGTTAATTTCTTTTTTTAAATCCCCCACCCTACGCCATGAAGGGTAGGGTGGCTGAGGAATCAAGAGGAAGTGACGTTACGCATACAGCGTCACGTGCGTGATGTAAGGGGCATGTTTAGATCCGGTGCCTAGGGCAGCATCTGACCTCACGGCCCAATCAGCGCAGAAGTCCAGACCAATATGTGATAGCCAAAGGGTTGAGAGAGGTGGCATAACTAGATGTTACTGGGCCCCACAGCAAATTATTTTGCAGGTCCCAAAATGTCTAGAGATTGACTTGTTTTAGCAATATTTATTGAAATTGTATATGAATTAGGGCTTCATGGGGCCCCTACACCTCCAGGGCCCCCCTGCAGCTGCAGGGTCTGCTTCCTCTGTAGTTACGCCCCTGGAGAGGATTGTGTTCAGGATTCAGGCAAAAAGGCCAAAGGCAGGCAGCAAATGATCGTGGTAAGGTAAAAGGCAGAGTGTCAAAAGTCCCCCAAATAATGAATTACAGAACACTCAATTTAGTCACGCCGGCATTGCAGGAAGGACCATGCGGGAAGGCAGGGCACTACCATCTTGGAGGAGGGAATGCCGACTGAGGGGGTAAGTGACTTTCCTTACAAAATCAAAAAGTGCATCATACTTGCCTTAGCTATTACTTAATAGATCACATCAGTCTTCTTGAATACCACACCTGACAAAAGTGCAACTGCCACCATATTGAAGTGGTCAATTACAAATGCATCTGCAAATGGAGACAAATGTTGCACTCATTCATGTTACTCATGAACTTTCAAAAAAGCTTCTTGCACTTCCATATAGTTGCATTAAGTTTCATTATGTTCCTTTTTGCTTCTATAACTAAATCACCTGAAATTGCTCCTATTTGATACTGTGGGGTCATGTAGCAACTGCAACCTTGAATGTGACTGTAGTTCCAGGATTCCATCAGCAGGCTGCATTTAGGATCACACCAGACTTGCACCAAAATAATCACACAGAAACATTGTGTTACTATCGAACGCCGAAATGTTAGCCGCAACTTGCATCTGATTTGCCGCCTGTAAAGAACTCACCCTGGTGGTCTAGTGGCAGCACAGTGGGGACTCCCACCGCGACATCGGCCGGCTTCCTTGTTACTAGTGCGAGCTGCGCGCACACTTCCGGTTTTTAATACACGCACTTCCGGGTTCCCTTAAAGGCGCACTTCCGGGTTCCCTTAAAGGCGCAAGCGCGCTGACGTAATGACATCAGCGCGCATTGGCGCGAAATTTAATATATTTAAAGGGATTTCTGCTGCAATTCTCTGCCCGTTATAGGTTTTGTTCCTGGTGCCTTGTACTTTTTGCTGTTAAGCCTCTAGTTTATGCATTACCCGTGTTTGACCCTGCCTGGCTGTTTTGACTATTCTGATCTCTGGAATCTGACCTTTGCCTGTTATTGAAGCTGATCCTGTCTCATCCTTATCTGTTGTGTTCACCTGGTTTGACCCTTTGCCTGCCTGACGACTCCTAGTTATCCGCCCGCCTCGACCCGGCCTGTCTGACCACGAACCTGCCTATTCCTGCCTGTACCGTGACCTTCGGCCTTTCCAGACTCTAACTACAGTCGTGCCCCTTGCTGGCCAGAACCACTGCCTTGCACCTCTCGTTTAAAGGAAAATTATACCCCCCGAACAATGTTGGTCTCTATAAACAGATATTGCACAAAACAACTCATATGTAAAACCCTGCTTCATGTAAATAAACTATTAACATAATAATATACTTTTTTACTAGCATGTGCCATTGGGTAATCATAAATAGAAAATGGCCATTTTAAAAAAATAAGGACAGCCTCCTGGGATCCTAGGATCCAACGGTGCACACAAACATACCAAACAAACTATAAAGTTAGGTCACCTGAGCCAATTAACAGACAGAGTTGTGTCTTTTGCTTCAACACTTCTTCCCTTTACAATTAGAATTGAAATATTTCTGGTCAGGTGATCTCTGAGGCAGAACACGAAATGGTGGTTCAAGGCAAGAGATGTAAAAGGGCAATATTTACTTAAATATATATACCAGGTAGGTTAGATTCTTTAATATGTTACTTGATTTGATAAAAATCTGTTGCTCAAAAATTCATTTTCGGGGTATAGTTTTCCTTTAAGTCCAGGTGGCATCTGAGTAGCTGAGGGCTCCTCCAGAAGCCAAAGGCGGTCACACTACTGGTGAAGCACGAGCTGAGACCAGGGTGCTTGGCATTTGTTCTGGTTTGGGTGCCGACCGTGACACCGCCATGCAGAATCACAAAAGTGTTTTGATGCATCATGTGCAGTTATGCTGGAATTATGGAGAAAATGCAACAACAAAGTTTTAAAATAATTTGGGATTTGCACCTGACATTGTACTTGCAAGTGTAAATAAGCCCTAGAGAGGTTTCCTGCTTTCTAAAATCAACATTCCTATGTAATTTTACTACAAATGGCAATAAATTCCTACTTGACTTGACTTGCCCTCAAACTCAAATGTAAAACTTCAGCATCTAAAAGCTTGCAAGGTCATGACGAAGTCAATATGGGGATGTCCTCTGCAATATTTAAACTATTAATTAAAATCACGTTTTTACATTGTTTTTTTTCCCACAATTTTACTCATTTGAAATTTTTATATGTGGAATTTATTCAGAGTAGAAAATAAGACAAATCTGGATTTCAATACATGTGTAATAAAGTATTTAGACCAAACACATTGTAGACTTTTTGCACTCTGTATACTTAACTTAAAGGTAAACTGTCATGGGAAAACATTTTTTTTTTTTAAACACATCAGTTAATAGTGCTGCTCTAGTAGACTTCTGCACTGAAATCCATTTCTCAAAAGAGCAAACAGATTTTTTTATATTCAGTTTTGAAATCTGACAGGGAGCTAGCCATTTTGTCAATTTCCCAGCTGCCCCGGTCATGTGACATGTGCCACCACTTTAGGAGGGAACTGCTTTCTGGCAGGCTGTTGTTTTTCCTTCTCAATGTAACTGAATAGTACACAGTGGGACATGGGTTTTACTACTGAGTGCTGTTCTTAGATCTACCAGGCAGATGTTATCTTGTGTTAGGGAGCTGTTATCTGGTTACCTTCTCATTGTTCTGTTGTTAGGCTGCTGGGTGGGGGAAAGGGAGGGGTAATATCACTCCAACTTGCAGTACAGCAGTAAAGAGTGATTGAAGTTTATCAGAGCACAAGTCACATGACTTGGGGCAGCTGGGAAATTGACAATATGTCTAGCCCCATGTCAGATTTCAAAATGAAATATAAAAAAAATTGTTTTGAGAAATGGATTTCAGTGCAGAATTCTACTGGAACAGCACTATTAACTGATGCATTCTGAAAAATGTTTTTTCCCCATTACAGGATCCCTTTAAATTATATATGATAGATAATGCTATCTGAGCATGATATTGCCTTTGAAATTATGCGGAAAAATAATCACGTAAATAAACTGCCTTACAGAATGAACACTATCTGCGCCTTACACGAGTTATGGATTTTGTTTACACAATTCATCGTGAGTGGAACATATTTTCCTAGACCCAATGCTTCAGTACAAGCTGCATTCTTCTATTTATACTTTGGCTGATTCACATATCACTCTTCTTCTTCTTGTGCCTTTACAGAAAGTGGTAACTCCTGAATTTGAAATGATGTAATTTGCTTTCCCTGTGCTCTAACATATGCATTGCTATATTTGGAAGAACAGAAAAAGCTCTGAATAAAATCTGAAAAAATATTACTTTGTTTTAATACTTTCCCCTTTCTCATCAGTCATTATTTTTTTCTAACTGTCTGTGCACAAGTGACATCTGACCACCCTGGCGTTAAGCATGAAAAGAGGAAAAGAGTGTTAATCTCTCACAGAGACAAACTCCACAACTGGCAAACTGTCAAAGTTCTTGTGCAACAGTATTCTTAACTTTCCCAAAAGACTTCATATACAGTACTTGCTACAAAAAGCTGTTTTCCCCTTGTGTGCAGACACTTCTCAGGGTTTCAGGCCCAAGGGACTTCAGCTTTGAAGAAAGACTTTCAGAAAAGTGTTGCATATTCTTCATGGCCAGCATTGACATTCCTCATGATTTTACATGCAGATAATTAGCCACTGGCTGGAAAGGTTTTAAAATCTCAAGCAAGACTTAAAAGGCTTTCCAATTTCCAAATCAAATGAAAAACAAAGTCCCTTTGACTTCCATGAAAAATATTTACTTTCAAACAAATCTCAAATCATCAAATTTGATGTCTGAAAGAGAAGTGCAGAAGTATGTTAATTAAATTAAAATACATGCAAATAATTTAAACTGTTTTTAGAGCCATTGAATTATCATTGGTTAGCAGTGGAATAGTTATTATTTGTTTTGTGCCACAGTATTCCTCTTTTAAATAATGTAATGTAATTATGTATTGATCATAGAACAATTACTAAATGAATTCTGTATGAAGGCTCATTTATTATTGTGGGACAGGGTGTTCATTTTTTTGATTCTATGGCCATTTTCGCATTGAGCGGCTTCTGGATTTCAGCCGCTTCGGGACTTCAGCCGTTCAACTTTTTGGGACTTCGGAAAAGGTGGCACAGCTTTGGCACTGTAAAGGGGGGCAGCACAGCCGGGCCACCTTAAGGCCCGGTACAGGAGTACCCCCTGTGCCCCCCTGATGGTGGCCCTGGCTGCATCCAGGACTATATTAAATAAGCAACAGAGTTTGCACATTGTTTGAACACCTTTCTCCACAATAATGAAGGAGCCTTAATATATTGAATACACAATCAGAAAGACTCATTATAGTTAATATTTTTATGCATTGCAGAATAAATCTTAAAACCTTTTGTGGCTATATATCTTGCCATGGGCATTTGCCAAAAATAATATCTGATGTATAATCAATTTGTGTTTATATATAGAAGAGTTTTGAGCTAGCTGTGTTGTGCTCCTTAAAGGGCACCAATCATAAAAAAAAGGTACACCCAACCAAATGTGCTGGCTGATAGAGCCCCCATTCCGGTTGGGGGTACTAGTGCTTTTTTAAAAAAAAAAAAATGCCCCCACCTGTGCCGGCAAGCTTGGTGCGAGCCGCCATGACAGTAGCTGCACATGCACGTTTGCGCTCGTGTGATGTCATGCAAATTCGCATTAAGAAAAGCGGTCACTGTTGGGGCCGTTTTTCTTAATGTACATGCGCATGACGTCACGCTAGCACAAACGCGTATTACGTCACACCAGCACAAACGTGCATGACATCACGCCAGCACAAACGCACATGAGTCATGCCAGCACAATTGTGCATGCGCAGCTACTGGTGGGGGGCATTTAAAAAAAAAAAAAAAGTACTTATACCCCCAACCAGAATGCGGGCTCTATTAGCCCGCACATTTGGTTGGAGGGTAATTTTTTTATACGATTGGTGCCCATTAATAATGAGAACCTGTGTTTTGCAACAGCAACTTAGTTATTAAAATACGGATCATGAAGAAGCATATGGGGTGCCGTTTGTCCCAAATACATTTTGTATACAAAACTATCCCTGATACACAGAACAAAAGATAAAGAATATACAAAAGACATTTGTATTAACGAATGAGAACAAAATATTTTTAGTGCACAAAAGGATGTCATATTGCAAACTCCATTCTGTACATTTTAACAATCAATTTGTTCCACAAATACATAACCACCATGTAACTTATATTGAAAGTTACTTACAGAATGAATTATGTAAAAAATATATCAGTGTAACTAACTAGTGCATGCCAAGCTAGATTTGAATGACAAAATAGATATTTGTGACAGCAAGCAAGATTTTATAGTACAGGATTCATTCTTTCAACAAAATTAAAGTTTTGTTTTACAAAACAGATAAAATAGTCATTCTGTGAAGCAATACTGTTAGTCACTTTGACTGTCAGTAATTTTATCTGTTTTGTGAAACATTTAATTTTATTGAAAGAATGAATCCTGTACTATAAAATCTTGCTTGTTGTCACAAATATCTATTTTGTCATTCAAATCTAGCTTGGCATGCACTAGTTAGTTACACTTTTATATATTGTGTCCAAGTTTTTTTTACAAAAATCCTTCTGTAAGTCACTTTGCATATAAGTGCATCTGTTACATAGAGGTTATATATTTGTGAGACAGATTGATTGTTAAAATGTACAGAATGGAGTTTGTAATATAATGATATCCTATTGTGCACTAATAATATTTTGTTCTAATTCGTTAATAAAAATAAGTCTTTTGTATACTTTGTATCTGTGTATATGGTCACAAATAGTAATATACCATGATAAACATTTGTTCTGTGTATCAGGGATAGTTTTGTATACAGAATGTATTTGGGACAAACGGCACCTCATATAAGCATGGCTTTCTGACTGTACAGCTCAATCTCCTCTGCTTATGCGGTGGCCCCATCTAGTGCTTATTTTTCTATAACAAACTTTATTAACATCAATAATTATCAACACATCCTTCCCTTTTTAATATTTTAACCTCAATGGTGCTAATAACAACAAACCATTAATAATTTAATTAATTTATAAATATCACAATTAGCAATCTTGGATTGTGTGACTTTAATTTATACATAGGGGCTATGTGAAATTAAAGAGTATCACACTAAAAGTTCACCACTCTCTATTCATACCTATGATAAACTCACCTCTAAAAATTCCATAGGAGTAAATAGGGAGTGCTGGAATTTTAATGTGTTAAACTCTAATTTCACACTCTGATAAATCCGCCTATAAGATCTACAAAAGAAAAATATTTTTTACACACTTTTATTAATATACCCCTAACTGTACTGTATACTATAGGATTATATGTGTTTCTTAGAAGAAACCTAGTAGTTTACCTAGTTGCAGGACTGCTGCAAATATTAAAGGTACTGTTTAAAGACGACTAGGATTTCAACCCACTACTGAATTTTATGGTATTACACTAGTTCAGTATAAACCTATTTTCTGCCACAATTGTTTTTAATATATTCAGGTGCTTCTGCTCACTCAATTATTCTGAAAACTGCCATGATAAAAGGTTGTGCTAGAGTAAACATTAATAATTGAGCTAAGCCTCAGTGATTAAAGTGCTTTATTTGTGCCTTATTGCCCTTATCCCGACATGTTTTGGCGAAATCCCTGTTTCAAATGTAAAGGAGAACAGCATTATGGAGTAGAGAAAAACTTAGGCCATATACAGTCCAGATTCATAATCTACATAGCCTCCCTTTGAAGCAATAATTTATCCCAGTCTCTTTCCCTTATCGTTTTTCAGTAGTTTCCAATATAACTACACTCTGCTTTGTTTAAAAGTAATGCCAGTTGATAAACTAGGCCAGTCCAACTTATGACAATAGAACTGGATTAGACCTGTGTATTTTACAGTATATCCAACATCTTCTTAAATCAACAAGGTTTATATAGTGACTCATTTTGTAGACTGTGTATACGCAGGGGTGGCCAAAAGGTAGATCGGGATCTACCAGTAGACCTTTAGTTGGTGATAAGTAGATCTCAAGGTACTATCAACAAACAGCTTGTCTAAATCACCCTTCTTTTTCATGCTTTTCATTCAGATATTTATTGTGTTAAGGTTACATAAGAAACTGTTGTTTATTAAATATAGCAATATATATTTTCTCATAAATAAATATTTAAGTAATATTTT
>CM044444.1:51522017-51539689 GCA_024363595.1 Xenopus borealis
CAATTAGCCCTGAGTCATGACGCATTTAACTTACAAATCCAAGTGACTGCATCTGTAGGCTTTATTTTATGTTTGAAAACAGCAGATTTATAAATTTCTATGTCTCCTTTTTTCAGGTTGATGAACCCTTTACCTAAGTATGTGGCATTCAGTGGCCCCAAAATATAGACACAACATTTGAGCTATCAGTTCTGTAATCCCAGATACTTCAAAGGCACCACATTTACAGCATTTTTGGGGGGCAAAGTTAGAAAAAAAAGTTTGTTCACCTCAGAAAACCAAATTGGGTATGCATGTCTTTCTACTCCAAAGCACCAAGCCATAAACCATTGCTAAATATGGTGATGCATGTGCTGCAAGACCCCCAAATAGTACAAAGACCCCCCCAAAACCCTGATGAATCCAAAATGGGTAGTCTACTCCAAACTGCCATTCTGCAAAACTACACTAAAAGAAGCAGTTTGATGATATTTCTGAAAACTGCCTAAAAATATTGTAATTAGCTACATTTGTCTAACCCAATTGCTTACATATAATTGATACCAAGGGTCTGCTGAACAGTTTGATGCCCAATATGCATAGATATACCAAAGCACTTGGCATATGCAGATCCCAAATGAAAAGAGAGCATATGAATTTTCTCGGCTGCCAATACCCCTTTTGTGAACAAAGCCCCCTGACTGTGTATTATGTGCCTCAAGACCCCTAACAGTAGAAAGATCTCCCATATATTTTTGTAAAGTACACACTCTGAAGAATCCAAAATGAGTAACTAACAAACTACCAAAGTGCAAAGCTAAGCTAAAGGCAGCAGTCTTTATGAGATTTATGAAATTCACCTAAAATATTACACTTTTTTTTTTCTTTTAAAAAGCATACATTTAAACGAATAAAAATGTCTTTCTGAAAAATGGAGATAAAAAGAACATAAGGATCAACAAAGCAACTGTTTAACTACAAGAATGTAGTACCTACGTTCTTGGCAGTTAAAGGGTTAAAGGAGAACCAAACCGTAAAAATGAATATGGTTAAAAACTCCATATTTTTATATACTGGCACCAGCCAAAAGTTTCAGCTTCTCAATAGCAGCACTCATCCAAGACTTCAAATTTGTCACAGAGGGTCAACATCTTGGCAAGTATCTGTGACACTCACATGCTCAGTGGTCTCTGAACAGCTGTTGAGAAGCTGAACTTAGGGGTCGTTGCAAATTATCAGGCAGAAAATTAGCTTTGTTTGTTTTATAAGCTGATGCTACAGGGCAGATAATTAAATTGTGATGCTAATTGCACTGGTTTCTGTGCTGTCATGTAATAATTATCTGTATTAATTACTATTCAGCCTTATAGTGTGACATTTATATTCAGTGTGTATTGTATATTTTGAGTCAGTCCCTAAGCACAGTAACTAACAACATCAAAGAGCATGTATGGGGAATCATAAGAAAAGAAGATGGGGACCTACTGGGGTATCTTTGTTAAAGGGCTGTAGTTGTCTTGGCCTGGTCCAGAAGCCCAAAACATAATGAATAACATGTCTAGCCTACTTCTTAAATGAAGGTTATATGAGTGTATAGCAATTTAGTTTAAAGAAACCTTCCTAATTGCTAGTTGAAATAGAGGAAGGTGCAAAACTCCATCTGAAGCCTTTCCAATTTTGCCTCAGAGGGGGGTGGGGGAGATTTCCTTCCTGGGCCCAAGATTGCAATCAGACCAGTCCCTGGATTATCTAACCCTGCACTAAATTTCAGCAACATGTATTTTCTTCATTGGTAAAAAGCCATACAACCACTTCCTGAAACTATCCAATGTATATGCCTGTACAACTGGTTTAGGGAGAAAATTTCCCTCTTACTGTAAAAAAAACGTTTCAAACATTATGTAATCTCCTCTCTTGTAATCTGAATTGGTGCCCTAGTATTTGCTGGAAGGAACTGCTGGCTACAAAGAATCAGAGTTTTTAGTACGGGTCCCTTTTATAGTTATACATAGTTATCATATATTGCCTTACGGACCTCTTATCCTTATCCAGTGTACAATGGTGTATCCTTATCTTATCCAGTGTACAAAAAGTTATCATTTTAGTTATCCTTATTTTGCCTCTTCTTTTTAACTGCATTGTGCTGCTTTCCTCATGAGGCAATTTCAGTCGACTTAGGAAAACGAAGTGCCGCGAGTGCCATCCTGCTGGCGATTTTTCATTCTAGCCGGCGGGAAGGTAGGGGAAGGCAGTTTGGGTAAATTGTCACCCCACAGAATAGGAGATTTGTCGCTGGGGTGACTAATCTCCCCGAATCTGCCTGTGGGCTATCACTAGCTATACATAGCTTCCGGTGCTCTAAACTGTACCCTGTACCCCTCACCCCACCCCAACTGCGCCACCGGATTTCAGTCGCCAGTCTCCATGGCAGCTGGTGGGGGGATTTTTTTTAATTTTATTTTGTAAAAGAAAATTTCAAATATACAGGTACCCAAGGGCCACCCCCACAAAAGATGCCACAGGCCCTGGGATGCCTATATATAAATACTGAGCCGCTAGCAACACAATTTAGTTCAAATAATGTACATTAATAAATGTAAAAATGGTCAAAAGTCAATTATGTAAACTCAGCAGCTCAGCAGGTACTGCATAACTCTATATCATTTAAACTAAGGAGTTTAATTAATAACATAATTAACAGTAGAATCCTATTTATCCCCAACACCTGAACACCTCTCATTCATTTGAATTAATCTTCTATATGTCATTTAGTCTTGATTAGAGAGAACAGTTGTTGAAACTACAGGGTGGTCCTTAGTTTGCCAGAGTGGGAATATTTAGTGCAGCTTGTAGCTGCTACAGACAAAGCAAAGTCAAGTGCTCTAATTACAATAGAGTGTGTTCTTCTTGTATATCCTTATTTTTCTTCAGAGTGGCCAGAGGTCATCAGAAGTTCTCACACGGCCAGGTGGCATAATAACAGAGCTAGTGCTGGGAGCTATCCTTAGTATGCGGCATCCTGGCATTGGCACAGCCTGTGTGATCATGAGCCTATACTACAAATGTTGAATGCACTTGCCTGAAATTTAATTTAACATTTTTCATGAAGGAAATTTCAAAATGTGATCATTAAGCAACAGGCAAAGAAAGAAATTGAACTTACATATTTACATAGTTCAATTGGGTTGAAAAAGTAAAAGTCCAACCCCTCCAAATGACAACCCAGCACACACACACACACACACAACACTCCACTCTTTCACACAAACCGTATTTGCCCATAGCTATACTAACAGTAGAGTTTAGTATAAAAATATCCTTTGATATTAAATTACACCCCACAAGGCCACGATGGCAATAGATTACAGTATAACAGGTGTTTGGGCCCAACCCAAACATGGTTAAGTTACTCATGATAAATGTTAATGGACTCAGTAGTGTCATTAAACGCTATCTGGCCTTTCAAAAAATACACAGACTTAAGCCAGACATAGCCCTGGTTCAGGAAACCCACTTTAGATGGTCCAAAGGCCATGCCCTCAAGTCTCATATTTACCCCATTGTATACTACACATCAGCAGAGGTTAAAAAAGCTGGGTTACTGATTCTGATTCATAGAAATTGCCCACTACAGGTAGAGGCAGACCCTGCGGGTAGATACCTGATTCTCACAGGCCTCCTACGGGGTAAACCCATATTAATTATGAACCTCTATGCCCCCAATAAAGGTCAGATAAATTTATCCGCTCCAAATTAATGAAAGCCAGAGGGGAAGGCCAAACACCTGCCATAATTGGTGGAGATTTCAACCTACCACTTTCGGAGATACGTGACCCCCAAATAAAGACACATCAGACCACTCTAAAAAACTCCAGCAATTAACTCGAAAATTAGACCTCAGAGATGCCTGGAGGGTACACCACCCCAATGAGAGGGCCTATGCTTTTAATTCAGCGAGGCACAACCTCTCCACTAGTTTAGACTACTTCCTGATATCTAGGGATCTTTTATCAATGATAACCACCTCGGACACACTGCCCATGTCTTGGACTGACCACTCAGTAGTAGTATTCGAGGCTGATTTAACCCACTCTCCTAGAAAGTCACCCCATTGGCGTCTGAACGAATCACTTCTCAATGACCCAGAGATTGAGAGAAAGGTTCTAAACTCCATGAATGAATATTTTCAGACAAATCAGGGGTCAGTTGACAATGTAGCATCCTTGTGGGAAGCACATAAGGCGGTCCTACAAGGCCACTTTATATCCATAGCATCTATACGAATACATTTACGGTTGCAACTCATAACAGTTTTGGAGAAGCAAATAGCCCAAGGGGAGAAACTCTTCACTCAAACCCCCACAAGACAACTACGCCAAACAATAGCTCAGGAACGTAGAACTCTTAGATCACTGCTTATGGTGAATACAGAAAAAGCGCTACGTTGGCTCAAACAAAGCTATTATGAGAGTGGAGATAAACCACATACACTACTAGCACGAAAGTTAAGGGAACAGCAAGCACAAGCCGCCATACCCTCAATAGATAAAGGTAATGGACAAATGGCATATTTACAAGAGGAAAATATTACTTAGCTCTATACAATTTGCATACCCACATTCCTCCCCACCAGCTACCCACAGAACAGCAGAGAAAGATATTCCTGCAAGAAAATGTTAAAGTCAAATTATCTCCATCAGAGTTAGAGACCCTAAATACCCCCATTGGAGAAGAGGACATTTTGCCAACCATACGCTCCTTCCCATCCATGAAAGCCCCCGGCCCTGATGGCTTCCCATACTCATACTATAAAGCATTCAGCTCTACCTTGGTGCCATACCTGGGAAAACTCTTTAACTAATTTCTTGCAGGCTCACCTATCCCCTCCTCTATGACAACATCCTATATTACTTTGATACACAAAGAAGGTAAAGACCCTAACCACTGCAGGAACTATCGACCCATAGCTCTACTCAACTCAGAACTCAAGCTTTTCACCAAAATATTGGCAAACCGGTTTCCAGTCTCATTGACTCGGATCAGGTGGGGTTTATCCATGGCAGACAAGCTGGAGATGAATATTTCAATCACCGCACACCTCCTTCCACTGATCTGCGTGGTGGTGCTGGTCCTCTGCTGACCTAGCCAGGTCTCCTTAACTGCTTTGTAGAAAGAAAAAAACGGTCCGCACACACCAATATTGCAGTCGGGGATAGTGCCCCTTTCTTTTAATGCCACCAGTTGTCAACGTTTCGGGGGGAACACAGCCTCCCTTCTTCAGGTCCTGAAGAAGGGAGGCTGTGTTCCCCCCGAAACGTTGACAACTGGTGGCATTAAAAGAAAGGGGCACTATCCCCGACTGCAATATTGGTGTGTGCGGACCGTTTTTTTCTTTCTACAAAGCAGACAAGCTGGAGATAACACCAGAAGGGCAATTGACAACGTAGACCAGATTAACAGGACTCGAACCCCAGCGGTCATTCTTAGCCTAGATGCTGAAAAAGC
The DNA here is from genome assembly GCA_024363595.1 of Xenopus borealis. Taxonomy (NCBI): domain Eukaryota; kingdom Metazoa; phylum Chordata; class Amphibia; order Anura; family Pipidae; genus Xenopus; species Xenopus borealis. The sequence continues at coordinate 51,527,502 of CM044444.1, forward strand.
ATTTGACCGCTTGGACAGGCGTTTTATGTTTTATCTGCTACAGCATATGGGGTTCCCTTCCTAAGGGCCATAAAAGCCATGTATTCCATCCCTATGGCTGCCCGTTTAATATCTCAAATGGGACTCCGCAGGGTTGCCCACTTTCCCCCCTCCTATATGCCCTCAGTATTGAGCCACTGGCCACAGCCATTAGAGGCCACAAGGACATCACAGGACCCAAGATAGGAGGCACTGAATTTAAAATATCACTGTTCGCTGATGATGTTCTCCTAACAATCACAAACCCAATGGTATCCCTACCAAATCTCCATACTCTTCTAACACAATATGGCAAACACTCAGGATATAAGTTAAATGTTCAAAAATCTGAAGCCCTGGCAATTAACATACCGCTTCAAGAGTGAGATTTACTGAGTGCAAATTTTAAATACAAGTGGAAAGATTGCTCCATACGATACCTAGGGATTCAGCGCACAAAATCTTATTTCCAACTATATAGGAAAAACTATATCCCACTCATTAAGTCTATCTCCTTACTACTAGAGAAATGGAGCACATACACTATATCCTGGTTGGGTAGGATAACTTTCATTAAAATGTCTATCCTCCCTAAACTGCTCTACCTTTTTGAAACAATGCCGGTAATGGTACCAAATGCTACTCTGAGAAACATCCAGACAACGTTTTTTAAATTTATTTGGGCAAAATCCAGACATAGGGTTCCCAAAGCGGTAATAACATTAAGTCAGTCTCAAGGAGGACTGGCGGTACCAAATATACATAGGTATTATGAGGCAGCACACCAACGCCAAGTACTTGGTTGGACAACATATGCCCCACAGACTAAATGGGCCCTCATTGAATCTCTATCCCTGACTAAAATGCACCTGAATACCCTGCTCTGGCAACACCTGAAACCGATCAAACCCCCACCTGATTTCCTTCAGACGATCAGATTTACTCTTAGAATCTGGGGTAGCTGTCGCAAAAAGCATCAGTTAATGATCCCACAATGTCTTATGCAGTCTATACTGGCAAACCCCCCAGGTATAGCACACTCTTTCCAGGAGCATTGGAGTTCTAAGGGACTTTTCAGAATACACGATTTTTGCAGCCCATTAGAGAATAGATTATATACTTTCACTGAGCTGCACGAAAAATTCCAAATTCCCCGGGACTGGTATACCCAAATAACACATTATATTCAGAGTGTCAGAGGACGCAGATTATTCCCCACTTCACTTACTCCCTTTGAAAAAATGTGTCTGGTAGGCCTCCCCCAGAAAGCTCTTATATCACAGATATATAATATTTCAAATACAGATCCCAGAGATCCTATACCCAGACATAAATATATGCTACAGTGGGTGAGAGAGCTGCTCGAATGAGTAGTGAAACGTCTTCAATAATTACTCAGTAAGTCCAGTTGTTTTAGAATTACTTATATCAGATATACCATGACCTGGATGAATGAAAATCTTCATAGTCATATATCCATTGCTCTGTCTTCAGAACAATGGGAAGATGGGAAGACATATGGGAAAATGCCCGCAGGAGTGCGACAAAAAGAGAGTATCTATAAGGTAATGTTCTCCTGGTATTATACCCCAGAAAAACTCAGTAGAATCTTTCTAGACACCTCAGCACAGTGCTGGCGGGCGTGTGGACAGATGGGCTCTCTGTCCCACATAATGTGGACATGTCCAAAGTTAACAGAGTTTTAGAACAACATCCAGGGACTTATAACAAAACTCTTATTTATGGATCCAAGCATCCAATGCCCTCCTGGGCCTCCCCCACTTGGACATTTCCACCCCTGAGCAAAAACTATTTAACTATATTTACACAGCGACCAGGCTTTCCATCACCTCCAAATGGAAATCGGTGGAAAGTCCCTCTATAACTGAAGTGATCATACCAAATGAGGAAATGACAGCCAGACTTAGAGGGACAATCCTCCAGCATGAGAGAATCTGGTCAAAGTGGGACTGCTACATCTCCCATAAGATATAACAATAAGCTGAGGCTCTCCGAGGGGAACAATGTTAAGATAAAGCCAAGGTTAGAGATAGGTGCTATCCTTTAAATAGACAAAGAATGCCACTGTATCCACATTGCATAATATTAATATGCTTTTTTTCTCTTTCCCTCTCTAACTACTTTGTTTTGGGGTTATATGTGTTCTATATCTTACATGTCAATTTTCATCATTATAATGCTGTACATCAACAATACTTTTCCAATCCAAGAAAATATGCAGAGTTTATATTTTTACATGCCTAAACTCAAATAAAAATTTTAAGTTGAAAAAAATAGCCTTTGATGTTATGTCTGTTCAAAAAATCATCCAAGCCCCTCTTAAAAGCATCAACAGAATCAGCCATCACAACATCACCCGCCAGAGCATTCCACAACCTCCTCACTGTGAAGAACCACCAACGCTGCTTCAAATGAAAGTCCTTTTCTTCTAGTCTGAAGGGGTGGCCTCTGGTGCGGTGATCCTCTATATGGACAAAAAGGTCCCCTGATATTTGTATATAATGTCCTCTAATGTATTTGTAAAGTGTAATTATGTCCCGTCACAAGCGCCTTTTTTTCCAGAGAAAACAACCCCAACCTGGACAGTCTCCCCTCATAATTCAAGCATTCCATCCCTCCAACCAGTTTAGTTGCATGCCTCTGCACTCTCTCCAGCTCATTTACTCTTACTAGGGATCTATAAAGAGGTATAATTATATTTTCATCAAAAACTTCATATTTTTTTCATAAAAACACCGTCAACGTGCTGCAAATTTCAAGCATGAAATTTAGCAACTATGTTGGTTCTAGGGTTTAATTTAACAATCAGTGGTTTGAAATAGAGACATAAATATGAATAGAGGATAAATGCAGAGAAAGATAAATGTAAAGAACTCACCCTGGTGGTCTAGTGGCGGCACAGTGGGGACTCCCATGCTACTTGCCGGCTTCCCAGTTACTAGCCGCGCGCGCACTTCCTGTTTTTTAGGCGCAATGGCGCAAAATTTAAAGAGTATTTAAAGGGATATTTTTGATTTGGTGATTGCCCGTGATTGGATTCTGCTCCTGGTGCCTGTCCCAGTGCTGTAAAGCCTCTATCTGTTCCTAACTATCTGTGGTTGATCCTGCCTGGTTGTTTTGACTACTCTGTCCTCTGTAAACCTGACCCTTGCCTGAAACCGACTTTGATTCTGCTTAACCCTTTACTGATTTCCTGGTTTGATTCCTGCCTGTTATTTGACTCTGATCCTGTCTCATCCCATCTGATTGATTACCCGGTTTTGACCCTTTGCCTGCCTGACGTTCCTAACTATCTGCCTGCCTCGACCCAGACTGTCTGACCACAAATCTGCTTATCTCGCCTGTACCATGACCTTTGGCCTTTAGACTTTCTATACAGTCGTGCCCCTTTGTCTGCTCAGAACCTCTCGTCTTGCACCTCTCGTTTTAAGACCTGGCGGCATCCGATTAGCCGAGGGCTCCTCCCAAGGTGAAAGGCGGCTGTTATAGGCAGAAGTATGAGCCTAGACCAGGGTGCTTGACATCGGTTCTGGGTTCTGGGTGCCGACCGTGACAATAAGTAATAAAAAGTAACAACAACAATTAAATTGAAGCCTCATAGAGCAATCATTTTTTAGTTGATGGAGTCAGTGACCACCATTTAAAATCTGGAAAAAGTCAGAAAAGGAGTGCAAAAAATTCAAAAATGAAAAAACCTAAAATAAAGACCAATTGAACAGTAGGAATAAATAGGCTATTCTATAAAATACTGAAAGTTAACCTGAAGTTGAACTACAGGTACCCATTCAACAACCTTTTCCAAGGATTTTTTCTGTTTAAAAGTGAGTTCTGTTGAGTACATAAATTAAACAAGCACCTAAAGGTTAAGTGAGGAATATTTGGACTGTCAACATAAGAAATATTTTTTTGTCAGGTGAGTAATGTATGAACCAATTTCAGATCTTTGCTAGATTGCTTTCTTATTACTTAAGTAACTGCAAGCAACTTGCCAGAGAAATGAAGGACAAGAAAATGACATAATTTTTCAGGTGTGCAGAGATCAGGCATATCTCATGATCATCTCTTTCTGGTTCAAAGCCAAATAGGAGCAGCAGCCCCCGGTGGAGATTACATATGCTGTTCTTTATTTCACTCTCTCCTTTTGACTTGTCAGACAAGTGAACCTTAAAATAGGGTGGTTCAAACTGAACAGGTAAGAAACTGAGAAAAAAAAAACAAAGTTTACAGCAACACTATATAGCCCCCTTCAGACTAGAAATGTATATATTTTTCAACTAAGGTTTGTTGCTGTAGAAAGTCCAAGAAAAATTAACAGTGTATATATTGGAGACTATTTAAAATTCCCCAAATTAGAATTTATTTAGAAAACAAATTGAAAATTGGTATATAAACATTTTCACATTTTTACAAGTCATGGCTTATTAGACCTGGGCAAAAGTTGTGTCTGCTATTTACCTTTGAACATTGAAGTGTTGTGAGCACCATGGAATAAAGTTTGGGATTCACCCGTCTGTAGCAGACAAGGTATTGGCTTTATTTTTTTTACTATTTCACTGGGAAGTGGCTAGGCCAGAGCCTCTACCCAATTCCCCTGATTGGACTTTAATTGCTATTTACCTCACCCTAATCAGGTAACATGTTCCCACATGAAAGCATATAAGCAACAATATGAAACATGGGGCAGAAGATAAAGCAAGTATATGTACTTGGGCTTGGTCATTTAAGCTGATGGGTTTAGTAGAAACAACCTTGAAACTGGTGTGCTTGATCCTAAGAGCTATAGCTGCTGATGCTCCTGTTGGACTACAATTTATTTACTGATATAACTAATACAATTCTTTATTAACACACTGTTCACATTTATACCAATAAGTCTCTCCAAGCCAAAATCCACTGTTCTACAATATGACCAAGGCACACACCATTTTTCTGTGGACCAAGCAAGCCCTACTTGCTTGCTATTTTCCTTTTTACTTCCAACTAATAAATTAAGTAGACTTTTCTTGGCTCACCAAATAATCTGTGTGCCTATTTTATCTATGAACTATAGGGTAAGTGTACTACTTTGGAGGGATTCTCATATGCTAAGAGTTTAGGCTGGAGGACATTCTCAGCCTCAATGGTATTGCTGATATTAATTCAGGAGTAGGGGCATACTATTCCAATATTTCCAAAAACTCTAAAAGATTGAGATTGATATATTAAGTTTGAAAACCACAAAAACCTCCAAAGCAAAACTTTGCCAAGTAAAAGTTGTAGAGATCCTATAGAAGTTAATGGGAGCTGTGCTGATCTGAACTGCTTTAAATCAGTTTTTTTATTTTTAGTACATCCTTCAGTGCTTTTTTTCATTTGTAATTTTTATATTCGGATTGTTTAATAAATTCAATGACAACTGTTGTTTTAGAGTTTGTGAGTTAATCGTGGTTTCAAAAACCTCTAAAACCATGAATATCTGACCTTTCATAAATTAGCCTCTGCATTTTAAGCTAGATAGGAACATTTAATTTAAGCAGACTTAACAAACACTGAGATATTTATAAATAAAAAAATCTATGGAAGGCAGGCAAAGTTAAGCTATTTCTTTATGAAAGTATGGAGGTATCTTTTAACTTCTTCTTGTAATATTCACATAGTTTTAGGGGGTTATTTATTAGCGTGCAAATTTTTCATGGCATCCAGTTTGCTGCCAAAAACCAAGAAAAGCCACAGTAAAAAAAGATTTTTTTTCCTGCAATTTATTATGCCCCGAAAACAAATATATACTGGGGAAACAAAAACCATGACTTTTGGAAAAGCTAATTTTAGTGCCTTGAGGGCTGCCCTTCAAAGTATTTATTGGGGCATTAAGTTTGCAGCTAAAAACACAGAACAGAAATGGTTGCCATTTAAAATTATATTGGAACGTGTTGGAACGGGTGGAGGAGGGGCCGCATCGCTAGTGCAGCGAACACAATAGCGCTATTGTGCTCACCTCACTAGAAGAGCCAAATTTCCATTTTAAAAAACGGAAATTTGGCTCTTAAAGTTACCAGAGGCGGCTTTTTGCCGCCCCTGGTAACAGGCCGCTCCGTGCCGCCTGAGGCAAGGGTCTCACCTTGCCTCATGGCCGGAGCGGCCCTATTAGAGAGGTACAGAGAAGGGCAACTAAGCTGGTAAAAGGTATGGAAAATCTTAGCTATGAGGAAAGACTTGCCAAATTGGGGATGTGCATGCTGGAAAACAGGCGCTTAAGGGGTGATATGATAAATATCTATAAATATATATATAATAATCTCTCTAATACCTTATTTTCCAGCTGACACAAGGTTATGCCTTGTAAAAAAAAAGTGGTTCCGCCTAAATATTCGGAAGGTTTTTTTTTTTACAATGAGAGCTGTGAAGATGTGGAATTCTCTCCCTGAATTAGGTGTACAGGCTGATGAAATATCTAACAATTATTTGTCATTGTTGATGTTAATATGCAGGGGCTTTGTTGTATTTCCATTTATATAAATTCTTCATCTTATGAATACAGTCTTCTGTTATTTATCTTCATCTCTTTCCCCTCATTGACAGTTCTGTTACTCTGGATTAGCATTAATGTGACCTCTACATTAGAGTTGTACTGAATAGCATTAGTGCATCATAAAAGCCACTTGCCTACATACCTCTCATTCCATTAGATAATCCAAAAAAACATTAGATGCTATATTTAACCCCTAAAAATTCTACTCTGGCCAGTCACACCGGAGACAAGAGATTGTCACCTCTAACAACGCCTGGTAATTGTTTACTTTGTCGCTACAACGAGAGTGAAGAAGGAAAATATAGATTAGGCTTTTACTGGGGCACCAAGCATTTTAAGCATAACAAGCAGTAGTTTTTGTCGGCATGTGAAATTGGAATTCCCAATTTATTAGGCACCCCAGTGGTTATAGTTGCTTGATTCCTTCCCTCAGCTACCCTCTGCTTCTCTTCAAAGAATTTACAAGTGTAATGCCTTGAGCTAGACATTCCTTGTCCCTTACTAACTCAAAAAAACTTTTTATTTTTTTACAAATATAAAAACATTACATTTTTGTATAATATATCCAAGAATTAATGTAAAACGATGTGATTTTTTTCCAGTAGATCGGGTAACCAAGCCCAGGGCTACGTGGTGCATTTGTGATCTGCTTCATCTCCTTCATGGGTCAGTATTTGTATGTAGTCTGTGTGTTTGATATTTGCACCATTCTATTGTTCTAATAATTCTACTAATAATATTAAGCATATCTGTTTTCACCGATTAAAAAAAAGTAATAGGATGTCATACCATATTTCATATTTCATCTTTTGCCGATGTGAAAAATTTGCATTAAAGAAACCCCATTTTGCCTTGGTTGGTAAAGCTGGCTTTGGCGTTATCAGCTGTGGCAGACTTTGTTCAAGCTGCCAGAGTTTAAGACACCAATTGGAGGCAATTGTCCCATAGCAGCTTCTTCTAATATCCAATTTGTAATTATTCTATCACCCGCCATCTAGTATTAGTAAAATGTTTTCTCATGACTTCTAAATAGAGGTATCGGCTGACTGCAAGGTTTCTATGGATAGTATGGTATGGTCTGGCAGCAATCTCACTTTAACTGTCAGAGTGATTGAAGTAGGCCGAGCTATAAAACACAGTTTCTTTGAGGAAGGCCGCACACCCTAGTCCAAGAGTAATTGAACAAATAGTTTATCTGGGTAACCAACAGCTGTAGTATACAGGAGATTTCCAGAGGATTATGCACAAGCTGTTAAAAGAGCCTCCCATGGGATCTCTGCATAAAAGCCACACATGCTAACGTTGCTTTTATTGAAGACACATCCATATCTCTGTGCTTTGAAGACTTTTAATACACTCCAATGGATCATATTTTTGTCTAGAGGGAAAGTTCTCTGGTACACTGAAACATGTATTCTCCCAAGATAGCTGTAAAGCACCACACACATGCAAGATGACAAATGTTTAATAAATACATTATGCTATTGTAGCAGTAATTTTGAGTTCTCTTGTATTGTGTCCAACAAAAGCTTTCATGAGAAACCCCATCCTTCACAATGAAAGCATCCATGCTAAATCTAGAATTTATATACATCAGAGGACAGCTATTAGACAGATCTCTATGGAATTAGGTGAAATAAACTGATGTGTGGTGTGGAAAAAATGGAAGAAAGTAACAGAGAAAGTTCATATCCTTTATCTCACAGATATTTTCTGAATTTGTTTTTCGGATCATGTTCACTCTCTCAGCACATAAGACAGACATGAAAACAAATGTCAGCGTAAGAAAATGTATTAAATGTGTGTCATAGCAAAATAATTTTTTCCCAGCTTAAGCTGTGGGCTGAAGTCTGCTACCAGCACCTTGAATAAACCAATGGCTGAAAACTAATTCTTTCAACACCATCAATTTGAAATAAAATACTTAGAGAGATCAGAGGCTGAGAAAACAGAACAGGGTTGTGAATAAAGATATGTCGTTTTATCTATGTTACAGTGAGAAGCCCAAGAGTTTATAAACCGTGTGTGATGATTTTCTTCACAAGGAAATATATATATATATATATATAGATATATGACATTACATTACATTATATATAACATTACTATATTTATATATTATTTACATTCATAAATACATACTGATTTCCAAAAATAATGCTCTGTTGCACTGCATTGGTAAAAGTTGGGTGTTTGTTTCCAGTGGTGTAACTAAGGCCCCTTGGACCCCACAATATGGGGGGGGGGCAAGGGCCCTGCCGCCCACTGTGTCTCGCTGCTCCCGCTGCTGTGGAAGGGCTGTGCGTGCCACTGTGGAACGCATGCCATCTTAGGTTTTTTTTTTTTTGTAATCTAAGTACCAGGCAGGCACAGAGAGAGAGAGCACGCCAAGCAGCTGTGGGAGCAGTGGCGTAACTACCAGGGGTGCAGAGGGTGCAATTGCACCAGGGCCCTCACCCCCTTTGGGCCCATCAGAGCCATGATAATGGTTATGGCAGGCAGTTATCTAGGGGGAAATTTTACAATACAAATGCTATCAACAGTCCAGCATGGGATTTATAGAGGTAAGGGACCGACAGGGGGGCCCAGGTGCCTATCCTGTACCGGGGCCCACCAGGGAATAGTTACACCACTGTGTGGGAGCACAAGGATAGAAGAGAGAAGAATTCACCAGCACAACAGGTACTTTCGAGTAGGGAGCCCCCTTACTCGTTTATTTTGCGGATGCAACGTTTCGGGGCATGACCCCTTTGTCAAGCAACGTTTCGGGGCGTAACCCCTTTGTCAAGCATGCTTGACAAAGGGGTTACGCCCCAAAATGTTGCATCCGCAAAATAAACGAGTAAGGGGGCTCCCTACTCGAAAGTACCTGTTGTGCCGGTTAATTCTTCTCTGCAATTTTCCTGGAGGTCGCCATCGCCTCTATTTCCCCGAGCACCAGGACACGCACCACAGGACGGCTAGGGTGTGCATGTGCAAGTATCCTCTTGTAGCACAAGGATAGAAGACATTTCACAACTGGTATTCTGCAAGTGTAAGGTAATGCTTTCAGTCTATTCACTCATCTTATTGGCATCTCAGCATTTAATGAAGTGCTCATTTGCCATTATGTATGATCTTACTTGCACGTGTGGAGTTAACAGATTGTTTATTTGACATTTTCTAGTGATCTTCCTGGAATTTGTGGAGTTAACAGATTGCTTATTGGACATTTTCTATTGATCCTCCTGGCATGTGTGGAGTTAATGGAGTGGCCATTTTTCAGTGGTCTTATTGGCATGTCTGGGAATAATGCAGCACTTATTGGCCATATCTACAGTGATTATACTGGCACAACCATACCTGTCACCCCATCCCCATTTTCCCAGGAGTTACCTGATTTTGCCCTCTCCCAGTCTAATAGGAATTCCTCCAGTTCTCTGTAGGGGATATTGTATGTGCTTCAGACATGCTTGTGTTTCTCCTGATGTCACTCACTATTGTCTGAATAATTTGCAGTGCCATTTTTCTCCTGATCTCTCCTACTTTGAAGTTCATAGCTCTGCACAGCTGGTTTTAATATACTGGACCAATTGGACCCCATGCCCTCTGCAGGGGGGTCACAAACTCTAGTTATGCCACTGTTTATGCCACAGCTTTAGAAACTCTAATATAGTTTATATAAACAAGCTACTATGTAGAAATAGGGACAGTCATTCCAAGGTGAGAAAGGAGAAAAGGCACAGGATGCACAGCAGATAACAGATAAGCTCTGTAGTATACAGTGAGATTCTTTAGAACTTATATGTTATTTACTGTATCCTGTGCTTGAATAGCTACCCCCATGGCTACACATCAGCTTGGTTATAAAATAAACTTGTTTATATAATAACTATATATTATAGTTGTGTTTCTCAAGCAAACGCCAATATTGGGCAAAGTAAAATAATCACCAATTTTGCTATGACTTGCTTTTTATACTTCTACCCACAGTGAGTTTTTATAACCTGAAAAAAGGTTTCAATAAAAATGAAATTAAAAAAGTAATTGAAGAACCCTAGAAGTCAGGCAGATTTCATAAGAGCTCATACTTTCAGTTCACCTTATAATAACATGATAATGCTTTTCATTTAAACAGAAATCAGCAAAATAAGGTTCATTACATTAATCTGACCCAGAGATGAGTAAGAGGAAATCATTCCACATGGTAGGTTATGTATCTCATGGGGGTCCATGGGAATGATAGATGACTTTTAGGGGCAGATTTATCAAATTCACATGAAGGATTCGAAATTCGATCAATTTTTTCAAAAAGATTAGAATTCGAATTTTGAATATGCAAATGAGGCAAATTTGACCGATTCGAATAATTCGAATATTCAAATTTAATTGTATTCGAATTTACTTCCCCTTTAAAAAAAATCATTCCATAGGCCAGTTCGCCAGATTGAACTTACCAAATTGCTTTAAAACATTATGGGAAGCTCCCATTGGTGTTTTAAAGTTTTTTTTTGATCGAATAGGAAAAATTTGATCGAAGGGTTAAAATCGTTCGAATCGCTAATCCACCAATAGTTGGATTTACATGGTTATTTTTATTGAAAGGTCAGCATTTGTTTCCCATCTAAGTTTTTAATTTACTTTAGATTATATCATTGTAATGATGAAGGGGGGTTGCCATTTTTTGTAAAAATTTCTTTATATAACTATTAGCACATAGTTCATTTCATCTTCAATTTCATAATTTTATTTTAAATATATACAGGTAAGCAATAGGAATCTGAATCTACAGTTCATTTCTATCCAAAAGGAAAGTAGATAGAAATTGCATTACAGGCCAGGGCATATAATACTAAAAGAGATGTCTATTTTGCTTGACAATGGCAGAACTAAGGTTATTTAAATGAAAAGTACAAAGAGCTGTGAACCCCCATGTATATATAAAAGCCACATTCCACTCTGTTACTGAATTCAACTTCATTTTTGAACATTCAAGGTGTTTGAAAATTTCATTAGGAATATAAAGACTTTGGAACAAGGATTTCTAGAAATTTGTACATACCCAGGAACAGGGAGTACTGGGGTGTTTTCTGAATAAAGATTTTTAGTGAAGCAATATTCAGTAATTTTGCTAATTTGAATGCATTTAAATACGGATTACTTGCAACACCAAATTGGTTGGAGTTGCTCATTAAACCTTGAACTTCATAGGCAGGTGGCTAATTGCAAGTTATGCTTCTGTTTGATTCTCCTCTGAAGAATGACCGCATGTGATCCTCAAAGCAACTCTCAAAATATCTGAAACAAAGATTGGTCAATATCATGGTTTAGGGGAAGGCTACAAAAAGCTGTCTCAGAGGTTTAAACTGTCATTTTCAACTTTAAGGAATGTATTCAGGAAATGGAAGGCCACAGTTACAGTTGATGTAAAACCCAGGTCTGGCAGGCCAAGAAAAATTCAGGAGCGGCAGATGTGGAGGATTGTGAGAATGGTTACAGACAACCCAAAGATCACCTCCAAAGACCTGCAAGAACTTGCTGCAGATGGCAGGGCCGGAACTAGGGGTAGGCATAGTAGGCGGCCGCCTAGGGCGCAGTCATAGGGGGGGCGCACTTTAGAAGGGAACACATTTTTTTTTTATTTCTTTAAGTTTTAACTTTG